>OY744602.1:70741040-70858540 GCA_963556255.1 Allolobophora icterica | reverse complement strand
AAACCAATTCGCTCAGAATTTTCTGACCAAGACGTGCCTGGTGGGCCTCATAAAAATTCCGCCATGTTAAAAAATACGTTCTACAGGTGCTGAAGTCGCTGACACACACAGAGTAGCTTTTCAAGCACTGGATGTAAATGTACAGACAGTGAGTCCTTTGAAATCTTCCCATGGTTTATCATACCGTCTGATACAGAATAACTGTTGCTGCTGCCAACGGGTTTTCCTGACCAACATGACTTATATCCATCTATAGATATTGGTCGTATGATGCAAGCAGGCTTGATACAGAATTCTTGAGTTCAGTTAAATGACTGTTCATATTAACAGCCGGTCTTGGTCTTGGTCTTGCGAGACCAAGACCAAGACCTTGAACCTCAAGACCAAGACCAAGACCAAGACCTTGAACCTTAAGACCAAGACCAACACCTTGAACCTCAAGACCAAGACCAAGACCAAGACTTTTAAAAACGAACTCGAGTGCACTCGAGACCAAGACCTTGGTCTCGAGGACAACAAGACTGCAAATGTATGCTGTATACCAGTAAATATAACCATAACCATAATTATTGTTTATACCATTGACTGTTCATATTGACAGCCGGTCTTGGTCTTGCGAGACCAAGACCAAGACTTTGAACCTCAAGACCAAGACCAAGACCAAGACCTTGAACCTCAAGACCAAGACCAAGACCAAGACCTTGAACCTCAAGACCAAGACCAAGACCAAGACTTTTAAAAACGAACTCGAGTGCACTCGAGACCAAGACCTTGGTCTCGAGGACAACAAGACTGCTTTTTGGACTGGGGGTACCGTACCCCCACTTTTTAAGCAATGCCAATCAATATTTTAATATTGTGCCTTCCAAGAGATGGTCTTCTTGCGAAAAGCGAAAGTGGAGAAGAAATTGATACTCCCACTTTTTAGACCAAAGTTACGCCCCTGCAACCAACATAATGTTCTTTAATATAAGGACAAGTAATTCTATTTCCTATTCTTCTTCTAGCTATACGGATCATGTCCACCCATTTGCAAGAGTCACAACCTGCGATAGGAAGATGCTAGACAATGTGATAACTGCGATGTATGTAGCATGTTCTATCCATTATGTAGCCTACATAATGGATGGAATTTCAATTGTTTGTGGAAAGTGTCAAGAGCCAAGTTATTCCGCCATTGGAAAATTTTACGGGCATACATCGAAATTTTGCGCAATATAATTCTTACGAATAAGTTATAATAAAACAGGCGTAGACTTTTCTGAAATTTAGCATTGTATGGGACATGTCCTATATCTTACAGGAATCAACCTCTTTGCCACAAACCATACACGAGACGCGAGAAGAGTAAAAAAGGACAAAGAAAAAGCACATAATTATGGCAAATAAGGTACTAAAACTGAAAAACTGGAAAATGTATGATAAATATATATTACAAATATTATAATATATTAGGCCTTATATATAATGTAATTAATATAGATAATACATTATGACATATAATACCATTTCAACAAATAGTAGATTTTACATGTAATACAAATGTAATACAAGCAATGATTGAATGTATAGTGTAAGTGTAAGTGAAATTCTTGTTAAAAACGTGGCTCGGCATATTGCAAAACTCGACCATTTGGCTTTATTGATTGATTCGTAAAAATTCATAATACAAAGTAACGCAGTGTATAGCAAAAAGATAGTGCGTGACTAAAAGACGTGGAGGAGGAAGACGGGATCACACCTTGAGAATATGAAATAAAATATATTAACAAAGACAGTAGATGATAAAATAAATTAAAAATACTAACTCAACCAAATATTTAAACAATAAGAATATAAAACACGATACGTAATTCTAAGCACCAATGGGAAACAATGTGATATAAAACAATGCAAATTGTTTAGGTATTCTAAACATTAAACCACAAAGAAGCTTTATTATAAATGCTGCCAATTTACTTAAACTGCAGCCATATTTACCGTTCCGTTGCAGCTGTCTTTACATTCTTCGTGACAGTGTTGACATTGTTTCGTACCGTTGACCTCTGCAGGATATAGACCCTTCTGAAACCGACATGAGTCGACGCATGTACGACCGTAGCGATAACCAGCACAATATCGACAATCTTCGTCACTTGGACCCCAACATCCATCGGACGAACACTGACTTGAACATACTTTTCCAATCGGTTCTGTAAAGAAGGATGAATTAGAAGATTTCTTGTTAGAAAGATCTTCTAGGACTAGGTCATAGGTGATGCATGCATTACCAAACTTTTACATGCTAAATGTTTGTAACAGCTACGCAACCAAGCAACTGAAAAAGTTCACGTGCTAATGTGTGCAACAGTTTAAGCAACTAAGCAATTAAGAGAAAGCTGTAGCAACTTCAACAACCTAAACCAGGAGACATGCATCAGACTAGCGTGTAAACTGAATTGCTATGCAGCACAAACGCTCGACATTGTAAAAGACTTAGAAAATTAACGTCTGTTCTGAACGTGTAGTGACACAAAAGTAGACTACATGAGTTATGGAGCGAACTAGGCACAATTTAAATTTAGACGCAAAGATCCATTAGGCGTAACTAAGCCATTGTGGTCCGTCATCTGGTGTCATACATGCACATATTCACGAGTTTCTGTATCATTAATGTTTGGAAAACATTTTTTAATTTCAAACGTCATCTTGACGTTCGACACTATTATGGTCGCACGGATCATCGTCATATACTTATTTGTATAAATTGGACTATTTGGTGCATAATTGCATGGAAGGAGTAATGATGGCTATAAAAGACTTTGTTATGATGTCGAATATCTTTTATTTGGTCTTTTTTATACTACTATATCACTGTTGGAACAAAGAATTGATCATGCTTCGTTTCCGCATTTTGCATGTGCCTGTACTTAATATTCCATCTACTTTTTCTACCTTTGTGGTGAATGCCAGTCAAGTCATATCTTTACACACGTACCGCAGAAGTTTGTCTGATTTGCATTGTTTGTCACAACTATCTTCCGTGTTCGGTTGGCGTTGATCTGCGTCCAGTTGATGCTGTCGACGTAGCAGAGGTTGAGATTGTTCGAAATTTGAATGTTTCCGTTGCCTATCCTCTCTAGTGACACTAAACCAAGTCGATCCAGACGTTGGTTCATCTGGATCGTCACGCTGCCGCTTGAGACCTCCTTCAGAGAGGTTAGTCCCAACTCCACGAGACTCGTACGCGCAATGGCGACAGCAAAGTCTCTGCATAAAATAATGAGATGATTACAGTACAAGTTCAGGTGCACAGTTCTAGATGGGCCCTATCTCTGTGAAACAACGATCTTTCTTTGTCTATTGCTTGTGATTGAGCTGCTTTATGCCAGAAGTTTCCTTATGTTCGACACGCAGGCAATTAGTTCTAGGCCCTATATATATACCATACCTCCCGTCCATGATGTTGCAAGACTCGTTGAAAAGTTTCATTGAAGTCATCAGAACTCGACTTCATTCCAACTTCAAATGTTAAATCGTATTAAAATGTTTTCCATCCTCATTGCTCATTTTGCTAATCTCTCCTTTTCCATCAGCTTCAAAAGCTGCTTTGTCATTCCTCTACTAAAACCCTGATCTAGATAAGAACTTCTGTCTAATTAGGCCTACATAATAACATCTAATGTGCTTGAACGCTTAGTTTGAATACGTCTTCAGAAGCACTTGGCATCATCTCCAAATTTTAGTCAGTTTCAATCTGCTTATCATAAATATCATTGAGACTACTCTCTCTCTCTTTGGCACACTTGATAACCTGTTTTCTTTAACGGATTCTGGCAAAACATCTATTCCTATTTATTTATTTATTTATTTATTTATTCCGGATATTTCTATAGCGCCTCTCGAAGTCAACTACTCCTCAGAGGCGCTCCCGACTACAGCATTTGATACTGTGCCGGAATTTTCACGCCGAGGCGCCACGAGCAATTGCGAGTGAAGGACTATACCTTGATTTGAACGTTGTATTTCGATTTAAGTGTGCTTCAGGATCGAATCCTTGAGGTTCTACTTTATTCAAATCCTTTATCGCCTATTTTTAAATTTCACTCACGCATAATACAATGGTCCACCAATGATCAACTTCAAGTCGCTCTCTCTTCCACAGATCCTTCAGCTAAAACTGAACTTGAAGTCTGACTGTCTTGTCTTCGAGATTGGTTCCACTTTAAGGACATTGCAATCAACCCAGGTAAGTCAGAGGAAATTCTTTTTGCAACTCAGCAGTAGGCCTATATACAATCGTTTTCTGTACATACATGGGCTGACCTTGAAGAAATCAAAATTCCGTTATCAGCCAAATTAAAACTCTTGGTGTAACTATTCATTGCTCCCTCATCATTACTTTGTATATATCTTCTATTTGCCAATCTTTTCCTAACGCATCAGGCTTTTGGATGACTTGGCACGCTAGTAGGTTGGTTCTCAATTAGACTATGGACATGGAGTGCTTTATGGTATTTCCACCTTTATTCTAGAAAAGCTCCAGTGGTTCAAAACTCTCTACGATTGTTACATGTTTTTCTTCGTCGTATGCTTTGACTCACTCTTCGTGAACACTTGTTAACTTTTTGCGTTTTAACTTTAAAATTGCATGTATTACCTTTAAGGCCCATAGTGCTAACCTTCAGTCTTCTCTTAATGCATTGCTAGCTCCATATCGCCGTCCTAGACTGTTCCACTCATCTGATAATAGCTTGTAAGTAGAACCTTGGTTCGGGACAATTATTGTAAGATCACATGCTTTCAGCTGCTGTCTCCTTTTTTCCCTCTACCACAGTACTTGCTAACTCGTTTTCATCAGTTAAATCGCACTACTTACTTACTTACTTTTCTATTCTGGCTTTTGCATGAATCCGTCTTGGCCCCTTAGCGAACGCAAATCCGCGTCACAGATTCAGAATCAACTGACCTTGCGCGCATAATTATTGCTTTAAAGAAATATCATAGTAATTAATTAAATAATGAAATAAATTACAAAATTTCAGGTCAGCTGTGGGAAACGTTTTGAATAAACTGCCACCATAACTACGAATAATACGAAACCTTCGTGGCCCATCCTACAAACATAACAACTATGATCCGCTTCAATCTCAACGTGTTTTCCTTTCAAAAACTGAGGGCATTACCCATCAACAGACTCTATCCTGATTTTTCCTTTTCTGCTTTTGTCTCGCCGCTCCAATTCCAACCACCATCAACCGTACCCGTCTGAATGTTTATACATCTGACCCTTGGATCTCGACCTCAAACCGATCCCGACCTTACCTATCCACCGATTTTGTGAAGGGTGTCAAATATGCACCGTTTCCTATGGTTAAGCAACTGGTTATTAACACTGGCTGCTATGCTGTCACAATCTATCATAACAAAGTAGAAGCAATTGATATTGACATACTGAAAACGTGTTCTGCCGCTCACAACTCGTAGGTTTCTTAAAAAGGAAAGCGTGTTGAATTCTGGATTACTCCCTTGAACCAGTAAGAAACCTGTGATCTCCTCCACGCTCTCAAATACGTCCAGATCAGATACGTTGGCTATGGCAGCCCTTTAAAACAAACAGACGAATCCAGATTGTAATATATTAAATTTACAATGTCAGCTATGCCGAGGATAAAGCCGAATGAAGAACTTGATTTTAACATCTGTAAATTTCGCCCAAACGACAAAGTACCCTGTGATCTCCTGCAATCTTTCCAATGCGCCCAGATCAGATACGTAATGAAATGTAAAGCACTCATAATTCTGTAGCGTGATCTACCGCGCTTACTTCGATTAGAACCAGATTTCTGCATAATTGTGAAATCGAATCGACAATGTGGAAGCATAAATTGCAGGTAGGCTTATTAGTTAACGTTACTCAAAAGCCTCGGATGAAGACCAGCTTCTTACTAGATGATTGGTCAAGTTTAGTGGATTACTAAAAGCATTGTAATTGTAAAAGGAGTTTGTAACGCGACTCTGAAGAATCTCTCAAAGGCTGCATACCCTGAGTTCACCATCAAATGATTCTATCTGGAATTTTTTTAAACTACGAGTGTCAATCGCAAAAGAAATGAACATTATCACTCTTTTTGCTAGTGTGGTTGGCGGGATCTTTCAACATGAAGACACACGTTATTGTCGTTTTTGTTCAATGTTACTACCTGTTTCAATACGTGAGCTAACATGCTAGCGATTAAATCTATTCTTGCGAGACCTTTCTCAAGGTCCAGCACAAATGCTGACATCAAATTAGATAGTAAGCGCACGTACTCTTGCAGACATTGTACACTGTAATTAAACGACTATAGGGGCCTGCACAACTGAAAATATACATAAAAATAACTATGTCAAAATATGAGCATACTATTGCTTATATTAGACCTATGCAAACAATGAAAAAAATAAGACCGAATAACCGATACAAAACAAATCGGTAACCTACGGGCCACTGAATGTCTTCGCTAGAATCTGTAGATTTCCGTCGATGATCGTGCATCCCGAGAAATGTGCAACAGTCTTTCTGTCGACGCTGTTGCCGGGACAAGCTAAATCCAGAGATTACATCATCATCAGGATCATCCTCATCATCATCATCAGTGTCGTCATCATCATCATTTGTCATACATTACATATTAAACACAAATTATTCGTTATGAAATGTTTTTCTTATTTTGCTGTTCAACTGCACAATTCTATGGCGACTAATTTCGTATAAAGTAAGTTGGGAAGTAATAAGACAGTGCTAACAGGCAGACCGATATTGATCCGCTAGAACTACAGAACCATTACTTTTGAAGGTAAGTTTACAGAGCACAGCAAAGTCTGCAACCGTTCAATTTCTGATATAGTTTGAAATTAATTTTTCTGTAATCCTTCTATAGAACCAAACAGGATACTTACTCTTGGGACATATTCCATTGTTGCACGGTTTGCATTTTCTATCCCTGTCAGACATATGTCCCTCTGAACATCTGGCAACGCAGGTTTCCTTTTCTATTAGCATATGACCTACAGAGAAGATGTCGACATACATTCATATCCATTACGAAAATTATGGCAGTAACTTTGCACTTACGGTGGTCTTAGCGACGAAATAAGATGCAAACCACTGGTTGACAGTGGTTGTTATCAAACTGTATAATTATAGGAAATGAATGCATACAGGCCTATGTAGAGTTGTTTCAAATTGTGCTGCGATGTTCAAAGATAAACGGGCGGAAGGTATGTACTGATAGCAACCTGGACATTCTTTGAGACAGTTGGCTCCGTAGGTGTATCGGACGTTAGGATTCGGTTCATTCTTGTACGTCTTTATGTTGTAAATCATTTCACCAGGACATTTCTCCATGCAGACTCCGTAGTTATCAAAATGACGACACGCCTAAAGGCAAAACAATAGCATCTCCGAAATTCAAAACAAACAATTAAATTAACTCTACGTACTTAAATTCCTCCATTACATATAACATAACATAAGTCTTTTATATTGTATCTCATCAAGCATAGAGTACAAAAGATGGAACAAAAAATTAGTCATCGTACAGTCAATATCAGCTACATTCACATTGTTTCGATTGACATATATAGGTTAGATGGGATACAACAGGGAGATCCAAAAGGGATGGTATCCCACTAGGTAGGACCCCCCGGTGGCATCATTATGGATAGAACAAGACGAACATGACATATAATCAATCATTACGCTAACTATCGTAAACTGTTTAAGTCTTAACTAGAGAAAATAGCATAATCAGCAGGAAACGAAAATATGAAGGAAAAAAAGAAGGAATAAAAAAGAAGAGAAAAGAGGGGGTGACCTGGGAGATCCCAATATTTGTATTGATTAAATCATCAGATGTGTTCGTAGTGACCTTTTAAAAGATGTTAGAGATGGAAGACTGCGCAGATTGCAGGGTAATTTATTCCAGATAACAGGGCCCATTCAAATCTACATTTACTGAATGTGTGGACCAATGTAAGTCTATCGCTGTCCATACGCATGAGAGCCTGTTAATAAGCTGGCTCCCGCGATTTCACTTTTTGGGGCGCAGTAGAAATCTGTCTCGAGACTTCGCTTTTTGGAGCGATGTAGATATCTTGAGATTACAATTGCAATATCGCTATTCACATGCTTAGGCCTAAAATGCGAGAGATAACTAGTCTACGAGTGATCGTAAATAAAGTGGTTCTTCGCTTTTAAGTTTAAATTTATGATTATCTGTTTATTGAAGTTATCCGTCTCACATCTCTGATGAGCCTTGAAGTGGAACTATATAAATTTGCGAATTACAATTACAAATATTCATGTTAAGATATGTATACGCGAACATCAAATTGTATTTAGAGCCAGCCAAGCGAATTTGAAAAATATGTGCGCAATATATTCAAATGCGTTTTAGAGTAGAAATCAGTTATACATTAAACTGGCCAGGACTGAGGACTGGATTGACTATGATGATGACTTAGATTAGCCTAGCTTAAAGACTTAGATCAAATCAGGTCCTATAATCACATCCTGTGAGGTAGGCTATAATGACAGAGGTTTCCCATGACTGTCACAAACCGAAGTGCCGACGTTAAAGACTTAGCTGAAATGCGACTTACCCAGCAGTCTGACTTATCGCGACCACATCCTCCTGCGCATTGCTGATCGCAGCACTGGTGTGGACCGGGTCCAAAGCATCGCCACTGACACATGCTATTGCACACACCACTCGTTACTGAAAAAATAAGACAGCGTATACCGTGTATTGAGTTAATTAAACTAATACTCTGAGGTATTGATTCTGCATGGAGAACTCTATGAGTGCATAATATTACTTAACCTCCTGAAAGGAAGCTTGAAGCTACAGCTCTCGAATACAAGACCAGTGTCCTGCAAAATAAGTCATATTCATTTGCGTGATAAACTTCCAGACAACGACAGAAGGCATCGCCCAAATATTTACACAATTGTTACTGACTGACTCAGATGCTTCTGAGAACTTCTAAAACATGAAGACATTCATCACAGTCGTCCGGTTCCTTATCAGAAAATTGTCAACACGCTTTGTAGTAATCTGATACATCTATGATGGTTTGCTACTAACATTATTAATTCATTCATTCATTCGATGATTTGTATAGCGCCTCTTCAAGGGAACTACTCAGAGGCGCTCCCGACACCAGCACGTTCAAAGAGTACAGTTTTAAGATTAGTAAGAAGGACGCCAGAGGGATCACAGGGCACAAGCGGAGCTCTAAGGGAAACTTGTATGTTCCAGACCACCGGGTCCATCACTGAAAAGCCCGACTTTGCATAGTCGTGGAACGAGCGAAGGGGACTTAAAGTACCCCTTTTCCCGCAGAGCGGAGGGAACGTCGGCCTTGGGCACCTGAAACGGAGCAGCAAAGCTCTCGAAGGTAGGCAGGGGCAGGGCCCTGACAACATCGCCATACTAAGGCAGCGATCCTACTATATTCAATACGTAAGCGGATAGGAAGCCAGTGAAGGACCTTCAGCATATATCCAGAGGCTTGGCCATATTTGGGGGTATGCCCGATGAGACGGGCTGCCGAGCGCTGAACTCGCTCTAGACCTACTATACGACCAGATGGAAGACCAAAATAAAGCGATGAGCAGTAATTATCAAATCAAATCAAATCAAATTTATTGAATCGAATACAAGACCAGTATATGATTAACAATCAATAACATAATGTGCATAGTCTGCATCATATCTATAGACAAGAGATTATATGCTGTAACATTACTACTACAGTGATAATCTTTCAAATATAAAGCAATAAGACGATTCCCGGAGAGAAGAAGCTGAATAAGCTTATCTAGTCATCCCCGGTATTTATCAGAAGTTCCTATTACTTCGTCAATGGAATGTATCAGACTTAAGATTATGCTAATCATTATGTTCGATAGTATAAGTACAAGTAATTCTATTTCCTATTCTTCAAGCCATGCTTGATGTAAACACGCCAAGTGGCGCCATCAATTTTCAAACGACGCAAAAGGTAATTCCCTACGTTTGGTATGGCGGTGCCACGTCAGGTTTTGAAGTTTGAGGTTAAGCCCCACGCGGTAAATGAAGGTGTTCAATATAGAGCCAATATACTGTGGCCTGGATAGCGTTAAAGGCTGCACATATTTATTATCTATGCATCATTAAGAATTTATTTGTGTTCAACGTGCATCATTTACTAGAAAACCAGGGTTTGACGCTGGTTTTAGGTATAACTGTGGCAGGTATAGGCCTAGTGAAATTAGAAGAATTTCATCGGGTAAGTATATCTTTGCTTCAGTTTTAGTATGAAGCCTAGGACAACAATTAATTTGAGTCACTTTGATGCCCTAATGTCGAGTCGTGTGCAATGATTATCACTCAGTGACCAAGTCATGTGAACAATCATCTTATCCAGCATTATATAGAAAAGTTATGAATGGTTGCCTCAGGGTATGAATAGGCTGCAAAACACTATACGTGACCCTAGAAATAGCCATTTTCGCCTTGTTAAAGTGTTATTCGCGTTTTCTCAAAGTAGGCCTAGCCAAAAATAGTCCTATTTTAAATCTGGTAAATTTTCACAATTTCTGATAGAAACATCCAGTCTTCACCTAATTATTCAGCAATTCCAGCCAAATACAGTGCCTTATCAAGCCCAGTTTTATTTTTTCCGACAATGTTTTGAAATTTTAGACGGTGCATTCCTAAATTTGGCCATGTCTCTGAATACACGCGAGATGTCCTCCACTGGTTACCACTCTCGCAACGCATTGTCTACCGGGTTGCCTCCATTGTCTGGAAATGTCAGCTTGGCTGTGCTCCCTTCTATCTGCGTGAGCTCTGTTCTCGTGCCTCTGTTCCACCTGGTCACCGCTCTCTTCGCCCTGCCACCCGTGGTGATCTCTCTGTTCCTTTTGCACGCACCTCTACTATGCAGCAACGCACTTTCTCCGTGGCTGGACCAACAATTTGGAATGGGCTTCCTCCTGAGCTGCGGTCTCTTCCTCGAAACTCATCCACCGCTTTCTTCGCCGCTCTGTTCTCTTCCGCCGGGGTTGGGCTGGGAGCGCCTCTGAATAGCTTCCTTGAAGAGGCGCTATATAAATGCTTGATATATTGATTGATTGTCTTAATTGTCTAGCGTATTGCCTATACAAACAGAATTGTTTTCTAGGTAAGTACTTATGTTTATTATTGTTTTAAATATGGAGCATTGTAGGCCTATACCTATCCCGTTTTTGAGCGATGAACGCCTAAAGCTTGCGTGACGCTGCTCAATATGCAGAACCTTGCCACCAGATACGATACATTTACGATGCATGTGTTCTGAGAGTGCGTTTTCTGATTATCTACCGATTCATATAGATCATACTTACTTTTCTGGCATTTGTCCGGTCCTGGTCCCCAGCAGTGGGCTTCTCCGTTAAAAGTGCAGTTGGGATGACATTCATCGCCTAAAACAAAGCTAGTAATATGTTAAAAAGCCTAAAACTGGAGAGTTAAGATTAACACAATTCTTAAGCACTTGACACCAGCTGTTAAATTTATTTCTTACTTGCCTAGTGGTTTATCGATATAAATTCGCTATCTCTCCCCCATAACGCTCTTCATAATTTTAAGCCTTTTCATTATGATCATTTCTGCCATACAGGATCTGATAAAATCCAATCCAACAAATTCCGATCTAATCTCCGATCTAATCAGATGCAGTTATTTAATCGGATGTAAATCCAACGTTGTTACAGAGGGTTTTATATAGCGCCCCTTAAAGGTAATCTACTCAACGTTATATGAAGCGCATCACGACGTTTGTTGGTCTCGCAAATATGGAGTCGTCCAGTGGATGGTGCTTGAGGTTACTACTGGACAATAAAGGTCAAAAGTGTCCTTGAATTGGTGCTTATAGTTGTAATACGGTAATCATCTAGGAACAGATGCCATCTGCAAAGATGTCGTCCTCTACAGACCCAAGCATGCAGCCTTTTTACAGTCTACGAGTGACTGCCTGATGTTGTGTTTCGTCGCTCCTCTTCTTCGACGCTTCGTCGTCCAGAAACTTATATCTACTATCAGCTCTGAATGGAAATCCATCGATTGTGCTCTACATGTCTGCGGCAGCGCGCCAGTGGAGGCTCTTACTTAACTTATCACTTTTGGGTCATTGATTAACTTTTTGCTTTGAAGGATTTTAGGTTGACAGCGCTTTTCTGATGTGTTTGAAAGTAGCTTTAGTAATTGCTTAGATAGGTATACATATGTATTACATACATACATGCATGCATGCATACATACATACACGCATACATACGTGCATAATACAATACCATAATAATCTATGTGATAATTGTATTTTGAAGACCTTATCCATTTCGCAATAATTCCTTGATAGAAATGCAGTAAATAATGCCTGACCGATGCCACAAAAGAAACGATGCCGCTTAATGTGTCAGTAATGTCTGCTAACGGATTTCTACATTTTAAAGCAAGTTTGGGTTATATAGCTTGCTAATTTCCTGAATTATAGGGTCTAGCATGAGCACTTGAAATCCGCACAAAGGGATTAATGGCAGGTTATCCAGAATACTCCTTATTGCAATTCATTGGTTTTAACTAAAAGCAGCTAATAAAGTGTTGCGTACAAGGTCGACGATACTGTTCTTGTGGCGGAGGTTTGAATTGAACTCGGGACGTGTTTCCAAGAATGTCCGTCCAGTTAATTGACTGTTCATGACAGAGTAGGTTGTTGTTTCCAATGAAGACGTTTCCATCGAGTATCTCTGTAACATTAACATAAACATGCAGTCATCAAGCCGTTTTGTTAATTTTTGATTATTCAGACCCTCGTTTGATGCAAAACGCATGTTAAATTCCACTCGACCACTAAACGACGCAATTCACTAGGTTCCTAAATTGTTTCTTGGCTGTGCAAGTACTCCATTGATTCAATGTAAGCTGTTTAATGTGATTATATAGATGTACATACGTGTGTGCGTGTGCAAAATTGTGAAAATGTGTTTGAAGTCTGAGCCAAAGTACTTCGTGCAATCTGAATTTATTTAGGTGAACAGAAATGAGTCCGAGTGGTAGGCTTCATACCGTGTAGAGATGTGAGGTGCATTTCCTTGAGACCAGCGGACGTTGAATTTGGTCTGTAGTTCGTCGAAATGTACAGACTGTAGCCGGCTGTTGAACCTCTTGGGTAGTAGAGGGTCCGACCTCGAATCAGTCGGAGATTCTTCAGTGGAAGAATGTCGAAGAAGTTACCGTCTATCAAGACGTACCCGTTCACCTCTCGGATGCTTTCCAAGAAGGACATACTGTAGTTGTAATTGCCGTCGAGAAAGACGATTTCGAGGCTCTCCAGGACGGTAGTGCAGTTGGCGTACATGGATACGTAGGAGAGGTATCGATTCCATGGCTGGCCGGCATTTGTGTGAGAGAGTCCACTGTTCGATCCTAGGCATACTGCAGATGAAAGAAACACCACATGAGATTCCTCAAAATTTACATACAATAGGCCCTATAGTATATATTTTAGCATAACATATCGTGGCAAAACATCGCATAGTACAGAAAAGTTTAGTTCACTCTGGTTTAGTTTAGTTTTGTTTATTAACACTTTAACGAGCATGCACTAACATGTTGGAAAACAAATCCCTCTCGTCGTTAAAGGTTAAGGGATATGATAACATAAAACAACAGCCGCAATCACCTTTTTAACCTCACTTTACGATGGTAGCGAACATTAAAAGATGAGTAAGTTAGTCAGTATGCAAACGTAATCAGTCAGCCTGTTTTAGTTCGACCAATTCAGAATGACGTGCAAGTTTTGAAGTTGTATCATAATCACATTCATTCGAGTATTTATATAGCACCTCCTCAAGAGGGCTACTCAGAGGTGCTCCCTACTCCAGCACGTCCACTCAAGGGAGCTACTCAGAGGTGCTCCCTACTCCAGCACGTCCACTCAAGGGAGCTACTCAGAGGTGCTCCCTACTCCAGCACGTCCAAATATTACGGTTTTCAGTCTAGTGTAGAGCGTATCAGAGGGAGCAGGCACAGCTCCGGGGAGCCCGTTCAATATATAGGGCCTAATACATCCATAACTCACAACAGCCAAAGGATACTTAAGATAAGCCTGTGAGTAGAACTCTTGAAGAGGCGCTATATAAATTTTATGATTTATGATTGATATAACCCAGAAATGCAGATACGGAAAGAGTAAACGTCTGAATATACGACGATTATATGGAAACAAATTGCAAACGAAATTATTAACTACACCGGTACATGTAGATGGGTCAAAGAGGAGGCACCATGGCCATCGTGGACGCTTAGCGCCCATAGAGGGCATAATGACATAATGTAATAGTTCCTATACTATAATGCACGTTAGTTGTTATCTTCTGTGTCACTTTGGCTAATGACTCATCTCAAAGCAAAATTTTCATCATAATTTATGTCAAGTACACGTTTGCTGTTGCAGATCTTACACTTCAAGAATTATTTTTTGTTCACGCCGCGTTTCTCGAACGTTTTGGACGTTTCTTCATATGATCTTGGTGTACGGACCTGCATGAGGTAGGATGGACTTTCTCAAGCCTCATCTCTCTGGACTTAGGTGCTGTCGTGCAACTTTTGCATCTCGGGAGAAGGAGCGACGGGGATCTGTGTTGTGACCTGTGATGCGATCTGTGGTGTGATCTGTGGTGTTATCTATGGTGTGACCTGGGCCGTCAATCTCGGATTTTTCCCTATCGACCCCAGCGAATACCTGTTCCACGCAGACGTGACCGAGTGAGGGATTTTCAGACGCTGAGTTAGGCCAATCTACCACCAACCGGAGTCCGGTGGGAGGTGGTGTTGCCGTGTATCGCGGACGCTGCCGCATTTCGTCGCTCTACATTATCGTAGTAACTTGGTTCAGAACCTCTGAACATGATGACATCTGTCAACTCTGAATAGGAATCCGTTCGTTGGGTTCTACGTGTAGGCGTGAGTTCATCGCCTGGCAGTTCTTCTAGTTATCTGTAAGTTGTTTGCTTGGTGACGCACATTCCATTCGCGATGACATTTGACATAATTTAGGATAGCGTAGGCAACGTTTTTGTGAGGTACTTCAAAGTTCCGGTATTAAATGTCTAGATTACTAACTCACATACATACACCGAGTACACAGACACATATGCATACATACATACGTATATACCTATTCATATACATATATATATGCATACATACATATATATTTATACATACATACATGCATACACATATGCATGCATACATAATTCACTGTACTATACGCTGCTAAGAATTGCAGGGTGCAGTACAGACCACTATAATATCGTCACATGGCAGCTACAGCATCAGAACACACAGAGTACAGCATATAATAGACCTTCGACCGATTCAAAGTCGTATAATCTAGAGTAGCCAAGTGACTGGTATCCAAAGATAATTTGTAAATTAGCTGGTAATTTACACATGCGACCCTATTACCGATAAATGACGGATGCGTTTGGGTTAAGTACCAATGGAAGAAACAGAAATCACGGAACAATGATTAACAATATTGACAGTGAGGTCATGACCCAATTCACAAACCTAGGGCTAGAGGTCCGTGGTGCAGTCCCGTTATTAAGTGTAGGCCAACTTACTAGGACTGCAATTACCACAGTTTATGACTACTTATTTGCCCTAATTTATATTTTAATTAGTAGGCTGTTGCTACTACATACACACTAGATAGAAGAATTCAATTCGAGACGATCTTGCGCGCAGTTTGAGTGTGCATGTATGATATGTATGTATGTGTCTTTGTATGTATGTATTTATGTATGTATGTATGTATGTATGTATGTATGTATGTATGTATGTATGTATGTATGTATGTATGTATGTATGTATGTATGTATGTATGTATGTATGTATGTATGTATGTATGTATGTATGTATGTATGTATGTATGTATGTATGTATGTATGTATGTATGTATGTATGTATGTATGTATGTATGTATGTATGTATGTATGTATGTATGTGTGTATGTATGTATGTATGTATATATATATGCAATGTTTGGAATTAGCTCAACTGGTATTCTGTGTATACATGTCCAAACCAGCGGAGTCCCCGTTGAACTACTTTGTCTAGCAAAGTTGTTTGGATCCCTAATGATTGTCTTGTGTCCTCATTTCTTATTTTCTGTAGTCTTAAAATCCCTGCAATTTTCAGCAGCCAACTCATTTCTGCCGTAAGCACTTATTCTTTTCTCATCTTGATTTCGCATTTTCCAGCATTCCGATCTCTATATCATAGGACGTGTTGTATCACCGTCTCGTATACTTTTTTCTTGGCTTCCTTTGTCAATTTTCTGCTTCGCACTATGCATGCATGCATATGGCATATCCTGTTCGTTATTCCCAATGCTTGTGAGGTGCGTCCAATTCTTCTTTCTATGACTTTTTCGCTGCTGCCATCTCCTAGATAGACGAATTGTTCCACTTGATTAATAGCTTCTCCTTGGATGCTGATAGTCTATAGTGTCTCTTTGGTCTTTTCAATCACCATTTTTTCATTTTCTCTGCGTTGATCATTCGGCTGAATCTTCTACTGGTTTCATCAATCCGAGTCGTAATATCCTGTAGTTCTGTTCCGCTTAGAGTGAGAAGACCAATGTCGTCAGCCGTTACTGCTTCTAGTAGGCCTACTAGGTTAAATAGGTATGGTGATAAGATACATCCTTGTCGTACCCCCGTTTTCGTTTGAGAGTATTTTGTGATCTGTTTGTCTACTTTTATGGCACTTGTTGATTCTTGATATATCTCTTGTACAAGTTTGATTAGTTTCTCTGGTATTCCTGCACTTTCGCATCGCTCTCCACAATCTATAATCGAGGTTTTAAATGAAGGTAAAGCAATTAAGATCGGACTTTTTTGTCGAAAATGTTTGAAGAACAGCAGGACGTCAGGAATTTTTGACGACCGAACTTTTACCGTCAAACTTTTTATGAATTTTTCTAATGTCCTCCGTTTATTCAGTAAATTTTTTACAAATTATTTTGAAAAATCATCTTATGTTAAAACATACGTACACATGTGCAGGCATGTATGGTACACATGCTTATATGCATAAAAACACACACAAGTACACAATATACATACATTCAGAGTGAAAGAGAGGTAGACAAGCAGACAGATAAACAGGCAGGCAGGTGAACAGAGGAACGGAAACAGTTTATGTTCTCCAAAATAACCGTTTGCACGCGGTAACCAATACCGTTGGGTCCATTCACCTATTTGGGCGATATTACCTTCTGATTTTACCAACCAACATTTCCACTGTGGTGCATTTGTACCACGCATGTACCGAACACTCTAATTAGACGCCATCACGATACTTTAGGTCGTTTGCGTGGGCTTGGCACCGATCGTATATCTAGGCACTGACAGAACCGGACATATTAACAGACATCGACCCGAGCAGAGTCGAGCTGAACTGAGCCGAGTTTTGTACCGTATGTGCTGCCGACCAGTGAGAGCCGCAGGAGAAATAGAGGAGGAATTCTTTGCAGGCGTTAGGTATAGTCGGTAATAAGTGAGCAGATACATGCTAGCCTACTAGGCGCATCGTCATCATCATCATCATCGTTATCATCAGTGGGTCTGAAG
This sequence comes from Allolobophora icterica, assembly GCA_963556255.1. Classification (NCBI taxonomy): domain Eukaryota; kingdom Metazoa; phylum Annelida; class Clitellata; order Crassiclitellata; family Lumbricidae; genus Allolobophora; species Allolobophora icterica. Next base: position 70,840,848 of record OY744602.1, on the reverse strand, counting down.
CGGAACTCTCTATCATTTAATCCGGAACATGTTTGTATCTGTTGCTGTCACATACGATGACACAACGTACGACAGATCCTACATGATAGACGGGACATGTGTTACAGAACAATCTGTGAAGAATCAGTGGTAGGCCTACTGTTGGGAGGATGGTTGGGTGAGGGGTCAAAAGCAAGAACATCACTAGTTCAGCTGCTTGGTCTCGGAATCTCAGCTGACCGTAACGCAAGCCACACCCTAAGTTCCACAACCTGTTCTCTAGCCACATAATGATAGTTGGCGATTGGGGTAGTGTTTGCACTGTTGCTAGTCGTTGCTAATTGTTGCCAGTTGGCAATATGAAGTTGAGGAAATACTCTATAGCGGAGTCATGGAGAGTAATCTGCAGCAGCTGTGATCCACTTCTGCGATATAGTTAAACATTTGCTGATGTGGAAACAACAAAAAACCTGATAATGCTAAAAAAGATCCAATATCTCAGAGTTCTAGATGTTCTGCCAGATTATGTTTTAAAGTTAATGTATTCATGCCCATATTTATAAGTATGCGAAACAAGAATCTTAGATAGGCCCCTACGTGATCAAATCTCTCTAAAAGCATATTAGCGCTTCCCAACGAGTCTGAACAACACCTTTTTTATCATTGGTTTCTTAATAGTTAAGGTATTTGATTATTACTCATTCATTCATTCATTCATTCGAGGATTTATATAGCGACCCTTCAAGGGAACTACTCAGAGGGGCTTTCGACACCAGCACGCTCAAATAGTACAGTTTTAAGATTAGTGAGAAAGAGGCAATGGGACCCCAGGGCACAAGCGGAGCTCTAAGGGAAGTCTGTTCCATGGGACAACCGGGCCCATCACGTTAATTGTCATCTTGTTGCCACATTGAAAAATCCGTTCATTCACCGCATCTTAAATGCGCCAGTAGGATGAGAGAATGTTCGATAAATTCATGAACTGGACTAAATACCTGGTAAAGACTTAGGCATTTGCTTAGCTTTTTATTTTGCTATCTCTCAACCTTCATTGCGACAATAAAAACATGATGTTCTGGACCTTCATCTAAACGCTAATAGGCCTACTGCTTCGTTTTACAAATTGACTGTCAGTTGGACGTACTATTTCCGTCTTTCTACTCGAGTTACATGCATATCGTTTGATTACGAATTGCTAATTTTCTGTAATTCGACAGCAGTGTCATGTGATTTTTGCAGTTTAATTGACAGAGCTCTTCAACTCTCTTAGTCAACACCCGTATCAGACGACGTTAAATGAATACAGTAGGCTGCGTTTAAATCCTGTATAGTTTGAATGAGTGTACGAAATTATATTTATCTGCGGTTGAGTATGTGTTTATGTGTGAGTGTGTACGTACTGTAGTTAACTGTCCGAATAGGCTCTATAAAAGTAATGCTCCCATATCCCTAGTGGAACGGAGGGGAGTCGCTCATTCCTGATGTTTGGCCCTTGAGCTGAGTGTGGTCGAATCTCAAGGTCCTGGATTCACGGCATCACAGGACTTTCCGTTTAGATGCCAGATGGTATGCCAGTACCAAATTACACTGCCTGGTGACAAAAACAAGTGCGCGCAAACAACCTGCAGCCTAGGGTCGTTATACAGAGCAAGTTCGAACCATCAGTCACTACGCTACCGAATAGACAGATATATTATGTTGCAATTAGGTACAGGTGATGACGCATGTAATATATCGGTATAAATGACTTTATCATACACATCCCACACTTTCATTTTCTTTTACACGCCTTATCCTACTCCATTTTCTATTTTTTTTAGTTCAGCTAGTTCTGATCTTTCTATCTCTTTTCTGTACGTTCGATTTTGTTCGAACTCCTCGTTCTATCACAACCTCTCCGCCCTTAATCGCCGCGTTTCATTCCTCCCATTGATCGAATAAACAGCCAAACATCATTTATTTTGTAGCTGAAGCGACTTATTTTGTTTAAACAATTTGACAGCGTTGTCAGATGTGCAAACATTTTGTATTTGACGATATCGAGGCATTTCATAACTTAGATCAGAATGGTTACGAACATTTAACAACACAACCATAAAGCTCTGTTTGCAGATTTGCCCATTATTTCTGTACCTTTAACTTCGTAGTTTTGGCTTACATATCTTGGCTCTAGAATACATGTACTAAATGTAAAGTCTTAAATCAATCCTGGACAGAAAACCAGCAGAATCGTCGATTGATACATTTAATTTCCTATTGTAACTGAAGACGATTTATGCGAAATGCAGTTAAATTGATCGTAATAGTAAATTCTTTTTATTATTCTTAAGCCTAAGTTTACACGCAACCAATAGCTGTAAATCTGATGCACAACTCTTTAACAGGCTTTTTCTATCCTTTTGTCATGATTATAATCATTAATGCCTGCTTTTAGTACATCGTAAAATTCTTTGAGGAAGCAGTGGCGCCAGAGCATTTATAAAGTTCAGGGTTACTCTTCAATGCCGACCGTGGAATATGGGTCATTATCCGAAATATTACAAATTTCGTCTCCGAAACACAGAAATTTTTCCCCCAAAATTGGTTGCAAATGTTTTTTTATTCATGTACATAGATAAATTTAACTAATCTGAAAGACTTCCACTATATTTTTAATCCTAAGTTCATTTTTTTCAGAATTTATAAAGTCAAAACTCCTTTTTTTTCATTACAGTCCGACCTTTTTGTGTAATCATATTTAATCACAGGGACCTGAAATATTCCTCTGGTGCTTATAAAATGGCAATTTCCTAAAAGTAGATGATGCCAGCATTAAGTATGAATACAACAGGCCTTTCCTTCACATAATATAGTAGTCTGGTGTTAAGAAATTAAGACATTTTTCGAAATTATTCAAAAAAAGAAATATTATTTTTAGCTGCAGAAAGAAATCTGTGCAGCATTAGCTATAACTGTATGTTATATGCATTAGATACAAGTTGAACAACATTTTAAGAGTTGGTAGTAAATTCTAATTACATGCAATTTATTTTTATATCAAATAATTCACAAAATACATGTAATTCACTCTTAGCAATGCGTCATTACCATCCGTGGCAAGATGCGACTGTCATGACAAAATAGCAGAAATCTGATGTATACGGATGGTAATGATGAAAAACAACCCCTGGATGGTAATGACAAAATGATGAAACTTATGACAGCCGTCAAATATTTTCACTTGAATTACTCCGTCAGATAAGTTATTTAAATCAGTTCAACAAAAGCGGTAAATAAAATAAGTTATCAATGTTATAATCAACCTAAACCAGGAAATACAACACGAGATGGTAATGAAACAGAAATTTACTTTTTTTGTAATTTGGAACACACAAACTTAAATTAAAAATAAAATATTATGAATGTCAACACAAATCTGTGTGATTCCATTAATAGTTGACAATATCTTGTTCCAGATGATTTTCTTTTAGTAAGTAAGCACGTTCTTTAAAAGTTACAGGCTTCCCAAAAATTGAGATGGCTATGATGCTTATTTCTATGGACAAGTTTAAATAGGTCCAAAAAGAAAGACATAGTACGAAAATGAGTCTAAATGTTTAATTATTGCATATGCTAGCTACTAATTAATCAAAATAATATACCTTTGTTACAGGCTGTAATGGAATAAATTTGCGTAAAAGCTGAATTTAAAGCATTGTACACCGTCTCGGACAGAGGATGGTAGTGATATTTTGTATACATTTAGTAATTTAATCTGCTCATTCTTTGAAGGATAGGCAAAAAAGTTTTAAGAAATTATCGAAAAAACTCAAAAAACCAGCATGGGACATCAAATCTGCACTTTTCTGATAATGACCCATATAGGTCTACTATGACCCATATAGGTCTACTGACTCTAGTCTCTGTGTGGGCCCTGCATATAATATGTATTTTTAAACACTTTTGCCTTCATACATGTATGCAGCGTGACTTTTGTACTTATCTTGAGCCATCTCTTTGCCCACACGCACACATATGTAGGCTAGCTAAAACATAATTATATACATAAACGCCCATAGTCATACATATAATGTAGGCCTTATACATATTAGTGCCCAGAATCCGCTTAAGTAGTTCAAGACTTCAAAGTGTACGTCTGTAGGCCAATTAACTGAAGGGTATGGGTGCAGGACGTTTGTTTTTAGGCGGCGTACAGACTCAGGCATCTCTGTGAGGATGCACAATATGCAGAGGCTGGTATTGATTTTCATCACGAGTTACTACATCCGCGAGTTATTATGAATAGCAACATCTCGCACCAAAAGCACGACAATCTGCAGCCAAATATTCCTATCATGAGCACCTTTCCAATATCCTGACTCCTGTGAAAGATTTTTATGGCACGGTCTAAGAGTTAAAGTCAGCAAGTATACCCGTTTGACAAACATCGAAGTTGAATTGATTGGCGAGTGAATGGAAAATGAACGATTAGATGAAATTAATTAAATAATTGAACTAAGTGAGATCAACAAAGTCTGCCGACGTTTGCCCGATAATGACTGGGCTTTTCTGGCCACTTGCCCACCTGCGTAGAACCACTTTCAGGCATCTATTAAGGAGAGGAATCGAGAGGAGAGGAGAAGAGGAGAGAAGAGGGCAGGATAGGGCGGGTCAAGGAGGGGAGGGAAGAGAAGGAGAGGGGCAGGAGAGGGAGAGAACGGGACGGGAGGGGATCAAGAACAAAAAGAGGAGGAAGAACCGCAAGTACCTTCACGGAACGACCTATTTGCCTCTGGATGCAGTAAAGGGTAATAGTGTTCAGTCACGGACTGCCTGTGGAGACTACGTCATCGATGGTGAAGCTAGACAGGCTCACTGAGAGCCGAAAACTATGTCATATTCGCTTTAAGTATGTCAATATTTGGAAAAGGCTGTGGATGTTAGGATGAATAGATGGAATGTCCGATAAAGAAACAGACAATATGACTCAAATGGATATAAAAGTTAGAAAGGAAATGACCAGACATTGGTATAGGAAAGTGGAATCATATATATAAGAGTTGTCTATATATATGCAGTGGACCCAAGAGACTATGAACCAGCAGGTTCTTGTCTTTGAGTATCTGAAGATTTATGTAACGCCTTTAAGTATCCTCAAAATCCCTTATGTTTAACTATGGTCGACTACTTAATGGATCGAAATTGTGGAAGACTGTCTGGGTCACCAAATAAGCGCGATGCCACTTCAACCTTTTATATTGCGAATAAGAGTCGAAATCAGTGCGGCAGTTGCACCTAAGAAATCATTTGTGCGATATGCTTTTTGGGAAACCAAAATTATGAGTAGTAAATAGAGGCAGACTTCTAGCGCATCAAATAGCGTCCAACCCAGAGTTCTGGACCACCAAATAGCGTCCAACCCAGAGTTCTGGACCACCAAATAGCGTCCAACCCAGAGTTCTGGACCACCAAATAGCGTGCAACCCAGAGTTCTGGACCACCAAATAGCGTCCAAGCCAGAGTTCTGGACCACCAAATAGCGTCCAAGCCAGAGTTCTGGCCCACCTCATAGCGTCCAACCCAGAGTTCTGGCCCATCCCATAGCGTCCAACCCAGAGTTCTGGCACACCTCAAAGCGTCCAACCCAGAGTTCTGGCCCATCTCATAGCGTACAACCCAGAGTTCTGGCCCACCTCAAAGCGTACAACTCAGAGTTCTGGCCCATCTCATAGCGTACAACCCAGAGTTCTGGCCCATCTCATAGCGTCCAACCCAGAGTTCTGGCCCATCTCATAGCGTCCAACCCAGAGTTCTGCCCCACCTCATAGCGTTCGACGCCGACTTCTAGCGCATCAATTAGCATTCGAATATTGTTTATAGCACACCCTTAAACACTATGATATGTTTAATTAATTCTTTTACATTTAATATATTTTAATTATATTTGAACCCTAATTTGTACTCTTACACGAGGTATTTTTCACATGTATATGTTGAATAAACTTATTTCTCACATAAATTTTAAGTAGAGCTTACAGGTAAATTATTTTGAACTTCACCAATTTGTATAGCGCCATAGCACAGAGAAACAGACAAACAGAGAAACAGACAAACAGACAAACAGACAAACAGACAAACAGACAAACAGACAAACATTCAAACAGACAAACAGAGAAACAGACAAACAGAGAAACAGACAAACAGACAAACAGAGAAACAGACAAACAGAGAAACAGACAAACAGAGAAACAGTCATACATACAAACAGAAAAACAGACGAACAGACAAACAGACGGTCAACATATTTTGACATATTAATAATAATAATAATAATATGGAAGCGTTTTAAGCAAGAAGAGAGAGAGGACCCATGAGATAACCACGAGGTAGCCATGAATATGTTTTGTTAGCAACCTCAGTTTCTTAGACTCGGCATATGAGGGAAAGGCGGCCAGCTCTAACCCTCACCGTCTCATCTTCCCACCGACAGAGTTCAGTCGGTGTGCTCATTATAGCTGAGCTTGCTATGGGGTGCAGCAGGAGTAGAAATCGAATCAAATTTCTGTCTGGACGGGGATTCGAACCCCCGACCTCTCCATCGACAGCTTAGCGTGCTAACCACTACGCTATCGTGCACCCCGATAACCAAATAAGTGTTTAAATACATTTAGTTACAAAACGCGAAGAAACAAAGAACGTTAGGTTCTACTGTTGGAAATGTACGCACAGCCTGTCATTTATTAGCATATAGCTGAGTTCTCTAAATTATTTGCTAAGAAATATAAAACTGTAAGTAAAAGAGAAGGAAGAACTCTAAATTATTTGCAAAGAGATATAAAACTGTAAAGTGTGGAGAGCGAGCAGAATTGAAGGTACATGTTAGTGGCTTAGCGCTGGGAGCAGCGGCAGGAACGCTGAGAAGCTGCGGGAAGATCTGAGAAGTTGCGGGAAGATCTGAGAAGTTGCGGGAAGATCTGAGAAGTTGCCGGAAGATCTGAAAAGTTGCGGGAAGATCTGAGAAGTTGCCGGAAGATCTGAGAAGTTGCGGGAAGATCTGAGAAGTTGCCGGAAGATCTGAGAAGTTGCGGCAAGATCTGAGAAGTTGCGGGAAGATCTGAGAAGTTGCGGCAAGATCTGAGAAGTTGCGGGAAGATCTGAGAAGTTGCGGCAAGATCTGAGAAGTTGCGGCAGCGGAGGCGGCGGCGGCGGTGGCGGAGGCGCTGGCGGCGGCGGCGGAGGCGCTGGCGGCGGCGGCGGAGGCGCTGGCGGCGGCGGCGGCGGCGGAGGCGGCGGCGGCGGCGGAGGCGGTGGCGGTGGCGGCGGCGGCGGTGGCGACGGCGACAGTGGCAAATTTGTTGGAAAGGTAGGTTTTCGATTGAAGCAGTTCAGAGCATTTTGGATGACGAACTTGATATGTATGGTAGTTCTAGCGGATATGGGATGAATTCTGTTGTTGCCATATTATTTCTAGTTGAAATTTATTCATAGAGTTGAATTGTACACAGACAACTTGTAGGAAAAGGCATGTCTTCGATTAAAGCACATTTGCAAAAGCGCTTGAAATGGTATATTTGTAAAAGTTCGAGTGATGGAATTGGTGTGTAACATAGTTCTAACTAGAGTTTGCGATATATGAAGTGAAGCACATCGTTGAAAATGTTGGAAAAGACGTGTTTCAGATTGAAGCGTATGTGAAACCCACCTAAACTGAACATTTTTGGAGACTGTGGATGGTGAAACTGCTCTGTATGATAGTTCTATGAGAGCGTTGGAGATACAATTTGATGGAAAATGAGGGGATTTGCCTTTGGAGAGTTAAGGTGATGAAATTGACGTGAGACTTTGTGTATTTTCATTCTCAAGGGTTTTTCAAATGGGCCAGAACTCTGGGTTGGACGTTATGAGATGGGCCAGAACTCTGGGTTGGACGCTATTTGATGGGCCAGAACTCTGGGTTGGACGTTATGAGGTGGGCCAGAACTCTGGGTTGGACGTTATGAGATGGGCCAGAACTCTGGGTTGGACGCTATTTGATGGGCCAGAACTCTGGGTTGGACGTTATGAGATGGGCCAGAACTCTGGGTTGGACGCTATTTGATGGGCCAGAACTCTGGGTTGGACGTTATGAGATGGGCCAGAACTCTGGGTTGGACGCTATTTGATGGGCCAGAACTCTGGGTCTATTTACTACTATTATGTTCTCGATTCATGTGCCAGCCATAGTAAAGCGTCCTAGGTGCGAAGTGGAATTACTAAATGTGTGAAGTTGTGCTACATGGCTGAACTGTGAGCTCAGAACTAGAAGAAACCTTTAACACTTTAACGATGAGCTGTATCGGTTTCACCGTCACTTCTAGCACATGGGTAGGTTGTGGGTACAACCGGTAAAGCAGTTGCTTGCCGGATTTTACTGCCTCTGTTACTAATGTATCCTGCTGGTTAATTTACCGATAGGATAAATCATGATTGTGTGAGCTGCCGGTTGTACCCACTCTGCTTTAGCAACTGCTCTGTCTCCTCTCTCTGGTTTTTCTGGAAACCGGACTTAGGAGGACTAAGTCCGGTTGCCAGAGAGGCCAGAGATAGGAGATCAATCTCTGGATTGATCTCCTATCTGACACGATGCAGCGCTTGTGAATAAGCTGGTGCCCTGCGCATATCCGTATAGTAACGCTTTAGAAATTTGGAGTTTACGATTACGAATACGATTACGATGAGAGGTCTTCGTAAACCGCTCACTGATGAAATAGACTAATTCCTGGATTTAAATGAAAATGGCGTTGAACTGCAGCTTAAAAGTGTCGTCGAGTAACAAGTAGACTTAAATTAAAGATTATGCTTACGTGGCTAGGGTAGAATAATATGCCATGGCTGTCAACGTCGACCATAATGATGATGATGATGATGTTGTTGTTGTTGTTGATGATGATGATGATGATGATGATGATGATGATGTTGTTGTTGTTGTTGTTGTTGATGATGATGATGATGATGATGATGATGTTGTTGTTGTTGTTGTTGATGATGATGATGATGATGATGATGATGATGATGATGATGATGATGATGATGATGATGATGATGATGATGATGATGATGATGATGATGATGATGATGATGATGATTCCGACAATTTCTCAGACCATACTATTCTATCATGTGGCGATAGAAAGTCTGATCAGCACTGGGACAAAATGAAGGAAACTGGGCGGAGACGACAGAAACAGCAGCAGCAATAGTGGTTGCGACCCTTAGGATTACATCCTGTTCTCACGAGCACAGGACCAAGGACCAACGAATTGTTCATCGTTAAGTTAACAATGACGGTCAACTCTGTCTATGTGATCCAGTGCCCAGTTGGGTCAGCTAAATTTACGTGGGTTACAATTTACTCTCACATAATCCTTGTTTCAACTATGAAGCGACGTTGGATCATCGCGCAATTTGTGAGTTTCAATTGATTCCATTAGGTTTATATATATTTCTCAGAGCATGTTCAGATCACTTACTCCTTTTCTTCAGTAATATAGACCTATGTTACACTAGAAAGACTTTAACTATCTTTCTGTAATCAAACTGTGCATACCACTCGTCAACGCATGTAAATACTGCATTAACAAAGATTTCTTCAAAGAATTTGATCAAATAAGAAAAAATAATTGCAACTGATCGACAAACTGACTGACTGGAAAGAGACGAATGAGGATTTTAGGGCCTATACAGTTTAAGCATTTCTTAATGTCCTTAGCGAAATATTAATTCCTCAGTTAACGTGTTATTTTAATAACGAATTTGTATAGCGCTTCTTCAAGAGAAACTCTTCGGAAACGCTCCCGACCTGACTACTACACACCTCGAGCAAACAGAATGGGTTTAGAGGCGCTGACGGAAAAGAGGCAGGTGAAAATCCAAGAGCTCATATCGTGGTGATTAAACAATTTATTCAAGAAACATGGACGGGGTCCTCACAGCTAGCGACCTTGAACTCAAACTGTGTCCGCAGAAGTAAGCAACAACAATGCACAGAAGCTTCTATCAATATACTGGACGCTGTAGAAGTTCGGAACGACTCCTTGTGCAGCAGAACGAAGCGAGCTTATTGTTATTCATTACAGGGCTTTCTGTAGATATCCATTTAAGGCTACTACTCAGAAGTGCTCCCGACCCCAGCGCGTCTAAAGAGGGCAGTCCTAAGATTAGAATAGAACGCGTCAGAATGGACTCTAGGGAGCAAAAGGGGAGCCCATTCCAGACCGAGGAGCCAACGACAGAGAAGGTACGGTTCTGTTTAGCGGAAGTACGGACGAAAGGGACAAGAAGAACGCCGTCCTCCGCTGAGCGGAGGGCGCAACGGCCCCGAGCACCCAGAGTAGGGCGCAGAGCTCTCGTAAATAGACAGAGGCGAGTCCCAGCATGGACCGCCACACCAAAGCAGCTATCCCATATATGACCCGCTGCTTGAAAGGATCTTAAGGATGTCAGTGTTCCTCCATCTAGTCAGACACGCGACCGAATTTAGGAATGCGTCCAATAAGGCGGGCAGCAGAGCGCAGAACCCGATCCAAACACCCCAACTGACCGGCCAAGAGGCCAATGTAAAGCGAGCAGCAGTAGTCGAGCTGAGATGTAACCAAAGAATGAATGAAGGTGGCAGTAGCGCTAGAAGTGAGTGAGCGGGAAACAGTACGAATGACTCGTAGCTCCCTATGGTAAGATTGAGCACATGTGCAGGCTGCACAAATGCGCATAAGCATTAAGACCTTGAACACTAACTGGTTACATAATTATATTTGCATAAGTAAACAGTGCAGTTCCTCTCATATGAAGGTGGACTTAAATGCCCAAATCTATAGGTATACTACCAATTTGTAACTCATAAGTTTCGTGTAATAGTGCATCTTTTATGTTCAGGTTTGTATTCGAATATATGACTCTGCGCTTTACAGCTTAGGTAAATATTAATATATTGTCAGGTAATTTACGACTATCAACGCACTTGCCAGAAGAGTACAGATACTGTCAAAACGTTTAGAACTTGACTGTAAAGGCTTCTTACCTTTGGAATTGTTGTATGCGAAGGAATCTGCGTTGGCTAGAAGTGGTCCATTCTTGTGAAAGGATATTAAAGCAACGGCCAGGAAGCACAATGGCAGAGAGAGTCTCTTCTCCATTCTGCAAACCGACGACCAATCCGACTATCCTGATAGATCGACGTTCAGCTGATCCTTCTGATACACATAAGTCTTACTCAAAAGTGTCTTCAAAAGTTGGGTTTTTTCTGCCAAGCTTAGTCACTTGACGGGTAGTAAATGCTTAAAGCTATGCGATCATCCAAATACAACGATTGAATGTCACCGAACTGCAGGATGTGAGAGTTTAAATGCCTGCATGTATACACGTAGGCCTTCGGTGATTGTTTATCCGGGTCCGTAATTAAGGCCTACTCATTACACTATGTTCTTAGAATTAACGTCGTTAGAATGATCGTAACATAAAGTGTCTGACAGGTGGCATAATGATTGTTATCAAGGTTCATGTCTCGTCACAATACTAAGCATTGCTGTTAAGGCCTGTGAAAACCGACTTTGCGGTATCACTTAAAACATAGTGCAAACGCTCTAATACAGTGACTGGGCAATTGTTCGTCTGCTTTGATCCTGACAATTGGAAAACTTCAAAGAGATAAAAGAGGTCTTTCCAGTCTATGTTATTCATTTCTATATACAGACGACATTACCAGTGTCTATTGAAGCTGTCTAAACCTTATACAGCCATAACAATTCAAACGCGCAGTGCACCTCCAACATTGCGAACTATAATAGGCCGAATACGACATCTATGTGTACAGAATAGGTTTGTCTTTTGTGGTTACAAACCGGCACAGTGTAAGTAAGTAATGTATGTAAGAAGGAAAGGACTTTCAAATCGTTGACCCTGCAATTATAACGGCTTATCTGGCATAACTCGGTCAAGGTCCCGGCGCAGTATTCTTGATAAGCGTTTATAACCTTTATGAGTTCCCAGGCAAAGCAAACGACAAAAAAGTGACGGAAGTAAGTTCTTTTTGGTCTATACAAAAGCCCGGGTAATAAATACATTATTATATGTCCCACTTTCCAACTACTTGCTTCTGTTTTCATTGATGTTCAGTCCTGAATGGCTTGTAATAAACATCTGATAAATTATTCATCTAAGATCGAATTCCTTCTCCATGAAACAATTCGACAACTAAAACATTTTGACTGGCTGGATCTACTCTGCACAACATGCTCGTTGATCGTACTGAATATGCACGTTCTTTAGGCATACTTTTTGACACCACCATGCCTTTTATGACCATTTTAAAATTATAATTATGCAAATTAGCTCATTTTCACATACGGGATATTCGCAGAATCAGATCTGATGCAACTTATACTGTATCAGTTTCACTAGTTGATATTCTTTCGAACCGACTTGACCTCAGCAACTCATTTCTCAGTGGCATCACTAGGAGAGATTTGCACAACGTTGCAAATTGTTGGAAATTCTATAGCTAGAGCATAACAAAAACCTTTCGGTATCAGCATATCACACCCTTATTAGTCATATAAATTTAAAACATTCGCCCTATCTCTGTTAAAAGCTCACGCCTCATAATAGCACATTTTACACTCGAACCACAGATACTTTGAATCTAGACTTGCTGTGCCTACACCCCAACAGTGGTGGGCTCTCTGACAATCTTGGTATATAGTTGGTCCACAGCGTTCAATTTATTGCCCAATTCTGGTCGTTCGGTGAGCTCTTTAGCACATTAACGACAAGTTGCATTGGTTTTCCAGTCACTTAAAATGTTAATGGAGCTCAGGTCTTAACTTAAGACTGGCCTATTTCAATTTGATCACCCACAGCAACATGATTTCTGGTCTCTCGGATTTAAATAGAGTATACTCAAACGGATTGTGATTCTTGGCTCCGATCTCACTTTAAGCAACCACCGAATGATGCCTACGAGCTATGAAAATGGCGTTTTAGAAGTCATTAGAGTACTTTAGATATGTCAGTTTTAACAATAAACGACAAAGCCATTAGTTCGAAGAATACAGAATGCACAACGAGGAAGAGATTGGTATAATGATGTAGCCATAAAATCACTTGCTTCAAACCTATTTCATTTTCTACTGAAAACTAAACGTTTGTATATCAAGCTGATAAGCGGCTTCATTAGTTTACTACAAGCAGTTTAAATGACAACACCAGCTGACGTCTAAACATTCAACGCCGCCAATCCGCTTGACTATAACATATACTATAGCCGATTTTATGGAACGCCAGTAAAACAGGAATTTTTTAAAATATTTTCTGTCTTACTGTAGGTGCGAACCTCGACCTCTGAAACGACAGCCCATGTACATATCTCCTAGACTAAACTGAATCAAGTATGGATTAAATGCTATCTAGCCAAAGTTAGATGCCTCATAACGGAACTTGTCACAGACCAATTTACCATATCCAGGGTATTCGATCGTTTGAAGTCTCTGACTTGACGTGAGGGTCCCACTGCAGTTAAACACTTTAGGGCTATCAACAGCTTCAAATGTTCACACGATTATCCATAGTTTCGTCTGTTCTGTATGTAGTCAGGTCAATTTCCAATTGTAAGGCAGTTCCCAGGAAGCTCCCAACAGGACTTTCAATAACAACTCCTACATGCGCATACATAATTCTAAGAACATCAGAGAATTTATAACGCATCTTCCACAGTGCGAACTCTTCAGAGGCGATTTTTGAATCGTAATAGGCCTATTGACACTGAAATTACGAAATAATGATATTGTGTCACTTAAACTTTGAAATGTCAACATGTTAATCTAAAATCGCAACGTTGGCTACATTAACTTCTCTTGATGTGCACGTAGACAACGTGTGAAAATGCAGATCGACAAGACTATTGTCATTTCTAAGCTTAGGTCTATGTAGCTGAAATCGTGAGCAACATTTCTAACATAAGATTAACGTTTCTACCTATTCAGCACCAACACTATACTATTTATACCCGTGGCCTTATGGTTGTTCCGCGTATGCACTCCTCCACGGCCCAATTCAGGAGCTTTGCTTATGTGTGTCCTTCAGCCTGGAACAGTCTTCCCCAGTCCCTCCGCCAAGAGCTTCTTGTCCTCTCTCCTCTTCAGTTCCGTAGACGCTTGAAAACCTTTCTTTTTGCCGGTTTTGGCAGTTATGCGGGTCGAGAGCGCCGCTGATTTGAGTGGCGCTATATAAATGTTCAATTACAATTATAATTACAATATTTCATTATTTTATTAATACAGTAGGCATAGTATTATCTCATTCAGTCTCGGCAAACTGTATTTTAAGATTCTGGATAGAAGTAAGCTATACTTTTGAGGTCAAAGAGGTCCGATTCAGAAGAGTTTTGAACTGACTTCAACACAACATGGATCATATCGCTCTCCACAAGGCTACAATAAGTAAGTAGAGCTAGCCTTTCGTTAATATAAGATATTTACGAAATAAACAGGTCTAGTAAATAGTTCCTGTCAGGTATATATCAGGAAGCTCCCAACAGGACCTTCAATAACAACTCCTATATGATAGCATACAAAATTCTAAGAACAGCTAAATTTATTGGTAGCTGAATGATTCTCACGACGATGAAGCAGAATTCAAAGAAGGCCTATATATATATATATATATATATATATATATATATATATATATATATATATATATATATATATATATATATATATATATATATATATATATATATATATATATATATATATATATATATATATAAAATCCGATATCAGAAGAACATATAGAGCCGACGGTGCTCTCTCAAGGTTTATGTCCCAGCCCCCAGCCGTGCCAAAATGCCCATATGAGACCCATGGAGCATGCATATTCCATCTGAGACTCCATAGGACGCGCACGAGTCCCCTGATGTTGATAGGCTTGCTGGAAAGAAATAGTCTAAAACTAGTACAACAACGCTAGAGTCGACGCAAAATTCTCACAAGAAATTTGTTATCAAGAGGCTTAAATCCCAAACTAAATATAAATTCCCTTTGGAGGGGGATAGATGAATGGTAACACTCTTGCTCGAAGAACATAGGATCTTGAAAGACGCGGTTCGATACCCGTTAGCTCCCTATAGGCTGATTCAACCTTCAACTCCCTAGGGAACAGCTGTAAAATGAGCGGGCGCCTAACAGGCTGCCAAGACATGTAGCCTATTATATAAGAGCGTGATAATTGTACTGTCATATGTTTCAATGTTACTTACTGCGGTTTGTCAGTGAGTTTGTCAATTAACACGCATTATACATACACTGTATAAAGTGTATATATGCGTGTATATATAGACCCTATATATTATATATTATATATATTATATATATAATTATATATATATGATTGGCGCAGATGTGCCATGCAAGCGCTAAATCTAAACTGGAAGCGTCTCTGCTAATTCAAAAGTGTATTTATTTGTTTATTCATGTACCTAATATTTACGCAATCTGTAAATATGAATCTGGTATACGTGAAATGAATCTGACTCCGAGTCGCTCAGTAAATCTGAATATAAGGTAAAGGAGGGGAATCAGTCTAACAGTCAGCCTAACTATAAGCGACCTCAAAACATAGACGTCGACTTCTTGACCTGACCCCCGTACCTTCAGACATTCTTTCTCTCCCAAAGCAATAATCTACTTAAATCTGCAACTTGTCTAATTATCCAAGCATTGTAAGCTAAATGATGAATTTTTTCTTTAAGTGAACTTGAACACAAATCTTGAAGTTAGCCTAGTTGAAGTTTTGAAACGACTCTGGTTAGAATTGCAATAACATACAGAAATGACCCAAGCACGAGATATCATGTCGTTTAGAAACAGATGGCCAGATGAATTGCACGCTTTGATAGACCTACCCTTATCCTCAGTTAGATAGAATAAACATATATAGGCCTACTTTCAGCGCCATTTGTGACAGATGCCCTTGGTAATTCTTTCATTCATTCATATAACGCGTTCTCTGATTTCTGTAACTGGCCAGACCGCGGACGAGGAAGGTTCGAGAAAGGACCATTGAAATTGAATCCACAAGGAAGTAGTAGACTTACTCTTGGCCCCGTCAATTGGCCGACTGAGGTTTCCCCATTACAACTCTGGCTGTCTCTTCCTTCTACTCATTTTCTGTAACTTTAAACCCTGTATTCGCCCTGACTGCAGTAAGAAAGCTATGATCGAGCTATATGCGCTCTCTGGCACATCGATTGACGCCTTAATTGTTTACTTTATAGTAGCGTTAAATAACTGTATGAACACCAAAGAACTGATATTAGTAGTTAATCAGCAGCTATTTGTGCAAGTTCAGCGATCAATGATCAAAGAATATAATTTCGGTTTATGTCGGTCGCCTGAATTTGGTAATTTGGTGTATGGGCTATTGCGGGCGAAGTCCGCCCCGCCAGCTGACCTCTCTGTCTGTCTGTCTGTCTGTCTGTCTGTCTCTTTTTATATTTCTACTCTCAAGCACATTAAAGTTTCTAAACTATAGGGTGACACGAAAGTTCGTTCACCGTTTTCAAAATGCGTTGTCTCAGTAACGGCTGCATATTTCTTTATTAAATTTTGTCAGTAGATGCATAAGTCAAACGAAAGATACTGGTAAGAATTTGATTATGATCCGTTCCGTGGTTGCCATTATTTATAAGAAAATGTAAAGACCACCAGTTTTTGCGGAAAAAACTGCGTTCATCAAATTAAAACAGTAAAGGAAAGGTGTAGCCTCGTACACAATGAGACACTGTTGTTACCTAGGACATACAGACGTAGGCTATTAGCGTACAGCATCTCCTTTCTGCTTAATGACAGCACTGACTCTATCCGGCATAGACTGGATCAGCGTCTGAAGTGTCCTAACTGCTATCGATCTCCACGCTCGTTGGAGGCGACGTTTGAGCTGATCAACGTTTTTTGGCTCAGGATCTTTATAAACGCTGAGAGATAAAATACTCCACAAGTTCTCAATAGGAGAGAGGTCCGGAGAGTTGGGTGGCCAATCCTTCGGCTTTATGTGTGACGGGAGGTTGTCGTCTAGCCACTTCGTCGTCATACTCCTAGATCATTGTCAAGAAATAACTTTCGTTGCATGACACTGCCGTTGTCATTTTCTCTCTCGAACGCTGGCTTCACAATCTGTTCGAGAATGTTGGTGATGTCATTAAGCAGAAAGGAGATACTGTACGCTAATAGCCTACGTCTGTATGTCCTATATAACAACAGTGTCTTATTGTGTACGAGGCTACACATTTCCTTTACTCTGTTAATTTCATGAACGCAGTTTTTTCCGCAAAAACTGGCGGTCTTTACATTTTCTTATAAATAATGGCAACCACGGACCGGATCATAATCAAATTCTTACCAGTGTCTTTCGTTTGACTTATGTATGTACTGACAAAATATTATAAAGAAATTTGCAGCCGTTACTGAGACAACGCATTTTGAAAACGGTGAACGAACTTTCGTGTCACCCTATATATTTACATAGCGTGATTTTTCACGGGTTAAAACTAGTACAGAATACAATTATTAGCAATAACAGCATTTGTGTTGCTTCGATTGTGTAGCTTAACGGAGGGATTGAAATATCGGGTGACTGGGAGGGTCTAAACCCCACATCTATTTTCAACCCTCCAATTTATTCCTCAAAAATACCATGGGGTTAATTTAAACCTCCTAGCACAGCTTTCTGTGGTTCAATCAATCAAAGGAAATGGAACTCACTGACACTGTTAACCTAGAGTATTTCATGATGTCCAAACGTATGGCCTTAGTTCATCTGTCATCCTGTTTACGTCACATTATGTAAACTATGAGTATTAGTTTCATAATCGCTGGTAGCCAGTATTTTCTAGTTAGTAGTTTCGAGTTTAGAATGATTTTCTTTCGCGATAGATCAGTTTGCAACCAAGGGTCACGAGGATAAAGATAAGCTTAGGCTATGAGACTTTCGCTTTTCATCCATTGAATCACGTGCGCAGGCAGCCATCTGATTTCTTTGTCTCTGTCTGGTATCGCGGGTCCTTTCCTTTATGATTGAATGAATGAATGAGCGAATGAACGAATGAACGAATGAGCGAATGAACGAATGAGCGAATGAATGAATAGATGAAAGACCGAATGAATGAACGAACGAATGAATCAGTGATAAGCGATTAAACTGCCAGACATTAAAACATGCATCACAGTAATGGTCGGTAGCTCATGGGAAACTGTGGACAGCGAAAACTAAATTATGCTACCGATGAATTCATAAAATGAAAAGTTTTAAGTTGCCGTGTGAAGGACAGAACATATAGAATTATAGATAGATGCTATTCTAGACCCATGAGTGAGGCTGAACTAAAGGCGTGCTCACCAATAGCTTTACCCACAAAAGTTTGATGCAGCTTTTAAGTAGTCTTCTCGTTTGATCGCAACCATTGGCGCGACATCTATCACAAGAACGAAGCGATGAATTAAATGAACAAATGAATGAACTACTTTTCAACTCAAGAAACATTTTCAGACTATCTTAAGATGCACCGTTTTCGATCTGTTAGATAGACGAGTTTCAGCTCCTTGTAAGACTTATAAAGGCGCTAGATAAGCCTAAGTGTTCGGATACGTTCATGCATACAATTAATGAAGGAATGCCCGACTGGTCAAATGAATGAACGAACAAACGAACGAAAGAACCAGCGAACAAAAGATGGAAAGAATGAATGAATGAACTACAAAAAAATAGACGAACAAAATTAACGAATAAAAAATGAACTGAAGAAGCTGAAATGTTTCTTGAGTTGAAAAATAGTTCATTCGTTCGTACGTGGTAAGCATAGGCCCTACTTCTAAATTTAGTTGAGAACGAACAAAATAATGAATTAATAGTTAATGACGTTAACCTACGTAGAATCTATATGCAAGGACTGTAGGCACGATTATTCTATTTATAGGCCTACTGGGTCATAAAATGTGTTCTCTGTTGCATCATGTGTGCTATGCATGTGGATCATGCCAAAGGGGCTGGTAATGATACTTAATTTGAATTGATTTTAGTAGAATCCTGTCACCCGCAGCCATCAAAGACATAAATTGGAACTGTGGAACAACTCTGATAGCGGAACATCGTTGCTTCTTTTGGGTTTCCCATAGACACTAATACCTGTGACTGACTAAAACTGTGTTTTACTGATGATCAACAAAAGATCTGAATCTGAATAATGCATTGTTGACGTCATAATACAGACAATGCATGGTTGTCACGTGAACAGTCGGTTTTCGTCATGTCAAATACTGAAGCACAATGGGCTCCAAAACTAGGCCTACCCGATGATCAGAGTCTTTTAAAGACGTTTTTGGAATAGAAGAATGCTGTTTTTTAATTCAGAGTCTTGAACTTGGTACGGATTGCATATCTTGAGCTACGGGACGTCGTTTCACGTATTTACAGCTGAAAGCGAATTTCTTAAATGGTCGATATCCGGAACAACATTTGTAGGTCCTTTATTTTCAGAATATCAAGGATAACAATTTAAGAATCTTTAACACCCTTCATAGACTTCTGAATGCCGAAAATGTGTATCAGGACTCTACGTACCAGGGACACTGCGTACCAGGGACTTCGAATACGACGCGGATGAGTTTCATTGGTTGAGATTGTCATTTCTGCTAGTCCCTGTTTATTTAAAAGACTTGAAGGCTTTTAGACTTAATTTTTTGGTCAATGTGGTCTACGGCCAGACAGTTAATCAACCTCTCATATAGTTGTCAGAAAGTATCTGTCGACAAGAACCACTTGCTAACTGTGTTTTAAGTTTGAAAGCAATGATGGAAGAGAGCAATTAAAAGAAAGCACTTGGTCGCAATTCAGAAGGATTCATGTGCTGGGTCTTGGCATTATTTGGCAACAGTTGTTTAGATAAATAGTGGTGGAAGTAGTAGTAGTAATAACAATATCAATAACAATAATAACAATAATTAATATTTAAGTCTCCGAATGAACCATGGGTACCTAGAGGCATAAAAAATAATAACCACAACAATAATCATTAAGCGCCGCTATCTAATGATGAAGAATTAATTTATGGCGTCCAACAATTATTGTTCGTAAAGGACTTTCCGAAAGTCCCAACACAGCAGCTGACCGAGGGAAGACTAGAGCTTATACACTCCGGCTATACACTCTACCAACGCGGGGGGGGGGGAGAGTTTCAGACAATGACCGACGAGGCGTTTATTGTGCTTAGTCAGAATACCTTGTCGTCTAACTGTTAATAGACCCAACATGACCGAAGTTTATCATCTCACTCACATGGACAATGTCACTATTTCAGACGTGTCACGTGAAGGCAACTGTAAATTCGGCACGTCCATTATGACAAACAATTCCTAAGTTTAGAGCCTATCATTCATTAGCGTGATCTTCTGTTTACAGTATTTCTGCATATAAGCGGTTGAGCCTATGTTTAGAGTCTATCTCGTTTGTAGTATATAGGCCCCTACATATCTGTGCATAGAACTAAAATTGTTAACTGTCTATTCAGTCAATATACACAATAAAAGCGGATGGATCACTTCCTTGTCATATAATTTACATCGCGTGACATGATATACATCTGTTTCCTCCACAGTCAGACTTACGCTTCTCATTTATTCGTCATTACTTCCGAGTTCTAACTGAATATTCCGGCTTTATCAGATAGGATATGTGTGCGTATGGTGGTATGTATGTATTTACACATGCATGTATGCACTGTGCAGGCCCGGATTTAGGCGTGGTCACTATGTGCCAGTGCCCAGGGGGCCCCACCACATATGGGCCTCCATCACAAAGGCGTAAGAAATTTTTTTGACTTGTGTTTCATAATTGATTATAAAATATCTTGGTAGTGTGCAGTTCGCAAATTCGGTCACCAGATCCTCAAAGTTGCTCTACTGCAGATTGCAGAATGTTAGCTTCTGTGTTCATCAGAGCCAGGTGGGACAACCGCTCAATGCCCATCGATGTGCGAAGTATGTTTCATTTTTGAGAATGAACGTTCCGCAATGCAGTTACCGACCATCTGCACCAGATTCTTGCGGAGTGCTCTCCACATTAGTAAATGATCTCTGAACTTCTTTTTGTATTCTTTGATCATTATTTTATAATGAGGCCTGTATACGCTTCAGGCACCTTCATTACCCTTCATAGTTCAAGCATTACAATAATATAATAATATTTTCTAATTTGATTTTCAATGATGTAACTGCTGTAAATGATTAAAATTAAAAAAAATTTAAAATATGCATTTGTTATTTTAATTCTGCTCTTTATTTATGTCACTAATATTAGGCCTACCAATACATTCAGTGATATCTATACCGGTACATGAATTACGACTTAAGAACAAAAAATATTACTAAGGATACTGTATGGTCTGGTAAGGTAATAAGGGAGGATGTTCATAGGGGATACACCGCACCGGGTGACACCAACCCTAGCGACGCCACTGGAAAGCACATCCAATTTGCGTAGGAAGCCGAACCGAGACGAAGAAGCTCGTAGGCACTAAGCCGATGTTGCAAAGCAGTAACCAACTGATCAATGACTGGTAGAAAGTTAACATAACAGTGAAATAGAAAAGTTAGAAACTTTGACCTAAAGAGCGGATTAAAATAAACTAGCGACTGTAACGTAGTTACTAGTTGTAGATTCAATTAGTAAAGCGTAGCCTTTGGAACATGCTGGAGTCGGCACGTTGTGACTCGTGAGCCTATCATGGCTATCAGGCGTCATCCGCTCCTGGACTGCGGCGTGCTATGGGCCTCAACCGCGACGGTGCACTGGGCCTTCACCTAAGTTAATACGGCCCTGTATGTATGTATGTATGTATGTATGTATGTATGTATGTTTGTAAGTATGCATGTATACATGCATGCATGCATGAATGTATGCATAGTTAAATATGTATGTATAATAGTATATGTGTATGTACATCACTGTATGTATGTATGTGTTGATGCACGGATCAAAACATTTAATGTATGAGCTATTGAAGGTAGGGCCTACCTTTCATAAGCGCTGCGGATATTGCACTATCCAACTGATATGAACAAGAGTGTTTTATATATGGCGAGTACTTTTCAAATAGTTCTTGCACCATCGGTCGTTTTTTGTGCATGACTGAATCCAGACTAGTAGAAATGGGCCTCAGACAGTTCTGAACTCTTTATTTGTTGTATCTCGATTTATTTTATACATAAGATCGAGCAATTTGCCCATTAAGTTATTCTGAAGTGGTTGTGATTCTTTTTCGTCTCAGTTGAATCTTATTGAAATAATGGGGGACATACTTATAACCCGCTGACAACCAGTGTAGATCGCACAAATGCTCGAGAGTCATAATTAGATGTTACGTGAATGATTTGCGACGAGACTAGAGGTTACTTTCCCTTTAAAACACTGAATAGCTGTGCAAACGTTTAGTATCTCAGGGTTAAGGCCATCTGTCGAATGTAGGATTTGATGTTGGGCCAGGGTGGGCGAAAAGATAACGTGGTCTGGGATGTAGTGATAACATTATCGGCATAAAATTACTTAACCAAGTTTAGAGGATGTATATGCCCACTGCGCAGTTTCGGAGCCCCCCAAAAGGCACTATCTGCAGGATTTAACTAGCGGTGCAGTCTATTATCGTTCTTTTCTCTGTAACTGAATTCGCTATCATTTTAGGTCTGTTTGGGTAGTCAAATTATTGTACAAGGGCTAGCACGTGAGTAGTCAAATTATTGTACAAGGTCTAGCACACTGTGTAATTGGCTCAGTTTTAGGATATCATTTGCAAACAACTGCTGAAGCCAATTTAGCATGATTTAGACTACAAATCTAATAAGCAGGATTGTATACGCTTACAATAGATATACAGTTGTGTGCAAAAGTTTGAATCACCAAAAAAGTTTGAGTTCTTCCATTTCCGGGGCTGTTATCTCTATCTAGCCTTAGAGATAGTACAGTTAATTCTATGTAGTGTAACAGGGAATGTATTTGCTGTAGTGGGTCCCACGATCTGGAATGACCTTCCCCTCTGCTCATGGTCAAACTAATGACTGACTTTTCCTCATCGGCCTCGCGTTCCCTAAAGGCATTTCTGTTTCCCAGGGGCTTCTGTGCTGATAGCGGCATAGCGCCTCTGAATAGTTATTCGGCGAGAGGCGCTTTATAAATGTCTAAATACAATACAATACAATAAATGCTGGGTATAATTTTGGGTATCATCGTCAGTTTGGAGATTTTGGCAGCATGCGCCATCAACAGCGAAGAAAGGTCGAAACCGGACAATGGGGCAGTGAATCCGTGTATCCTTGATGCACCAAGAGGGTTTCTCGAGACGGAAGATCGCCAGAAGAGACTGCTGCAGTCGTCAATATCCTACAGAAGAATAAAAAGACAGGATCAGTGGTCGACATGGTTCGGCTCGGTCTTCCACGCGCGTCGACGTCACGCCAGGATTACACACTTCGTCGCATATCTTTGGCCAACCGAACAGCAAGCTGTCGTCGCCTGAACTGTTACGTGAGTTGTGGGAGAAGTGCAAAGCGTCGTTGCCAGCTCATCAGCAGTGCGTGACCGGTGATTGCAGTTCGGTCTGAGCGGCTGCGAGGCATGCAGGAAACCTCTGATGACCGACGTCCAGAGGTGCAACCGAATCCTGTAGGCACGGGGGTACTTCAGCAGTTATTGTGAGGTGTGGAAAATGCACCTTCTTCCTGCTTGGCAACCAGATTCACACGAATGTACGGAGATTTCATGGAGAAGAATTCAAGCCGGAGTGCCTAACCTTGATGGTGAGGCATTCTCTAAAGATCATGATCGGGACTGCATGGATGCCAGTGGCGTCGGACGTCTGCATATCGTCAACGCCACCAAGCACATCAGCAAACTGCATTAACGCAACAGCTATTCCCGCATCAGTTCTTGTTTCAGGATGACAATGCGCCATGCCATCGCGCCAATCTATAGTCACCAAGTGGAAGCGCCAGCACGTCATCAGAAGACTGGACTGGCACGCCCAGTCACGGGATCTCAATCCGATTGAGAATCTCTGGCATAATGTATGCCTAGCCCTAGAGGTGTCCAAGAGACATCCGACCACTAAGAGCGAGCTGATGAAGTCGCCCATCACCGTCTGGAACCGTGTCGTCACCCACGACCACCTCGTCAAGCTGAGCCACTCAATAAAACACTGATCCATCATTAACACATAAAATCGGCCTTTGCAAGGTCGCTACATGATACAGAAGGTTTACTTACATATTCGTCATTTCATTTCAACACATTGTATGTGTACTATATACAGAAGAAGCATGGGCCGCACGAGAACCTTAAATGGCCTTGCGCCTATTCAGGGGCAGCGATGGTAAAGGATTTCACCCATCAATTCATTGAAAATGAGCAGCTCGAGGCCATATGGTCGCTCTATAAAAACGTGTGCATTTACAGTAAGAAAGCATTTATTTTACGTGCATGTGTTTACCGGTTCACTATATGCCTTCATACAGAAAAGTGAACCAAAGAATTGCAAAAATCTTCAAGTGATTCCAAGCATTTGCACACCGCTGTAGTATTCTTTACGTTTGAACAGCAGAAGAGAACAAGAAAGCTATCAATGATATGAATGCTCATACAGAAATTTATAAGAAAAAGTGAGGGCATCCATTACACTGCAAGTAATTTAAAAGTATTTGGTAAATATACAATTTTGGGCCTAAAAGCTATTATGGGCTAGTATATATTGGGGGAGGAATGGGGCAGTAAGCGTCTCCAAAAGCCTCTGCTGCCAAACTGCCCACCACGCCGCCTTCAAGTGGTAACTCTACTGGGAACAAAGTGCGTGGTGGACGACCGAGTCCTCGCCGGTAGATGCAAGTGCCCAGAGAAGAAGACCCCGAAGGACGCGACGAGATGGTGTCTCGAGAAAAACACCGACAGGAAGGCAACGGGAGACCATCTCTCTATGCATCCCTAGCATAGACATGATGGCAGGGGGGGAAGGCCAGGACAGACGATTGAGGAGGGATGCAGCAGACTCAAGGAGGAGGCTCAGCATAGGAAGGATTGGCGACGTCGGACGTTCAAACCTGCCCGAGGCAAAGAACAGGAAGATATATTGGTTGTATTATGCTCACTTACTATGAAATCTGTCCTTTGTCCAGATAGTACTGTTCTAGCCAATCTATTGTGGAAAATGTAGGACAAAACGAAAGACTAAAATGTTCAGGACTAAGTATGAAAGTTGTTTATTAAAATGAACATTTTGAAAAGCAGAAAATCACCTGATGAAGCCAATCCCTAGACAACAGTCCGACTTCATTAGGTAAGCGTTAAATCAGAGGTAGTGATACCAGGCGAAGCAAAATATATTTAATTTCTACCTGCCTTTTTTGTAACTTGTTATTTTGGAACATCTGTGATCTCATTTGCACAGCCCGCTCTGCAACATTTTCTCGTCAATTACCGTTGTTTCTGAGTAGTTGAAAGAATTAAAGAATATCTTCAAGCTCAAAGTATGCTAAGTATGATCTACTAATAGGCCTAATTGGTATTATTAGGGTAGGCCCTATTGGTATTTTATAGAGGTACAGTGTTTCACTTCCAACCAGCAACGGTTTTCTATAGAGGCCATCTAGTGAACGCTATAGTGTTCATGTGCAAAATCTAAATCACAGATAAATTGCATTAGATCGAAAAGTATGTGACTATCTGTACCTATAACAAGCACGGGCGGCGATCCCCGGGAGAGTCGAGGGAACAAAACCCCCACCTTTGACAGTGGGGGGGAACACGCTATAAAGTTGTCCCCCAAAGTTTGAAGAAATACCAAAAAAAGTCAAAAAAATTGTTCGCGATCACGCGCGAAATTTTTTTTACCAGATCCGTTCAAAAGTGTCCCTTGTCCTCGCACCTGTCAAACAAGATCGCCGCCAGTAATAACAAGTCACACGCATACACCTAGACTCCTAGAGGTCTGTGCGTGTGATTTTTGTGTACTGGTAGTCACAGAGAAAGCCAACCATATTGGGCAAGTTAAAGTTTGACTGATATATTCTAAGCAGCCTTTTGTTCCCATAGTAATTTGTTATTCAACAGGTAGGGGCCTAGCGCCAGAGCTGACCGTCACATATGGATCCATAATTATACTGCTGGATCACGTACTCACGCATCTTAGACTAGTAGGCCTATTAGATAGGCCCCTAGATCAGTTTTCCCAATCTTTTTCACAGTAAGACACCCTCACTAAAGCCATGCTTTAATTTCATTTATTATCTTCCATTTAATTAGTTGTTTATTTTAATGACGAGCAACGTTCCGCGTATTCAACGCAGTTGCGACTATTTACGCTATTTTAGGTTTTGAAAACAAGTTACAGGCCTATATCAGAAGTGATAATCCGTAGTTTTTCCCATTTTTGACTCTATTATAGAATTCATCGACGACTTTGATTGCGCCCAACAGATATGCTACAATGCGCAATTCAGCCTGAAACATAATAGGGAACCTGACAGACGATTACAATAAATACTGTTAACATGATATAATAATTTTGAATATTATTAATTATGTGATATATTGTCATTTTACGTAGCGTAGCGCAACATGTGTAACTTCATGTAATATCATGCAACTTAGCGTAACATTACATAATAGCTTATAACCTAACCCTATTATGTTGCGGTGTGACTATGTGTTGAGATCTTCTTTAAGTTCTCTGCCCTTCGGCAGGTTTCCACTTCCAATGACGCCATTCCTCTCTTCGCTGTGCTCTTCCCTTCAGTCTGCTGTATAAGTCGGTCATCATCCATCCCAGCATCATCTGTCGCGGTCTTCCTCTCCCTCTCTTTCCCTCCAATCTCCCCTCTGATTTCTCTCAAGAGGGAGTCTCCTCTTAATATGTGTCCAATCCAGTTCTTTTGTCTTTCTCTTAATGTTGTCATCAGTGATCTTTTTTCTTCTACTCCTTGCAACACCTCTTCATTTGTCATTCGCTCCGTCCAGCTCACCTTTTCCATTCTTCTCCATATCCACATCTCAAAGGCCTCCAATCTCTTGATATCCTCTTCCCTGATGGCCCACGTCTCCGACCCATACAGTACCACACTCCATACCAGTGCCTTGACAAGTCTCTTCTTTAGGTCTTTGCTCAGTCCTCCTCTCATCAACTCTCCTCTTTTCGTGAACGCATCTTTTCCCAATACTATCCTTCGTTTAATATCACTATGGCATCTTGCATCTGTTGTTATCACACTTCCCAAGTGTTGAGATAATAAACGAATAATAATAATTATCCGATGTAATTACTCAATTTTATTATGTTATAAGTATTATCACATACTACGTAATGTAATGTAATTACTATTATTATTTTTTTAACACCTGAGGTACGAAAAATCCCTCAGGCTCTAAGAAACTATAAAACAGAAGTGTATTATTATTATTATTATTATTATTATTTTAATTTATTATTATTATTATTAGTTTAATTTATTATTATTATTATTATTATTATTATTATTATTATTATTATTACTATTTTTTTTTGCCCCAAGGTACATATGATCCCTTGGGGACTTAGATATTAATTTGTTGTTATGCTATTTCCAGGAAATCAGGCCTCGTCCTCCGTTGAGTCCCTGAATGTGCCACGGAATGCGATGGCATTATACCGTTGAATGCAGATGGAAAGGCGCTGGAACATTATGTTCTATGTTCTATTGTTATTACTATTATTATTATTATTATTCATTTTTATTGCAACATTACTACTTTGCGCTGAAGAAATATGCTACAATGCGCAGCGCAGTTCTGCCTAGTACATTATTATGAAACATGTGATGCAGCGGAACACACACTTGCATCGAGCTCATGTTTGCAGCGAAATAAGTTTGCTAATAATTAGAGTAGTGGATAACACACTGGCGTGAAGAGCTGAAGGTACCAAGATCGAACCCGTAGACTCCCGTAAGGTTATAAATTCGGCCTTCCACTCGCTAGGTGGCAGCGGTGGTTAAATGAATTCTGCCTCTGGAAAACCCAGAGCTAGTCCCTATAGAGGAGGGTCGGACGAATGGATGCAGATACTTCGCCGTAAAGAAAAAGAAGATAGAAATCCGCTATCCAGTGGACACCTACGGGCTATCAGCCCATGGATCATAGAAAGGAAGGAAGGAATAATTATACAGACATTCGACTTATTGCCATACTTTAAGCATGATCAAAATCTGTAATATAATTCACTTCCTTCAGCAGTCTTTGGTCAGCAGTCTATATCAAAGCAAGTCGCCAGGCTATGTTCTACATCAGTTGTGACTGAGTTATTGTTAAAATTCTTTTCAGAACTCTAATACAATACGTAGCCTACTGGATATTGGACACTGGTATAGCAAATTTTACTAGGCCTACGTATACCTCACAAAGCGCTGCCTTCATTGTGTTAAAGTTCATTTAAGGCAGATAACAAACTGTTCATCATTAAGTTAGCAATGATCAGTTAACCAGAAAAGTGGCTGCTGGCGATTGTGAATTTTCTGGTAATTATCTTTACACTTTACATGTGCAACATTGTGCACCAACAGCCTACTACGACATAGTCTATCGAGATCTGATCTAATAATTGACACCATTATCTGTATGACAACTGTTGCTAATGCACGATTGTGGTCGACAATCGACGAAATCAGTAAAATTTTAATCGACACGAGCGTCTGTTTATGCTCAGCCTACTATTTAGATAGGCCCTACTTAATATTTGGTCGATTTTGTGAGAAAATTGTTGCACCAAATTGAAGTTAACTGCAATTTTTCTGTGGCTTTCAGTTGGCCACGAGTTTCTGCTTTGTTCGCTGCAAAGATTTGAATTTTTTAGAGGCAATCAACTTCAGTGACATATAATTACCCCTATGAATTCAGGTCAGTCGGTGCAGGGATTTCGGATTTTAGCCTTTACATTTGCTCAAAACACTTCTAATACTTAACACATCATGGTCGCCGTTAACACATAGGCCTACTGCGCTTCAATGTAGCCTGTGACAGAACTGAAACGTTACAGAAGTAGCCTGTCATGCAGCATCATGTAAGGTATTGCTTTTTTTAATTAAAGATTGCCTTCAACTTGTGGCGAAGTCCAGGGCAAGGTGCATAAAACGTTACCTCATGGCCATGCATTATCACGAAATTGCTATATGCCTTCATTATTGATCTCGACCTAGCTAGCTCTCATTTGTGTGCTATCTTCTTCTCTCCTCCATCAGGTGTTTGCCGATTATGAGGTTTGTACACGATAGCTCCATTGCTTTCTGTCTCTGATAGTATCCAGGGCCGTTTTCATGTCCATGTCTTCTTCTTTAAGATCTTTGATAACGTTTTCTATCCAAGTCTTTATTTGTCTTCCTCGACTCAGTGTTCTCCCCCACGTAGCGCCTCTGATAAAGAGTGGCGCTATATAAATTCTCGATTACAATTACAATGTAATGCCCTTGCTGGTAATCTCCTGTCGTCTATTCTTGTAGCATCATGTCTAAACCATGTCAGTTTTCTTTTTCTAATCTTGTCTACCAGAACCAGAGTTTCCCTCTGTCACAACTCCTTCCGGATTACCTCATTACGCATCCTAGCTTGTCTGGTCCTCCCCGATATAAGTAGGTCTACCAACACTCAGATCCATACATCAGTACTGGAGTGACAAATGCCCTATACAGTTTTGTTTTTCTTCTTGTTGCTATGTTTTTTATTTTTGTTTCTTGTTGATATGTTTTGTTGTTGTTGTTACGTTGTTGCTATACTATTATTTTTTATTGTTGTTTCACTTGTGTGATAATAGGTCTAGCATATTGAGTCATCAATGCGCCTGCTTAAAGACGCGTCTATACACGCTGGACTAAGACTTTGGAGAATTTCGCATTATTTTGATTGTTGTTGCACGTTACACGGATAAAATTCTGTATCAAAAATTGAGGTAAGTTCCGGAGTAGTAAGCACCTGTGTAATATTTTAAAATAGCGTTAAATTCGCTGTAACTGTTCCACATTGCCATCTTATTCTGCTTTCGTTATCCGCTAATCATACAATCGCAATATTGAAATCTTGTTCTACAAATTTTCAAAGTCCAAACGCAAAGATAAAGAAATCCGTTTATTTTTCTATAATAAGCCCATAATCCATTAAAATCGTTAAAGCTAAGATAATATCATTTGATCTTGATTACGCATAAACATACATGTATATATGCCTTCCAGCAGGAAGAGTCTGAAAGGAGCTATTTATGACGTGCCGAAAGGTTTTCATCGAAGATTTATGAGTTTACTTAGGAGGTACACGAATAGAAAATTTGGAATTTTGTAGCCTATCTGCCTAAATGACTGGTTTGTTTACATTTGAAACCTGCTATATAAGATATAATCAAAACAAGTTTGTCCGGAGGTTGGATTCTACCTCCGATGTCCAAACGAGCCTACACGATACCAAGCAGGTTTTCATTGCTTGGAGTGCCGTCTTGCCTGGCTTTGCAGCGTCAAATATGTGTTGAGTCGGAAATGCACCGAATCCTCTTCTCTGACAGCCGCATACAGCGGGTCATCAGTCTCCACCAGTTTTTACCAGTGACACGTAGAGTGAGAACCAGCTATGCGCTCGGTAAGCATGGCTGTGTGGATTATTAATGAAACGTAATTCATGATTGTTGTCGCTATTGCTTGGCACAGATTAAACAACAAAGTAATGCCATGTCGAAGAAGACCTGTCATATATTCCCAAATCAACATTCCAAACATAGTTGAAGATAGCTGAGGATAGTTCATTACGATATCTGACCACTGACTTAGTTTAATTCATCGGTAAGTTTAAGATAAGATGATGGAATTTTTCAGGAGAATCGTCGATTCGTCATCTTTTACCTCTTTCCAGCATTTTAGGTAGAATGAAGATTTTACTTCTTATCGTCCTTCGTGACATCTTCACTGATGTTTAAGTAGGAGGAAGGAATTTCTTCAGATGAATCGTCTTTCGTGACATCTTCACTGATGTTTAAGTAAGAAGAAGGAATTTCTTCAGATGAATCGTCTTTCGTGACATCTTCACTTATGTTTAAGTAAGAGGAAGGAATTTCTTCAGATGAATCGTCTTTCGTGACATCTTCACTGATGTTTAAGTAGGAGGAAGGAATTTCTTCAGATGAATCGTCTTTTGTGGCATCTGCACTGATGTTTAAGTAGGAGGAAGGAATTTCTTC
Source organism: Allolobophora icterica (assembly GCA_963556255.1). Classification (NCBI taxonomy): domain Eukaryota; kingdom Metazoa; phylum Annelida; class Clitellata; order Crassiclitellata; family Lumbricidae; genus Allolobophora; species Allolobophora icterica. The sequence goes on along the minus strand of OY744602.1, from coordinate 70,809,578 downwards.
AGAGGAATCGTCTTTTGTGGCATCTTCATTAATTTCTCGGTAAGACGAAGGAATTTCGTTTACGCAATCGCTTGAAATTATGCTTGACCGATCGATTTCCTTTCTTGCAATAGAGGCAGTTGAAAATGTTCGATAAGAATCTTCTCCTGCTGTATCACTGATCAGCTGAATGTAAGCTGGGTGTTCCGCATTGACTTTGACGCTATGTTCCACTGCCAATGATTTATCGATGTCCGAATGCTGTTCAGATTCTGGCTTATGACCTGGGCTTATCTCGATGTCTACTCTCTCCATTGGCTGCTCATAGTTGTCAATGGTGTTATAGACGGTGGGTGTGCTTGGTCGCAACAATAGACGGTCATAGTCAGGTGTTGGAAGAGGGCCTTCTCGCTTTTGCAATTGTATCGGGACATCGAGATCTGTTTCGTTGATGTCTTCTATCTTGTCGTAGCCATCCGTGTATGCATATGGCATTATCTCATATTCGCCTGACATCGGCCGATCCAACGAGGCAAACCTCGACGCATGAACAGGATCTTCTCTATCTGTTGAAAGCATCAGCAAAAACTAATCTCTAGTAATCGCAATCTCCAAGTTTCTAAAGGGCCACTTGAAAGCTAAGTGCAGGGTACCAGCTTATTCACGAGTATACATATTACACTGTAATGTGGTTCAGAGGATCATCAGCTTGATGATTAAATCAAAACCTCTACCAAAGGCCGATCCGTAAAAGTCAATTAGGTCATGACTTAACTGTGTTTGGAGCACACGAGAAAGTGGCTTCCCAAACTGGTTCGGGCGATGGTTGCCTAAATGTGTAAATAAAAAGGCTTAGAGAAAGATTGACACTGAAATATAGCTCGTTACTAATAATTGAAGGGCTTACCTCAATAACCAGGTATGTCGATATACCTGGCTTATGCGAAAATGTATGCCAGCATGCTTGGAATATTGTATTCTATATACCCTGCAAATTTGGTGCAAATCCGATAATTATTATATTGGCTTTTGGATAAAACAGTTTGTCAACATATCGTATTGTGCAGCCGGCTGCATTACTCCAGTGCAATATCCCGGTATGATAACAACAATTATCGTTTTTTCTTCTAATTTTTAATTAAAACCGGTGCAACAATCAGGTTATTTGACATACCTGCTGATTTAGCATTATTTTTTTCTGTCTGTAATGTAGCTATGATGACTTACCTTCTTATTGCACGATTAATTTGTACTGTGTAAAAGTCGCCATTTGGTTCAAGAATAAGGTATGTCGACTAATAGAAGGAGTTTTGCTTCATACCGGGTTATTGAGTGTCAATAACCAGGTATGAAGCAAAATGTTGTGAAGAAACATTAAGGTTATCTTTTGCATTGCATATGTAACAGTTTCGTGAAAGACAATAATAATTCACATGATGCTTCAAACAGCTTGTCGATATGTCGTAAAACAGCTCAGATACAACAGTTTGAAGTGTCAAATCTTTGAAGCCATTTTCCCAGAACTAAAAAAATTCGACATACCTGGTTATTGTGGCAAGCCCTTCAATTATTAAAAGACACAAAGTCTAAGCCTGTAGTTTGCAAAGGTTTGTACAAATCTGATGTTTGTAAAATTGTGGGAAACGGGATAATTACGAAAAAGGATATCACAAGTGCCACAAATCCTAAACATATGAAAAAAAGTGAAATTAAAAAGGGTCTTGCAAAATTCTAATAACTAACAGAGAAAACTGCCGATGAATGGACAGAAAGATATTGGCGACACAAAATGTTCATCAAGTTTCGAGCATTTGAGACTTTCTTACAGAATCGCAATAAGCGACACTGTATCACTTTTCTTTCATTATTTTTCTTGCAAGCTAATAATATAAGTATTATTCGTAATCGCACCATTACCGTCTCTTTAACTTCAAAGAAGACTAAGAACTCCTGACACGGTAGAAGTAATGCGTTTCACTTTGGCCTACTGGAGAAAGGATAAGAAAATGCCTAAAAGCTTCCTGGGCAACGTATTCCAGATTGATGGCCAGGCAAAAGCAAAGTGTCTGTACAAGGCAAACTACATTTGAACGTTATCTTATTTATGACAAATGTACATTCATACTTTTAGTAGTTCTCACTCTTTCTCTTTCACTCGGTTCTATTGACACTCTCACTATCTTCTTCTACTTCGCCTCCTTAACTGTCTTATTTATTTCTCTACTTCTACGTAGACTACGTATAAGTAGCTCAACTGATAGTATAGTTGTGGCTGTCACTAAATGAGAACATAGTCCTAACATTTTTTTTCAATTAATATTTCTTGCAATCCACACACAATCAGGCACTCAAAAAACTTTAAACCAACTCTATCAGCAAATCTTTCCGCGTGCTGACACGTGAGCCTCCTAACACCTGAGCAAGCAACTAATTATATACGCTAGGTCGACCAAAGGCCTATCACCTGCTCAACGACTAGCTAGGTGCAAACATTTACGCATTATGATCTATATATGGGTCATTATCCGAAATGTTATAAATTTCGTCTCCGAAAAACCAAACAATTTTTTCCCCAAAATTTGTTGCAAGTGTTTTTTTTAGTCATTTACATAGTTAAATTTAACTAATTTGAAAGAAATCCACTATATTTTTAATCATAAGTTAATTTTTTTCAGAAATTATAAAGTCAAAACTCCTCTTTTTTCATTGAAATCCGCCCTTTTTGTGTAATCATATTTAATCACGGGAACCTGAAATATTCCTCTGGTGCTTATAAAATGGCAACTTCTTAAAAGTAGATGATGCCAGCATTAAGTAGGAATACAATAGGCCTTTCCTTCGCATAATATATTAGTCTGGTGTCAAGAAATTAAGACATTTTTCTAAATTATTAAAAAAAAGAAATATAATTTTCAGCTGCAGAAAAAAATCTGTGCAGCATTAGCTATAACTGCATGTTATATGCATTAGATACAAGTTGAACAACATTTTAAGAGTTGATAGTAAATTCTAATTACTTGCAATTTATTTTTATGTCAAATAATTCACAAACAATACATGTAATTCACTCTGAGCAATCCGTCATTACCATCCGAGACAAGATGTGACTGTCATGAGAAAATAGCAAAATCTGATGAATTCGGATGGTAATGATGAAAAACAACCGCGAATGGTAATGACAAAGTGATGAAATTTAAAACAGCCGTCAAACATTTTCGCGTGAATTACTCCATCAGATAAGTAATTTCAGTCAGTTCAACAAAAGCGACAGATAAAACAAGTTGTCAATGTTGTAATCTACCTAAACCAGGAAATGCAACACTAGATGGTGATGAAGCAGAAATTTACTTTTCTTGTAATTTGGAACACACAAACTTAAAGTAAAAATAAAATATTAGGAATTTCAACACAAATCTGTGTGATTCCATTAATAGTTGACAATACCTCGTTCTTGATGCTTTTCTTTTAGTAAGTAAGCACGTTCTGTAAAAGTCATAGGCTTCCCAAAAATTGGGATGGCTATGATGCTTATTTCTATGGACAAGTTAAATAGGTCCAAAAAGAAATAAATATTATGAAAATGAGTCTAAATGTTTAATTATTGCATATGCTAGCTACTAATTAATCAAAATAATATATCTTTGTTACGGGTTGTAATGGAATAAATTTGCGTAAAAGCTTAATTTAATGCATTGTACACCGTCTCGGACATTGGATGGTAATGATATTTTGTATACATTTAGTCATTTTTTTCAAAATTTCCAAAATCTAGCAGCTAAAACAATGATGGGAAATGTTAATCTGCTCATTCTTTGAAGGATAGGCAAAACAATTTGAAGAAATTATCGAAAAACTCAAAAAACCAGCATGGGACATCGATTCTGCACTTTTCGGATAATGACCCATATATGTATACAGTATACACACGACACTACTGCGAAGCGAATGAGGGGTCGTCCATTAATTATGTCTACAAATTTTAGGCAGTTTTTGGCCCCCTCCCTCTAGAGCCCTGGGCCGGCCGTGCCGCCCCGCCGCCGCCGATTTTTTAATGTCGGCGCGTCGACATTTCGTCGGCGCGCTACCGATGCCAGTCTGATGTGTTTAATTGTAATTGTTGCATTTTTCATGTTTTCCATGATTTCGTGATGAAGTGTTACTATAGCGCGAAATAGAAGTGGATATCTTGATTGTACTGTCATGTTTCAATGTATTCTTACTGCGTACTTGTCAGTTTGAATTAATAAAGATTATTATTATTATTATTATTATTATTATTATTTTTTTTTTTTTTTGCCCTGAGGTACTTCGTTCCCTCAGGGTCTTAGAGATTAAATTAGTTGTTTATTCCGGAACGGCTAACCCTCGTCCAAGTCCTGCTGGGCTGATACCATTGAGCCACTAAATGCCACCGCGTTAAATCGTTGAATGGTGACAGAGATTCTTTGATGCAAAAAACTCGTCTCGCGTGGTTCGCCCGTGGCGTTAGCAAGGTGTCGACCCAATTATTATTATTATTATTATTATTATTATTATTATTATTATTATTATTATTATTATTATTATTATTAGCCTATGACGTCACCAATTCGGGTTGATTTTTGCAGCTATCACAGTACACATAAGTTCACTTGCATGCTGGTGACTGTGAAATGTGATATAGCCGTTGACAAGAAAGAAAAATTAGACGACCTAAAATAACTATAAACAGAATATAAAAGAATTTTCTCTGTTGACGGTGTTACAGTCACTGTGAGCTCTCATTTTGTGAAAGAGTAAAATTTCTACACAAACTACACAAACTTATCAAGTAGTCTGACTAGGGCACGCCGCGCCGCGCAGTGCCGCGCCGCCGCCGTCGATTTTGGTTGATCGGCGCGCGCCGCCGTCGCCGGTCCAAAATAACCGGCGCGCCGCCGCCGACACTATCAAGTCGGCGCAGGGCTCTACCTCCCTCCCCTTTTTCAACAACTGTCAAACATTCGAGGACCCCATAATAAAATTATGTCAACACAAATTTACTCCCCCCTCAAATCTTTCCATCGAAAAGAAACTCGAAATACTAGATTTTAGAAAAGAACCCAAGATATTTGCATTGAAGAGATTATGCAGCGCATTTTCTCAATAATCTGGGAACAACAAACAAGATAATTTACGAAGAAAATTAAACGAAGAAAATATCGCATTTGATTAAATTACATGCAAAAAATAGATCACATATAAAATATTTCGAAATTTATGGTTACTTTTTGATTAAATTATTGTTGACGTCAGTTTGTCTTGAACAACCCCTCCCCTTGTCAAGAATTGTCAAACTTTTACAAACCCTCTCCCCCATTTTGTTGACATAATTAATGGACGACACCTTAATCAATAATACACTCTTAAAACTGCAGAGTTTTCTCAGCTACGATTTTCTCAGTTATCATGATAATCTTTATCGAACTATAAAAAATTGCTTTTGCAACAGAAAATTTAGTTTAGTCAGCAAACTTTAGCTGAAAGCGGTAACTTGCGTTATGATAATTCTGCTAAAAATGCATGGGTGCTTAGCACAGTGGTAATCACTTTGCACTAACGTTTCCTGACAAAGCGTTTGTCTGTATATCTTTTCCGAACGCGCGTGCAGGCTATGAAATTTTGCTGAAATAGTATCGCCACTTGGCCGTGTAGGATTGGCGTATGAACTATACTCTTAGTTCACTTGAACAGCATTTATCGGCAGCCGCTATATGCAATCCTGCCTAAGGCGCTTTGTTCCAAAAATAACTTATTAACATCAGTTATTTGGACAGCATTGATTGGCTGTGGAGCGCTCGTTAATAGGCGAAGCCCTGCGCTTGGCCTTCGAGTGGCGCTTTAGAAGTTTTGAAATTACGATTACGAGTATCATGAAATAGGCTGCACGATATATGAAATGATTTAATCATTTAATAATATTATCCGCACTTGGATTAACAACTAAATTATTCTAAAAACAGTTCTTTGTTCGATATATATATATATATATATATATATATATATATATATATATATATATATATATATATATCGACTGTATAGAGGACAAACGTAATATGTCCAATGCTTAACACCATGGACTTATTACGTTTGTGCTCTATACAGTCGATATATATATATATATTGTGCATCGGGGCGTATTAACCAAATCAGCATAATGCGGAAAATTACAACACCGCGATTTGCGGACCATTGATCACAGGACTATTGATTACAGGACTATTGATCATAGGACGTTTGGTCACACGGACCATTGATCATTAGGACCATTGATCATAGGACTGTTGAGCATGTATGGATGTTTCCAGGTATGTATGCATGTATGTATACATACATGTATGTATGTATGTCTGTATGTATGTATGTATGTATGCATGTATGAATGTATGCATGTATGTCTGTATGTATGTATGTATGCATGTATGTATGTATGCATGTATGTCTGCATTTATGTATGCATGTATGTATGCATGTATGTATACTTGTATGTATACATGTATGTATGTATGTCTGTATCTATGTATGTATGTATGTATCTACGTACATACTGAGTTTTGGTTTCTATACCAAACATCTTATGACCAACAGTCCTGTGATCAATGGTCCTAATGATCAATGGTCCTTGTGACCAAACGTCCTATGATCAATAGCCCTATGATCAATGGTCCTGTGATCAATGGTCCGGTTACCACACATACATACATATATATATACATATATATATATATGTATATATATACATATATATATATTGTGCGTCGGGGCTTATTAACCAAATCAGCATAGTGTGGAAAATTACAACACCGCAACATGGAAAAATTACATAAGTTTTACACATGCAAGGAAGAATACGAATCACGCGTGAACTGGGAACATAATGATTCACCCGCTCTTCACATATAGGCGCCTGTGAATAGCGACTTCGCTTTTGTGAGCACTGTAGAAATTTAGAGATTACGATTACGCGTATACATAGGCTATTATACCTACATACATGATACATGTATACATATACACGCACATACTCATGCATATACATGCCAAATATACAAACACGTGCACTCCCACACACATAGGCCAAGAGATGCGTGGATGCGTGGTCATTATCTGCTCATTATGTCTAATTACGCACGGCTGCCCGGCTGGTGGGTGGCATCCCCAAATTTGGCCGGGTCTCGGAGTACATGCGGGAGGTGCTCCACTGGCTCCCCTACCCGCAGCGCATTGCTTATCGGGTCTCTGCTCTGGTTCGGCGGTCTCTTAAGGGTTTGGCTCCTCCTTACCTCCGGGAGCTTTGCTGCTCCACTTTGGCTGTCCAGCGTCGTGGTTCACTTCGCTCTGCAGCACAGGCTGAGCTCCTTGTCCCCCGTGCACGGACTGCTATCCGGCAACACCGTGCCTTCTCTGTCTCTGGCCCAGCGACCTGGAATGGGCTTCCAGTAGCGCTGCGCTTGACCCCAATCGATTGCTCTTCTCTGTTCTACTCTTGTCTTAAGACTGTCATGTTTGACCGTGGTTGGACTGGGAGCGCACCTGAGTAGATAACCTTGAAGGAGCGCTATATAAGACCTCAGTAATAATAATAATAATAATAATAATAATAATAATAATAATAATAATAATAATAATAATAATAATAATAATTTGAGCTGTGGACCTTCTTTGCAGGTGTTCTGTCACTCCGCTGCGTTGGTTACCATCTTTTGTCGGTATATAGGGTCGTAAAAGGTGATAAGATCTGTCGCGGTTATTATCTAACGGTTCTGAGAGAGAGAGAGAGAGAGAGAGAGAGAGAGAGAGAGAGAGAGAGAGAGAGAGAGAGAGAGAGAGAGAGAGAGACAGACAGACAGACAGACAGACAGACAGACAGACAGACAGAGGCAGAGGCAGAGGCAGAGGCAGAGACAGAGACAGAGACAGAGACAGAGACAGTGGTGGTTGTATGGTTTTATTATTAGCCGCAAGTCCCTCAACAAATGTCTAGATGATGTAAGACGGTTTCTTAGATTTTTATGTTTATAGTAGACCGTTACTATTATGTAGCTGGTATCGATTTCTTTGTTCCTATTTTTGAGTGGTTTGGTCTTCTTCAGAAAATAGAAAGATACAATGGAAGAATGGGCCTTAAACATCAGTTTGCAATGTATGACTGTCTACCATGGTGCACGGCTTGTAGTGTTTTTTGAGACGATGGACGATAATTTATGAGGCATGGAAAATAGAAGGCGAGGGAGGAGGAAACGACCTGTATGTCTGCATGTCTATCTACCCATGCCTGAGCACATACAAATATGTACATAGGCCCTACATATAGTCATACATATAAAGACATACATACACCTACACACCCATATACACGAACCTAAATATATATTACATGCAGTTTTGTTGTTCTCGAGACCAAGGGCTTGGTCTCGAGTGCACTCGAGTTCGTTTTTAAAAGTCTTGGTCTTGGTCTTGAGACCAAAAGTCTTGGTCTTGGTCTTGAGGTTCAAAGTCTTGGTCTTGGTCTTGCAAGACCAAGACTTTTGTCAATACGAACAGTCATTTAACCCCAAGCAAGAATTTTAAAAGTGTATTCAATAATTATTAATACAATTGCTTTAGTATATATGAATGAGGTGTGAATGAGGCTTTACCGTTGTTTTGGACAATTATTTTGACTTCCGGTTATTTACCATAAAATGATTTCAAAACACTCAGGATTTGTACATTTACATCAGGTGCTTGAAAAGCTGCTGTGTGTGCTAGCGATTTCAGAACCTGTAGAACGTATTTTTTCACATAGCAGAATTTTTATGAGGCCCCACAAGGCACGTCTTGGTCAGAAAATTCTGATCGAATCGGTTTGTACAAAAGGCATTTTGTTATGTTCGCATGAAAGGCTTTTGTACATACGAATTTGGAATTCGCTGCAGAGTTAATTTGCTTCAATAAATCGTTTTCATTAAAATAGCGAGTATTCCGACTTGACAGATTTTAGTAAGCAATTGAAGTCTGGATATGAATGCGACTTTTTGGGTCTTTGTCTCGGTCTTGGTCTTGGTCTTGAGGTTCAAAGTCTTGGTCGTGGTCTTGAGGTTCAAAGTCTTGGTCTTGAGGCTCAAGGTCTTGGTCTTGGTCTTGAGGTTTAAGGTGTTGACAACAAGACTGATACATGCCTAGATCTACATACGCATACGTAAACATACAGACACAAATATTTACATATATACATATATACACGTACATGTAGGCCTACACTCGTACATATATAGACCCAAATAGGCTATATACACACCTATACATCTATAGATATAGGAACACGTACACATACATGTATATATATATATATATATATATATATATATATATATATATATATATATATACCATTATGCCTGTATTCCGACGTACATATGCATATGTGGTCAGTAGTAATTGCCTACTCATTATAGAGCCGTTATCTTCTCTAGGAGCAAGGCATCAGACACCTACGGGCGATGAGCCCATGGATATTGATTGATTATCTTCTCTGTAGGTGTTCCGCTCTTCGTCCAGTAGACCCCTATAGGATCGTATAAGGTGATAACTATGATCTGTGGTGGTTACCCTAACGGTTCCCGATACAGACAGACAGACAGACAGACAGACAGACAGACAGACAGACAGACAGACAGACAGACAGACAGACAGACAGACAGACAGACAGACAGACAGTTGAGAAGAGAGCAACTTTTAGGATAAACCTCAACTCATTAGCTGCGTTTCCCTCGAACGCATCTCAGTTCACATTGTTTCGTTCACCACGTCGAGTTCACTAGCATAGGAAGATTTACAATGGTGATCGAAAATAAATTTCTTTCCAAGCTACAGGAGTGGAATTTAGCATCATTGTACGACAGAATAAACGGTAAGTTACGGTACCTTTAATAAAATTATATTTTATAATAATTTATGATATTATTCAATTCATTGATTTGTTGCACGTGCGCAGTAGCATTAGGCACTGTGTAAATCCGCCGTAATAAGCTTAACTAGGATGGTTGATGAATTAGGGTAAACTAAACATTTTACTGAAGTAAGCTTACTTACGTACAATTTTTAAAAAATAATGCAGGTTTTAAATAGTTTAACTTTAAAGTGATGCATTACGAAAGCGACCAACGGCAGCCAATGAGGTTTTTATTGTAACCCTAATATTCTACGATTATTAAAATTTAAAAAATGTGCTATTTTAATTTCCGTTGTAGATCAAGAAATTGCATGGGAGTCTCTTTTGCTGACGGATATATTTTGGATAGTTATTGTGCAATTTTTCAGATCATTGTATTTGACTTGAATTATTATTTCAAATATATATATAGTCGGATTTTTATGTAAACATATTTCAACGGTTGCACAGGACAAATATGCCCTGAGGTGCTATGTTGTAGTTGGAATCAATCGTTATGACTCTGATTATTTAATTTATAACATGTGTGGCATGTGGCTGGTATACAGAAATTGTAGTCTTTTGTTTCGCTTAGCCTATAAGAATTTCAAATTGGTTGAAACAACAATTTTCACGAGACAGTAAGATTCTGCTGCAGTTGCAGACTTGACTCAATGACTTGAGACTTCGAGTCAGACTTGTCTCTAATTTGGTGCTGTATGATGATGATGACGATGATGATGATGATGATGATGATGATGATGATGATGATGATGATGATGATGATGATGATGATGATGATGACGATGATGATTATAAACATAACTATGAAACACAGACAGCTGCAGTCATGTGAATGAAATTTATGCAACTGAATACAGTTCAAATCAACACAGGTGTTGATTTGCCAGCAATTTAACATACATGAATGGCATGTATACCAAGTATTTGTTTTTATAGACATTGTTTTTCTAGAATTTTTGTTGTCCTAGAAATTACTCTATCCCCCTCCTATGGGAGGGGGAATAAAGTAGTGGCAACACTCATGGCCAGGAGAGCATAAGGAACGCGGATAAACTCCCGTAACCCTATCTATGGCGGCGCCTTGCATGGCTGCCAAACCTTGTGTTTAGTTAAGATATTGATTGTACTTTCATGTTTCAATGTATTCTTACTGCGTCTGTGGGTTTGAAATAATAAAGAATATAATTGTTATTATTATTAAAACTTGCCTTTTTCCAGAAGGGGGCCATCCACATATTACGTACGCACTTAGGGGGGGAGGGGGGTCGGATTTTGGCGATTTTGCGTACGGGTGCGAACGGGGGGGTAGGGGGGGGTAACAAAATGTGTACGTACCCAAAATAAATTTCTAATTATGACGTCCACATTAGCCTATTTATATTACTCTGTATTATCCTATAGTCGTCCCATGGCATTTTATTACATTATATAAAAGCCATGTGCAGTTATTCTGTGCTGTGAACGACACCTATAATTTGTCTATATTGGCCCTTCAATAATCTGGCCTAAAGTGCAGACAGGCTGCCTGGAGACACTTTCTGCAGCTGGTCATCGGGGGGGGGGGGTGCGCGTCAAACGTACGTACTCAGGGGGGGGGGTGGAAGAAAGTACGCTTGCGAACAGGGGGGGAGGGGGTCCAATTTTCCCGGATTTTTGTGTACGTAATATATGGATGGCCCCAAGACTGTCGCACTGAGAGTCCCTCTGATTGGTGGGCACTGGGTAGAGGCGCTGTATAAGTTTGAAATACAATGCAATACAATCAGTGCTTCTAGCTAATGTCCCATTGTGCGTTTGCTAATGGTGTAAAAAAGAATATACTTACTTCCTGCTCTGGGTGGTGTGGTGAATTTGAAAGCAGTCACTTATCTTTATTTCTGTGTACAACTGATGGTTTATGTTTGAACGCTATGTGTATTTCTATGAAAGCAAAATATTAATTTTGGTTTTTCTTATATGTACTTTAACAGCCTGGTTCAAGTATGTCTCGATCAGTACAAGGAGAAGGCCGATAATCTGGAGCAGAAGGGGTTGTGGCTGCTACCCCATGTAGTTGCGCTCATCCAGGACCCGATCAACCTCGACGACGGGTCCTGTTTCTACGCCGTGATTCTCGGGATATTTACTTTGGAGTGTCCAACGCAATGATTGCAGTGGAGATATTCTTGAAACTTTCTGTATTTTTTATGTTAAAATTCCCGACGCTGGAAAGTCTCCTGCAGAGGACGGTGTATAGAACAGCCACCCACCAGGACAACAGCGGAACAAAAGTGCTGCAGTTATCCGATTTACATAACTCATAATTTAAACATTATTTCTTATGAACAACGATCAAATCAAATCAAATAATTGTTTATTTATTTAAGAAATTTTGTGTGCATGCTCTAGATATTTGAAGTGTTTTGAAGTTACATTTATTTTTGATGTTAAAGTGTTGGAAAAGTCATGGAATGTTTAGTTTTTGGCAATGTTTACACACTTTTGTCGTGTCTCGGATTTTTCTGCAAAAGTATGTTAGGCCTGCCGTGTGTGAACACTTATTATTAGGCCTACGTATTATAAAGTTTAAACTTGTTAGTTCAATATAATACCATCCTTGCAATATAAATTACTGTTAGGCCTACATGAAACACTATTTTTAGCGTGAATAATTATCGTAATAAGTTCACTGCAGCGATTGAAGACCCATATTAAAGTAGGCCTATTAAGTTAAAAATAAAATGCTGGCTTTTTTAGCAATGTAAAGCCTTTTTTCAGTTGAAAAACCGATTTTTCGTCATGCTGGAAATTTTTCCAAGTCATGGAAAAGGCAGAGAGTTCATTTCGATCAAAGAGTGGCAACCCTGTAATATATCTTGATGTGGAATAATTTTTACATTTGATAGTTTCATTTGACATCACGTATGAACTTTCACCCGACGTTAAATGTTTTCACGTTATGCAATATTTCACGTATATGTATATTCGTTTATTATTCGTTTATTATAAATCAACGAAGGATGACACACCGCATCACAGCTTACAACAGTCTAAAGCGATAATATTTATAATGAAATAATAAATAATAAAGTATATATTTCCAGTGCTATGACAAAGAAATGTATGTGCTAGCGAGATTTGAGAATTAGTCAGATTGAATGAGAATGCTTCTATATAAAAGGTGGGGGATGAAATTCGTGACAAATTTTCATGTGCCATTCATGATAATAAGCTTCATCAAATATGAATAAGTTTAATTCAAGAGACCTCTGAGTAGGTCTTTTGAAGAGGCGCTATATAAATTTCCAGAATGAATGAATGAATGACCTATGTGAAGAAAGCTGCCACATCTGAAGCTATGCCGATCTAACAATATAGGCGAGCTACATAAACTATGAATAAGTTAACACAGCTATACAGGCACACATGCGTCTCGTTGGTTCAGCGTAGTGTTAACTATCCCATATTTGCCCGTAGTTCGCATACTGGATATTTACATAGGCGGCCAAAGTTGCAGCTACAGAGATCAAACAAGATTCCGCTATACATCATTGACAGTTCCAGTTCGCATAATGGATAGTTACATAGGCAGCTAAAGTTGTAGCTACAGAGATCAAACAAGATTCCGCTATACATCATTGACAGGCCCAGTTCGCATAATGAATATTTACATAGGCAGCCAAAGTTGCAGCTACAGAGATCAAACAAGATTCCGCTATGCATCATTGACAGGCCCAGTTCGCATAATGAATATTTAATTATGCGGCCAAAGCTATAGCTACAGCGCGCAGACCAGATCTGAGCAATCGTGCTAAGTTGGCTGGACTGAGCATTGACTTGAAATGAGCGAACTATCGCAGCTGCTGTCTGTATGCGCCAACCTATATAAGGCAATTTCTGTAGGTGAACAACAGGCGTGCTAATTCAAATCACCAGCAGCATTCAAAGAAGAATAGGCTTGATATCTTAAGGCAAATTACCTACATTCGGATAACCATGAAGATTTACGTGGAACAGATCAAGGCTTAGGAAGCTAATTTTTACCTATGAATTTTAGTTCTTATGTCCGCGGATTCGGCTGACATACCTTGGCAAATTTAAGAGTGTAGAGTCCCTCATATTTCAAATACCGATGTTTTCAAAATGCGCTGTATGGTTGTCTCTGTGTATCTGTCTCTCACACTCTTATATCGGACTACAATGGTGGTCTAGAGATACACGTAGCGCTACATAAATGATTGGGTAACTTTCTACATTGGTCTCATCCCCGATACAGTTGAGTCCTATCAGTTGAACTCGTCGTGGTTTCCGGTTGAAGCAATCCGTCTTCCGGACAAGTCCCTGGCCAACGATACCGTGCTAGGGGTTCCTTTCGGTCGATTCGGCCACACGTGACCACACCCACGCTGGGAAAGTCTATATAAATCTGGATTTCGGTATTCACGACATTCGGGCATGAGAGCGCGTCTTGCTCGAATCGCTGCGTGGCTTGTGAGTTGTGACTTGTTCTTTTAAATCTGGTATAAGAAGTTAGTTCATTGCGGCATGTTCATAATGGGTTCCATATTTATATTTTATTATTATATTTTCAAGTATTTACTGTATTTCCATATGAAATTCATTTCTTTCATTTAATTACTATTATATTCTAATCACGAAGTTCTCTTCTTCTTGTAGCCAGTTCCCAGGATAAGTGACGTAATGACTCTTCGGGTTAATCTCGTAGATGTCACTTAATAAGACTTATCCTCGTCAAACTAGAATATTAGCTGTCACTTTCGTCTCTATCGGTCTTTCATAAGTGAGCTAGTTTCCTTCCCCGTAGTTAGCTTAATCATAATGAGACTGGAAATAGTTTTCATTATAGGACTGTACTAGATTTCACGATTTTGAAGTAGCTTATTTTTAATTTCCAATCTTTAGTATTATAAGTTTACTAGATGATTGCCCGTCCTCAGACGGTTTATAGACAATTTTGAAATGTGTTTCCCAGGACCTTCATGCAGCCTGTGGCAGCAGGGCTGCGGCCAGTATACTGATTAGCTGGCCGGCCAGTGAGAGTTGTGTGACATGAAAAGTTGACGCCATGAGATTTATGTTCTATTATATATATATATATATATATATATATATATATATATATATATATATATATATATATATATATATATATATATATATATATATATATATATATATATATATACGTACGTCTATCTGCCTAGCGTCCAGTGTTCGTGGGCCTGTCCAATTTCGGGCCAGGCCCAGTAACACTCCCTAAGGCCGGCTAGGCCGGCGGGTCGGCCAGCGGCCTGTCAGACACATTCCATACAATCAACAGTGCAGCGGCCGTGTGCATTCCAGACATTCCAGAGCGTTTATCGACACACAGAGCTGGCAAACTATATAATATGATATGTGTATATATATATATATATGAATGTATGTGTCATAGTTCGAGAATTCGTGACTTTCGGTTTTAAAACTCGTAAAAATTCGCGAATTTTTGGGCTAATTTAAAATTCGTAAAAATTCGTAAAAATTCGTTGGGCCATTGTTGGGCCTTTTTTTTACAATGACAGTGGCGTTTTGCAAAAACAGCTAAGCAACAACAACAAATGTGATTTGCTGTGTTAAGCTTCTGCTTAGAATTTAATGTAAAATTCAATATAAAAGTTTATTACGTTACGAGTTAATTTAGTTAAAATCTAATTTCTTAAACGTGAAGAACATGGCCGGAGTGGAATTATAGTAAATTTGGAAGAGAAGGAAAGGGTAATCCAAAAATACAGTGTTGTTTTTGTGACAAGGAATTTGCTGGTTTTTCTGCCCGAATTCGGTAGTATTTGCGTGGCGAAAATACAGAAACCAGAGTCGAGTGGGAGCAGTGGGCTGGCTGTTCCTGACTCAGAATCAGAGAACGATGAAGTAGAAGACACGTACAGCTCGGTGAACGTTGCCAACCCTTTTAAACCATGTTTGGTTGCAAGCTGTGTTAGTGACTGACTGGTCACACTGGAGCTAGGGCACTGGTGGTTTTCGTTCTGCTGACCGACACTCAGTCACACGCCCCAACTATGGTAGAAATCGAAGTTCAAGACTCCAAGTAGAACAGTAACTGAATATCAGTACTATTGTGTTGCTAATTAGCTGTCTTTAACGGCTGATTGATTGCCTATAACATTGACATTAATTAACTTGTCTAAGCAGTTGAAAATGAAGTAACTAATAAAATTCGTTGCCATGGCAAAGAATTCTATTATTTTATTATTTCACGAATTTTAACGAATTTTAAAACTACAGTTTTAAAATTCGTTAAAATTCGTGAAATTTTAACATTCGTAAAATTCGTAAAATGCGAATTCTCGAACTCTGGTATGTGTATATACTATGTATATATAAATGCATACTTTTATGCCTTTATGCGTAACTGTCAATCAAATAAGTCATGGCTCAGAACCTCAGCCAATCAAATAGGCCGGCTAGAGCTGCACACATTATGTTTCGCCCACAGTGCTGCTTGTATGTATGGGTATATGTGCATTGCGCATGTATGTCTATGTGTGCCTGTCAATCTAATAGGCTAGGGGCCAAAGCCTCATTCATTCAAAATAGGCCTATAGCCGCAAACAATATAGGCTCCGCTCACTGCGCCTAAGCATGAGTCTTAGCGTTTGCGACACACAGATTTAGGAAATTATTATATAGGATTACAAAGTCAGCATCTCCCAAATATTTGCAATACTTGTTTTTTCTGTTTAGCCAAATATTTTTCTTTCACAATTACTTTCAGCTTTGCAGCACTCTTAGTTTGGAAGCTTTACATAAACACTTGCCTATGTTGTGTGCGGCTCTAGGCCTATATTGTGTGCGGCTCTAGACCTATATTGTGTGCGGCTCTAGATCTATATTGTGTGCGGCTCTAGGCCTATTTTGAATGGACGAGGCTATGACCCCTAGTCTATTCGGTCTTAGTTTGGAAGCTTTACATGAACACTTGACTTACGAAATTATGCATGAAATTAATAGGCAAATTAACGCTACTTGTCTTTCACAATCGTCGACTGTGATTGCTTATCATAGTCCTTGCGTATCAAAGTGTTTTCCTACCATAGTCTTTGCCGATCGCAGTCTTTGCTTATCACAATCCCTGGCTATCACACCACAATTCTACCTTGTAACAATCTTTGCCCATCACAGTCCTTGCCTATTATACAGTAGTCTTCTTGTCTATTACATTCCTCGTTAATCAGACTTGCCTATGAAGCTTTGGCTAAGCCCTCGCTCATCACAGTACTTGCATATGACAGTTATGCTAAGATAGGCCTAGGCAATGCATTCCTTGTAGCTTTGCAGTGTATTAGCCCCAGTGTGTTTTAAGTTCTCCTGCTTTCAAGACCATAATTTTTATAAACGGAATATTTTCGTTCTTAAGCATAAGATATATATTTTACGCTGCTTTAAAAATACATCAAACCTGTAGAAATTCTTTTTCGACGAATGTAGAAGTTGAGACCCATAATTGCCATTAGAACAAAGAATACCGACACAACAGCAACCAGGGACAATGAAACAAAAACTAAAAAAAAGTTTGTATATTTATACAAGTTTAACTTTACGTTTACAAATATTCTAGTAAAAGCATTTAACAATTGTTTACTATTTTGCACTTCATGGCCTACTTGTCGGCCCGTACAAAAATCTTCTGAGTTAATTCATTTCGGTCACTGCCGAATGACTTTAGCAGAGTGTGAAGACTAAGAACTGTATTCCTATGTTGTATAAACCGTTTGTTCCGAAAGACTGCCGCAGATGAGAATGATGACGATGTAGCATAAAATCGTTAGCTTTTCGATGATCCTTATACTGTCTGGGAAATTCTGAAAAACTTAGCAATAGCATTTATTTAGCTTGTTGCTAAACAGCATGCATTTTGTTGCACGATTTCACTCCAGTAACAAATCTCAATTAGATCTACTTGCTGCAGAAATTCTGAAAATTTTATACTTACACCAGTAATTACTTGAAGAATCTGTACTACCAATGCCGCCAGGCAATGCAGTTGTGACGCCGATAGCCATTTTAAAATCTGACGACATCAAGATATCGTCGGTTGTTAGAGTGACTGGATGGAATGTCCGATAAAGAAACAAGACAACATGATTAAAATGGAAATGAAAATTAGAAAGGAAATAACTAGACTTTGGTATAAAAAAGTGGAAACAGTGGACCCAAGGGACTATCAGCCCGCAGGTGCTTGTCTTTAACCCTCGAGTACCCAAGCTATTTTTTGGTACACGAATGCCCAACGGGGGGGTCCGACCGGACCCCAATGTTTTCATTGTGATATCTGGAGAACGGATTGGAATATTTTAACGGGATTTGGCTTGTTATAATCCAAATTCAATTTGCAATCGACTGATATATGGGAATTTACAATAGCGTCACCTGGTAAAACTTTATTTGAACTTTAATACTAGTAGGTAGTGTTTCGCAATTTCGGGATTTTTCGCAGGTATTCAATTGTACGCATGTAGTTGTTGCCTGGTTGTGGGGTACAGGATTGGAATATTTTAACGGGATTTGGCTTGTTATAATCCAAATTCAATTTGCATTCGATTGATATATGGTATTTCACAATAACTTGCGTTAAAAATTTATTTCTGGGCTGGTAAACCATATGCCAGTATGCCCATCAGCCGCATAGCTTGGGGTGTCCTTGGTGTATGTTATGGTTGTGGGGTACAGGAATGGAATATTTTAACGGGATTTGGCTTGTTATAATCCAAATTCAATTTGCAATCGACTGATATATGGTATTTCACAATGACGTGCGTTAAAAAATTTATTTCATGGCTGGTAAACCATGTGCCAGTATGACCATCAGCCGCAAATCTTGGGGGTGTCCTTGGTATATGCTATGGTTGTGGGATATAGGGTGGTAGAATAATTACGTAAAATATATCATACGAAGCCCAATTGAAGGCTTTAGGATGTCCTAAAACCATTTTTACAATTTCGCTGCCGTTCTAAAGTTATCCGTGAAAAAGCGGGTCTGGGGTCCGGTCGGACCCCCCTTGGGCATTCGAGGGTTAAGTATCTGTACTGGAAAAGAAGATGCTGCTTGTTTCTTGTTTCCTGTTGTCCGCCGTCTAATTCAGTGATCGGAGAACGGCGAGACCTTTTCCAGTGTTTGTTGGCACGCGGTGCTAATTATGCGGTTGGCTAATCTTCGGGGAACTTAGTTGCTGCGTAGCACGTGGGTGCTCGATTTTATCTTACGGAGACAACGACGAGACGTTCTTACTTTTGATGATTATTATTATACACACATATACAGCGTATTTACAAGAACGATCAAGTTGACATAACATAAACAGAGTCCGTAATTCGCTTCATCCCACAACTTTGCAAAGTCAAGTTGTTTTAGAAGTGCGACAACATCATCAGCTACCACAGCCAACATCTCATTAATTATAATTTAATCCGCGATCATACTGTACTAGATCGCCCAACCTGCAATCATTATGAAATACGGCGTTCCCAATGGGAAGTCATTTAATAGCACCATTATAGATTGAAGTTGTGGAAGACAGCTCGGGTCACCAAAGAAACGCAATGTCCAACCTTTTATAAGGCGAATCGGAATCAGTGCTCCAGTGGTACATAAGATATTTGTGCCAGATGAGCAACCAAAATGTTCTCGAGTCATGTGCCGGCCATAGTAAAGCGTTCACGGTGCGAAGTGGAATAACTAAATATGCGAGCTTGTGCTACATGACTGAACTGTGAGCTCTGAGAATTTGATGCCTTTAAAGCACAGTGGGTAGAAGTAGAACTTCCGAACAGTAGCACATTTACTTAGCGGATTTTACTGCCTCTGTTACTAGTGTATCCTGTGACGATAGACTTACTGATCAGCGCTGGTCCAAAATGAAGAAAACTGGGTGGCGACGCTAGAAGCGACAGCAGCAGTAGTGCTTACGACATCTTAGGCTTACATCCTGTTGTCAAAGTTGGAGTGGACTCACAGCAATCAGGATCACAGGACCAAGGACCAACCAACCACCCAACGCGTTAATGGTTCAACGTCAAGCTAACAATGACGGCCAACTTTGTCTATGCGATCCAATCTCCAGTTGGGTCAGCTAAATTTACGTGGGTCACCTATTTACTCACATATGATCCTTGCGTCAACTATCAAGCGCTGGAACAAAAAAAGAGATGAATACTGGCCTTCCTGAACAAACTTTGACTCTATGATGCAATCGGAGACTGCTGGTCCGTAGCATTCTTCGCAATCTTTGTGGCATTTGAGACAGCGGCTACTAGAGTCGTTGTAGTGACCAAGAGGACACTCGGGCACGCATAGGTCGCCGTCCCTGAAATTCTTACACTCGCAAGACACGGTTTTGGTGCTGGCACCGAAACCGTCGCAAGTATGGCACTCCTCGTGACATTGACGACACCCATCCTACGTTCAGTACAAAATACGTCAGCCGAAATGTATTATTGTACTGTAAATTGGAATATCGCCTCTTCAAGATAAACAGACGCTCTAGATGTTATGCAGTCAGATGACCTACATGTAGCAGTTCAATGTGCGATTTGTAGGGTTGGAGAAATTTCGCCCCCACTGTATTTAGTTTTCACCATACTGCTGACAGCCGCAGTTTGAACCATTATTTGAATATCCTAAGTGTAGTAATTTCTCGATCATTTAATAATAATAATAATAATAATAATAATAATTATAATAATAATAATAATAATAATAATAATAATAATAATAATAATAATAATAATAATAATAATAATAGTAGTAGTAGTAGTAATAGTAGTAGTAGTAGTAGTAATAGTAGTAGTAGTAGTAGTAGTAGTAATAGTAGTAGTAGTAGTATTAGTAGCAGTAGTAGTAGTAGTAGTAGTAGTAGTAGTCAGTGCTTTTTTCAGCCGGAACGCACCGGAACGGCGTTCCGGCACCTTTTTTCAGCTACTAACAAATAATTTATTTACTTTAATAATAGAAATAATAATTTAGTTATTTTAATTTAATTTTAGTGTTTTGAATTGTTTCCAGTGTTTATTGAGACCCTGCCAACCCCTAATCCCGTTTTTCGCGGGATTTTAACCCGCCCATAATTGTTCCGTTCCGGCACCTATTGTTCCGTTCCGGAACCTTTTTTCCAGAAAAAAAGCACTGGTAGTAGTAGTAGTAGTAGTAGTAGTAGTAGTAGTAGTAGTAGTAGTAGTAGTAGTAGTAGTAGTAGTAGTAGTAGTAATAAATTATTACAGACATATTAATAATAAATTAATAAATAATACTAACATTGGGAATAATAATAATAATAATAATAATAATAATAATAATAATAATAATAATAATAATAATAATAATAATAATAATAATAATAATAATAATAATAATAATAATAATAATAATAATAATCTGCCCCCAACAGCCTCTCAAGTCGGAGCAGCGGCCGAGACGGCTGAGGACAGAAAGGACCAGAAATACAGCGCCCCACCACAGTGTAAGTAATTCGCATGTCTTCATCCCGCTAGCTATGGAAACGTTAGGCCCCATTAACAACAAGGGCCTTGCTTTATTTCGGACTTGGGCCGTCACCTCACTCAAGCTACTGGCGAACCCAGAGAGACCAGCTTTCTGTTTCAGCGACTCTCTATAACAACATCATTAGCTTTAATGCCGTGGCGTTCAGCGGTTCCTTTGTCAAAGCTCTGCCCGACACCGATACGAAGAGGTGTAGCCGTTCCAGAATCATTAGCCTACACTAATAATTTCTAAGTCCTTGGGGAATGAAGTACCTCAGGGCAAATAATAATAATAATACTAATACTAATAATAATAATAATAATAATAATAATAATAATAATAATAATAATAATAATAATAATAATAATAATAATAATAATAATAATAATAATAATAATAATAATAATAATAATAAGAAGAAGAAGAAGAAGAAGAAGAAGAAAATGAAAAAGAAAAGAAAAGAAGAATAATAATGATAGTAAATTAAAACAAATTGGTAGAAAAGTTAAGCAATAATAACAAATATTAATAATAACAGCTGAAGAAGAAGATAACGATTAACGGTAACGATAACGATAACGAATGAAGTAGTCACCACATGGATTTTCCGAGTGTCATTTTGTGTCGTGTTATTGAGTTTTTTAAGAGAGAAGAAAAAGCCACCGGGACACTGTGAGCCTTCACGTAGACAGATCGTTACATTCTTTTCCAATTCCTTGGCCAGATGGCAAGCGTTGCATCCTCCGAGTCCCAAGTAATTTCCTGGTCCACTACATCCGTCCTTACAGTCCACGTAGCACGGTTCGCATATGTCTGATGATGCATTGGCGTACTTGATTTCCGAACACCTAGCACGACAATATGGCCCGTCGCGAACATGACGACATTCATCGCAGTCGTCCGGTTCCTTTTAAGAAAATTATCAGCATACTTTGTAATAACCTCATTCATCTATGATTATTTGCTACTAAAATGATGTTCTATGGTATAAGTACAAGTAATTCTAATAGCGCAGTAGCGCAGTTACACAGTAGACTATATAGCAAAGAGACAGTACGTGCGCCTAAAAGACGTGGAGGAAGAAGACGGGCTCACTACTGGAGAAAATGTAATAAATATATTGTGACGAACATGTTCGTCTTACTCCTGTATTTTTTGTTGTTGTTTGGCTAAAGTATTCTTGCCAAATGGACCATACGCGCTGAGCCGAGAACTTCACAAAAAGCAATGTAAGCGGAAAGTTATGTTCATTTTTGGAAACAATATGTTTTAGACTAATATGACCCTGCTGATTACGGAAATAGCTGTTGCCAAGCTAGATTTTTAGCCATAAGTCCACAATGCAAGATCAAAAACAAGAATTTCCATGAAAAGTATGGGAAATCAAACGACATGGCCTGATATTGTGTAACCCAATAATGTGCAGATGCAGGGCAAAGTAGAGAAATCAGTAATAAGCTCACCCATTTCACTGCTGACAACATTGATATATTGAGTGATACAGTCGATGGCAAAAATGCATTCCACGCCACACAGATGGTTCATTCAAGTGAGGAGGAACATCCAAAGACGCCATTTTAAAAGGACTGCACCTTCGATAAATCGCTCGCTCACAGTGCCTGTAGCAGCTGGAACAATTATCCCTCCTTGTGGTAAAAAAGAGTAAGCAAGAGCCCATTTTCCTTAAAAGTTTTGACAAGGTAAAGTTTTTCATTTTGGTCCCGGCAAGAGAAAATGTGTAGCTGAATCTGAAGGGCTGGACATGGCATTTACTGATGACCGCCAAGATGCTGATGACAAAACAAGTTGGTCACTTTTCAATGAGCACATGTCTATTAATGACCCAGTTTTCACAGCTGTGGGATACATGCCCAGAATCCATGATCCTTAATCCTGCTCACGAAGATTGACACACAACACTGTTCTTCAGACATGTCTCGCTATAGGTGATCACCTCAACCACGAACACATTGTCCAAACTGCAAATCAAGCACTGTACTGCTGGTTGAACTAAGGTGGTCGGATGAAACATATCAGCGAAAAATCATCCCACGAATGAGTTGGTTTTCATATTGCAATGAATTTCCAAAGGAAATCGGTCAACATATGGATGGTTGCGGCATACAAGAACTATGGTATGGGACGAGATTGGTCTGGCTGAGAGTCCAGCGCAACCGAAACAACAACATCACTTGTGAACATCGCAACTAAAGACGTTGCTACAGAGAGCATCCAAGAATCGGTATTGAACGCGAGATCGCTGGGGTTTATCTCAAATCACCGATTCTGTAGACAGCAGGTTGGCTTCAACAGCAGGCGGGAAAACTATGGTCAACAAAGCGGCGCTCATGAACTTTCTAACAGAAGGCATCAATGAGTAGCAAAAACTTCAAGTTGACAGGGCATCCGCCGAGCTGATCATCCACGGTCAAGCACTAATTGTATCTGTTGGAAAACCACCTGCTGCAAGCACGATCTGTGACCGTGCCGACAACTTCATCAAGTCTTTGACAAATCACAGCAAGATGTACCACAGCATCGATGTCACCTTTGATCGATACATCCCTGGATTGGTGAAAGGTGCAACTCGAACATCGCAGTGGAACTAGTTGCCCAATGAGACGAGCCATCGAAGGACGTCATGTGCCTCTCTAAAAAAACTGGAACAATTTTTATGCACATCTGAGGACAAGTCGTACTTGGCACGGTTCCTTTCGCAGGAGATCACCAGGCAAGACAATTTCCACACTGAAGTAATTATAGCAGCAGGGCTGTAGTCGAGGGTATACGCGGGTATACAGCGTATACTCACCTCTAGAGAAATTTGAGAGCGTATATTCATGACTCTGGACGAGGGTATACAGCGTATAGTATACTTACCTGTCTAGAGACCGTATAGCCACTGAGGAAGGAAATTTTGAGAAAAAAGAGAGGTTTTGAAAGTTTTTTTAGGGCGAATGACTAAACAAATCGTAAAAAGTCAAAACATTTTCAGAGAATTGCTAAAAGGTCATAAATATTTCTTAGACGAATTCCTAAAAAAGGTCTTCACATTTTTTTAGGGTCACACCAGCCCTAGTGACGCCGCTGCTCACGCGTAGCGTGTACTCACCTCAAATTTTACCACTACAGCCCTGTATAGCAGTAAGATTTGACGACGGAACGGAGGTCCAATCGACAAACATACTGACTGACGTATCAATGCTAAAAGTAGCACATGATGAAGCGATGAAGCCGACACAAGAATTTTGTTCCAAGCTGCTAACAGTTTCTGTGATAAAGTAGTTGTATCAGCCAGGGATACCGACGTTTCATCATGTTGTTATCCCAACTTACCAAGATGCGATGCAAGGAACTATGGATGATGGTGTACGGACTGTCGCTCATAGGACGATCGCTCATAGGACGCAATCAGTCAGAGATACGCCTTGGAAAAGAGATAAGACTCGAGTCTTGAAGGACTCAACTGAGTCAATTATTATGTTGATTTACTATTTTAAATATATTTATGGTGTCAAGAAATTAAATATATATATATTCGTTTATTGAAAAAACTGGATGGCACACCGCACCCAGGAACATTAACACGGGAATCATAGCGAAAAAATAATATGGATAGCAAAAGCAGTAAAATGGTAATGACCTTTAATAAATACATGTAATTTACTCTTAGCAAAGCGTCATTACCATCCGTGACAAGAACAAGAACAAGACAAGACAGGAACAAGATATTGTCAACTATTAATGGAATCACGCATATTTGTGTTTAAATTCATAATGGTTTAGTTTTAATTTAAGTTTGTGTGTTCCAAATTACAAGAAAAGTAAATTCTGTTTCATTACCATCTAGTGTTGTATTTCCTGGTTTATGTAGATTACAACATTGATAACTTATTTTATTTACCGCTTTTGTTGAACGGATAGAAACTACTTATCTGATAGAGTAATTCACGTGAAAATTTTTGACGGCTGTTATAAATTTCATCATAATGTCATTTACCATCCGCGGTTGTTTTTCATCATTACCATCCGTATACATAAGATTTCTGCTATTTGATATGACAGTCCCATCTAAGAGTAAATTACATGTATTTTTTAAAGGTCATTACCATCCCTATGTGAATTGTTTCTTATAAAAATAAATTGCACGTAATTAGAATCTACTAGCAACTCTTAAAATGTTGTTCAACTTGTATCTAAATGCATATAACATACAGTTATAGTTAATGCTGCATAGATTTTTTCGGTAGCTGAAAATACTATAGCTTTCTCTAAATAATTTCGACAAATTTCTTAATTTCTTGACACCATAAATAGAATTTAGGAGTTAATGCTGAAAAGTAAACCAGCCGGGCGTGATCGTGAGAACTGTGATTACGATCGTTGCTGAAACGAACTCTTGCGAATTGACGCTGATAACGATAAACTGCTGAAGAAGCTGAATTAAACTCGATTTCCAGTTGAACTGTTGTTCTGAACCTTAAAGTCTCCGGCCAGACCGCCGGAGCCTAACCCATCGCACGGACGCTGACGGACTCGTGAGGCATCCTAACAGTCGCAACACCGAGCCGTTTGCTGCCTTATCTTAACACTGGTTTGGTCTTGAGTACCGGAGATTACGCGACAACATTAACAAAGACGGCAAATTATAAAATATATTTAAAATAGTAAATCAACAAAATAATTGAACAATGAGAATGTTAAACACAATCCATAATTCTAAGCACCAGTGGTAAACAGTGTGACAGAACAATGCAAATTGTTTAAGTAATCTAAACAGTAAACTCAAAGAAGCTTCATTATTAATAACCCAAGTTTAATAAAACATTAGAAATATTTACCGTTCCGTTGCAGCTGTCTAGACATTCTTCGTGACAGTGTTGACACAGTTTTGTACCGTTGACATCTGCAGGATACAGACCCTTCTGAAATCGACATGAGTCCACGCATGTACGACCGTAGCGATAAACAGCACAATATCGACAATCTTCGTCACTTGGACCCCAACATCCATCGGACGAGCACTGGCTTGAACATACACTTCCATTTGGTTCTGCAAAGAAGGATGAGACAGAGGATTTCTGGTAAGAAATATCCTTAGGCCATAGGTGATGCATGCATTACCAAACTTTTACACGCTAATTGTTTGTAACAGCTACGCAAGCAAGCAACTAAAAAAGTTCACGTGCTAATGTGTGCAACAGTTTAGGCAACTAAACAATTAACAGAAAGTTGTAGCAACTTCAGCAACCTGACTAAAAATGGAGACATGCATCAGACTAGCGTGAAAACTGAATTGTTATGCAGTACAAATGCTCGACATTATACAAGACCTAGAAAATTAACTTCTGAGCGTGTAGCTACTAGCGACACAAAACTACATGAGTTATCGAGCGAACTATGCACAATTTTAAATTTAGACGCAAAGATCCATTAGGCGTAACTAATCCATCGTGGTCCGTCGTCACCTGGTGTCATACATGCACATATTCATGAATTTATGTATCATTATTTTTGTTTTGGAAACATTTTTAAATTTCAAACGTCGTCTTGACATTTGATATTAATCTGGTCGCACGGATCATCGTCATATACTTTATCTGTATAAATTGAACCATTTGGTGCATAGTTGCATGCATGGAAGGAGTAAAGCAGAGTGGCTGTATATGAGTTTGTTATGATGTCGAATATCTTTTATTTTGTCGTTTTTATGATACTGCTATACCGATGTTGGAACAAAGAATTGATCATGCTTCGTTTCCGCATTTTGCATGTGCCTGTACTTAATATTCCATCTACTTTTTCTACCTTTGTGGTGAATGAACATAAACTTTTGTGTATAAAATACCAGTTAAGTCATATCTTTACACACGTACCGCAGAAGTTTGTCTGATTTGCATTGTTTGTCACAACTATCTTCTGTGCTCGGTTGGCGTTGATCTGCGTCCAGTTGATGCTGTCGACGTAGCAGAGGTTGGGATTGTTCGAAATTTGAATGTTTCCGTCGCCTATCCTCTCTAGTGACACTAAACCAAGTCGATCCAGATGCTGGTTCAACTGGATCGTCACGCTGCCGCTTGAGATCTCCTTCAGCGATGTTAGTCCCAAATCCACGAGACTCGTACGCGCAATGGCGATAGCAAAGTCTCTGAATAAAATAATGAGATGATTACGGTTCAAGTTTAGGCGCACATTTCTAGTAGATAGGCTTCATCTCTGTGAAACAACGATCTTTCTTTCGTCTATTGCTTGTGGTTGAGCTGCTTTATGCCAGAAGTTTCCTTCTGCTCGACACGCAGGCAATTAGTTCTAAGCCCTTTACCATTCCTATACCATACCTCCCGTCCATGAAGTTGCAAAACTCGTTGAAAAGTTCCATCTAAGTCATCAAAACTCGACTTCACTCCAGCTTCAAATGTTAAGTCATGTTAAGATGTTTCATTGTAATTTGGCTAATCACTCTTTTCTCATCAGCTTTAAAAACTGCTTTGTCATTCCTCTAATAAAATCCTGATCTATATAAAAACTGTCTGTCCAATTTGAGGATAACGTCTAAAGTGCTTGAACGCTTATTCCAAATACGTCTTCAGAATACGTCTTCAGAAGCACTTGGCATCATCTCCATATCTTATAAATAGTCAGTTTCAATCTGCTAATCATCATATATACTTTGAGGACATTGCACTCAACCCAGGTAAGTCAGAGGAAATTCTCTTTGCAACTCACCATTATATATAATCGTTTTCTGCACATACATGGGTTGACCTTGAAGAAATCAAAATTCCGTTAACAGCCAAATTAAAACTCTTAATGTAACTATTCAGAGCTCGCTCACCATTACTTTAAACATTTCTTCTATTTGCAAAATCTTTTCGATCGCATGAGGCATTCTCTCTTTGATGACTTGGGACACTGGTGGGTTGGTTCTCGGTTGGACTATGCGAATGGAGTACTTTATGGTACATCCACCTTTATTCTAAAAAAGCTCCAGTGGTTCAAAGCTCTCTTTCTACGATTATTACATGTTTTTCTTCATCATAAGTATTGGATCACTCACACATCGTGAACACTCATTGGCTTTCTGCGGATGGCGTTTTAACTTTAAAATTGCATGTATTACCTTTAAGGCCCGTAGTGCTAACCTTCAGTCTTCTCTTAATGCATTAATCGCATTGCTATCTCCATATCGTCGTCCTAGACTGTTGCGTTCTTCTGATACTAGTTTGTTAGTCGAACCTTGGTTCAGGACAATTGTAGGATCACTTGCTTTCAGCTACTGTGCTCTCGTATTTGGATTCCTCTACCACAATGCTTGCTTATTAGTTATCATCGGTTAAATCACACTACGTAAAACTCACTTTTCTATTCTGGCTTTTGCATGAATCCGTCTTGGCCCTTGGCGAACGCAAATGCGCGTAACAAAGAGGGAATCAACTGACCTTGCGCGCATAATTATTGCTTGAAAAAATATCATAATAATTCATTCAATAATTAAAGAAATTAAAAAATTGCAGCTCAACTGTGGGAAACGTTTTGAATAAACTTCCACCATATGTAATTGCGAAACCTTCCTGGCCCATCCTACAAACTTACCAACTATGATCCGCTTCAATCTCAACGTGTCTTAATTTTAAAACTAAAGGCATTGCCCTTCAACAGACTCTATCCTGATTCTTCCTTTTCTGCTTTTGTCTCTCGCTGCTCCAATTCTAACCACCATCAACCGTACCCGTCTGAATTTTTTTTATAGCTGACCCTTGGATCTCGACCATAGACCAAACCCGACCTTACCTGTCCACCGATTTTGTGAAGGGTGTCAAATATACATCGTTTCCAATGGTTAAGCAACAGGTTTTTAACACTGGCTGCTATGCCGTCACAATCTCTTATAACGAAGTAGAAGCAATTGAAATTGGCATACTGAAAAAGTGTTCTGCCGCTCACAACTCGTAGGTTCCTTAAAAAGGAAAGCGTGTTGAATTCTGGAATACTCCCGTAAACCAGCAAGTAACCCGTGATCTCCTCCACGCTCTCAAATACGTCCAGATCAGATACGTTGGCTATAGCTGATCTTTAAAACAAACAAACGAAACCAGATTGTAATATATCAAATTACAAATGTCAGCTCTGCTGAGGATAAAGACGAAATAAAGAACTTGATCTTAAGATCTGAAAATTTCGCCTGAACGATAAAGTATAATGTGATCTTCTGCACACTCTTTAATACGTCCAGATCAGATATGCTGGTTATAGCATTTTAAATGTAAAGCACTTAGATTTCTATGGCGTGATCTACCGCGCTAACTTCGATTAGAACCAGGTTTCTGCATAATAGTGGATTCGAATCGACAACAAATTGCAGTTAGACTCATTAGTTTACGTTACACAAAGCCTCGGATGAAGACCAGCCTCTTACTAGATGTGTGTTCAATTTCAGTGCATTATTAAAAACATTGTAATTGTAACAGTGAGTTTGTGCCGCGACTCTGAACAAACTCACAGAGGCAGCATACCCTGATTTCACTGTTAAAAGATTCTATGTGGAATTTGGTTTATATCACAAGTACCACAGACAACTTGAGTCACAAAAGAAAAGCAATTATCACTCTTTTTGCTAGTGTGTTGGGAGAGATCTTTCAAGATGAAGAGACATAAACGTCAAGTAAACGAACAAACAACCAGTTATTGTCGTTTTTGTTTAATATTACTACCTGTTTCACTATGTGAGCTAACATGCTAGCGATTAAATCTATTCTTGCTAGACCTTTCTCAAGGTTTAGCACAAATGCTGACATCAAATTAGGTATTAAGCGCACGTATTGTTACAGACATTGCACACTGTAATTAAACGACTACACATGCACAATATATATCATCATCATCATCATCATCATCATCATCATCATCATCATCATCATCATCATCATCAATCACCATGAGCATGCTCGTAGGCGTCCAATGTCAGCTTCGTCTTCCTCCTCCAGCCTCGTCTGTCCTGAGCCAGATGAAACAGTTTTTGTAGTGAGTCTTCACACCAGTCCTCTATGTCCTCCCTCCATTCCCGATGTGGTCTACCTTTCTTGTTGGTTCCATCCATTATTCAGAAAACCAGAGTCTTAAGTTTTCTGTCGTCCGTCATTCTAGCGATATGCCCGAAAAACCCCAGTTTACGCCTCATAGCTTTTTGTAAGATCGTCTCTGCTCTGTCCACTCGCCGAAATATCTCCTCGTTGGTTATTCTCTGCGTCCATTTTATTCGTAGGATCTTTCTGTAGCATTTGTTCTCGAATGCCAGGATCCTTCTTTTTATCGGGGCAGTGTATATATATATATATATATATATATATATATATATATATATATATATATATATATATATATATATATATATATATATATATATATATATTATATATATATATATATATCAACTATGAGCATACTATTGCTTAAAATAGACCTATACAAAATAATAAAAAAAATAAACCCAATAGCCGATACAAAACAAATCGATAACCTACGGGCCACTGAATGTATTCGTTAGAATCAGTAGATTTCCGTCGATGATCGTGCATCCTGAGAAATTTGCAACATCATTCTTGTCGACGCTGTTGCCGGGACAAGCTAAAATCAGAGATGACATCATCATGATCATTATCATCATGATCATCATCATTGTCGTCGTCGTCATCATTTGTCATGCATTCCATATTAAACACAAATTATTCATTATGAAATGTATTTCTTATTTTGCTGTTAAACTACACAATTCTATGGCGACTAATTTCGTATAAAGTAAGTTGGGAAGTAATAAGACAGTACTAACAAGCGGACCGTTATTGCTCTGCTAGAAATACAGAACCATTACTTTTGAAGGTAGATTTACAGAGGCACAACAAAGTCGCAACCTTTTTGATTTCTGATATAGTTTTAATTTGATTTTTCTGTAATCCTTCTATAGAACCAACAAGAAACTTACTCTTGGGACATATTCCATTGCTGCACGGTGTGCATTTTCTATCCCTGTCAGACATGTGTCCTTCTGAACATCTGGCAACGCAGGTTTCCTTTTCTATTAGCATATGACCTACAGAGAATATGTCGACATACATTGATACTATTATACAAATTATTATAGCAGACTCAGCGCTTACAGTAGTTGTAATAACGAAAAAGATGCAAACCACTGGTTTTTATCATAGAGGCAGTGCACATGCATGTGTAACAGTCGTGTTTCAAATTGCGTTGCGATGTCCAAAGATAAACGGGTGGACGGTAAGTACTGATAGCAACCTGGACATTCCTTGAGACAGTTGACTCCGTAGGTGTATCGGACGTTAGGATTCGGCTCATACTTGTACGTCTCTATGTTGTAAATAATTTTACCAGGACATTTTTCCATGCAGACTCCGTAGTTATCAAAATGACGACACGCCTAAAGGCAGAACAATAGCAACTTCGAAATTCAAAACAAACAATTTAATTAACTCTAAGTATTTTAATTCCTCCATTTAAAGGTACATTTACTGAATGTGTGAACCAATGTAAGTATATCGCTGTCCATATGCATGAGAGCCTGTTAATATGCTGTTTCCCTCGACTTCGCTTTTCGGGCGCTGTATATCTTGATATTATGATTGCGATATCGCTATTCACAGGCGTAGGCCTAAAATGCGAGAGATAACTAGTCTACGGGTGATCGTAAACGATGACTGGTTCTTCGCTTTTTAAGTTTAAGTTTATGATTATCTGCTTATTGAAGTTATTCATCTCACATCTCTGTTGAGCCTTGAAGTGGCGCTCAGTGTTTAATCTAGACGTCATTTGGGGAAATTTCCCCCCCCCCCGGATTGAAGTTTCCCCCAGAGGCCGGCAATATTATAATGTATGGACTGTTTTGAGGAAGAAATTCCCCCAGGATCCAAGGATACATGTTGCGGTCCCCCCAGAGACGAAGTAAAGGAGAATAATTCCTAAAAAGGTCGTCAAAGAGTTTTAAGATCGAAAAATGGGACGAATGACTAAAAAAAAGGTCATCAACTTTTTTATTGAATATGAAATTCCAACTTTGAAAGCTGAAATTCCTAACCTCTGAAAATTTTTTTGGCGTTTGAACTCAGATGAAATTTCTCCGAAAAAGGTCGCCGGTGTTGATCCCCGACAAACCTTGTTTCCCCCCTCAGAAGAGGGGGACTAGATTAAACACTGAGTGGCGCTATATGAATTTGCGAATTTACCATTACAAATAATTTTATTCATGTTGAGATATGTATGCGCGATGATCAAATTATATATAGAGCCAGCCAAGCGAATTTGAAAAAGTTATACGTTGGACTAGCCAGGACTGAGGACTGGATTGACTATGATGATAACTTAGATTAGCCTATCTTAAAGGCTTAGATCAAATCAGATCCTATCATCACATCCTATGAGGTAGGCTATAATGACAGAGATTCCCATGACGGTCACAATCCGGAGTGCAGACGGCAAAGATTTGGCTGAAATGCGACTTACCCAGCAGTCTGACTTATCGCGACCACATCCTCCTGCGCATTGCTGATCGCAGCACTGGTGTGGACCGGGTCCAAAGCATCGCCACTGACACATGCTATTGCATGCACCACTCGTTACTGAAAAATATGACAGCGCATGCCCCTTATTCAATGAATTCAGCTGTTACGCTGAGCAGTTAAATTGTACATTAAAAATTCTGTGAGCGCATCAAGTGACCTTCTGGAAAGTGGCTTGAATATTATGTAATATCCAATTCAAATAAATAATCATCTTAACAAGTATTTTTTCAGGATTCTAATGATTGCGATTAAGGTCGGGTCATACTTATTGTAAACTTTAATTCACAATTTCCAAGAATTAGTCTCGAATCGTCCTATTTTAAAATTCTAGCAACTTTTCACTATTTGTGACAGAAACATGGGGTTTTCACCTAATGAATTCAGGCAAAAACAGTGCATTTTCAACTCAATTTGGATTTTTCCGAGTATGTTTTCATATTTTTCGACTTTGTGAGAAATTTGCCTGGCTCTGCCATATAATTATAGCATGTCATTAGCGAGCTTTTTCTAGGATACTTTGCAATCTGGAGCCATGCGCCAGCCTTTATCGCACAACAATAACTTTTATGTAAAAAAATGCCAAACCCAACCCAGTGATGGGCAATAGTTAACTAAAAAGTTGCTAACTTTTAGTTTAACTAAAAAATTTTAGTTAAGGATGAAGTTTAACTAAAAATAAATAGTTAAGTTAAAACAATAGTTTAACTAAAAAGTTTAACTAAAAAAAATCAGAAATACGCAACTATTTTTCGCAATGAACATTGAACACTGTCAACAACTCAACGCGAAACTTATTGATTAATACTGCATGGTTTTAGCATTAACAGCCTGTGCTTTCATATTCATACACTACTTACAGTACGCCTGTAACTGTATGCTAAAACAGTAGACATTGCATAGTCTGAAGGTGAAATTGGCATTGACGATCTGCATTATTACAGTTCACTTAACGTCTGTTATTGTAAAAATGTTTGTCGTAAAAAGTTTGAAAAAAGTTTGAAAAAGTTTAAAACTTTTTTAGTTTAGTTAACTAATTTCCAAAATCAGTTGCCAACTTTAGTTAAACTTTTTTTAGTTGGAAAAAAGTTTTAGTTTAACTAGAAAAAAATAGTTTAGTGCCCATCACTGACCAAACCACTTGGTAGGCTACGTTTTCATTAACCAAGTCTGATCATATTCAAGCAACTGGTTTCCAATTTCTGATATAGTAAAACTCTTAGCAATTAAATTAAATCGATCATCAGTTCCCTTTTAGTAGCAAATCCGAGTCCCAGATATCTGCCTAAAATAAAGCACTAATAGTTGCAGATACAACTTTCAATAAGAACATAACCCTATACAAATCTATGGCATCGTTTGCTGCACCAGGTCTTGTGTTTATTATTTGTTTAAAAATGTGGTGCATTGTATGCCTATCCCGTAGTTGTGTACTGAACGCCTAGCGTGTACGTGCTATAGACCTATAACTAAAATATATACCAACAGATCAGGGCTGTAGTCGAGGGTATACGCGGGTATACAGCGTGTACTCACCTCTAGAGACCGTATACTCACGTCACAAAATATTTATATTTATTTATATTAAAATACTGTAGCTTATACTCACAAAATACTGTAGCGTATACTCACCTCTAATTTGTTTCTGAAAACTAACCGGTAGCGTGTACTCGCCTCTAATTTTACCACTACAGCCCTGCAAGAGATACGATGCATTTACGGTTCGTGTGCTATAACAGTACTTTTTCTGACTATCTACTGTTTTATACGGATCATAATTATTTACTTTTTTGGCATTTGTCCGGTCCAGGCCCCCAGCAGTGGGGTACCCCGTTAAAAGAGCAGTTGGGATGACATTCCTCACCTAAAACAAAGGTAGTTAAAAGTTGTAAAAGATCAAAATTCGATCAAATCCATCCATGCCAAATACCGTATCGTATCGTTTCGTTTCGTATCTAGTAATTTATAAGGCGCCCCTCGCAGTATAAACTATTCAGAGGCGCCCTCATTGCAGGAGCCCCGTGGAAACAGAAACGTGTTAAGTGAGCGAGTCGATGCCGGGGAGATTCCCGTCATGAGTTTAGTTCTTAATAGAGGGGAAGACCATTTCAGGCAGAGGGATCTGTCACAGCAAAAGCTCGACGTTGGGCCAGAGTGGTCCTAGTACGAAGGACAAAGAGACCGAGACGGCCAGTAGATCGCAAAGGACGAGCCGAAGTTGCAGAGAGAGGTTGCCGCATAAGGTCGGCGAGGTATTTAGAGTCAAGCCCCAGCTGGGACTTTGAAACCAGAAGGAGGATCTTTGATTAGATAAGCGAAGTAATCGGGAGCGGCGGAGCCAGTATAGGACTTCAATCATAATAATTTTATTATTATTATTATTATTACAGAAGTCTTATATAGCGCCCCTTCAAGGTAATCTACTCAGGAGCGCTCCCAGTCCAACCCCGGTCAAACAAGACAGTTTTAAGGCAAGAGTGGAACAGAGAAGAGCAATTTATCGGGGTCAGGCGCAGCGCTACTGGGAGCCCATTCCAGGTCGCTGGGCCAGAGACAGAGAAGGCACGGTGCTGCCGGATAGCAGTCCGTGCACGGGGGACAAGGAGCTCAGCCTGCGCTGCGGAGCGAAGTGAACCACGACGCTGGACAGCCACAGTGGAGCAGCAAAGTTCCCGGAGATAAGGGGGAGCCAAGCCCTCAAGGCACCGCCGAACTAAAGCTGAGACCCGATAAGCAATGCGCTGCGGGTAGGGGAGCCAGTGGAGCACCTCCCGCATATACTCAGAGACCCGGCCAAATTTAGGGATGCCACCCACCAGCCGGGCAGCCGTGCGTAGGACCCGATTGAGGCACTTCAATCGGCAGGTTGGGAGTCCATCATATATGGCGCTACAATAATCGAGGCGGGAGACCACAAAAGCATGAACAAGTGTAGATGCTGAACTAGGAGAGAGGGAGCGAGATATGACCCTGAGCTGTCGCAGCTGGTAGTAACAGCTGTGGCAGAGGAGATTAATATGCTGAACAAATGTAAGCTCCTGGTCTAGGGTGATTCCTAAGTCTCGGACTGAAGCTAGGAAGGTAAAATGTGGGTATTCCTTGGCAAGGAATCCAAAGTCTATTTTTGCGAGCTGCTGACGGGTGCCAAGCCAGATTAGCTTTTGTGGAGATATGAGCAAAGCGAGGAAGACGTGCTATGAGCCTAGCAGCAGCATTTTAAGACTGACTAGAAGGGGGAACCAACAAGCTGATCTGATCTGATCAGACGCAGATATTGTTATCTTATCGAGTGTGATTTTAATCCGATGAGATATAAAGTGCGTCATAACAATACGCGAAGCATTAGTGAACGGTAGCTTCGAATTGAGACCACTAACCCCAATAATAGGATGAAGTCTATTTGAACCCAGTTGAAATCTAATATGTCCTGGGTATCGAAAGTAAGCAACATTCACTAATCTAGTTATTCACGATCCAACTACTCAGATATATTACTTATTTCTTTCTCTACATCGAATTCCAGTCACTTTTTCAAATTTTGAAACCGCTCCAAAATCTGTATTGCACAGAATCTATGGAACGAACGTAAACTCGAAATTTCTAAAGCGCGACTCATAAGCTAATCGCAAAGCACCAGCTTATTCACGAGCGCTGATTCACTCATTAGTGGCAGGTTACCAATAACACTCATTACTGCAGTTCATTTGTATTAAATAAAAGCGTTTAATAAAGTGTTGCATACAAGGTCGACGATATTGTTCTTGAGGCGGAGGTGTGAATTGAACTCGGGACGTGTTTCCGAGTATGTCCGTCCAGTTAATTGTCTGTTCATGGCAGAGTAGATTGTTGTTTTCAATCAAGACGTGTCCATCGAGTGTCTCTGTAACAATAACATGAACATTTAGGTCCAGTCGTTACGCCGTTTTTAAATTCGTGACCATTCACAGCATGACTTTAAGCAATATGCATGCTGAATCCACTACGATCACAGTCATACTATAGCTATACTCACAACACCGGCGTCTGATTATGCTCGTCATCACTGATCCTATAGCTTTACCTCGTAAAATCATTATTTGGTTCGTTTGGTATTAATAGATGGGCTTATATCCTTCTTTCCAACGGGAACTTACATGGCATGTTTTGCAACGACAGCTCCAATGAGGATTAAGCCCAACATTGACCCCAGCAGTAAACGGTAATTTTGATAGTTAGGACCTATATATGTAATTCACCGAAACTGTTCCGCGCCACGTGAAAGCTATCGGCAAATAGTCATGTAAATTTGTCAAGGGAAAAGGCATCGGCCCCTACTATAAAATCTGCGCAGAGCAGAACCCTAACTTTTTATTGGTGTAACCCAAAATGTTAAATTTGTAAATGCGTAAGTGTTCGGAGTTGGCTTAAACCGTTGAGGAATTTATTTTTACAGGGAAAGAGAGATAATGAATAGATTCAATAGATCAAATTCTGCAGAGACATCCTCTGAAGTGCAAGAACTGAAACGCTTCAACAGAAATTGTGAAACAATATGTAAATAAACGACGGATGCTAAAAACTTAAATAGGCATTTGGAAAAATTTTTATCGCTTGTCAAAAAGGTGTCAAAGACAGCAATCTAGATAAGAATGCTATCAAATTGAGTCTCGTTTAAACGACGCTATTCATTCAGTTGGCGCTAAATTTTTCCAGAAGCATATTAGTAGACCCCACAAATACATATCAATCAATCAATCAATCAATATATCTTTATTGGCATCAATGACAGCATTTAACCAATAACATACAACGTTCAGCATAATTACATGCAGGCAGATCACAATTTAAAGGAGTTAAACAACTTGCATCATTTGAGATAATGACAATAAGCTTTCTGGATACATAGTACTGCCATCAACGGCAATGGGTACCCACCCCAAAGGATGAGAGTCCCACTAAGATGGGGATACCGCATGCACATGTATCTAGTCAGTTTGATGCAGTAGGGCTAGAGATCATCCTCCCATTCGTTAAAGTAGCAAAGAATTTACCAACGCAAATAGAGGAGATTGTGTAGTTAGTTTTAAAACTTAATTATCCTTAACTACAGCTCCCGTCTCCAGTGTGACGTCCGCTAACAAGAGTTACTTCAAGGCAATCATGATAGATAAAGCATCCGATGATGCTGTATCGGTGGATACAAGAAAATTACGTAACCTTTTTTTGAACTCGTATTTATTATTTGATGATTTGATTTCCATTGGCAA
This sequence comes from Allolobophora icterica, assembly GCA_963556255.1. Taxonomy (NCBI): domain Eukaryota; kingdom Metazoa; phylum Annelida; class Clitellata; order Crassiclitellata; family Lumbricidae; genus Allolobophora; species Allolobophora icterica. Next base: position 70,771,289 of record OY744602.1, on the reverse strand, counting down.
TGCGTTCCATACTGATGGACCGGTAACTTTTAGTGAAAACAGTCTGGTATTGGTGCGCGCTTTGATTGGCCGATATAAAGAAGCGCTTCTAGTTAAATGATCGTGTATCGTCGAGGTAAGCGTGAAGTACCCAGCAAATGTAATCGGTAAAAGGTTTTGTACGTACATATAAAATAATACACCAATTTGGAGGATCCGAATCTGCTTTAGTTCAAGTATCTTGAGTTCCTTAAATATTGGCAGTGAGTGACATGTTGATGATGCCCCCATAATCATTCTTATCGCTTTCTTTTGAAGTACACATAACTTATGGAGGCGGGAATCATAATTTGAAGCCCACACGAGATTGCAATAACTTAGGTATGGAAAAATCAAGGAGTAGTACAAGTTCAATCTGATATCCCTAGGTAGTACTCGTGCCACTCTTGAGATGATTCCGATGTTCTTGGTCACTTTTGAGGCAATGTAATTGATGTGTGCTTTCAAAGTGAGATGATTGTCAATGTAAACACCCAAGAATTTTATAGAGTCAACTTCAGCAATTGGGACTCCGTCCAACGATATGGTTCCTACTGTCGGTTTTATTTTCCTGTGCGACTTAAAAACTATAAGATTTGTTTTATCTATGTTGAGAGTTAATTTATTAGCTATGAACCACTTATTTACTTTAGATAATTCCTTATTTATTATTTCTACAAGGGATGTCCATGAACTGTGTGTGAAAAATATGCTCGTATCATCGGCAAACAATACGAGATAGAGTGCAGATGAGACTTTGGCTAGGTCGTTTATATAAATCAAGAAGAGGAGTGGTCCCAGATTCGACCTTTGGGGAACTCCCGAGGTAATATAGCCAGAACTCGATAAAGCGCCGTTACAGCTGACTCTCTGAATTCTACCTTCCAAATAACTTCTAAACCATTTTAACTGAGTTCCTCGAATGCCGTAGTTTTCTAACTTATTTAGTAATATTTTATGATCTACCGTGTCGAACGCTTTAGCCAGATCAATGAATATACCCACAGAGTAGTCATTGGCGTCTATTGCTTGAGAGATTTTATCTTCCATCTCCAGTAAGGGCATAAACGTGGAGTGTCCTGCCTGGAATCCGTGTTGTGATGGGTGGATCAAATTTTTCTTTGATATATACGCGTTGAGCCTGGAATGCATAATCTTTTCTAAGAATTTGGCGAACAATGGGAGTACAGAGATGGGCCTATAATTAGAAAGTTGCTGTCTATTTCCTTTCTTGAAGATTGGTACAACCTTAGCCTCTTTTAGTTGATCGGGGACAATCCCATGTGTTAAGGAACAATTTATAATTTCCGATAGGGGATGGGCAACTTGGGATATATAGGGCAATGCAATATACGGATCAATATTATCCAGCCCCTTGGTATGAGTTTTTTTATAGTGTTCCCAACACTTACTATCTCCTCCGGGGAAGTCAACAGCATGCCCATTGAGGATCGGTTAGGCTGGGGCAGGTACTGTACATGGGAGCAAGAGGAGGTAGGTAGGCTCCTTGCCAACTCCTTAGGAATATTGACAAAGTAGTCGTTGAAACAGTTAGCCATAGCTTCTGGATCATCTACTTCCTTGTCATTGACTATTAGTAGATTAATTTTTTTACAATTATCATCTGTTTGTAGCGCTATCCTAATTAAGTTCCACGTTGATTTCAAATCCCATGATGTTTGAGAAACTCAGACGTATAGTACAGTTTTTCAGCAGTAATCCCTATTGACTTAAACTTATTTCTATAAGCAACAAATTTAGTTTTATTCGCAGGGCTTGGATTCTTTAAATATTTAGTGTATAGACGATTTTTCTTTTTACATGACTTTAGCAGTCCTGGGGTCATCCATGGTTTATTAGGTCTGGCATTTTTCGTTTCAATTCCGTTTTCATTGGAAAGGCATTTTCGTAGGCCTTTGTATACTTCTTAATGAAACATTCATATGCCTTATTTGGCATACCTTGTTGGCATTGATAATGGACCGTATTCCAATCTTCTGTAAGTAGAGCTTGCGAAAAGGTTTTGAGGCCTAAAGGGGTTATAAGTCTATTTTCCAAATATTGGCTTGCCTTGGCATAACTATTTTCATAAGAGAATTGAGCCATTATTCGCAGATGGTCAGAAAGGTCGGATAAAATAATGGCTGCTGTCTGCAGTTTGGACCAGGCTGTGCAGAATATGTTGTCTATCAGAGTTTTAGAGCTAGGTGAAATCCTTGTTGGTCTAGTGATCACAGGCAGATAATGACAGGCCACCGAACTATTATAAAAATTATTAGTCTCCTTATGTTCATTTACTTTTAATAAATCAATATTATAACCACCGAGCAGGAAGATTTCTTTTGATTTAGTTTTTAGATTGTCCATCATTTGCTCAAACTCACCAAGAAACTCTTTTAAACATAGGCCTGGAGATCTATATATTACCCCAAATATTGGGGCATGCTTTTTCAAATTCAGCCTAAGAAATAAATTTTCGAGGTAGTAAATTCTTTTCCCTCGGGGCTGGGGAGGATAGGTTGGTAAGTAAGTTTATCACTAGTGAAGAATCCGACTCCTCCTCCCCTCCTCCCCCTTTTCTAGCCTTGCCCACAAATTGGTAGTTTGGTAGCCCCACAGTATCAAGTCCGCTATCATCCAACCACGTTTCAGTCACTGCAATAATTGTTGCTTGGGTTTTCTCTACAATATCTCTAATATCTTCAATTTTTCTCGCTATGCTCCTACAGTTTATATGTAGCATCGTAAGTTTCAATTCTCCATCATAATCCCTTAATTGGTTATTTTGCACACTATCCAGCGATATATATAGTTACTTGACCAGCTTTTATTATGAAAATAATTGAGGTCGGGGTCAACGTTATTGTCATCCCTGGATGTACCACGTTCCTCTTCTGGACAAAAGACTTCGAGTTCGATGTCCTGAGTAAAGTAGACCCTCGGACTTATTTCGTTATCCTCTTCGTACTCTTCATTGCTGTCTAGTTCCTCTATGTTAATAATATTACTACTGCTTTTAAAATCCACCCTCGTATCTGTACGAAGCCTATCATCACCATCCTCAACGGAGCCAGTACCGACGTCACATCTGGAGACTGCAGGGAAATCATAGGATGCCAGAACGGGTGGGTAAGTGCAGACACTCTATTTTGTGAAGAGCTGCCCGCCAAACATAATATGCAGAATGCTGGGCTTCAAACATCATGCATGAAAAAGAAAAACCTAACTAGAGAACTATATATATGCATTCAACAATCCACTTTAGTACTCTCTTAACTAAAAGAACAGATTGAATCGCTTAACTAAGAACAGACAGGTTAAATCATATTCAGACCGGCTGCTACCGGCTAAGATTATACATGGACAATGCTTCCACATGGCTAGAGTGTGAAACAGGAGAAAAGATTTAAATAAGAGTCTCCAATATTGCCATAATGAATTGGCCAAGCATAAACGCAGATCGAAGCCTGATATTTCGTCATTTTCGTTGTTACCACACTTGTATACCTATATTTCCAAGGTGTTGAAATCCTTGAGATCATAATCATCCGTCAGTAGCTATAATTGATAGTATTTTCTGGGCTAATGTTCATCCTAACTTAATAATACGCGTAAGGATGTTCATTATAAGCATTACTGTTTATCGTAACTGCATGCAAGTATCATCGTTGTTTATGTTAATAGTATACACTCAATTGCCTATCATATCCGTAGCGCTACAGTAAGAGTGTATCGCAGAAGAGTAATTCTTAAACTCAATTAGCCGACTATTCCCTATAAATTATCAGATTCACAGGTTTGTCTGTACCTAGCAATCATTGCCCCAACATGGCAAAATTTTATTAACAAGGATGGGTACTTCAGTCCTGAGCACATGCCTGATCCTCTAGTATCATCACATTGCGGAACATCCTTCTCTAGGTTTCAGCAATCATCCATGATTAAATATGAAGAATAAATCATATATTAACCGGTAGAGTTACAATTCCGAAAGATGCACAAAAATAGAACTTAAGACAAAAAGCTTAAAATAATAGACGTGCCTTTAAGGTGCAAATTACAAATGAGAGAGGCACTCACAGGTCAAATAAGCCGCGTATGACAACCCGATTGCTAGCGGGAGTCAGTCATAATGTATTCCATGTTCTAGTGCGGCGCTTATATACGCTTTCAGGGAAGTTAAGTTGAGAGACCATCTTTGGAAGGCAGTAAGCCTCCCGATTCCTTGAGGTACGTTGCGGAGGCACATGTCATCTTCTCCAGAGTGGCGAGGGACGCTATCTTCTTTGGCTTAAGACCCTGGCCTTCGCCCGACAGCAGGAAGACAATCCCCCCCCCGCTGTCCAAGCGGAGGAGGCTTTGCCCTCTTTGACCAGATTTCTCGCTCTTGCGTAGATTTGTGCGTTTACAGAAGACAAGTGTTCGTTTATATAAATTATACTTGTGTTTTACGCAGTTTGGTACGAGCTCGGAAGATCATATTCCTGACTCGGATGGAATTGAACCTGGCAACTACCGGCCTACACTTCTCCTTTCCTTTTCTGGGAAGACGGTAGGCAGTTGCGAAGTCCGCCTCCGTGATCTGTAGGTCCAGCGTGTGGACGCATAGGTTGAGTGTTGCCCCAATTGCCTCCCGCTTCGCTGCTTCACGTGTAGTATCCGAAGGAGTCGTCTCCTCTAGCCCATGCAGGACCAGATCCGACAGTCTGTATTCTGCTTCGAGTTGCGAAATCCTGGTGCGTAGCTGCTGATTTTCGCCTTCGGGCTTGTCATGTTTCTGATGTATTACTTCCAGTTGTGGGGTAACTAGTTCATTGATCTTTTTTTCGATGATGGAGTCCAGTTTAAGTAACACCGCGTCGATGATTTTGTCCATTTTTTCATTTATCATGCTTTTAATGGCTGGTGCCCAGGTATCTCCAAGCTTACCGATTATAACCTCAGTTGCTTTGTCGTCTCTTAAGATCTCAATTATCTCCTCAACTTTAGCCGCCGCTTTTTTTGCCATGACGAGTTCGTTGTATGTATTAAATGCGAGTGCAGAGAGATTTCGCCCAGCAGAGAGCGACCGCTATGACTATTAATAGAGTTGCGAGTGCTTGCCTAACTCGAAAGAGTTTGTACACTAGGTTGTAGAGTGAGGAAAAGTCCAGCTGTACGTTCTCTAGCATAGACTGCCCAATGTGCCCATCCTTTCTATAACGCTGACAAGATGTCCGACACAAAAGACGATAAAATTTACTTATATTTACTTTTCGAGGATACTTTTCCGATTTCTCACTAGCTTTGTAGTAATTCCGGCAGATTGAACAGAAAAATTAGTTAAATCCATTCGGCAGATAGCATAATTAATCGTTATTTTCCAGAGCGTCTGCACCCATCGACCAACCTAGCCTACCGACATCGTATATATATATATATATATATATATATATATATATATATATATATATATATATATATATATATATATATATATATATATATATATATATATATATATGTAGGTTAGGGTGGTCCTCAAATATAAAAGTTGTTATTTCTTTTGTGGTACCCTTTCAATTTGTTACCTTGCCTTAGTAATGAATAAGTGTAAAATTTTAGCTTGATTGATTGATATTTAGAGGTCGCTCAGTGCTCATGACCTTTTAACTATTCACGATAATAATTATTGTTCTTCGTAGTGCCGAAAAATAAACAAATCAGCACATTAAAATATTAACAAAGACTTTTTTAAATAAAGGCACACACTGAACAATTTAGACTGTAAGAGACTGAGTGACAAACACATCTATTGATATAAAGTCAAACATTTAGTCTTAAAGTAATAGAAAGTTACTGCAAAGGCTACTTTACTGAACAATTTCTGCGCAACGGTTTTAGAGAGTTTAGATTGTTGGATTCCCAGCAGTAGCGCAGACTTCCTTGCCTCAGGGAACTGAGCTCTGTGCTCAGATACAACCTTCAATAGGTATTGTTTTGCTCTTCATTGTTAGTGATGGACGAGTTGAATCTATGATGAGTTTTAACCCCCGCTCAGCAAATGTCGTTCACAACCCTGAGACTCTGTGCACACTGTTTCGCCTTCTAAAACTTCTCAGTTTCTTCTAATTGCTCAGTATCAATCTCAGATAGGAACTTCCTGGGCAGTTCAAGTATCTCAAAGAAGTTGAGAGTATTGACCATCACAAAATCTTCCAGCTCCTCATCTCCATGCACTTAAATGCGTTTCAGCGGTGTTTGGCCCTGGATTTTGAAATGCCGTGACCATCTTTCGCTTTATTCCATGGTCGAAAGAAGGCCAAGGCTACTATCTCCTCACTCCCATACTACAAGTGCCTGGTGGCTGCTGCAGAAATTATGTAATTTATATCCTTGCATTTCAAGAGAGAATTCAAAAGCCAAATGTCATTGGAAGGCGCTGTAATCAGGTAGGGACAAGAATTCATGCTTCTGTATATACCAGACTAGCAAAGAGATTGACGTCTCTAAGAAACTTTCTTCCCGGACTTTAAGTCGGAATTGTTTTCTGAACAATCAGACTTTGATGGAATACAATATCTTTGCCATCCTTCTGGCTAGGTGCATTGCCGGGTGCCATCAATCGGATTCCATGTGGTGGGATATCACCAAGAAAGATGACAGTGAGTTCAAGATGTTCGCGGTAGTCATCTCAAGGCTCAGCGCTAAATTGTAAAGCGTTCTTGGCAAATTTAATTGCATATATAAAGTCTGAGTTGCTGTGCGCTGCCAGAGTTTCTGAACATTTCCAATCTTGAAGTACTGTCTCGAAGTTATCTGTTTCCATCTATGGCCAGTTCTCAAGGAACCGCTTAAAAAGTGCCTGTCTGGACCATTTGATGTCTGGACCACTTGATGGTCCAAATGAATGTTTGAAAACATCACCAAGGATGGCTTGGTGCACATTGTGCCTATAAGAAAGATGCTGCAGGTCTTTTCAAGTCTAGTCTCATGCGCCTGCTCGACATCATGTATTCGATGCTGTATTGGGTCGAAGCACATCGCTCTGACCCTGTCTGCCTCCCCCAATCCTTCAACACACACAACAGCTTGACTGGTTTCTTCACCTCTGACATGATTAAACTTTGGCACTCTGAGTACTTGATTCACCATATCCTGAGACCTGTAGTGGCAGTCTATCAACTAACTCTCTTCCAGTAATGTCTGGAAGGACCTTCCAATCCCAATGCACAGTTAGAGGTACATACTGGTACATCTCGCTGACTAAATTCGAGTTTAACTCTGCCAGCAATTTTAGTGTAGTTTGCAATCCTGGCTCTACGGATTGAGGCTCGATTGATAGTGAACTCAGAAGATGTGACTAACTCTGGACCAAAACGTTTTATTTTAATAATTTGTCTTAAAATAAAAAAAACTTTCATTTTGCAAGAAAATGGGCAAAATGGCTGCAACAGACAGTGATGTAAACCAACAAATTAAATAAGTAAATTAAAATAGTATATACTACGTTATTCAATTACACCTTACAGTTTTACAATCCGAGCATCAACTGCACCCGTGTGAATATGAAACCGCGCAATGCATTTAATACAAAAATGATTACAAGAACTTTGACTTTATGAGCGACCTCTAAATGTTGTGCAATTTCCATAAAATTTGGTAAGAATAATTGTTACATGAAGCATAACAAAATAAAATGGTACCATAATACATTTTCAAAACTTAATTTTTTTACATAGCATTGAGGACCACCCTAATGTAGGTGTAACGAATTGTTACAGGCGCTAAGTAAATTGCTTTCACTGAGATCACGGAGTTAATTTTAATCGCTAGAGGCCACTGCGATAGTGCATTGCAGTGCATGCCAGCCATAGATCTGCGGTAGGCGAGTCAACCAATGGGAAGGCTTCCCTCCTTTTTTGCTCGTTCGTGATTGGCTAGAGGTTAGCGCGGGCGAACGTTGGCGCCATTTTCTTGGCCTGTAGTCAGTTGCGGCCTAGACGTTGAAGAGGTTGGACGGATTTCGTGACCGTGGAGACAGATTTGTCGCGAATTTGTCCTAACTGCGTAGAAAGTGATTTTGAGATTAAAACGTCGAAAATTATCGAAAGTAGAGGATAAAATTCGTTCGTTACGACATCTTTGTAGAATTATTCGCCGGGTGTTCGAAATTTCTTCGAATTCTGGATTTTTTGCAAAATTACACGGAGGCTGTGATCTCAATGGAATTGGTGCAATGGAGCTCCAGTGATGATTGATATTTCTGCCGTGGAGTGATATTTGCTGGATTTGGCTGAAATTATCAATATTGGAAATTGGGAGGAATATTTCTTGAAAGTTCAGGGAGTAGAACCCTTTTCTTATAATTCGTACATAACGAAATCTCCAGAGTTAGTTTAATAGATAATTATGATCGTATGTTTAAGTGCGTAGAAGTTTCTTGAAGCGATAAGTCGATAAGATAGTTTCACTTGCGCTATATTAATGTACATGTCAACTTAGTTAATGAACACATTGCGATAGTATAAGGTTACCTATAAAATTGTATAAATTTAAGTCTATAATTTCATTTCTGTTTCATTAAATAATTATAATGGAAGAAGAGATTTTATCTGAACACGAAACTAGTCGAATAGGCGACATATTGGAAAGGCTGGTAGAAACCCAGAGAACAATTGTAGAGCGCCAGACAAATCAAGAATCGATACTAAGTGCATTTGTAGAGCGCCAGTCAAGTCAGGAAACGTTCCTAAGTGCGTTGGCTGAATCTCAACAAACCTTTGTAGAAACTCAAAGTGCATTTATAGAGCGCCAAGCTAATCGGGAGATCGCTCTTCAGAACATTTTAGAGCGCTTGTCATCAGATAGGGTCCCTGAGCGAAGAGAGCAACAGGAAATAAAGTCTGTTGTGAGAGCGCCGAACCCTAGTGAGGGCTTGACACTAAGCCCTGCTGCGCCAACAACAGAAGCCGCGGACAAGCCACTCGTCATCCATGGTAGAATGCCTCAGCGATCTAATATAGTACCACCGGAAGTGAAGCATCGCTCTCGTCCTAGTAAGAAAAGGCGACAGCGGTTGCAGCAGACAGAAGGAAGAGAACAGGCCCACAGCGCTAGTAGGCTGGCTTCAAATCCAGGGCTTGTATACTCCTCAGATGTTCTCTCACAACAGCGCGAGCAGTCGCTAGAGGGCGACGCGCACGCTACATATATATATATATATATTGACAAGGAAAAATGTAACGCCAACTATATATATATGTGTGTGTGTGTGTGTGTGTGTGTGTGTGTGTGTGTGTGTGTGTGTGTGTGTGTGTGTGTGTGTGTGTGTGTGTGTGTGTGTGTGTGTGTGTGTGTGTGTGTGTGTGTGTGTGTGTGTGTGTGTGTGTGTGTGTGTGTGTGTGTGTGTGTGTGTGTGTGTGTGTGTGTGTGTGTGTGTGTGTGTGTGTGTGAGCCCTATATAAAAATAAAAAATTGGAAAGAGTAAAAGCATTTTGTTACAATAGTGCAGTAAATGCTTGTAGCTGTTAGATGAACTGAATGAAGTCCGAGTGGTAGTCTTCATACCGTGTAGGGACGTGAGGTGCATTTCCTTGAGACCGACGGACGTTGAATTTGGTTTGCTATTCGTCGAAATGTAGAGACTGTAGCCGACTGACGATCCTCGTGGGTAGTAGAGGGTCCGACCTCGAATCAGTCGGAGGTTCTTCAGTGGAAAAACGTCGAAGAAGTTACCGTCTATCAAGACGTACCCATTCACCTCTCGGATGCTTTCCAAGAACGACATGTTGTAGTTGTAATTGCCGTCGAGAAAGACGATTTCGAGGCTCTCCAGGACGGTGGTACAGTTGGCGTACATGGATACGTAGGAGAGGTATCGATTCCATGGCCAGCCGGCATAAGTGTGAGAGAGTCCACTGTTCGATCCCAGGCACACTTCAAATATAAAACAAGACTTCAGACTGGTTAACCAAAATAGTATAATATGGTATGGCATATTATAGTATGACATGGTATTGTATGGTATGGTATAGAATAGCATAACATAGCGTAGTATAGAATAGGACATAACACTACTGTACAGTAGAGTGCAGTGCAGTATAGCATAGTGTTTTATAGCAAAACATATCGTAGCACATCAAAGCATAACATTGTATAGAATACAGAAAACTATAGCTCACTTTGGTTTAGTTTAGTTTGGCTGATTAGGGGATATGTCATACGAGACAAACGCCATAATCAACCGTAGGACATCTTTGTAACCTGAGTTTGCGTTGGTACTGATTTAGCGAACATCAAAGGATGACTTGTTAGTTTATCACTGTGTAAACGAAGTTAATCAACCTGTAGTAGTCGGCCTATACCGTGCTTTCCATTCAACTGAGACGGTTCTCGCAGATATTCTCTCTGACATTTTTTAGCGATTGACACTGGGAACTTCTCTCTTCTTTCTCTCCTGGACCTGCCACATTCGACACAGTCGACCAAGAGATTCTTCAAATGCGACTTTACAAATGTCTCAATAACTGCGCACCGTACTACCTCGCAGACAGCATTCGACCGCTTTCGGACGACCCTACATAATAGGTCGCGGCTGGCATCCTAGAAGTAGCTTGCTTTTGACGATGCTATAGAATTTGTCCTAATTATAATTACAATTGCAATTCCAATACATCCTAACCACCGCCTGCAAAGCCATTCTGCAAGCAGTTCTCCCCTTTTTCTCAGTTTTCTCCATTAACATGAAATTCCTTCTTCGTTGTCTTACCGTTAACATGCGCTCGTTATTAAAACCTAAATGTTCCATCATTCTCATGGAGCTTGTCTCTTGCTGCCACCCACCAGACCTCATCGCCATACCTGAAACTTGGTTCACTGCCACAACTACTAACCCTCAACTCTTAGACTGCACTTCCTCTGATTATACACACACTGCTGCTTGCATGAAGTCCTCATTAAGTCATCAAAAACACATGGTGGCCGTATCGTATTCATAGAAAACCAGGACGAGAGAAAGTTTGACAAATTCAGCAACTCGACGAAACACCTGGAAAGTACTAAGCCTACTAAGGTAGGCTATTTGCGAGCTGTCAGCATTCACTGCGACCATGAAAACATGCTGTTATGCAATCTCCATCTAAAGGTTAACGCTGCACGAGTTTATTATTCGCTGTTGTCTATTGTTCAAACACGTTCCCATCACTGACTGTTGTTTGGACGTATTATTCTCGTCCTTCTACTCGAAATAGGCCTATATAAATTTCATTTGGTTGTAATTAATGTCGAGTTTATAATCGCTTTCGTCGTGCCTTTCTGTCATTCAAATCGATTTCATGTGATTTAAAGTAAATGAACAGAGTAGCTCGATCACAGGCGCGCTAGAAGTGGTTTGATTTTCTTTAGCTGGAACTACTTAGGGCCTACTTATTCCTTTAAACAACGCGAGACCATTAACTTTTTCGGATGTGCAAACCTTTTTCATTCGACGACATCGAGACAGTTTATAACTTAGATAAAGTAGAATGGTAACCGAATATTTAACAAAACACTCATTAAGCCTTTTTCTTACAAAATATGCCTACAACTTACAAGGTATATAGGCCTAATAATCGTGCTAACAAGAAATATTTTCAACTTGGAAGATTTGGCTTAGGTGCATATATATATATATATATATAATATTTCTTGTTAGCACGATTATTATAATTTAATAATATATATATATATATATATATATATATATATATATATATATTAGGGTGTTTTTATGATGCACATAATTTTTTAACTCGAAGATCTTTTAACGGCCAGGTCGAATTATCATGACAATTAGCGTATGAACACCATATCCGAAATTATATCGCGATAGCTGAACATTTAGGACTGGCGCAAGGCGACCGAAATTAGGAACCCGGTGACCTGTCTCGGTTTGGCCAAAATTTTAGACGCTACGATGTCTGTTCTTCGTGTTTTCAATCTTCAACATAATTATAGTAATTAATTAAGCTATTGTGGTTTTCTAAAGGAGACACCTGGTGCTACATCAATAGCATGGTATTTAACGCGAGTGGCTGTCTCCCTTGGTAAGAGTATGTGTTTGATCCCCGAATGAGTTTGTGCCAATCAGATAATGTCGTGGTTTCCGATCGGAGAAATCTGTCTACAACAATAATTCCCTCGCCCATGACGATATTGTGCAAGCATGGCGGTAGCGACGGAGGTTTCTCTGCTGGCAACATAATCTGAGGAAGAAGCGTCATCAAATAGCTCAGAAAGAGAACCAGAACCTTCAACGTCAGCTGGACCACCAAAGCGGCGAAAGGGAACAATCTCTGTAGTTACCCGTGGTGTTGCAGCAGCTCTAGATCGTACCAAAACCAGCAGCATGAATGCCTCTCACATTTTCTCTGCTCTCGCTGCATCCAATCTATATGCAGCACCAGCTGGTGAGCTGATCGTCAGTCCTTCTGCTATCCATCGAGCAAGGAAGGATAACCGTGCAGCCCTAGCAGCTGAGATTAGTGAATCTTTCGATCCGAAGGTTCCCCTTACTATCCACTGGGACGGCAAGATCATGCCAGATTTTACAGAAACTGGACGAGTGTGCGTTGATCGTCTTCCAATAATGGTATCTGGTAAGGATGTGACCAAACTATTGGCCATCCCCAAACTCCAATCCGCGACTGCTGCCTTCATGGCAGATGCGTGTTTGGCCGAGATCAGAAGTTGGGGATTGGAAGACAGAATCGTGGCCATGTGTTTCGACACAACGGCGAGTAACACGGGTTGCAAGGGCGGCGTATGCATCAAGCTGGAAACGGAATTAGGAAAAGACATCTTGAACCTTGCCTGTCGACATCATGTTTCTGAAATTGTTCTGGAAAAGGTATTTTCACTGCCTGATTCTGTAAGGTCTCCAAAATTGGAACTCTTCAGTCATTTCCGTGACTTCTGGCCGCAAATCGATCAGACCAAGTATTGCACAGCAATGGAGGATAAAGACGCAGCACAGAGTCAACGAAATTCGAGAGAATGTCATCACCTTCGCACTGCAGCAACTGAATGCTGAATACCAAAAAGACGACTACGAAGAGCTACTAGAACTAACAGTCATTTTCCTAGGAGGAATTCTACCGAAAGGAATAAAGTTCAGGTACCCAGGGGCATTTCACCGCGCGCGTTGGATGGCACGTGCGGTTTATGCAATCAAGATGTGGCTTTTCAGAGAGCAGTTTCCCATTCAACAACACCAGAGGGCATCTCGACAATCTTACTCTCAAAAGATGTGGAATCATCTACTTCGAGTTTCAATTTTTGTGACCACAACCTACGTGGAGTACTGGTTCACCTGTACATCACCCAATGAAGCCCCAAGGAACGATCTTCAATTCTTGAAGGCAATCCATACGTACCCAGACAAGGAAGTCTCACAGGTCGCCCTAACAGCATTTTCCCGACACCTTTGGTATTTGTCGGAGACCTTGGTTGGCCTCAGCCTTTTTGACGATTCAGTCACCTTCGACGAAAAACAGCGCATGGTCTATAACATGCGCAACAATCAGGGATCCGACGAACCTCCAAAGAGGCTCCTCCCATACAGGATCCATCTACAAAAGCGCTATCCGATTTCTTTACCACTTCTACCATCAAACTTTTCCAGCTCCTCAAATTCGATTACGCTTTTCTTGATCGAGATCCACAACAATGGGAGTCAGAGCATTCGTTCAATGAGGCGAAAGACATCATATCCGCCCTTAGAGTGACGAACGATTTAGCGGAGAGAGGAGTGGCTCTAATGCAGTCCTTCAATGAAGCCCTGGTTCGAAATAAGGAAGAGAAACAATTTGTTCTTCAAATGATTGAATACCCCGGTACCATCGAAATAGATTCCCAAAAGCACTAAAGGGACTAAGTAATGACAAATAACTGAAGGTTCTTGGTTTGCTTTTGCCTTATTTTTAATGTTTAAGTGTTGAAATTGTTTGGATCTTCGAGAATTACAATGTATGACATTGTTTTCTAAGTGGTAATTTTTCCCGGGCTTTGCGCCAGTGCTAAATCTCTTTTGATTTTCATCTAATTTGGCAAATGTTAATGCTTCTCAAGGTGGAACACAAAAACAACTGGCCGATATTAATTTTGAAACTTCAAATTATAGACACACCCTAATATATATATATATATATATATATATATATATATATATATATATGCAAATTTTTTAGTCTGAAACTGATTCTGTGCTGCAGACCAACAGAATTGGCGAATGATAGTCCTAATTCCTGTCAGACAATGAAGAAGATTTGTGATGATGAGCGTAATAGAAGTTCCTTATAGGCTAATATTCTTGAGCAATAGCTGAAAATCTGCATTATACAGTTATCAAAGCAGCTTACTCAGCTTACTATGATAATTATTATTAATGTCTGCCATAGTACGTCATAAAATTGCATGAGAAGCAGTTATGCCAAATCATTTATAAATTTCAGGATTACTCTTCAGTGCCAACGAACACCTGCTAAACATTTTATAAAGGTCCTGCAATTGATACGTACTTTTCTTTTACCTACATGTATACAATGTGACCTTCAATTCTTACTTACATTTAACTTGAACCATTTATTTGCACACATACAGATGTGTACTAAACTTTAATTATATAGGCTTAACTAATTACTCAAATTTATTCATATACGCCTTGTATGACTGTGCGCCGAAACTGCTTATAGGCCTATATCTTATTCAAGACTTCAGGCGAAAGTATACGCCTGGCCGATTTATTAGGGAGTATGGTGCAAGATGTGACCAGTTAAGCCTAGACGGCGTAGTATAGACGCAGGCATGTATGCGAGAATGCACGATGCTGAGGCTGTTAGGCCTATAGATTGTCATCACGAGTTACTACATTCGTGAATTATTATGACGAGCCACTTCATGAACCAATCAGTCAATCAGTAGCCAAACATCCCTATTATGAGGTACATACAAGTATTTCGTTTGATCGGGAATTGCTGATTTTCTGTCATTCGACAGCAGTGTCATGTGGTGTGCAGTTTAATCGTCAGTGCTCGCATGCCCGTTTGCCCGTATCGGACACGCTAAAATAATGAATGCAGTAGGCTGCGTTTAAATCCAGTAGGCCTATAGTTTGAGGGAGGTGTAAGAAATTAAGTTTTATGTGCGTCTGAGTATGTGCTTGTATGTGAGTATGTACCTACTGTAGTTAACTGTCCGAATATGCTGTATTGCAGTAGGCCTAATGTACCCACATCCTCATTGCAACGTAGGGGAGTCGCTCATTTCTGTCCCTTGAGCTGATTGTGGTTGAATCTCAAGGTCCTGGAGTCAATGCGTCGCAGGATTTTCCGTTTCGTGTTGTTTTCGTTAACAAAAACGAAAATGGCTATTAACGAAAATTAAACGTTTTCCCTAACGAAAACTAAAACTAAGACGAAATACGCAGACAATAAATAAAACAGAACCAAAGTTATGTCACTTTTACTGAGTCCACCCACTGTTTTTTGATGTTCCAAAAATATATAACGAAGAAAAATTAACAAAAAACGATTTTAATAAGTAACATCTCAAATAATTAGTATCAAACAGCTTGATATTGCTTCACAACTTGTGTTCAATGTGTCCATCACCAGTATCACACACGTTCTGAGTCTTTGTAAAGTTTTTGATGGCCTTGTTGATAGGTTCCAGAGGTAAGTCTTCCCATATCAACTCCAATACGACCTTCAATTCTCTAATCGTTTCTGGCTTTGGTCGCAGATTGTGGTATTTCTCCAGCATTACTCCCCACACTGCAGCGGGTTCAAATCAGGAGAGTTTGGGGGCCACTGGGCACTGGTCCTTCTCAATGAAACCAGAGCAATTGACATTGAGCCAATCTTGCGTGAGACAAGCAGTATGAGCTGGAGCGCTGTCTTGCTGAAAGATGAATCCAGCTGCAATCTGAAATTAATTCTGAAAGCAGGCGAGAAACGTAATATGCAGCATTGACCTTCGCCTTTTCATCAACAAAATGCATTTTGTCTGTCATTGACACCTTGCCCATTTTGATTTTTTTATTAATTATTAATCTGAAAAATTGTTTATTACCAAATTGATCATCTTCTTGGTAAATGACGTCACAGTGTCGTGCAGCTATGCTGGTGCCACGCTTCGTTTCTAAATAATAATAATACTAATTACATTTAATTATTTAAAAATTCTTACTTTTGGCCGAAATATTACCAATTATTTGAGATGTGACTTATTGTGACTTTTGTTGCTTTTTGTTGCGTTATATGTTGTTGGAACATCAAAAAACAGTGGGTGGACAGTAAAAGTGATATAACTTTGGTACTGTTTTAAATATTTTGGTGAAATTTGGCTGTTAAACGTGGATATGAATTAGTTTTCAGCCAGTAAAATTTGATATAACAATTCTTACTTTTGGCCGAAATATTAGCAAAAAGTCTAGGGGTTACTTTTTTGGCCCACCCTGTAGGCCTAAATAACGCGACCTAGTTTCGTCTTCCGCCAAAACATCGAGGTTTACAGATAAACTCTAGAGGGAGTGTGTCGTGTATCTCATTGGCAGAAACTGTTGACAAAATGGCAACCGAGGGGGCGCTGGTTTCGAATTTTTTTAAGTAATGCTAACATTATCCGAATACCATGAAGTGAAATGCACGCTACAGAGAGTATGTCCATGTAATGAAATGCACGTTTGAGAGAAGATATGTTGGTCAAAGTAATGAAATCAACTCTAATATTTATGACAGTTATGAAGTCATGTGTGTAGCATTTATATACAAGTCTTGTATATTCAACTAGCATGCTGATGGGTTACCTCTGCTAATATTATTTTGCTCATCTATTTTAATACACGCGAGGAGAACGAGATGCTGTTACTTTCGGTTTTTGTTAATCTCCCTTCCGTCAATCATTCATCTGCTGTCAATTTTTAACAAAAGCTTTAGTAGTAGGCCTATTTAGATAGCCCTCTATTTGTGTTTAACTAGAATTAACTAATTGCTCAAATTAAAACTGATATTAAATTACTAAAACTAAAACTGAAATTAAATTACTAAAACTGAAATTAACTTAGTAAAACTAAAGCTAACTTACTAAAGCCAAAATTAAAACTAAATGTCTTCCATGAAAACTGAAGCGAAAACTAAAACTAATATTCAGAAACAATAAGAACCAAAACTAAAACTAAAATTTAAGACTAACAATGATAACTAAAACTGAAATTAAAATTGAGACATTATTAAAACAACACTATTTCCGTTTACTTCCCAGACGGTACGCCGGTACCAAATGACACTGCTTGGTGAAAAAACAAGTTCGAACAAATAACTTTCGTAGGGTCGGTATACAGAGCAAGTTCGAACCATCAATCACTTGATTACAGACTAACTACGCAATTGAGGACAGCTGATGATGCATGTACTATATCGGTTATGACTTCATCATCGTAATCGTAATGTCGAAATTTCTACAGCGCCCCAAAAAGTGAAGTTGCGGGAACCAGCTTATTCACAGGCGCTTAGTTAAAACTATCGATAGGCGGGGGTGATATTGGTTCCAAATCAAGGTCCAAAGGGGTCAGGCAGGCAGTCGGACGCCTAAAGTGGATGAAGTCTTGAGTTGAAACAACGAGGGAGGTAAGGGAAGGGGAGGAATCGGGTTAGGATTTGTGAAAGAGCAAATGACCAATGCTCCAAAGAGGTGGTACAGCTATGGCTATGGAGCTATTCGCATATACATTCCATGCTTTTCTATTTTCTTTTACACGTCCTCTTCTACTACTTTTATACTTTCTTTCAGCTTGTTCTGAGCTGACCATCTATCTTCTGTAGCCTAGGCCCATTTTTATTCAAACTCCTGGCTCTGTAACAACCTCTCCGCCCCTAATCGCTGTTTTTCATTTCTCCCATTGATCGTTTAATAAACTGAAACGTCATTTATTTTTTAGCTGAAGCGAAATATTATGAAAAATTGATGGTTAAACAATTTGAGACCATTGCCTATTTCATTATTCTGGCTCTAAAATATGTACTAAATGCTGAGCTTCAAATTAATTGTGTGCAGCATACCACCAGAATTGGCGATTGATACATTTCAATTCCTATATTAACTGAAGAAGCTTTATGGCGAAATGTAGTTTTTAACTGACTTTGATCGTAACAGTAAATTATTTTCATTATTCTTAATCATAGGCAACAAAATTGCCAAAGTTATCCCTGTCTTTAAAAAAGGAAATAGGACCGAGGTCTCTACTTATAGGCCAATCTCTGTTCTTCCTTATTTCGCAAAATATTACGAAAAGTTGATGGTTAATAGACGTTCTATCTACATACAACAGTCTCGTGTCATTTTTCACTCACAGCATGGCTTTCAGGCGGGGCAATCTCCATCCCTAGCCTTAATAAACACGTACGACAAAATTTTCCAAACAATCGATAATAATGAGTATTGCATAGGTATCTTCTTAGATTTGGCGAAGGCTTTGATACGGTGAACCATGGCATACTACTTCATAAATTATCTAACCATGGCATAAGAGGCACTCAACTGGAATGGTTTGTAAGTTATTTCAGTGACAGGTTGCAATATGTCTCTTGTAATGGTGCTGTATAAGAAGCAAAAAGTGTTAAATTTGGTGTGCCTCAAGGCTCAAACCTCGGTCCCTTACTTGTTTTACTCTTTATTAACGATCTACCCAATGCCTCATCCATTTTATCCTTCATACTATTTGCGGATGATACTAATATCCTTCATTCTGATCAATTTTATCCTAATATTGTTCATAATATTAACATTGAGCTTGAGCAGGTATCGGAATGGTTTTTAGCTAATAAACTTTTTCGAAATATAAATAAAACTTCCTTTGTCCTTTTTAAATCCCACAGATAAGTTGAACCACCAGATAATTCTATTAATCTTGTAATTAATAATCACGTAATTAATAGGGTCACTAGTACAAAATTCTTAGGAGTAATTGTAGATCAGCATTTAACTTGGGACATGCATATAAAAAGCATCTCTAGTAAGATAGCAAAAAATATCGGTGTAATTCACCGTGTTTCTCACAAACTTCCCTCTGTTGTACGTACTCAACTTTACTACTCACTAATTTTTACCCTTACTTATCATACTGTTCTATCGTCTGGGCCTCCACTTATGCCTCCAGACTACACAAGTTATTATTATTGTAAAAGAGAGCGGTTCGTACCATCATTGGAGCTTCTTGGTACTCTCATACTCATGCACCCTATTTTTCTATATCTTAAAATACTAAAAACTGACCCAAATACGAAATTATCCAGTGGGTTTATTTATGGATATGCTTACCAGGGATCTATTACCTTCAGAATTCAGGCATCTCCTGAAAAAGGGCTCTGACTTCCACTTCCACGATACCAGAAGCGTCGCCAAATACAGACTGGTCTATGCTCGTACTACTATAAGAAATTTCTCTATTAATGTAACAGGACCCAAATTTTGGAATGCGCTACCACCTTCTCTACAACAGTACGGTCCCTACTGAGTTTTAAAAGGCTTCTCCAACAATACTTAGTTGAGACCAGCTACTGAACCTACTTTTACATCTTATATATATATTATCTTATCCTGGGGCCTTTACACCTGTTGCATTTATTCGGCTATAATTGTTGCCTATACCCTTTGGAGTGAGTACTCCCGGCACACAGGTTTTTCCCTCTCTCGTGTCCTGTCTCTCTCTCTGATTTACTAATCCTTTATGTCTCTTGTGTATTTCTGTTTTTTTTATATTATTTATATCATTGTGTTTCACTGCCTAAGTGGTGGCAGGATGGGTCATAGTTTTGGCTCGTCGCCGTATAGTTAAGGCTTATCGCCTTTTTTTACTAGTATGATCTGTAGAAATTTGAGTTAGTTGTACGCCACTGTACATTACTATGTAGATAGGTGTCCCTAGTAGCGGGAGCAATCCTTTTGGGCCCCCTTGTTACCAGCAACTTTCACCTTCGGTCCGAGACCTTGGTGTCATACTGGACCAAGAGCTGACCTTTACCCAACACATAAATCTGCTTTGCCGTAACTGTTACTATCAGCTGCGCCAGCTTAGAGTAGTCTCTCGCTCTCTAACCTCCACTGCTGCTTCCACGCTTGCCCACTCATTTGTCGTATCTCGCTTTGACTATTGCAGTACTCTCTACCTTGGTCTTCCAGCGGCTCGGATTGGGTGCTTGGACCGGGTCCTGCGCGCAGGACCCGGTCCTTATTGGTCGCATCCCGAGATTTGGCCATGTCACCGAGTACATGCGGGATGTTTTGCATTGGCTTCCTAAGTAGTTAAGTAACTATAATCATGAAACCAGTTTTTAGCGTCCGACTGTATCTACGAAACCAGGTTCTTGCGTCTGACTGTATCTATGAAACCAGGTTCTAGCGTCTGACTGTATCTATGAAACCAATATCTGTATGTATGAAACCAGGTTCTAGCGTCCGACTACAGTTATTAGAACAGCTCCTTCTAACAGAGTATTGTTTCTAATGAAATTAATTCTTTTATATTTAATATAGTTTAATTATATTTGAAGTCTAATTTGTACTCTTACACGAGTTATTTTAATTATGGTATTGGAACAGCCTATTTCAGATGTTGAACATATTTCTTGACGCAATTTTAAATATTTTAGGTATTTTAACATGCTCCATAGCCTAGTGGTTAGCGTGTTCGACTATCAACCCAGAGGTCGGCGGTTCAAATCCCACCAGGGCAGAAAATTTGAATCCAGAGTTCTAGTTTCATAGATACAGTCAGACGCTAGAACCTGGTTTCGTAGATACAGTCGGACGCTAAAAACTGGTTTCATGATTACAGTTACTTAACTACTTTCCTATCCCTCAGCCCCAGGTCTCTGCCCTAGTGTGGCGCTGCCTTGTGGGTGAGGCCCCTGTGTATTTGCGAGAGCATTGCCGCTCCACCCTGAACATCCAGCGCCGTGGTTCCCTGCGCTCTTATAAGCAGGCTGAGCTTCTAGTTCCCCGCTCACGAACCGCTGTTAGGCAGCGCCGTGATTTTTCCATCGCTGGCCCTGCAATCTGGAATGGGCTCCCCGTAGCGCTTCGCTTGGTCCCAAACACCCATTCCGCCACATTTTATTCAAATCTCAAGACTGTATTTGTAGCGTTCTCATCGCCCTCTGGCGAGCGCGCGCCCTGTTGCAAGGCATCGACTGACTGGCCAAAACGTGCGGGATTTGAACCCGAGACCATATGGGGCTTATTTCTTACCTCAACACCACTTGTGTCGAGCACTATATAATTTTCTGGTACCAAGGATATTTCCTGACATATGTCTGCGTGTGTTAAAGGTCCTTCTGCCTTTACAACAGTATTTTCGGCGGGAAAGTTCCCGCGCAAACTGCCAACTTCCCGCGCTAATTGTGACACGACACTTTCCAACTTCTCCTGGCGCAAGATAAATTCCCTCATTATTGCACACAATTCAACAACTTCACCTGTAGAAATGGCAGCTGAATTAGCTGTCATCATTTTAATTATATTTCAAACAGATTTAATGCTTACTAGAATTTAAGTTGAATTAAAGTCAGTTATTACGGTTAATTGTCAATGTTCTCTAATCTGCGAATAAAGAATTAAAACTACACACTCGTGTAATAGATGTCAAACAGATACATTTGCGAATATACGAAATCTATTTCCAGTTCTCTCTATCAGAAGAATCCTTAATTAACTTATTTATCCTTTATTCATAATTCGATAATAGCGCTTTACAAAAATCCTCACAATTAACTACACCCTCGAGCGATACACCGATCGATACCAAAATACCATTAAAACAATTGGAATCGATACGTAACCTCTACCCCGTCAGAAATCACTGATTCACAAGTATTTCCAGTCGATCATACAACTTCGATCCGTCGAAAGATCTTTTCAGACATCGATCCACGCATCGAAAGATCAATCTGCACCAACACGTCCAACAGCGACGAAAACAACACAGAAAAGGCCGCACGTCCCACTGCGACGGCATCCACACAGAAAAGGCCGCCCGTCTCACTGCGACGGCATCCACACAGAAAAGGCGCGTAGCAGGCCAGGCCTCGCTGTTTTATAGACAGTTCACTTGGCGCCAAATATTCCCGGGCATTTCTGACCAATGAGAAACCTCCATTCTGTCAGGCGCACACAGAAATATACCGCGCTAGTTCAGGATTGGTGCTCTATTAATAGACTTAATGAGATGCGATAATATGTTAAGTACTCTGTGTGCGTGGCCGCATTTATGTTGCGCTAACCATTCACTCAAACACACAATATATAAATTGACGTTCGTCACACCCTCCACCCCCTTGGAGAAAATTTTCAGACATTGAAAATTTTACTTAAAGCCAAGTTCTCAAGTCAGCAATGATTAATCAGCCGCAAAAAAAAACATTAGAAGAATTATACATTACTAGTAGACTCCTCTATCTAGTTTCTCAATTGTAACTAAACTGGTTCTGGGTATAGTGTCCATCCTTCACAGTAATTAGCTAAGGTTGGAGCAACCCACATACACCCACAATTTAATGTCTTACTTATCTAAGACACACACCAAAAACAACTACTACACAATGAAATTGGATTAAGTAGACCACAAACAATCAATGAATAAATGGAGTCCACAATCTCAATCTCTATATCTAGCTGGCTTCACGGTATTTCGCTTCGGCCGCTGAATGCGTTTATTTCCATCACCCTCAGAATCACTACCCTCGGATTCGAACCCGGTTTCTTCTTCTCGCAGTTCAAGATAACCCTCCCCTTCATACTTCTTCAACTTATCAACATACACAATTTTCGGCTGTGCCCGTGGTGATTTTTGTATTTTATACAAAACCGGACTTAACCTTTCCTTTGACTTGGTACGGACCAGTGTACCATCGGGTCCATTTCTCTTTCAATCCGACTCTGGTCCTTGGATAGAAATACCATACCAAACTACCAGGTTCAAACTCCACCGGTTTAACTCTCATATCATAGCGAAAAGCACGTTGCGTGGCTTGGCGCTGCATAAATTTTCTAGCAATTGTAAAGTCTTCTTGCATCCTGGAAACCTGTTCATAAACAAAATCATCAACAGACAAAAGAGCAGGTAAGACTTGACTATCTCCTAAAACAAGATCAATAGGCAGACAGGTTTCACGAGAGAGAAACAGGCGATTCGGCGTGAATCCTGTGCTCTCGTTCTTGCTTGCTCGGTACGCCGCAAGAACATAGGGTAAGTGCACGTCCCAATCACGTTGACGTTGAGAGACCACTTTGCCCAGTTCCGGGTCGTTCCGTTGTTCGTCTTCCTTTGAAAGTAGAGCCAGTGATCGACGTGGTAAGTTTTGTCGGACTGGTCGTTCTCCTCCAGTGTCAATCTTGTGCTGCAAAACATCCGTGTAGCCATAGTCCCATTCGTGAAAAGAGAATGCTTTACGGTGTTGCAACACTATTTGCTTAAGCTGCAACCGTGCTTCTGATGTAACATCCTCTGCTACATCAGTCCATAATGGCGACAACACTTTATCGACTTCTTCGTTAGAAGGCTCCGTGTGACTCTCTATCACTTGGCCGCAGCTGGACACCTGGCCATCGTTAGAATTTTCGCCGTAGACTGTGAAGATTTCGGTTGCACATTGGAGTCCTTTCTTTAGTTTTACTGCACTAGTTGTCGGATTCAAAATTCTCAGAGGTAAATCGATAGCTCGTTCTGGTAGCAGAGTCCCAGCCACCAGTACTCCTGAGTCAAGCAGTTGAGGTTGTGTCGCCCAACTTCTTCTACAGACATCACCCAATTTCGCTAGGATGGCGTATGCTTCAACGTTCATTTCGCTTAACGCTGGCACTTGCACGTCATGTGCCAACGCCACTTTGCGACACATTGAAGGTGTAGTCGGGTCAATATACGATTTGACCCGGAACAAATTGCAAGAAAACGTTTTATGATGATTTTCGGGTGCATTTGGTCTGGAGATGAACATACTAAAAGTTTACCAAAATCGGACCACGGGAAAAGGTCAAATTTTGGCGCCAAAAAAGATGGCCGCCAATGGAGAATGAATGACTCAAATGTACACAACTTGCTTAAATTGACAGAAGCAAATCATGTAACAATTTGCTAACAGGTGTTTCTAGACTAATTTGACGCTGCTGAAAACGAAAATCGAGGTTAGGAAGCTGGATTTTTAGCGGTTGCATGGAAAAACAAGATGGCGGACAAAATGGTGGCCAAATATCTTCGAATGGCTGTAAGTAAGGTCATGTATGTGATGGAAACATGATTTTAGAGTCTAAATTAACACTTTCCGGGTCAAGGAATGCGATGGAACTAAAGACACATATGTAGCACTGCCAAAAAACAAAATGGCGGACAAAATGGCGGCCAAGTATCTTCGAATTGCTATAAGTAATGTCATGTATGTGATGGAAACATGATTTTAGAGTCTAAATTAACATTTTCGAGGTCAAGGAATGCGATGGAACTAAAGACACATATGTAGCACTGATAAAAAAAAACAAAATGGCGGACAAAATGGCGGCCAAGTATCTTCAAATGGCTGTAAGTTAAAATTTTCTCTCATATTTTAAAATTAAGAACATTTTACAATATTAGCCTTGAAAATTAATGATAACATTAATTAAAAATTTCACAGATTGTCCTCAGTGTCCTCTTCATCTGAAACTGGCTCTTGAGTCGTATTGTCGCAGTTGCCATGCTGACAGTGTCCACAAGCTGTGGTGCATTCAAGCCCATGTCTTTTGCAGCTACAATGCAATGTGTTGCATCGTGCAGAGCAATTGCAACTGATCATTCTAAGAAGTCTGTCTGGTGCAGGACTAATGTCCATCATGACTGGAACAAATTTATCATCTTGAATAATCCAGCCCCATTTAGTTGGATCCATATCGTCACTCTTGCCCAACCACTGCATGACTTGTAAGTAAGTTCGCCGAGAGTGAAGGTTTGTGGCCGATGGTGTTGGAGGTAGTCTTTCGGGCTTCACAAAGGTCTTTGCAATGGATACTTTCCTACACAAGATGTTGTAGCGTAGTGAAACTAGAGATTCAATCTCGATCCCCTTAAACATGGATACCATTGCTATGCAACCAGTGGTCTCTACAGTAACTTGATCTGCGTTCGGTGCACAGAAGATCTTTGAACAACTGCGAAATACAGGATCGCCACTGACTACTTTCTGAAAGACTGACTTCTTGCCGACCCCATAGATACCTGAAGTACTGTCACAACCGGAGAACGCATGAGCGAACAACAGGTAAGAGCATACCTCATCACCAAGTAACTGTTTTAGAACCTTGATGTTATATACAAAAGACTTTACTTTGTCTTTGTCGGATCGAAAGTAAAGGTCCCTACAGTCAGTTGCAGCGTGATACAGCAACAAAACCAATAGGTCTGTGTCTTCTCCGATGAGGGTTGTTGTCTTGTAAGATGACATTTCAATGGCTGCTTTGACTATGCAGTCTGCGTCTCCTTCAGCGTGTATGACATGACAGGCTCTCTGTCGTAAGCGGTCAGCGATGAGGTTGATGATGGCCTGTTTAATCGTCTCATTTGAGAGGAAATCTTGCATTTTTCCAACAAATTGTGTTGCCTCTCTGATGGTGACATTGTTTGCAACATTACTTCTTCGACGTAGATGTGTATTGTGTTTCGTACTTGGTCGTCCATCAAAAACGACGGTGGCCTTGCCATAAAGATAAGAATGTAAATGTCCAAGATCTTTTCACTTTAGGTAAAAGCATAGTTACAGAAATGAAAGGACAATCTGTTTTCGAATATTCATATAAGCGTAAGAATAAAGTCAAGACATTAGCATCCGCTCAAGGCATCAAGGTTAGTGAGGATCGGTCCATTGATCCAGCTCTTTTGTTTCAGAGGTTCCTGATTGTATCACAGTCTGGAGATTTATACCTAGATGACGTGATGAAGTATGAACTTTCACCATATCCGCCATCGTTGTTTGAAGCAAAGTATCTGTTACGAAAGCCGGAAAAAGCGCAACTTCAGGAGGCCGTACGAAACCATGTTAAGTCATCTGATGCTGCTGTACTTCAGTCCATCCCGAAGACTGATCACTACGTCCTTGATGGAGGATCACTTCTACATCGGTTAAAATGGAAGGAAGGAAGCACCTACAGTACAATTGCTGATAACTACTCGTCTTTCACATCAAATCTTTATGTCATACACGCTGAAGGAGACGCAGACTGCATAGTCAAAGCAGCCATTGAAATGTCATCTTACAAGACAACAACCCTCATCGGAGAAGACACAGACCTATTGGTTTTGTTGCTGTATCACGCTGCAACTGACTGTAGGGACCTTTACTTTCGATCCGACAAAGACAAAGTAAAGTCTTTTGTATATAACATCAAGGTTCTAAAACAGTTACTTGGTGATGAGGTATGCTCTGACCTGTTGTTCGCCCATGCGTTCTCCGGTTGTGACAGTCCTTCAGGTATCTATGGGGTCGGCAAGAAGTCAGTCTTTCAGAAAGTAGTCAGTGGCGATCCTGTATTTCGCAGTTGTTCAAAGATCTTCTGTGCACCGAACGCAGATCAAGTTACTGTAGAGACCACTGGTTGCATAGCAATGGTATCCATGTTTAAGGGGATCGAGACTGAATCTCTAGTTTCACTACGCTACAACATCTTGTGTAGGAAAGTATCCATTGCAAAGACCTTTGTGAAGCCCGAAAGACTACCTCCAACACCATCGGCCACAAACCTTCACTCTCGGCGAACTTACTTACAAGTCATGCAGTGGTTGGGCAAGAGTGACGATATGGATCCAACTAAATGGGGCTGGATTATTCAAGATGATAAATTTGTTCCAGTCATGATGGACATTAGTCCTGCACCAGACAGACTTCTTAGAATGATCAGTTGCAATTGCTCTGCACGATGCAACACATTGCATTGTAGCTGCAAAAGACATGGGCTTGAATGCACCACAGCTTGTGGACACTGTCAGCATGGCAACTGCGACAATACGACTCAAGAGCCAGTTTCAGATGAAGAGGACACTGAGGACAATCTGTGAAATTTTTAATTAATGTTATCATTAATTTTCAAGGCTAATATTGTAAAATGTTCTTAATTTTAAAATATCAGAGAAAATTTTAACTTACAGCCATTTGAAGATACTTGGCCGCCATTTTGTCCGCCATTTTGTCCGCCATTTTGTTTTTTTATCAGTGCTACATATGTGTCTTTAGTTCCATCGCATTCCTTGACCTCGAAAATGTTAATTTAGACTCTAAAATCATGTTTCCATCACATACATGACATTACTTATAGCAATTCGAAGATACTTGGCCGCCATTTTGTCCGCCATTTTGTTTTTTGGCAGTGCTACATATGTGTCTTTAGTTCCATCGCATTCCTTGACCTCGAAAATGTTAATTTAGACTCTAAATTCATGTTTCCATCACATACATGACATTACTTATAGCAATTCGAAGATACTTGGCCGCCATTTTGTCCGCCATTTTGTTTTTTGGCAGTGCTACATATGTGTCTTTAGTTCCATCGCATTCCTTGACCCGGAAAGTGTTAATTTATACTCTAAAATCATGTTTCCATCACATACATGACCTTACTTACAGCCATTCGAAGATATTTGGCCACCATTTTGTCCGCCATCTTGTTTTTCCATGCAACCGCTAAAAATCCAGCTTCCTAACCTCGATTTTCGTTTTCAGCAGCGTCAAATTAGTCTAGAAACACCTGTTAGCAAATTGTTACATGATTTGCTTCTGTCAATTTAAGCAAGTTGTGTACATTTGAGTCATTCATTCTCCATTGGCGGCCATCTTTTTTGGCGCCAAAATTTGACCTTTTCCCGTGGTCCGATTTTGGTAAACTTTTAGTATGTTCATCTCCAGACCAAATGCACCCGAAAATCATCATAAAACGTTTTCTTGCAATTTGTTCCGGGTTCATCACTTTTTTTTCATAGTTTGACCCTACTAGTGCTGATCGACAGTGAATGCCGACTTCATGCCCATTTATCGTAATTGTCTTCTTACCAAAGTTCCACTGGACTTGCTGACTTTCAAGCCAGGACAGGCCCAGGATCAGTTCTGAAATCTGTTCTGTCACCAAGCAGTGTGCATCGAACTGAAGTCCATCGATTTCCACGGTTAGCTTCGTTTCACCAATAACCCGGATCTCAGTCCCATTTGCAGCTTGCAACAGTTGTCTGGAACGTTTAACATCTGCTTTCTTCACCATGGAGCTCGGAACTAACGACAGTTCGCAGCCTGTGTCAATCAAGCCAAACGTCGCTTTACCATTGACTTTCACCGACAGGTAAGCGTTGCTGCTACCTTGTACATGATTCGAACGAAGAGTTACTGGCGGTTCCTCACTGGAAGCTGGACCAAGTTGTGTCGAAACCAGACCAGGACAGTCTCTCACCAGATGGTCGGACTGGCCACAGCCGAAACAGGTTCTAGGCGACTTTCTTCTCACCTGATTTGGCGGTTGACTTTCCTCAGCGGTTTCTGGTCGACCACGGGTTCTTTCCCACTGTCTCCTGGTTGTGGAGGCGGTTGCCATCGGTTGTTCTTTTGGTCTCGTCTCCCATTGTTCTCCTCTATCCAACCGTTTCTCCCGACTCGCCATCTGTCGTCGCTGTGATTCCAGCTCGTCTCGGACGATTTGTCGTATTTTCTCCAAATGTCCATCATCTTCTCGCACCATCTTAGCTCGCATAGGTCGACGGTCGGATTGATCAGAATCTCGTCGTTCGGCTTTCTGATAACCCTCGAACCTCATGGCTAGGTTGTATGCTTTGTCCAACGTTTCCACTTCTCGCTCACGAACTTTCATTGCCAGTTCTTTGTCTCGGAGAGCGTCAATAAATGCTCGAATTGCTATGGCTTCACTGTGACTCGTCGTCGGTCCAGGAAAAGCAAGGATCATTAACCGTCTAATATCTTGCACTAATGAACCAAGTTCCTCACCTTCTCTCTGTCGTCTGGTGTTTAATTGCGTTTGGTACAATGTGGTTTGATCTGTTCCACCGTACCTCGACTTTAGTTTCTGAATCAGGTCGTCTGACGTCATCACATTGGCTGAGTCGAACTCCCATAGCAGTTGATTGGCCGGTTCCACTAACGCACACATCAACTGATGAAGTTTTTCTTCTTCCGTCCATCCATTGTGTTTTGCGCACACCTCAAATTTTCGAACAAAAGCTTGGACAGCCGTTTTACCATTGTACGTACCAATTTTAATCCATTGTCTATTGGAACGCAGTGTAGACGACATCGTTTGGTCAGCTGGCAACTTTTCCAACTGTCCTTTCTCTTCTGTTGACTTCACATTCGGACCCGGTTGTGGTTCTACGGTCGACCCAAGTTGACCTTCGTCAGCCATCACCGTTTGAGTGGCGACGGACGTTGTGACCTTCGCCGCTGGGTTCAACGTGGCGAGTTCAAGAGTCATCGGCAAGAGCGGAGGACGTCCTTCAGTCCTTCCCTTCCCGACTTGCACTGGAACTTCTTGGCATGGCTTTCTGTAGATTTCACGGCTCCACGTTTCCATTGTTGTCGTTGCTCCAAACGAAGTCGGAATCGACATCACCGTTGGTAGGTAACCGGAACTCAGGTGCCCACGACTGACTGTAACCGGTCGATGTTCATGAGATGAACCGGTCACCGCCCAGATCGAAGGTTGATTGAAAGGCGTTGCACTTGAATGGGTTGGGATTCCAGCGCCTTGTTTTCCGTAGGTGACAGGAACCGAAGACAGCGACGCAGAACTCGTGAGACTGGGACGTGCACTTTCGTCGAGGGCAGCGTACCAAGCGCGAGTCGGATGACGAACACTATCGCTCATCTGCTGTGTAGTCTGCGGTTGTCTCATCTGTCGACCAGTATCTGAAACTAGACACTTAACATTAGTCTGTGTTTCATAACATTTATCAATAAACATCTCCTGTTGTTCAAGCATATTCTTTTTCCAAGGATGTTTAAATGTAATTTCCTGATCACTAACTTCACTCATTTCGTCTATTTCATTGTCCTGTTGACCGAAATCACTCATTTGTAATTCAAACTCACCCATGTCCATTAAGTCCATTGGTCGAGTAAATCTTCTATCTAAACCCACTTCCGGTTCTACTTCCGCCCGTTTTTCCAATTCAGCCATTAACACTCCGATTCTGGTACCACG
>OY744602.1:70243540-70736040 GCA_963556255.1 Allolobophora icterica | reverse complement strand
ACCATTCGAGTCTCCTGATAGATTAAGGAACGTTCAGCTGATCCTTGTGATACACGCAAGTCTTACGAAAGTCTTACTCAAACGTGTCTTTAGACGCTGGCTCATGCTGCCAAGTTTTGTCACTTGGCGGGTAGTAAATGCTTAAGTTATGCGATCATCCAACTACAACGATTGAAAGCCTACTGCCGATCTATATTTGAACATAATAAGTTTATGTTTTGTTATGGTTTTTAAACTGGTGCAGAATAAGTAATGAACTTGTGTCAGAAGGAAAGGACATTCAAATCGTTGACTGTGCAACTCTAACGAATAATTTGTCCTATTTAGTATAACCCGGATAATAATCCTAGCGCAGTAGGCCCTATTCTTGATAAGCAATTATAGCCTTCATGAGTTCCAATGCAAAGTGAAAACAACCGATAATTCTGGCGGTAGTAATTTATTTTTGGCCTATGCAAAAGCCCAGTTACATTACATACATACATGTACCCACTTTCCAACTACTTGCTTCTCAGTGGCGTAGAAAGGTTTTGGGGGACCCTTGTGCAGAGCTTCGATGGTGGGCCCCTTGAACCCCTTCGATTTGAAACTAAAACAAAACGCTGTGCAAAAAACGTTTTGCGCTTTTGCAATATTTGAATATTTCGCACCCTGAGAAATATGTAAATATCACAAATCGCACCCCAATTAAATAATAATTAAATAATTACACTTTAATTATTTTCTCGGATTTACGTTTATAAAACATTTTTTGATTTCTCCAGGCTAGCATGAAAAATGAACTAGAGATAATTAATCTAAAAACATTGTTCCATCTGCTATGACTGCTAAAATATGAATTATCTACACAATTATCAGATTCAGCCAATAAAACTATTGAGTCGTCATTTGAGTGTGTAGTACTGTGTACGCTGTTGCTAACTTGCTGTACATGTAGATTTACTTTTAGGTGAAAATGGCTCTACTCGCTGCCAGGGGCCCTTCTTACCGCCGGGGCCCTTGTGCATTGACATACGTTAAGCATGATCAAAATCTATAATATTATTCACTTCCTTCAGCACTCTTTGGTCAGCAGCCTATATCAAAGCATGTTCTACATCAGTTGTGACCTAGTTATTCTTAAAATTCTTTTCCGAACTCTAATATGATACGCATGCACTGGATATTGGACACTTATATAGCCAATTTTATTAGGACTACGTACCTCACAAAGCGCTGTCTTACTGGTATTCATTCAGTTCTATTCATTCAGTTCATCCAGGCCTATAATAAACTGTTCATCATTAAGTAAGCAATGATTAGTTAACCAGAAAAGTGGCTGCTGGCGACTGTAAATTTTCTGGTAGTCTTTACACTTTACACTAACAGCTGACCACGACATAGGCAATCAAACTCAAAACTGACACGTTATCTTATGACAACTGTTGTTGATGACGATTGACGTCAATAATCGACGAAATCAGTTAAATTAAAATCGATATGAGCGTATGTTTATGTTCAGCCTAATTTTGAGATGCTCAAATTTTGGTCAAATTTGTGACCAAATTATTGCACCAAATTGAAGTTTAGGGGCCTACTGCAATTTTTCTGTGGTTTTCAGTTGGCCAAGAGTTTCTACGTTGTTCGTTGCAAAGATTTGAAATTTTTAGAGGCAATCAACATCAGTCACATAATATTACCTCTATCAATTCAGGTTAGTCGGTACTGGGATTTCGGATTTTAACCTTACATTTGATCAAAACCCAATTCTAATACTTTTCACATCACGGTCACCGTTAACACATAGGTTTACTGCACTTCAACGTAGCCTGTGATATGACTGAAACATTACAGAAGCAGCTTGTCATGCAGCATCATGTCAAGTATTGCTTTTATTAAAGATTGCCTTTAACTTGTGGCGAAGGCCAGGGCAAGGTGCATAACATGTTACCTCAATCAATCAATCAACTAAGCAATTATAGAGCGCCTCTTTAAGGAAACTATTCAGAGGCGCTTCCAGCCCAACTCCGGCGAAAGAGAAGAATCTTTAGAGCAGAGAAGAAAGCGGTGGACGAGTCATAGCCATGCATTATCATGCTACTGCTATAGGCCTTCATTATTGATCTAGACCTGTTTAGTTCTCATTTGTGTGCTATCTTCTTCTTCTCTCTTCCATCAGGTGTGTGCCGACGATGAGGTTTGTACAAGATGGCTCCATTTCTTTCTGTCTCTGATAGTATTCAGGGTCGTTTTCATGCCCATGTCTTCTTCTTTAAGATCTTTTATCACGTTTTCCATCCAAGTCTTTGTTTGTCTTCCTCGACTCCGTGTTCCCTCCACGTGGCAATGTAATGCCCTTGCTGGTAATCTCCTGTCGTCCATTCTTGTTGCATGCCTAAACCATGTCAGTTTTCTTTTTCTAATCTTGTCTACCAGTGTTTCCCTCTGTCCCAACTCCTTCCGGATTGCCTCATTACGAATCCTATCTTGTGTGGTCTCCCCGATATTCTTCTTAGCCAGCTCACTTCCGCCATTAGAATCCTCCTTTCGTCCTCCCGTAAGCACCAGCACTCAGATCCATACAAAAGTACTGGAGTGACAAATGTTCTATACAGTTTTATTTTCTTGCTGCTGTTTTTTTTATTTTTGTTTCTTGTTGCTATGTTTTTTGTTCTTGTTGCTATGCTATTATTTTGACTGTTGTTTCACCTTGTGTACTATAGGCCTAGCATACTGAGTTATCAATCTCGACCAATGCGCATGCTTCAAGCGCGTCTATAGGCCTACACTTTGGACTACGACCTTGAGGATTTTCGCATTATTTTGATTGTTATTTCACTTTCATACGGATAAAATCCTGTATCAGAAGTTGAGATAAGTTTCGGAGCATGCAGTAAGCATCTGTGAAATATTTAAACAATATAGCTTTAAATTCGCTGTAATTTCTTTCGTTTTCCGCTCATCATGTGATCGCAATATTGAAATCTTTTTATACACATTTTCTAAGTCCAAACGCGAATATAAAAAAATCCGTTTATTTGCCTAATAAGCATAACATAAGCAATTAAAATCGATAAAACAAGGATTATATCATTTGATCTTGATTACGCGTAAACATACATCCATATAGGCCCTCCAGCACGACGAGTCTGATAGCATCTATGTATGACGTGCCGATGGGTTTCACCAAAGTGTAGTCTCTATGGATTTACTTAAGAGGTGCACGTATTGAAAGTATGGAATTCTGTAGCCTATCTCCCTGAATGACTGGCTTGTTTGCCTTTGAAAACCTATAATAAGAAATAATCAAAACAAATTTGTCCGGAGGCTGGATTCTACCTCCGATGCCCAAACGAGACTATACAACACCAAGTAGGTGATCACTGCTCGGAGTGCCATCAAGTTGTCTTGCCTGGCTTTGCAGCGTGAAATATGTGTTGTGTCGGAAATGCACCGGATCCTCTTCTCAGACAGCCGCATAGAGTGGATCATCAGTCTCAATCAGTTTCCACCAGTGACGCGTACAGTGCGAACCAGCTACACGCTCAGTGAGCACGACTGTCTGGATTATTAATGAAACGCAATTCATGATTGCTGTCGTTATTGTTTGACACAGATTAAACAACAAAGTAATGCCATATCTCAGAAGATCCTTTATAATTTCCCAAATCAACATTCCAAACATTATTGAAGATAGTTGAGAATAGTTCTTTATGGTATCTGGCCATCGACTTCGTTTAATTCATCTGTAGTGTTAAGGTAAGGTTATGGAATTTTTCAGGAGAATCGTCATCTTCTACCCCTTCCTGCACTTTAGGTATACGATGACGAAATTTATTCTTATCGTCTTTCATCACATCTTCACCGATCTTTAAGTAGAAGGAAAGTAGGAGGAAGAAATTTCTTCAGATGAATCGTCTTTCGTGACATCTTCACCGATCTTTAAGTATGTAGAAGGAATTTCTTCAGATGAATTGTCGTTTGTGGCATCTTCGCCGATCTTTAAGTAGGAGGAAGGAATTTCTTCAGTTGAATTGTCTTTTGTGACATCTTCACCGATCTTTAAGTAGGAGGAAGGAATTTCTTCAGATGAATTGTCCTTTGTGACATCTTCACTGATCTCTAAATAGGAGGAAGGAATTTCTTCAGATGAATCGTCTTTTGTCGCATCTCCATTTATTTTTCGGTAAGACGAAGGAATGTCCTTTACAGAATCGCGTGACGTTATGCTTGACCGAATGATTTCCTTCTTTGCAATAGAGACGGTTGAAAATGGTCGAGAAGAATCTTCTCCTGCTGTATCACTGATCAGCTGAATGTAAGCTGGGTATTCCGCATTGACTATGTCGCTATGTTCAACTGCCAATGACTGATCGATGTCCGAATGCTGTTCAGATCCTGGCATATGACCTGGGCTTATCTCAATGTCTTCTCTGTCCATTGGCTGTTCATAGTTATCAATGGTAGTATAGATGGGTATGATTGGTCGTAACAATAGACGGTCATAGCCAGGTGTTGGAAGTAGGCCTTCTCGTCTTGGAAATTGTATCGGGACATCGAGATCAGTTTCGTTGATGTCTTCTATCTTGTCGTAGCAATCCGTGAGAGCATATGGCATTATCTCGTATTCGCCTGACATCGGCCGATCCAACGAGGCAAACCTCGACGCATGAACAGTATTCTCTCTACCTGTTGAAAGCAGAAGTCAAAACTATTCTCTAGTAATCGTAATCTCCAATTTTCTAAAGCGCCACTTGAAAACTACCAGCTTATTCACGAGTAGGCCTATACATAATACTGTAATGTGGTTCAGATGATCATCAGTTTAATGAATCTAAATCAAAACCTCTACCAAGGGTGGATCCATAAAAGTCAGCTAGGTCATGACTTAACTGTTTTGGGGGCACACCAGAAAGTGGCTTCCCAAACTGATTTGGGAAGAGGATTGCCTAATAAATTTGTGAAAAAAAGGGACAGAGAAAGATTGACACTGAAATATAGCTTGCTACTAATTAAAAGACATAAAGTCTAAACCAGTAGTTTGCAAAAGTGTGTACAATTATGTATGATGTTTGTAAAATCCTGGGAAACTGGATAATTACGAAAAAAGATATCACAAGTGCCACAAATCCTAAACACATGAAAAGAAGTGAAATTAAGAAGGTCTTGCATAATTCTAATAATAGTAAAACTGCTGATGAATGGACAGAAAGATATTGATGGCACAAAATGGTCATCAAGACTCCAGCATTTTAGACTTTCTTACAGAATCGCAAGAAGTGACACTGTAGGCCTATGCCTTTTGTTTCATTATTTATCTTGCAAGTTAGCAATCGTAGTTATAAGCTTTATTC
Source organism: Allolobophora icterica (assembly GCA_963556255.1). Lineage (NCBI taxonomy): Eukaryota > Metazoa > Annelida > Clitellata > Crassiclitellata > Lumbricidae > Allolobophora > Allolobophora icterica. The sequence goes on along the minus strand of OY744602.1, from coordinate 70,730,707 downwards.
GTAATCGCACCATTATCGTCTTTTCAACTTCGAAGAGCTCCTGAAACGGCAGACAAAAATGCCTTTCACTTTGGCCTACTGGCGGAAACAGGATAAGAAAATGCCTGAAAGCTTCATGCGCAACGTCTTCCAGAATGATGGCCAGGCAAAAGCAAGGTGTCTGTGGAAGGCAAGCTACATTTGAACCTTGTCTTATTTATGACAAGCGTTCATTTATATTTTTAACAGTACTCACACTTTCTCTTTCACTCTGTCAACGCTTTATTAACACTGTCACTACCTTCTTCTCCTACTTCGCCTACTTAACTGTCTTATTTATTTCTCTATTTCTACGTATAAGTAGCTCAAGTAATAGTATTACGTGGCTGTCACTTCACGAGAAAACACCCCGAACAATTTTTTCAATTAATATTTCTTGCAATTCACACACAGTCAGTTTTCTCTTTTAATGTACAGTCAGCACTATTCAAAAACTTAAAACCAACTCTTTCAGCAAATCTTTCACGCGAAAACACGCGAGCCTCCTAACACCTGAGCAAGCAACTAGTTATATATATGCAAGGTAGGCCAAAGGTCTATCGCCTGCCCAACGACTAGCTAGGCGCAAACATTTATGCATTATATATCTATATTAGGGTGGTCCATAAAATTCATGTAACAGATTTCAGTTGTCCACAAGGCTAGTTTTGTTCTTTATCATGATTATAACAATTAGGCAAAATTTTTATGAAAACAAATAACATTTAGAGGTCAACCCATTTTACACTTTTTATGTTATCTCAACAAAAATTGATAAATTGTTCCACAATGGTTAAGCTATGACATGAGCGCTGTATGGAGTTGGGAAATTCTTACGATGGTTTGCAAACAGTCGAAGAATAAACTGTTTCTTTTCCTCGACAAGAAGACATTTGACGACTTCCATCATAGGCGTAGCTACATTGAGGCAAGAGGAGGCTGTTGCCTCCTCTTGGTTTTATAAATTTAAAAATTTTCCTTCGGTTATAGCCCCGCACCTGGATGTTGCCTCCTCTTAAACGGTGAATCCTGGCCCAAGAGAATAAATTTAAGAAGAAATCCCCAAAAGGTCATCAACTTTTTTGAGAGAAATCTCCCAAAAAATGTCATCAAATTTTTTTACAGAAATCTCCGAGAAAAGGGGGTCATCAAATGCTTTTTCTATATTTATTTGCCTCCTCTTGAATTTAAGTCTGGCTACGCTCCTGACTTCCATGACGTGATGACTGCATGCAATCCATACCACTTCAGTTCCCAGAGCGTTTTCAGTTCTAACGCATGCGTCTTTATGAAGCCCTGCGTTGCTGGCTGTTGTGTCAAATACGAGGCCTTCGATCTGTGAACTCAGATTCCATTTCTCAATTACTTCAGCACAGGCCTTGGCCGGAGACTCACCTTTACCTCTCTCCATTTTTCGAATTGCCAAAAGTATTTCCTGACCATTTCCAGTGACAATAACAGCTATGCGGTCCACACTTTCCTTTGATCCATCAATGTCGAGCAACATTTTTCCGTCCCAGTGCAGCAATAACGGTCCTGCCAGTGAACACTCTCTTTCTTTCATTGCAGCTGTCTCTTGTCTTCCTTTTATTCTAGAGCGTCTGATTGAACTTCGAGATAATGTGATTTCTGAAATGTCATGGCCAAGCGCCTGTGCAACAGCTCCAGCTACAAACACAACACCACGGTCTGGAAGGCCAACACGATCCAAAGCACCAACAACTTCAGAGGACTGGAAGATGTTCTTGGATCTCTTAATTGATGATGAAGCAGCAGTAGCAGCTGTTGATGTAGACATTGTAGACGTACATGACTCAAGCGGGTTAAACTCATCATCTCCTCTTGACTCATGACCAAATGGCAGAAAATTCCCTTTCTGTTTCACTAGCTCCATTTGTCTTGCGTTCTATTTCACTTTCACCTTTCTCTCCTTTTCCTGTCGTTGCCTCTTCCTGTTTTATTTGCTGCTGTCTTCAAGTCTACTCCACTCATGCTGCTGGAAAATACGTCTTCTCTTTGCATTCGAAGGAATTCCCGATCTTCTTCGTGCTGGATTTCTGTCATAGCATCCTTTGTGGCAATATCAAACAATTCTTGAAGATCACTTCTGAGCATGTCTTCTTTCATCCTGTCAATTTCTCGCTGTTGTGTTCTGTGAACCTTCAGAGCCAGGTAGTTCTGATACAGATGTGACAGTTTTCGGACACACGAGTCAACCCGCTCTGTTAGTATTCTGGCTCGCATCCAGATACAACTACACTGTGGCCATTTTGTAACTTTCCGGAAGGGTTCTTCCTTCAGTTATATGATGAAACTGAGGCAGTTGCAGTACATCCAGGCAACGTGGTAATCTTGCTGTAGATAACTGAGAGATTGGCTTCCCAAATAGACAGTGCTCTGGGTCGGATCTCAAACTAGATGAGGCCATAATTATTAGTTTAATAACGCCTGTTAACATGACTAAAACATACACTAGCACAGAAGTAACATGTTGAGAATGGGTTGACCTCTAAATGTCGCACAGTCAGGCTGAAATTTAACAGGCAAACTATTTACCCCCAGTGGACAAAAAGAAGCCTTGTGGAGAAATGATTCCACACACTTAAATTTTTTTATGGCTTCTGGACCACCCTAATCTATATATTATGTATGCACGACACTCCTGCAAAGCGAATTAATCAATAATGGAGTCCCTCATAATTGAAACAATTCGCTGACACACTCTGTCTCGTTGTCTCTGTTTATCTGTCTCTCTGATTCTTATATCGAACTGTACTAGTTTCACGATTTTGAAATAGCCTATTTTTAATCACTAATCTTTATTATCTACATTTTTTTCGTTGAATTAGTAAGAACATAAATACACCATGAAAGGCATATGACTAGTTCGTGTTTATGTATTATTATAAAGTCAACATCTCCCAAATGTCAGCAATTCTTGTTTTATTTTAAGTTTAACCAAATATTTTTCACAATTACTGTGCTGCAAACCGATCGACCTTAGATTGGAAGCTTTACTTACGAAATTATCAATCCCTGTCTATTATATCACAATTCTACCCTATCACAATCTTTGCCTATTAAACAAATTTTGTTTTTGCCTATTACATTCCTCGTCAATCAGCCTTTCCTATGAAGCTTTGTCTAAGCCATCAGTCATCACAGTCCTTGCATGTGAAAGGCTAAGGGCTAAGAAAGGCCTAGGCAATGTATTCTTTTGTCTCTCTGTAGCGCATTAGATCCAATGTGTTTTAAGTTCTCCTGCTTTTAAGACCATAATTTTCTTATCAACGGAATATTTTCATTCTTAAGTATAAGATATATAATTTTACGCTACTTTAAAAATACATCAGACCTGCAGAAATTCTTTTTCGACGAATATAGAAGTTGAGACCCATAATTGCCATTAGAAAAAGGAATATCGACACAACAGCAACCAGGGACAATGAAACAAAAACTGAAAATCATAAAGTTTGCACATTTATACAAGTGTAACTTAACGTTTAAAAATGTTCTAGTAAAACGCATTGTTAACCATTGCTATTATTTTGCACTTCATGGCCTACTTGTCGGCCCCGTAAGAAAATATTTTTAATTAATTCAAGTTCGATCTCTGCCGGATGACTTCAATAGCGTGTTAAGACTTCTGTATTCCTATGTAATTGAACTGTTTGTCCTGAAAGACCGACACAGATGAGCATAATGGCAAAGTAGCATAACATCGTCTTAGTATCTCAAAAATCCCTACAGTCTGGAAAATTCTGCAAAACTTAGCAATAGTATTTATTTAGCCTGTTGCTAAACAGCAGGCATTTTGTTTGCTTGTTTTCATTTCAATAGCAAATCCCGTTAGATATACTTGCCCTAGAAAATCCTGAAAAAGTTATCCTTACACCAGTAATTACTTGAAGAATCAGTACCGATGTCGTCAGGCAATCCAGTTGTGACGCCGATAGCCATTCTATAATCTGACAACATCAAAATATCTTTGGATGCTAGGATGAATGAATGGAATGTGCGGTAAAGAAACAAGACAGCATGATTCAAATAGATATGAAAATTATAAACGAAATTACCAGACTTTGGTATAGGAAAGTGAAATCATATATATATATATATATATATATATATATATATATATATATATATATATATATATATATATATATATATATATATATATATATATATATATATATATATATATAAAACGTGGCTACTTGTGGAGGAGGTTGGATGTATGTAGTAGGAGGAGCATGTAGTGTAAGGTTGTTGGTGCTCGTGTCTGTAGTCGATCGGTTCGTGTCGTTTGTTATCGGCGCGTTTCTAGGACGACCAGGCGGAGCATCTCCGCGCTCGACGACGAGCTCGGCCCCAGGCCGATGGCCCGAAGAAAGACTCACACGACGTTCAGCAGCAGTTCATACGTTTATTCACAAGTTTAAAACGACGATCTCAGCTACTGCCTTACGATAACTCGTGACAATTCTCTCTACTCTCTCCTCTCTTCTCTTCTCTACATGTTAAGCTCGGTCTCTATTTATACTGTCGAGTCCGTCGGTCTGGTTACTCGCTTACTCGTATAGCTGTGTCTGTTCATTCCTCTCTCTGTCTCTGTCCGTATCCGTCTGTCTGTATATTCCTGTACACGTGGCATCTGGTCAGTTGGTCAGTGGGCTCGCTCTTCGGACTAATCGGCGCCTTCGTGGTCTGGAATCTGTGCGTCGGTTTGTCAGTCTGTGTGGTACCAATTAGCCGTGTCATTGAGTGCATGTCTTCCAATGATTATAGACTGGCGCCGTAGAAGTTAACCACTACATATATATATATATATATATATATATATATATATATATATATATATATATATATATATATATATATATATCAGAGTGGTCTACATGTGCAGTGGACCCCATGGGATTATCAACCCACAGGTTTATGTCTTTAAGTATCTGAAGATTAATGTACAGCCTTTAGGAATCCCCAAATCGTTTATGCTTGACTATGTCCGACTACTTAATGGATCTAAACTGTGGAAGACTGCTTGGGTGAGCAAAACAAACGAGATGCCACTTCAGCCGGCCTCCGGCCTTTTATACGGCAAATCAGAATCGGTGCGGCAGTGGTACCTAAGAATATGTGCCAGAAGCTTTTTGGCAACCAAAATGTTCTCGAGTCATGACTTGTGCCAGCCATAACAACGCGTCCATGGCGCGAAGTGGAATTACTAAATGTGCGAGGTTGTGCGACATAGCTGAGTTGTGAGCTTTGAGAACTAGAAGGCTTTAAAGCACAGTGGGTACACCCTTCCGAACAGTTGCTCATTTACTCTGCCGGATTTCACTATGTTACTTATGTATCCTGCAAGTTAGGTTACTTGAGACCGATAGGATAAACCTTATTTGTGTAAGCGGCCACCGTTGAACACACAATAACTGCTCTGCCTGCTGTCTCTGGTCACTCTGGCAACCGGACTTGGACATCCATTGGACATCAATCTCTGGACAACCCATCTGATACGACGCAGCGCTCGTAATAAGTTGGTGCTCTTCGTTTGGCTTTATGTTAGCACTTCAGAAATTTGAAGTTTACGATTACGACGGAAAGTATTTGTAAAGCGGTCAATGACGAATTAGATTAATTCCTACAGGATTTCAATGCAAACGGCGTTAAAATGCAGCTTAAAAGTTTCATTTAGAAACAAATAGAGTTAAATTAAAGATTATGCCTATTGTATTGCATTGTATTGTATTTAAACATTTATAAAGCGCCTCTAGTAGGGTGAGACCGTTCAGAGGCGCTTCCAGTGCGCAAGGCCGAGAGAAAAGAAATAAGTCTTGAGGAAAGCAAAAGAAGACGAGGGTTAGCCTACCTATTAAAATTTCAGAGCGACTAGTGGCTAGGGTAGCAATAATGTACCAAGGCCGTCGACGTCGACCATGATGATGATGATGATGATGATGATGATGATGATGATGATGATGATGATGATGATGATGATGATGATGATGATGATGATGATGATGATGATGATGATGATGATGATGATGATGATGATGATGATGATGATGATGATGATGATGATGATGATGATGATGATGATGATGATGATGATGATGATGATGATGATTCCGACAATTTCTCAATTTCTCAGACCATACAATTCCATCGTGTGACGATAGAAAGTCTGATCAGCACTGAGCCAAAGTGAAGGAAATTGGGTGGAGACGACAGAAGCAGAAGCAGCAATAGTGTTTGCGACTGTTAGGCTTGCATCCTGTTCTCAAAGTTGAAGTGGACCCACGGCAATCATGAGCACAGGATCAAGAACCAATCAATCACTCAATGAACTGTTCAATGTTAAGGTAACAATGACGGTCAACGCTGTCTATGTGACCCAGATCATCCAGTATCCAGTTGGGTCAGCTAAATTTACGTGGGTCGCCTATTTTCTCTCACATAATTCTTGTTTCAACTATCAAGTGATGGAACAAGAAAGAGATGAAGACTGGCCTTTCTCAAAATTTGTTGACACCATGATGCAATCAGAGGCCGTTGGTCCGTAGCATTCTTCGCACTCCTCGTGGCATTTGAGACAGCGGCCACTAGAATCGTTGTAGCGACGAAGAGGACACATGGGCACGCATAGGTCGCCGTCCATGAAATTCTTGCACTCGCAAAACTCGGTTTTGGTGCTGGCACTGAAGCCGTCGCACGTATGGCATTCCTCGTGACATCGACGACATCTGTCCTACATTCAGCACAAAACACAAGTCAGCTGAAATGTATTATTGTAAATGTTAATTAGAATAGTGTAGCGAAATTGGGGGGGGGAAGATCGGCCTCCATCGCTGACCCTGAATCAGTGAAAAATTCAATTCAACTAATTGAAGGGAAAGGGGGTCTTGACGCTCTTTAGCGTATCCCCGGGGCACTGATGCCCAACCGAAGACATGGCCGATGAGGCCTAGTCCCTTCGATGAATTCAAGGGGGACCTCAACGCTCTTTCGCTTCTCCCTGGGGCACTGATGCCCCGCCGAAGACTTGGCCGATGCGGCCTAGTGCTTCGATGGACTCAAGGAGGGGGGATAGCGATTGAGGCGCGCAAAACCAGCAGGGACCTCTAGCCTTTAGTGTCTCCCTGGGGCACTGATGCCCCGCCGAAGACTTGGCCGATGCGGCCTAGTGCTTCGATGGACTCAAGGAGGGGGGATAGCGATTGAGGCGCGCAAAACCAGAGGGCCTTGACGCTCTTTAGTGTCCCCCTGGGGCACTGATGCCCCGCCGAAGACTTGGCCGATGCGGCCTAGTGCTTCGATGGACTCAAGGAGGGGGGGTAGCGATTGAGGCGCGCAAAACCAGCGGGGACCTCTAGCCTTTCGCTTATCCCTGGGGCACTGATGCCCAGCCGAAGACTTGGTCGATGCGACCTGGTGGCCTACGATGAACTCCCGGAGGGAGGTAGTGAGGGAGGGGTTTTCGCGCGCTGGGGCCCCTCAGGAAAGTATAAAAGGCGACAGAGTTACACAGTAGAAGACATTAAACTCCGCCACTGTTCGTACTCTGACAGTGCCAGTCCCAAGCCTGGATAAAGGAGGAGGGCGACGCTAATCATCTTTGTTATGACACAGCGTCGCTAAACTGAAACTGCTACAGTAGAAGACAGTCGCCGGCAGACATCCGAAGAAGCCAGTCGCCGAGAGTCGACCGCAGTGAGTTGCCGAGAGGGTCAATCCTCGGAAGAGAAGAGTCGCAGTCAGAGTGAGAGAGAGAGAGTCCGAAATTGCGAGCGGCGACAGTTCTTATCCGACTGTGGGGCATCTTTGGAGTTAACGTGGATATAGAAGCAGGTGATTAGTCGTCGTTGAGATATTTCTTGCGGTATTTGATTGCGTATTACGAGTTGTAAAGCGATCGTTCTCTGGAATATATGGATATAATTTCTAGACACTACAAGTGTATTTGTTTCAATTGGAAATATCGATTATTGCGTTGATTATCGTGGATATAATACAAGTCTTCAATCGTTATTCGGTTTTATGATTTGCTGTCGATCTGTTGCGGGTAACTCGTAAGTCCTTCGACGACATCGGAGGCCTTATCTACGCACATACGTCCAGGGCCTTCTTAACCACTCGGCTGGCCTTGGAAGTATACGGTATAGAGATATACCCCGGCGAGAGAGGAGTAGTATTTCCGCCACCCCAACTCAAGAAGCGGGGTACTGGGAAGTGCAAGTTCGTCACTTTGGCCCCAGTTGGGGTAGCGAAGGGTTCAAGTTCGCCACAATAGCACCACTTCAAAAGAAATTAATTACAGGCGCTCTATATATTAAGCAGTCGGATCATCGGATGACAGAGTCGCTGCGGCCAACATGTAGCAGCTCAGTGTGCGATTTGCAAGGCTGGGAAAATTTCGCCCCCGCTGGTTCAGAAGGTCCGGTTAGCTTGCTAGGAATTCCAGCGCTACTGTATTTAGTTTCTCCACGCTGACAACAGCAGCTCGATTATCCTAGGTGCAGTCATTCGTCGATTGTGTAATAATAATAATAATAATAATAATAATAATAATAATAATAATAATAATAATAATAATAATAATAATAATAATAATAATAATAATAATAATAATAATAATAATAATAATAATAATAATAATAATAATGAATTAAGACAAAAGGTAGAAAAAGTTAAGCATTAATGAGACAATATCATTAATAACAAATGATGCATAGAGATAATGAATGAAGCAGTTACCACTCGGTATAATTTAGTGCCGTTTTCTGTTTCAACGTCGAGTCTTCCTTGGAATTTGTAAAAGCCATTGGGACACTGTGAACTTTCTTGTATACAGAACGGTTTGCTCCCCTTTAGTTCCATGACCAGATGGCAGGCGTTGCATCCTCTGAGTCCAAAGTGATGTCCTGGTCCAGTGCATCCGTCCTTACAGTCCTTGTAGCACGGTTCACATATGCCTGATGATGCATTGGTGTACTTGGATTCCGGACACTTAGCACGACAAAATGGCCCGTCGCGAACATGAAGACATTTATCGCAGTCGTCCGGTTCCTTGTAAGAAAATTATCAGCATACTTTGTAATCACCCAATTCATCTATGATTATTTGCTACTAAAATTATGTTCTAGTATAAGTACAAGTAATTCTAATAGCGTAGTAGCGCAGTTACGCAGTAGACCTATATAGCAAAGTACGTGCGACTAAAAGACGTGGAGGAAGAAGACAGGCTCACGTTCGGAGAAATTGTAATAAATATATTGTGACGAACATGGTCTTCTTAATGTACTTCTGTATTTGTTGTTGTTGTTTGGCTAATGTATTCGTGCCAAATAGACTAGGCGCGCTGAGCAGAGAAGTCCACAAAAAAGCAATGTAAGCGGCAAGTCATATTCATTTTTGGAAACAATGTGGTTTATACTAATGTGACGCTGCTGATTACGGAAATAGCTGTTGCTAAGCTAGATTTTTAGCCGCAAGTCCACAATGCAAGATCAAAAAGAAGATTTTCCATGAAAAGTAGGCCTATGTGAAATCAAAAGGCACAGCCTGATATTGTGTATCCCAATAATATGCAGATGCAGGGCAAAGTGGAGAAATCAGTAATAAGCTCATCCATTTCACAACATTTATATACTGAGTGATACACTCGATGGAAAAAATACATTCCACGCCACACAGATGGTTTCATTTCAGCGAGTAGGAACAGCCACAGACGCCATTTTAAAAGGACTGCAACATTCGATAAATCGGTCGCTCACAGTGCCTGCAGCACCTGGAACAATAATCCCTCCTTGTGGTAAAAAAGAGTAAGCAAGAGCCCATTTTCCTTAAAGATTTTGACAAAGATAAAGTCTTTCAATTTGGTCCCGGTAAAAGAAAATGTGTAGCTGATTCTTAGGGCCCTGCGCCTGCAATTCGTGGGCGGCGCCGCCGCCGATTTTTGTTTGTCGGCGCACCGCCGCCGCCGCCGCCGACAATTTGTCGGCGCGCCGCCGATGCCAGTTTGATATGCTTAATTGTTATTGTTGCATTTTTCATGTTTTGCATGATATTGCACAGATAAGCAAACACCTCTCAGAAATGGTACTTTGATTGGTAGGAACTTGTGTGTTAATGAAGAAGATAAAGAGTGAACATAGCTGATTACAATGTTTGTGGTCTTTATCTTGATGCCAAGAATGCATTGTCTTCCTGACTAAATTCGTTTTCCTTATTCTTTGATGATATTGTCTTTGTGCCATGATACACACAGTCATTTAAAGCGATATCTTGTTACAAGTAACAATTGTTTTGATACACCTGTTCCTGTTGCCATTTCCTTAATACCTTGACAACATAAGCAATATGCAATGCATGTCTTTGTATGTGTAATAGAGTACTACAGTATTCCCTCATTCGTTACCTTCATGTTGAATAGCTTCTATAACTTACTGATTGTTGTCTTTGATGTCTGTGGTCTAATTACAATGGTGTAAATTTTTGGCTTAATGTTGTTAAGGTTAGAGGAGTTTTTGAGTGCTATTAATATCAAGATAATTATGCCATTTAAGTAATAATCCTGCAGAAGGGACGGTAAAATTGATTAATACTTTTGGCTGGAATCTATTCAGGTAAACAGTATCAGTTGACACAGGTTTTAACTTAGTACATATAGTATCAAGAATGGTCTTTTTCGGTTTAGTCTGATACAAACAATGGGCTATATGTGGAACTTTAAATGGCGTGGCACCAATTCAAACGGACAGCAGACCACCTGGTAAATTCATTGAAAAATTAACAGGAGTGAGGCCATTCGGCCAGTGTATTACTCAAAAACTCCTCTAACCTTAACAACATTAAGCCAAAAATTTACACCATTGTAATTAGACCACAGACATCAAAGACATTACCGATTTTTGTTCGTCGACTTGTCATCGAATAGGAAACAATGGAGTGTGTTCACCAGGACGATCGCTAGAGCTCCACGAGCTGACAGCACAAGGTGACAAGGTGATTACCATAGGAAAACATTTATATTTACATTTCACTTCATGGCCTCAGCAGCCTCTCTTACTGGGAGGATGCTGTTATCCAGCATCTGTCATGTGACTTGGTGTTTAGGCCTACACTGTATCAGTGCATATGGAAGTGTATTCATGCAATATGCAAATGCATGTTGCTTTATCTGATTACAATTTGCCAATACCTATACAGATGTGCAGTGCAATTAAGGATGTTCATATTTGTAAGGCAAATGTCTTAAGGTGTCTTCTCTTCCAGTCCCTTTATATGTAGTTGAGCTTCAGTTAGATGGATTGGCTTTAGAGAACTTGGCCCTTTGACTGGTCACAGGACCAACGGCTGTTCAACTCTCATGACTCACATGGGCGTCCGGAGGAGGGGGAGGGGTATTTGCCCCCTGGATTTGTGAATAGATTTTCCATGCAAAAATGTTGCCCCCTTAGAAAATTTAGCCCCCTCCGGAAAAATTCCTGCGTATGCCCATGGTGACTCATGTTTCTGACTAGGACACGCCGCGCCGCGCCGACGCCGACATTTTGTGGGCGCCGCCGTCGCCGATTTTTGTTCGTCGGCGCGCCGCCGCCGCCGACCAAAAATGACCGGCGCGCCGCCGCCGACACTATGACGTCAGCGCAGGGCTCTAGCTGAATCTGAAGGGCTGGACGGCCGCCAAGGAGCTGATGACAAAACAAGTTGGTCACTTTCAATAAGCACATGTCTTATAATGACCCAGTTTTCACAGCTGTAGGATACATGCCCATGAATCCATGATCCTTAATCCTGCTCACGAAGATTGATACACAACACTGTTCTTCAGACATGCCTCGTTATAGGTGATCAACTCAACCACATACTGTAAATCAAGCTGGTTGAACTGAGGTGGTCGGATGAAATATATCAGCGAAGAATCATCCCACGAATGAGTTGGTCTTCATATTGCAATGAATTTCCAAAAGGAAATCGGTCAACAGATGGATGGCTGCGGCATAAAAGAACTATGAGTCAAGATTGGTCTGGTTGAGAGCCCAGCGCAACTAGTGCATCAGAAGGTAATTCATATCTACGTACAACAGCCAAATTTCACAAAAATATTTCAAACAGAACAAAAGTTATATCACTTTTACTGAGTCCACCCACTGTTTCTTTGATGGTCCAAAAACATGTATTGCAACAAAAAGTAACAAAAAAACGATTTTATTAAGTCACATCTCAAATAATTGGCATCAAACAGACTTGATATTGCTTCGCAACTTGTGTTCAATGTGTCCACCGCCAGTACCCACACATGTTCTGATTCTCTTTGTAAAGTTTTGATGGCCTTGTTGATAGGTTCAAGATGTAAATCTTCCCATATCAACTCCAATGCGATCTTCAACTCTCTTATCGTTGTTTACTTTGGTCGCAGATTGTGGTATTTCTCCAGCATAGCTCCTCATACGTGATAATCCAGGTGGTTCAAATCCAAAGAGTTTTGGGCCATTGGTCCTTCTAATTGAAACCAGGGCAACTGACATTGAGCCAATCTTGCGTGAGACGAGCAGTGTACGCTGGTGCGCAGTCTTGCTGAAAGATGAATCCAGCTGGCAGCAGACGTTTGCAATGAGAAATTAATTCTGGAAGCAGACGAGAAACGTATTATGCAGCATTCACCTTCGCCTATTCATCAACAAAATGCAGTTGACCTTTGCCAACAAAACAATGCCAGTCGATACCATAACATGTGAAGCGAACTTCTCGCAGTCAACGATCAAGCAATTAGGTCTTGCTAAATGATGTCACAGTGACGTGCAGTTACGCTGGTGCCCCGTTTCTTTTCTAAATTAATAATAATAATAATAATAATAATAATAATAATAATAATAATAATAATAATAATAATAATAATAATAATAATAATAATAATAATTATAATAATAATAATAATGATAATAATAATAATAATAATAATAATAATAATAATAATAATAATAATAATAATAATAATAATAATAATAATAATAACATTTAATGATTTGAAAATTCTTTCTTTTTGCCGAAATATTACCAATTATTTGAGATGTGACTTAATAAAATCGTTTGTTGTTATTTTTTGTTGCGCTACATGTTTTTGGACCATCAAAAAACAGTGGGTGGACTCAGTAAAAGTGGCATAACTTTTGTTCTGTTTGAAATATTTTGATGAAATTTGGCGTTATAGGTTTAAATCTTAGCTTTCGTCTAAATATTAACTCTCTCTATATACTTTGTAGGCGTAATTACTAGCTACCTTTAAATACGTTGCAGTTTAACTATATTAGGTTTAAAGTTGTTGCTCTCATTTAGATACGTTGTAGGCTTAAATACTAGTTCTCTTTCAGTTCGACGTGGGTTCGAATTTGGCCTATCTTTACATTTGTTCCCTGGCGTGTAGCCATGACTTTGTTGGTGCAACTGAAGGAGGTGGGTTAAGGTATGGGGCTCACTGGAGAGTCACTCCTTGCTTTTGTACGCGAGCAACAAGCTTCGGAAAGGGAGGAACGGGCTAAAGAGAGGGAGGCTAAAAGTGAGAGGGAGGAGAAGGATAGGGCCTTTGAGGCTGAACGTTTACGAAGATCTCGTAGGCAGTTGGAAGTAAGAGAAGCGGAAATGAAAGTAAAGGAGTTGGAAAAGACAACTGAATTAGAGAAATATAGATTGGATAAGGAGGTTGAACGTGTTGAGTTGGAAACCAAGCGTCTGCAGATGGAGAGACAAGCGGCTGGGCGTGAGGCGGCATCCTCGCTGGACACCTCGTTTCAAGGGCAGTATCGAGTAAAGGGACCCAAGATGCCTGCTTTTGAGGAAGGGAAGGATAACATAGATTCATACATACAACGGTTTGAGAGATATGCAGAAGTACAACAATGGGATCGAAGGGAATGGGCGATCTTCTTATCCGTTTTGTTGAAAGTGGGAGCGTTGGATGTGTACTCCAGGTTGCCTGCAAAGAGAGCAACGGATTATGACTATTTGAAGGAGGCGTTGTTGAAAAGATTTCAATTGACTCGAGAGGGATTTAGGCTGAAATTTCGATCGGCGAAAGTTGGAATTGGGAGAGACACCGGCACAATATTTGGCGAGATTGGAGTATTATTTGCTGCGATGGATGGCGTTGGCGAAGGTGGGTGCAACTTTTGAGGGCTTACGAGATTTAATTGTCAGGGAACAATATTTCAACACGTGTCCCAGTAATCTATCCGTGTTCCTGAAGGAACAAGCTCCGACCACCTTGGATGACTTGGCCCGTTTAGCTGAGAATTACCTGGAAGCTCATGCTAATGATGCAGCGTCAGGTACTGGTCGGACGGAGGAAGAAGGTAGAGTTGGGTCGCTAGAGAAAAACAGGAAGACGTTCCTTCCGAAACAAAACACGGGTCGACGTTGTTTTATCTGTGGAAAGGGGAATCATATTTCGACAAATTGTTTCTATAAGAATCGAACGAAGGCTATGTCGGTTAACGGTTTTCGATCGGGTTCATCGCAGGTTGAGTTGCAGAGACGGGAGCGGCCGCGGGTCAACGGTTCGATATCGGGAGAAGTGGCTTTTTCTGGAAGGCAACAGGATAGAGATGGACAGTTACGGGAGACCGAGTCGGCTCGATGTGTGGAACATCGGTGTGGGGAAGTTATGGCTAACGAGGTTGAATTAGTTTGTGGTTGTAAACTCCTGGTGGTGGCATGTGCGTCGCATACTCGGAGAAATTAGATTCCAGTAGTGGAAGGATTGTTGGGTGAACGAAAGGTGAAAGTGTTGAGAGACACAGGTTGTTCCACAGTAGTGGTAAATACTGAGTTGGTGAGAAAGGAACAGTTCACAGGGGAATAAACGTGTGTATTGATCGATGGGACGGTTCGCCGGGCACCCGGGGCAGTGGTCGATTTGATTACGCCGTACTTTAGTGGGTCTGTTAGGGCTTTGTGCATGAAGCAGCTCTGTGTGACGTTGTAATTTGGAATATTCCGGGAGCAAAAGATTCAAGTTGTGTACTCGATGATGGAATGACAGGAAATAATGACAGACAGGAGATGGTAGAGGAAAGTCGAACAGTGGAAACTAGACAACAGAGGGATAGTAAATCGAAGTCTGTCCCATTGAGTATACCTGACCAGATAGGTAGCAATGTACCGAGGGAAGAGCTGATGAAGGAGAACAAGGTATATAAATCAGAGAAAAGACAGATGAATCAGAGGAGAACAAGATAGATGAATCAGAGGAGGACAAGATAGATGAATCAGAGGAGAACAAGATAGATGAATCAGAGGAGAACAAGATAGATGAATCAGAGGAGAACAAGATAGATTAATCAGAGGAGAACAAGATAGATGAATCAGAGGAGAACAAGATGGATGAATCAGAGAACAAGATAGATGAATCAGAGAACAAGATAGATGAATCAGAGAACAAGATAGATGAATCAGAGGAGAACAAGATAGATGAATCAGAGAACAAGATGGATGAATCAGAGGAGAACAAGATGGATGAATCAGAGAAATACAAGATGGATGAATCAGAGAAATACAAGATAGATGAATCAGAGAAATACAAGATAGCTGAATCAAAGGAAGACGAGATGGATGAGTCAAAGAAAGACGAGATAGATGCATCGGAGACACACAAGACGGATGAGTCAGAGAAACACGCGATAGATGAATCAAAGGAAGATGCAATAGATGCTTCTATTGGGAGTGTTTTGCTTCAGAAGAATGATGAAGGGTTTAAACATCCCGTGGCATTTACAAGTAGAAAATTGCTTCCGGGGGAGGCGAGATATGCGACGTTTATTATTATTATATTATTATTGGCTATCGTTTGGAGTATCGCGAAATTCCAAGAGTTTCTGTATGGTCAACATTTTGTTTTGGAGACGAATCATCAACTTCTTCAGTATCTGAAAAAGTCCCAGTACCAAAATGGTAGATTGATGAGATGGGCGCTCGCTCTCTCCAACCATGTCGTTTCGTTATTAGAGCAATTCGGGCAAAAGACGATATCGGAGCGGATTATTTGAGCAGAAGTGAATGTACATAGGGATTTTATTAAGCGCGTACAGATGTGGTTTTATCGTTAGTTGTGGTTTTGAGTATGGTGTTCTTTCGAGTAGAAAAAGAGTAAAGAATGTTTCTAAAAAAACTAAAAGAATTTTTAAAAGATAAAAGAATGTTAAAAAGAGACTGTTGCTTTGTAAATTGTCTTTTTTGTTTGGATTAAGACTTGATGAATTATGAAAGACTGTTGTGAAAAAGATTGTACCATGTTTATTGCGACAATAGGTTAGAGATAGTTGTTCTCATTAGGTCAGGAAGTATACAGATATTTTTGTGAATAGTAGGCCCCTAATTGTTTTCGTCACTTGTTTAGTTAAGTTCAAAGTATGATGCTTAAGGTATTTGTGTCTCCTCTGGGAAGGAGGAAGGAGTGTAGCGAATAGAGTTTATTGCGCTACAGTATAAGGATAGTCGAGATTAGGCTGGTCAAAATTGGGCGAAGTTTTGGTGCGACAGAAGGCGGTCGGCCGGAGAGCTCAGGGTGGGCGTATTCGAGAAGGAGTGGTCAGAACAGAATAAGTTTCGAAGGCTGAGGTTGAAGTTGTGGCCAGGTGGAAAGTAAGTTGTTATACTTATATTTGTATAGAGCAGTGGCGTCACGAGGGGAGTGCGGGGGGTGCGGACCGCACCGGGTGACACCCTCAGAGGGGGGGGGGTGACACCCAACATGAGAAAATGATGAAATTTTTGCAAGATGAGGACTTCATAAAAAAGGTCATCAATTTTTTTGGGAGACAAATTCCTAAAAAAGGTCATCACTTTTTTTAGGGTGACTCCCTTCACTTACCGCACCGGGTGACACCAGCTCTATTGACGCCACTGGTATAGAGGAGACTGTTGAATAAAGTAAACGTGTATTTTGTGTTGAGGAGACTGTTGAATAAAGTAAACGTGTATTTGTGTAGAATAGACTGTTGAATAAAGTAAACGTGTATTTGTGTAGAAGAGACTGTTGAATAAAGTAAACGTGTATTTGTGTAGAAGAGACTGTTGAATAAAGTAAACGTGTATTTGTGTAGAAGAGATTGTTATATAGTATTTCGAACGTTAAATAGGGCGTATTATAAAGGTAACGGACGAATAAAGGACTTTTATGTTTGTGTATAAGAGAGTGTTATGAAACATTTCAAACGTGAACTGGAGTTTAAAGTATAGTATGGTTTCGCTGTTTAATATGTATTCTAGGAACCTGGCGGCCGGTATGGGCCGGTGTGGTCGAAAAGGAGAAAAAACGTTAACGGAGCCAAACTGTGTTGACGTCATTTATCGAATTTGCTACAATGTGCAGGTGCAGAAAATTAGACTACGTGTTGTTCTCTGTGTGGGCCTCAAGCTCATGGCGTCTGCACAAACATGAAGTAATCAACCATTATCATTTATCAGCTAATTCGTTGTACTTCATAATTATAAAACAAATGCAATTAATGTTGCTCATAACATAAAATATTTTTCATGATTAAAAGTGCAACATTATGACAGCCGAGCTATTATTTAACCTATCCGGGTGCCTTATCCAGAATCATTAATTGTGGACTCTCGGTTAAAAATTCAGCTTGGCTACAGCGGTTAGCGTAATCAGCAGGGTCGAATTAGTGAAAAAGTATGTTACAAAAAATGAACATGATTTGCTCCTCACGCAGGATTTCCCACTTTTGTGCACCTAGACTAAAACGTAATTGGCGAACTTTTGGCCGAAAATTTACGTCAAACTGTATTGAGCTCGCGAAACGTATTTGGGTCATTATCCGAAAAGTCCAGAATTGATGTCCCATGAGGGTTTTTGAGTTGTTTCGATAATTTCTTCAAATGTTTTAGCCTATTCTTCAAACAATGAACAGATAAACATTTCTCATAATTGTTATAGCTGCTAGATTTTGGAAATTTAGAAATAAATTACTAAATGTATACAAAATATCATTACCATCCTCGGTCCGACACGCTGTACAATGCATTAAATTAAGCTTTTGCGCAAACTTATGCCATTACAACCTGTAACAAAGGTATATTATTTTGATTAATTGGTAGCTAGCATAATGCAATAATGAAACATTTAGACTCATTTTCGTAATATTATTTTCTTTTTGAGCCTATTTATACATGTCCTAGAAATAAGCATCATAACCATCTCAATTTTTGGGAAGCCTATAACTTTTAGAGAACGTGCTTACTTACTAAAAGAAAAACCCCAGGAACAAGATATCGTTAACTATTAATGGAATCACGCAGATTTGTGTTTAAATTCATAATGGTTTAGTTTTAATTTAAGTTTGTGTGTTCCAAATTACAAGAAAAGTAAATTCTGTTTCATTTCCATCTAGTGTTGTATTTCCTGGTTTAGGTAGTGTCAGCCTGATCGACTAACAACGAGTCACACACAAGTTATGACTGATTTAATACTACCACCTACGATCTTTATATACAGGATACATACACAGGCATGCACATACAACTCTTGCGATTGGCTAAGGCCGCATGCACTATACTAATTATACATTGTCCTATCCTAGCAAAGTCTTTATAAAGATATATTGTCATTATACTATACAAGCATATACATAATTACATATAAACCACGCCTACCCAATCTAAAGCCTAACAAACACCTACCCACAATTAATGCATATGACATACCTCTTATCCTTCTTTTTCAAGTTTGCAAATAATATAAATTTGCAAACTTGAATACAATGCAATTATGAACACAAAATAATTCAAAAACACATTAAAACACAAAACACAAACATTATACACTACATATGTTTTCCCTGGGTCCATATGTACATTACATTACACTTTAGGCCCTAATCTAAAGTCTAGACAGGCAGTCCGCTCCACGTTCAATTTTCCCTACTTGTAGGCCTAGTGCCAATCCCCAGCGTAGCCTACTAGCTTGGCTGATTTTGACATGGTCGTGCTTAAGTAGGTCAGAGGATTATGATCTGTGTATACCATTATGTGGGAGCCCAGAATAATATCTTTTAATTTGGACAACGCCCAAACAACGGCATATGCTTCTTGCCCAATTTTGTTGGCTAGGAGTCAATTTCTGACTGATAAATAATCTGGCCTGTTATACGGTCAACACTAAAAGTCTTTTAATCTTCATGACTCCACTATCTATGTTACTGTGTAGTATTGTCATAGGAGAGAGAATGGCACTGGACTAAAGGTGACAATCGCTCTCTGAACATCAAATACATTGTTTATCTTAAAGCAACACCCAAAAACTACTCCTTCACACACTGGCTTTCAGCCACGATGATATCAAACAGCACTACAACCTATAGCTTGTTGGCCACCAATACACATTATTCGAGCTGTTGTACCTCTTTACGCATGCACATTTTTTATACTAATAAGATTAAACAATGCTAATAATTAAAACGAATAACTCTGACTGTCTGGATCACAACTAAATCTCTCTATCTGTCATGAGTTATCTCCAAACAGTCCATTTCAGGGACATACTGATGTAGCTGGGCAGGATTTACCAACACCTGCCTCACATGCTATCACAATACAAATTTACTGATTGACCTAACTGCAATATTTCAAGTACAACATTATGGCACAAGCAATGTTTTAATTCATCAAATGCTTTCTGATGATCTTCTGTCCAGCACACACTTTCAGGCTTTTTCTTTACAGTTTCGTCAATTAATGGCTTCGCAATTTTGGCAAAGTCTTTTATAAACTGTCTATACTAACTAAACAAAACAAATCAAACGTCTCAATGGCGTCTTAGTTGATGGTCTACTCATGTCTGTCATTGTCTTCAGTTTGTCGAGGTCCATTTTCTTATAACTCGAACCAATCACATGTCCAATAAACACTGCAATCAAACACTGAAATGACATTAGCTTAACCAACTTTCATACGAATTTCATCAACAGTAGACATCGGATATTGATATTCAATTGTAAAACTATTGACATATCGATCGTCACAAGCCAATCGAAGCGAACCATCCTTTTTCTTTACTTTCGCCGATGGCGCAGCCAGAAGCCTGTTCGACGTCTTCATGACGCCCTTGGCATTCAGATCCTCGATCTGTCTCTTGACTCCAGATCGATAAATCAGTGGTACACGGTACACAGAAAACTCTTTCGATACACAGTCAGAGCACAGTTTAACCTCATGTTCTACTACAATACACAAATCAAATTTGTCAGAAAAACTATCAGAATATTTATTCAAAACATTCAACAATTGTTTCTGTTGTATAACAGTCAAATGATCAAATTGTTTATGATCTATTTGCAACGGCTTAGTTTTGGCTTCAGTTTTCACTGGCATTGCATGTATCTTTCCAAACACTTCATTTTCGTCAACCACAAGACCACATAATAATGCTCTTGTAACAAATCTGCATATTTTATTGGCATGCACAACCCTTCTACTACCATCGCCCATGTCCACCAAATAGGAGCCCTTTGATCTTTTCTGCAAAATGCTACAAAAACCATGCCATCTCGACATTAGTTTGTTATATGATGTGTGGAACAAAACAATAATTGTGTCTCCCAGTTCAAACGATTTCTTTTTGGCATGATTATCGTACTGATGGGTAGGCCTATATTGTTTTAATTGAGTTTGTATATCAGGACTTTTCAAAGCTTTGAATTGGCACGCAGCGCCGCACTTACACCACTCACTGATATCATGTCTGATTCCCGGCCAGATAAAAGATAAACTTATCCGCTCTCGGGTTTTATGTTGGGCAAAATGCTTCCCCAAAACTGATGCATGTGCCAATTTCTTTATCTGCATCCGCCTTTCCTCTGGCACAGCCAACTGAAACACGATCTGGTCTGAGATAATAGCTCGTTTATATAACAGACCATTACACAAACAAAATTCAGAATTACATTCCCTTGCCTTTTCAAACCATTTCCTCAATGACACATCTTCCTGTTGTTGTTTGGCAAACAAAACAGAATCGGAAAAACCTACATGCTGTTGTAATTGTTTCTGTGATGATGATAATTGCTGTTGTTGTTGCGATGATAATGCATTATTATCTACACCACTTCCAACTTTCTCTATGTCAAAAAGACCATCCAACTGTAAATCTGTTGTATCAGATTTCTCCAAATTATCTGCCTCTTCACTTTGGCTTACTTCTTTACTCATCTCTTCTTCAGCTTTTCTCTTTTGTGCCCTTGTCATTACATTTGACAGCACCTGAGCGTCGAAATTAGGAATTTGTGGCAATTGTTTTAGTTCTGCAATGAACTGTGGGTGAAGAAGACAGTTTTCTTTTCCCGTCATGTTTTCAACAACTGCACATATTACAGGCAAAAAGGGTCCAATGTTTAAACACTTTTTATCCTTATCCGTTTCCTCACTCGCCATTCTCAATTCAAGCTTGACCAATCTAGCCGAAATAGGTTTTCCCGCTGCACACTGAAGGCTTACCCTACCCATTTCTTCCACAGGCACACCTTTTATTACCTCCTGACTTAGCACGGGAATTTCTGTCCCAGAATCAACTAGGCAATTTATCCGTCTATTCTCACTTCCATTCTGTCTGATCTCAACTGCCACATGCTGTAAAATCGCTTTTTTAAGAACCACATCAGGCTTAGGGTAATTAAAATTTTCTTCCTTCATTCTTTCATTCTCTGCCCTGCTTGTCTTTCTTTCATTCTCCACCACACACTTCATTACGACCTTCGCTTCAGTCTCGGTCGATTCTACATTTTCACTTTCTGGTCTGTTAATCACCTGAATAATCGGTGTTTCCATTTCTTCTAATGCACAAGCCCTAGAAGAAACTTCTTTCGATTGCTTTCTCCAGCAATTCTTCAAAAGATGAGACTTGTCACCACAAGCCCAGCACCTTCTCTCACTCTTTTCTGCTGTAAAACCTTTCTTCTCTTCAGGTCTTACATATTTACTCGGAAATACTTTTTCCTTAACAGACATGTCCTTCATGCCTCCATTACCTTGAACCTTGCCCTGCTGTACGTAATTCTCTTGCGGTCTTGGCTGACTGAAAAATGCTTTCTGTTGACCCAAATAACCAATTTTATTATTCACGTGCAGATCGGCCAACTCGGCTATAACATCAGATGTCAAACAATCTGTTCCCTCTTTCATTAGAACAAACTGTAGAGGGCCAGATGCTAAAGATTCTTTCAGCCTGTCGGCCACCATTAGATCGGCCAGCTTTTCAAAGCTCTGTTTGACATCTCTGCTGCGTAAATAATAATTAAAAAGGTTCTTTAATCTGGTATTAAACAGAGTAAAAGTCTCATCAGGCAATTTTTTGGCCTCAAAAAATTTGACTCGATACTCACGGGCCGTCAATTTAAATTCCCGGAGAATGTAATCTTTGACCCGATCATAATCATCATGATCCTGGAAAGCTAATCTGTTTAACACTGCTCTTGCTTTGTATGTCATTAAGGGTAAGAGCAGTTTCACCCAAAACGCCTTTTCAACTTTAAAACTTCTGAAAGCATTTTCAACCGTTTCAAAATACAGGGGTATATCTCCCAAATCAGCAGGCATCCTAGGTAAAACATGCTTCATTGCATCACCTAGCCTTTTCATTTTCACAATAGGCGTTTTATCCTCCTCCTCCTTCTTTCTTAATCTTTCTTCATCACGCTCCCTCCATTTTAATCTCTCTGCCTCCATCTGTTCCTGCTGCTTCTTCCACACTGTTTCCATGTTCTCCATATGCATCTGCAATTGTCTTTTCTGAAAAGCCATCTCCTCCTTTCTCATCTCCATTTCCTCTCTTCTTAAAGCCATTTCTTCTCTTCTTTCCTCTCTCCTCAGCGCCATATCCTCCATTCTCAATCTCTCCTCTCGATCTGCACTCATCCTTCTTTGCCTCTCCCCGTCCAACTCTCTACTCTCTTCTTCCACTTTTGCAAACGCTCCTTCATATTCCTCTCCTTCTTCTGCAATCCACGCCACAGCCAACTCTTCCAACAGTGCTTCTCGGTCAAGCAAAAGCAATTCATCCTCTGACTTACCATACCTTACCAACGCTTCTCTGACCCTCTCGGTCGACATTTTCTTTAACTGAGCTCTTCTTTCACTCGAAAGACGCTCCATCTTGACACGTTATTCAAGAACCAAATAATCAGTACACAAAGCAAAATTACACACAAAAGTGCTAAATGTCAAGCTATTGTGTACACAAATTCAACTTATCTTCAACCACGGTATTCTTTTCTTCCGTTATCGTTGAAATCACCAACAGATCCGGTTGTCTCCGACTTGTTCACCGTCTGTCGATCCAGAACTTCGCCTGTCGATCCGTTGCACGGCTTGTTCTCCAATTCACGGCACCAGAAATCGTCCGCTTCAGTCACCGCGTGTACTGTTGACCTGGATACCGAACTGCTTGGCTTCGTCTGATTTCCTTGATTCCGAATCAGCTTGGCCTCCTCCGTTGCACCAAAGTCACACAGGAGGCAACGGATGCAACTTAGACCTAAATATGATCAGCCCTCGTTGCACCCGATTAACCAACTGCTGACTTCCGTCCGAGTTCGACTTGTGGATCGGTCCACTCGACCACTCAGACACAGATAACTATTTTGTTGTAGTTATCTCTCTACGTCGGTCACACACAAACAGTCTCTTCGGCACTGTTGCGTAGCCAGGGATATTCGCATCCCGCAAAGCTGCCACCAAAATGTCAGCCTGATCGACTAACAACGAGTCACACACAAGTTATGACTGATTTAATACTACCACCTACGATCTTTATATACAGGATACATACACAGGCATGCACATACAACTCTTGCGATTGGCTAAGGCCGCATGCACTATACTAATTATACATTGTCCTATCCTAGCAAAGTCTTTATAAAGATATATTGTCATTATACTATACAAGCATATACATAATTACATATAAAGCCTAACAAACACCTACCCACAATTAATGCATATGACAGGTAGATTATAACATTGATAACTTATTTTATTTACCGCTTTTGTTGAAGTGATAGAAATTACTTATCTGATAGAGTAATTCACGTGAAAATGTTTGACGGCTATTTTAAATTTCATCATTATGTCATTACCATCAGCGGTTGTTTTTCATCATTACCATCCGTATACATCAGATTTTTCTTATTTTCTCATGACAGTCCCATCTTGTCACGGATGGTAATGACGCTTTGCTGAGAGTAAATTGCATGTATTTTTTAAAGGGTATTATCATCCCTATGTGAATTGTTTAATATAAAAATAAATTGAAAATAATTAGAATTTACTAGCAACTCTTAAAATGTTGTTCAACTTGTATCTAATGCATATAACATACAGCTATAGTTAATGGTGCACAGATTGTTTGCGGTAGCTGAAAATACTATAGCTGTTTCTTGATAATTTCGACAAATTTCCTAATTTCTTGACACCAGACTAATATATTATGTTAAGGAAAGGCCTGCTGTATTCCTACTTAATGCTGGCGTCATCTGCTTTTAATAAATTGCCATTTTGTAAGCACCAGAAGAATATTTTAGGTCCCTGTGATTAAATATAATTACACAATGAGGGCGGACGGTAATGACAAAAGAAGAGTTTTGACTTTATAAATTCTGAAAAACTTATTATTAAAAATATAGTGGCTTTCTTTCAAATTAGTTAAATTTAACTATGTACATGACTAAAAAACACTTGCTAACAATTTTGCGAAAAAAATTGTTGTGTTTCGGTGACGAAATTTGTGACATTTCGGATAATGACCCATTTAGCGAACTTTTGAGCCGTAAGGACGACAAATTGCATTGGGTTATTTTTAGATTCTCGCCAAACGTGCTTGGCGAACTTTTGGCAGAAACCTGCAAAAAATTTACATTGTGGCGAAAGAATTATGTCGCCAATCTAATTTGTTCATGTAAATTTTTCTCGAATCTTCGCCAACAGGAATTACGAAGTTAAAAGTTGGCGAACTTTTGTATTTCGCCGAAAGTTAAGTTGCCTATGCCGAGTTTGAAAATTTCCCCAACCGACAGCATAAATAGGAGCAGTTTGTAACAGTAGATTGTCGGTTGTAATCCGAGTCAGTTGCGAAGATTTCAGTTGCGGACAGAATCGATAGTTGTGGTACCGTAGCAGTATTGTAAGACCGTCTTCTTGTGTACATTGAAGTAAGTAGTTAGCAGTGTTTCGAGAAAGAGAATTTAGGAGTTAATGCTGAAAAGTAAACCAGCCGGACAGTGATCGTGAGAACTGTGATTACGATCGTTGCTGAAACGAACTCTTGCGAATTGATGCTGATCACGATAAACTGTTGAAGAAGCTGAATTAAACTCGATTTCCAGTTGAACTATTGTTTTGAACCTTAAAGTCTCCGGCCAGACCACCGAAGCCTAACCCATCGGACAGACGCTGGCGGACTCGTGAGGCATTCTGATAGTCGCAACACCGAGCCGTCTGATGCCTTACTTTACCACTCGCTAGAGCTGGAGTACCGGAGGTTACGCGACAACATTAACAAAGACGGCAAATTATAAAATATATTTAAAATAGTAAATCAACAAAATAATTGAACAATGAGAATGTTAAACACAATCCATAATTCTAAGCACCAGTGAGAAACCTATGTGATATAGAACAATACAAATTGCAAACCAATGATCTAGAACAATGCAAATTGTTTAAGTAATCTAAACATTAAACCACAAAGATGCTTTATTATTAATGACACCAGTTTACTTATAGGCCTACTGTGGCCATATTTACCGTTCCGTTGCAGCTGTCTAGACATTCTTTGTGACAGTGCTGACACTGTTTTCTTCCGTTTACCACTTCGGTAAATAAACCCTTCTGAAACCGACATGAGTCGACGCATGTACGACCATAGCGATAACCAGCACAATATAAACAGTCTTCGTCACTTGGACCCCAACATCCAACGGACGAGCACTGGCTGGAACACAATTTTCTATTTGGTTCTGTAAAGAAAAATAAGCGAAAAGTTAAGAAATATCTCCTCGGTCAAAGTTCGTTTTGATGCTGAAGGTCAAGAGTTCCTAGGCGATGTCAAGTTAAGACAAGGTGACGACTTAAAGGTTCTTTCCTAACAAACGTCTTTAGTGTTATTATTGTATAGCAAAGTGCACATTTTTTATGAGGCAGCATGATTTAAAGAGTTCGAAACCAATTTCATAGTTCATAAGAAAATATCTCGACCATACTTACACTGTAAAGGTATATTGAGTAGAATTGCTGCCGTCGTCATGTGCGTATACAGCCTTCTATTACCAAGGTGCACCCAACCAAATACAAATGGAGTAAGAGACTAGAGTTTGTAAAGGACGACAAGTTTATCTACAGCCAAATGATGAAGGAAAAGTTTCAACCGATTCGCTTCCAGCTTGGTAGTTGAGTCATCTGCTGACTATCAAAGAATTCTTCATAACAGACATTTGACACCACTACGTTGATCAAGTTTGGTCATATTTGGTTGGCGTATTTTACATCAGCTTGTGAGCCTACTTAACAATCTATCTTATATTTCTACCTTTGTGATTAATAAACATATATTTTTGTTTCAAAACTGACAAAGTCAAGTCAATTTTTCACACGTACCGCAGAAGTTTCTCAGATTTGCATTGTTTGCCACATCTATCTTCCGTGTTCGGTCGGCGTTGATCTGCGTCCAGTTGATGCTGTCGACGTAGCAGAGGTTGGAATTGTTCCGAATGTCAATCGACCCGTCACCTACCCTCTCTAGCGATACTAAACCCAGTCGATCCAGACGATGGTTTAACCTAATAATCACGCTGCCGCTTGAGATCTCCTTCAAAGATGTTAGTCCCAACTCCACGAGACTTGTATTCGTAATGACGAAAGCTGCCACTCCACTGCACAGAAATGAGCGCAAAATGTTACTTAGGTCCTGCTGCTATGAGTCAATAACCTACCTGTCTTGTAGCTATTATTTGCGACTGTGTTGTTTTTAGGCCACAAGTTTCTTTATTTAGAACGCACTCATTGCACCTAATTGTAAACTGCATTCGAAATTAGCTTGTATTCGTTGGGTCTCTGTTAGATTTTGCGAATGCAATGTTTTATGGCATATTCTTCTTAATCTAATAAAGCTGTAGGTTGTTCAAAACTTGCTTTCTGATGTTATTTCTGATGTTTCTTTTTCTTCTTTTTCATCAAATGCTTTGGATCGCCTTCTTGAACTTCACGGGCTTTCTGTGGATGGCGTATTAAATTTAAAATGGCATGCCTTGCCTTTAAGGTCCAATCAACCTTTCGTCTTTTCTTAATGCATTGCTAGCTCAATAGCGCCGTCCTAGACTATTGCGTTCTTCTGATACTGGCTTGTTGCTGGAACCTAGTATCAAGACAACTGTAGGTCACGTGCTTTCATAGACTTGGTCCAAAGCTCATCCGTGCCCAGATTCAGATTCAAACTTATTGACCTTGTGCACATATTGTGCTTTAAATAAATAAATAATAATTATTCAAAGTAATAAAAGTGCACAGTTTCAGGTCATTTGTCGAAAACGTTTTGCATAAACTTACATTTTAAACAAATGTGTATTATTTTCCAATTGGCCACTTGTTTTGTGTTGTTTTAGCTAAATTATTTTAAAATCAGACAAAACTTGCCGACAATGGAGACAGTACATGTAACTATTTTACCTAAGTAGAAATTTACAAAGCATACATTTTTGGTCAATTTTTAACCGCTGTTTAGAAACGAGGTACATCCCACCGCAAAATCTATCTCCGTTCTTTGGTCACCTTATTATTATAATTTGGTACTCACGAGTCACTTCATAACTGAAGCTGTTCCGCCCGTTTGGAATAAACTCCCGCCATAATTATTATTAATTCCTGACTCACCCTACCAATTTCCCAACTCAGCCCTGCTTGCAATCTCTGTGCAAGGCTTCCTTTCAAAACTGAAAGCATTCCTCTTCAAATGACTCTATCTTGATTCTTCCTTTTCTGCTTTTGTCTCTCGCAGCTCCAATTAAAACCGCCATCAACCGTGCTCGTATGAATATTCTTCTGATCGTCTTGACCTCCTAGTTCCTCGTGTCAGGACTACTATGGCTCAGTCCAGATCCTTTGCCTGCATAGATCCCTCACTTTGGAACAGACTTCCTCCTGTCCGCACCACCATGCTCTCTGGTAGCGTTGCTTCTTCCTTTTCTCACCTTAAATCCTGCTTTTTCTCTCGGGGTCTCGCGCACTGGGAGCGCCTCTGAATGGTCTATACCGCGAGAGGCGCTTTATAAATGCCCATATACAATACAATACAATGTATCTACCTGACTCTTGGATCTCGAACTTAAACCGACCTTGACCTTACCTGCCCACCGTTTCCTATGGTTGAGCAGTCATTAACACTAGCAGCTAAGCAGTCGCAGCCTCTTAAGGTAAAGTAGAAGCAACTGAAATTGGCATACTTAACACGCGTTCTGCCGCTCACAACTCGTAGGTTTCTTAAAAAGGAAAGCGTGCTGAAATCTGGGTTATTCCCCTGAACCAGCAGGTAACCGGTGATCTCCTCCACACTCTCAAATACGCCCAGATCAGATACATTGGCTATAGCATTTCTTAAAAACAAACCAAAAAGTCAGATTGTAATATCTTAAAGTATAAATATCAGCTATTCCGAGGATAAAAGCCGAATAAAGAAAACGAATTTAACATCTTAAAATTTCCTCTGAACGATGAAGCACCTAGCTGTGATCTCCTGCACTCTCTCTAATGTGTCCATATCGAATACGTTAGCTATGGCATTTTAAATTTAAAGCACTAAGATTTCCGTAGCGTGACCAACCGAGCTAACTTAGATCATTATTATTATTATTATTATTATTATTATTATTATTATTATTATTATTATTATTATTATTATTATTATTATTATTATACATTTATTAATATTTACATTATACATTTATTAATATTATTATACATTTATTATTATAGTATTGTTATACATTTATTATTATTGTTATTATTATTATTAAAATGGTCCTATAATAATAATAATTATTATTATTATTATTATTATTTTACCAGAGGTATCAGTGATCCCTCAGGCTTTGGAAAAAATTATTTAGGAGCAGGTAAATTGTCTGGAGGGTCAGGCCTCGTCTTCATGGTTTGAAGGAAAGGTACCTTTAAAAGAGACAAGGTTGTAGCGTTGAATGCTTATGGACAAACGCTGGAACAGAAAGGTTGCTTCGCGTCTGTCGCCACTGATGGATGTGATGCGATTGCCTAGTTCCCTGATGAAATCTGAGGCCGACGGGTTGAACGGGCCCAGGGTTTTGATTGCCACCGGTTGGAATATGTACGAGGCGGGAAGGCCACGATATTTCTGAATTTTTCGGTTGGCCGCCTGCACTGATGCTGGACCAACCGAACCGGCTGAGTGGGCGATGTAAGATGCCGCACAAGTATGGACAATCGTGGCGTCCCACGCCAAGTATTTTCCTCCTGACCAGGGTATTAGAGTGGCTCCGTCGGGTCTTTTTCCATCCGATCTAAAGAGGCCTGCCGGTTCCTTGATACTGGGAATATCTGCTCTGATCAGAGCGCGCCAAATGATGTCATTGATGGCGTGATGACGTAAAGAGCGTCCCAGCGCCCTCCTGCACACGAAACCGTGGTGGCCCTCAGGGCCAACCAAGTCGCCGCAGTGGCATCTGTGGGGACTGCACAAGTCCAGACCCAAACGGAGGCCCACCGCTACCCAGACCGCCTCATTATCCAGGACGAGGCCACACGCGGCAATCGGGAGCGCGGTCAGCCAGTCGACTGAATGAGGGCTTCTGGCCGCATCCAGCCTGGCCCGGTCAACCAGACTAGTGGCGCATTGACGGATGTCTGCCATATCCCTCTCGATTAAGCGCTGGTCCCAAATGCTCTGTCTGACAGGCAGGGGGCACATGATTGCCGGCAAGGTGTCCCGACGCGCCTCCAACAAGTCTGCCATATACTGATCAGGCACAACTGCGACTGCCGCGAGAACAGCGGTCTGAAGCTCGAGAGTCGATGCGGCTGATGCCAAATAAGCTGAAGAAGCCAGCGAAACGACTCTACGAATACCAAGACCCCCATCTCTGCTTGGAAGCGCGGCCTGCAGCCATTGGATGTCATTAAGAGAACAGTTGACAATTGTCTCAAGGCCCGACCTCATCAGTCCGTCCAATGTCCCTAGGGCCGGATGGTCGAAACAAGGAGAACATCGGAGGAGATAGCTCAGCCTCGAAGCACCAAATGATGAACGGAGCAAGATCAAGGCATTCTGTGATGGCAACAAGCGGAGTCTTTCCAAGGCACGCCGGAACATATCGCAGTGGTTCGTCATAGTTTCATCAAGCGACCTCCCCACGAAAAGTGGGGCCCCCAGTAAGCTCAACAAATCCATTTCGACCCTGGTATAGTCCGACAAGGGAGCGAGTAAATCCAGGGCGGCATCCGGCAGATAAACCTCGCACTTGTTGGGGTTAAGATGAAGGCCCAATATTATTATTATTGCTATTATTATACATTTATTAAGCGTGCCACTATCTAAAGACCAAGCATCATTCGCTGGCGCTGAGAAATTTGTGAGCGGAGGACTTGCACACGATCTCTACACAGTAACCGTCTCGGGAGGCTTGAACCGGCACACTCTATGTGATAGAAAGCGAGCATTCTAACCATTCGGGTACCGTGTCCCACAATTAGGTTTGAATTAAAAACAGATTCCATGCAATCGTAGATTAGAATCGGCAGTAGAAAAACTTAAATTGAAGGTATTGGTCAGTTGTTTGGTCAACTTCAGTGCAATATTAACGACAGTGGCTAAACGTCAAATGAGAAGGAATAGCGATAGCTATCTGTTGTTGCTGCTAACAAATTAGAACTAGAAGCTCATGTACTGTTGCACAGTGCGCAGGCCGTAGCTAAACGACTATACATAACTGAGTAACAGTGAATATATCTGCAATATTATATATCAACTATGAGCATATATAATTGCATATAGCATCTTATACGAGTTATATAAAAAGACCAATACAAAACAAATCGGAAACCTACGGGCCAGTCAATGTATTCGATCGAATCTGTAGATCTCCGTCAATGATCGTGCATCCTGAGAAATTTGCGACGTTCGTTCTGTTAACTTTGTCGCCAAGACAAACTAAATCAAGATATGACATCATCATCGTCATTATCATCATCATCATCATCATCATCATCATCATCATCATCATCGCCGTTGTCGTCATCGTCGTTGCTATCATCATTATTTGTCATACATTCATATTAACAAAATAAGTATTACTATTACCGCTGTTGAAAACATGATAGGTCGTTATTTGTGCTGCTAGAGTAGAAAATTCTAATGCGATCAATTTCGTATAAAGTTGAAGTCTTTTAATTGACGCTGCTATAACAGAGAAATGTTTCTCTGTTCTGTGTCTGACGAAGGCTATCTATCTACCTTCAGACTGCAGACTCTCTGTAGTAATATCTTTATTGTCATTCAGAACGAACGTCTCTTTATTATCATTCTTACGAATGTTTCTTTACAGATACAGTTTCACTAGCAGATTATAATTCAGTTACACAGACGATGTGATGACTACGAGATTACGACATCTACAGAACTTCTATACTAAACTCTTAAGAAGGAACGCTTAGTGTCTGTTAGCTCTAAACATGTCTGCTAATACTGAACGCACCATCTAAGCTGCTGAGGTTCCGCTGAGGTTCCTGCCTTCTCACTGATCACTCAACAACTTCCTTCTGACCGACTCTGACCTCTCTACTGAATTACACCTCTAAGTTATTCTCAGGTACATGGTTAAGGTGTACTCCTCATTGGTTCGTTCCCTGTAGGCCCTTACCTTAGATTATTAGATTGGCATCAGATAAGCTATACTGGAAGGCTGTCCTAGTCTAACCTTACCTAAATCTACTGACGAATAGAAAACCAGTAGGTTGGCCTTACTGACGTGGATAGATCACGTTCTAGAAGGTCCAAGAATCTCCAGCTGTTGACTAATTTGTTTTACCAAAATAATCTACTTGTCAATATTTAACTAAAATCCTCGCTCGCAGCCTATCTGTGAAGACGGTGCTAACTAGAAGTTGGCCAGGTGCATACAGTTAATCTGGAGAAGTCATAACAACGAATCCTATTCTGAACTCATACAGCTTCTAAGGCGCCTGCCTATGTGTCTGCTTACTTAACTCTCTTCTGCAATTATTACTTTCTATTAGTATTATTATTACCTACCTAAATCTACTCTGTGATACTGCTAACGTGGGTAACGTTATTGCTCTACTTAGTCTACTAGAACTAACGAACTGTTGCGTTTGAAGGTAAGAATACATAAACAAAACAAAGTCTGTAACCGTTCAGTTTCTGATATATAGGGGGCCTAGTTTGAAATTAATTTTTCGGTAATCCTTCAATCGAATCAAATAGAAAACTTACTTTTTGGACAAATTCCATTGTTGCACGGTTTGCATTTTCTATCCCTGTCAGACATGTGTCCCTCTGAACATCTGGTAACACAGGCTTCCTTTTCTATTACCATATGATCTACAGAGAAGATATCGCCATACATTGATGTCCATTATACGAATTATTATAGCAAACTCAGCACTTACAGTGATTTTAACGACGAAATAAGATGCAAACCACTGGTTGTTACCATACTGCATATAGGTAGTAAATATAGGCCTATGTGTGTAACAGTCGTGTGTTCCTAATTGTGTAACAACGACCAAAGAGAGGAACGGGCGGAAGGTATGTACTGATAGCAACCTGGACATTCTTTGAGACAGTTGGCTCCATAGGTGTATCGGACGTTAGGATTTGGTTCATACTTGTACGTCTTTATGTTGTAAATCATTTCACCAGGACATTTTTCCATGCAGGCTCCGTAGTTATCAAAATGACGACACGACTACAGTCAAAACAATCGCATCTTAGAAATTCAAAACAAACAATTTAATTAACTCTACGTATTTAAATTCCTCCATTCAAAACTATCTTTACTGTATTGTATTGTATTGTATTGTATATGGGCATTTGTACTGTATTGTATTGTATATGGCCATTGATGACAGATATTGTTGCTGTTACTCTTAATTCTTGGGTTGTTTGATTTAGTTTGTATATATAGCTGTATAGAAACCTCAGATAATTACTTTCACATGTTTCAGTTTTTTAAATATACGTTTCGGTTTCACGTTCTTATAATCTTGTCTATATGCTTCTATTGTCTTTATTTCTGATTGTCATCGATAGCAATGAAGAGATTGATTGATTTATAAAGCGCCTGTCGCGGTATAGACCATTCAGAGGCGCTCTCAGTGCGCGAGACCCCGAGAGAAAAAGCAGGAGTTAAGGTGTGAAAAGGTGTGAAAAGGAAGAAGCAACGCTACCAGAGAGAATAGTGGTGCGGACAGAAGGAGGAAGTCGGTTCCAAGGTGAGGGACCTATGCAGGCAAAGGACCTAGATTGAGCCATAGTAGTCCTGACACGAGGAACTAAGAGGCCAAGACGATCAGAAGATTGGAGACGACCCAGCGAAGCAGCAGAATGAGACTATAATTAAATGTGTGGACCAATGTAGGCCTAAGTATATCGCTGTTCATTGGCGTAGGTCTAACACGCGAGAGAACTAGTTTACCGGTGACCGTAAATAAGGTGGCACTGGTTCTCCACTTTTAAGCTTCAAGTTAGGATTATCTGTTAATCGAATTTATCTATCACATATCTCTTATGAGTCTCTATAGTAGTTGCGCCATATAGCTAAGTACGCAATGATGAAACTGAACAAGTCGTTCGGTGTCGTGGGTCGTGCTCTCTCTCTCTCTCTCTCTCTCTCTCTCTCTCTCTCTCTCTCTCTCTCTCTCTCTCTCTCTCTCTCTCTCTCTCTCTCTCTCTCTCTCTCTCTCTCTGTCTCTCTCTCTCTCTCTGTCTCTCTCTCTCTCTCTGTCTCTGTCTCTGTCCGTCTCTGTCTGTCTCTGTCTGTCTGTCTGTCTGTCTGTCTGTCTGTCTGTCTGTCTGTCTGTCTGTCTGTCTGTCTGTCTGTCAGTCTCTCTCTCTCTCACGGACTGATCTTCTGGATATTGACCTGATTACGGCTTGGTTCTGGTGTGCCATCGGTTGATGCCCTGTGCATTAGACATCGACGCAATAGAAGTCACTAATTACAACTACATGTACTATGAGGCATAATGAGTGTAGAAGTTAAAGACTTAGCTTAAATGCGATTTACCCAGCAGTCTGACTTATTGTGACCACATCCTCCTGCGCATTGTTCATCACAGCACTGGTATGGACCGGATCCAAAACATCCCCACGCACAGTTGCTATGGCACGCGCCACTCGTTACTGAGAAAAGTACAACAGCGTATACTACATATATATATATATATATATATATATATATATATATATATATATATATATATATATATATATATATATATATATATATATATATATATATATATATATATATATATATATATATATATATTAGGGTGGTAGTGAAAAGGTTTTTTTAAATGATGCCTGGAACACCCCATAGTTAATAATAATAGCAGAGATTTAAGTGCCATAGTTCGTAAACAGTCGAAAGGAAATCGATGCAACGATTCAGAAGCACTGTGCAACGATTCAGAAGCACTGGTTCTGTTCGCATTGGTAGTAGAAACTCATGTGCAAAATCTTTTTAAAATATTCCATTATTTGGGCGTGCCACATGATAACTTAAGTTTTGCATATGACATTGTGCTTCACTGAAGCCGTAAAAATCAACTTTCTTAAATTTTTTCAGGAGCTGAATGAAAGTTCAGCACCTATTATTTGATTACTGTAATTATGTGATGAGCGTGAGGCACCATAGATAGTTGGATACCTTATTCTCTGATGATTTGTTTTATAAATAAATGACTAAATAATAAATATATAAATTAGAACCAACTGGAGCTGAGGAGTAAATAAATAATTGCAATTTTTTAAAACAATTTTCTGGACTTTTGTAGTCTGTGCATGTAAGGCTTTTTTAAAGCTTCATTATTTTTTTTATTTACTTCCTCACGCTATCCCACATTATTCATAATCCATTTCAAATTAATCACATTTTAAAAGTTGTACTTGGAGATGTTTTCAACGCTCTGGCTGGACCATTTGCTGGACCTGAAATGCTTATGTTTAAACGACTTCAGAATGCATTGCCTTTGATCGTCCATGACATGATTGCTTATGGTTTGTCAGATGGTGAAATTGCAGTTTAACAATAACAAAGAAATGATGCAAGACGCTGTCGAATTTGAAGTGGAATGTTTGCAGAAAGACAATAAGCCTCATGATGATCATCTAGAGCTCTTGGAACTTGCACTGATCTATATGGGTCATGTCCCACCTCGAGGGTTGCATTTTACAGCCTCTGGTGTCATGCATAGGGCCAGGTGGATTGCCAAGGCCATCTATTCTCATAAAGTATTCCTTTTACCTTCCGGGAAATAAATTTACTACGTTCCCTGAACCTCTTCATCTGCTTTGTTTATCTCAGATTCTGGTTCACAGCTGCACACTCTATTCAACCGCCACAAATAATCTAACGTGTTTCCAACGTCTCGTGAAATTCAGATCGATAAATCTAAATGTGGCTAATTCATACTTGGTACTTCAGTGAGGATTTGGTCGATTTCTGCTTTTTCGAAGACTGCACTGATGCTGCTACCAAGACCTTGTTGGTGCACACAATGAGAACCAAAGTTGGTGTTGGCATTCCATCCATATGTCCACAAATTACTGTAGACACAGCTTCATGTAGTCTGGAGCACCTCTGAGTAATACTCCTTGAAGAGGCGCTATATAAATGCCCGTTATGAATGAATGAATGAAAGAATGTACTCTTGATGATTTTGTGATTTCAAACATGATAAATACTGTGCATCCCCATTACTTGGCTGGAGAAAGATCCAACTTCGTGGAAACAGGACAGCATCTTGTAGCGGCATGGTCGCATTACGGCGCTAAAGAAATTGTCCGTGTTATTATTATTATTATTATTATTATTATTATTATTATTATTATTATTATTATTATTATTATTATTATTATCATTATTATTATTATTATTATCTATTTGGAGTGTCATCAGAAAGGTTGAGTGTGGTGAATGATATATATAGCAGAAAGGGAATAGGCACTGATCCAAGAATACAATCAAATACTGATCAAGGATGAAGGTCAAAAGCAGGCCTTGCTCCATGTGGCGTCCGAACATTGGAAAAAGTATCTGGACCCCAAGAAGTTAACGGTCACAAAAATGGACTAGTAAATATTTTATTATCTCAATCAAACTGACAGAGTTCAATAATGCTCACAAGTACTCTTTAAGTATTGTACTTTTAAACCTAGCAATTTAAAATTTACTTTCAGTTTAACAAAATACAAAAGAATAGGGCCTATTGATAATATTATCACAATTGTGCTTACAATCCTTGTCTAAAATTTGGAAAACTTGTCATCTCATGTGGCACTCCTAAATGATGGAATATTTTTTATAATATTTTGCACACTAGTTTAGTATATCAAAAGGAACATAACTAGGGACTGTCCCATCGATTTCCAAAAAATAACATTTTTGAGCACCACCCTAATATATATATATATATGTATATATGTATGTATGTATGTATGTATGTATGTATGTATGTATGTATGTATGTATGTATGTATGTATGTATGTAGGAGAGCCTCACTATACCGTCCAATTAATAGTCGTACGAATGTGAGACGGTTTAGTATCAGATCAGCTGGTCCGCTAATCTGGAACCAGATCCCAGTCGAAATTCGTTCGTTGCAGAACAGGCATTTGTTTAAGAAGCAAATAAAAAGCTTTCTTCTGTCGCATGAAATGATACTGGATAAATAACCAAAAAGCACGATTTGATTTTGACTTTAGTGGATTGGTGGAGACGGGGCCCGGCTCGTGAGTGTTGTTACTTAAGGTTTGTTAGTTAAGTTTAGTTAAGTTTAGTTAAGCCATAAGTATTAAGCGCCTCCAAGCGGGGAGGGAGTAAGACGATTGAGCCAGATATTGGATTGTGCTACTGTGAGGCGAGCAACCATGCTGTGCCATCCTTTGAAATTGTAATTAGTTATTAGCAGGGCATCCCCGTTCAGCGGGATCTAGGTCCCTTAGGGGCGCCCATTGCCTCTGTGACTACAAGAACTCAATCAACTGCATAAACTCAGCTAAGCCATTAGTATTACAAGACTACAATTAAGAATTCAATCAACTGCATAAACTCACCTGTTAGAAGTGGATATGAAGAAATGGGAAGTTGCATAAGTATTTATTCTTTTTACCTTGTAATTCATAGTTACTGAGTTTACAGATTCTGTACTAATTATATAAAAAATTTTGTTGTTGTAAATGACTGTCAAATGTTGTCATTGGATGCAATAAAGACAGATGTTATGTTATGTATGTATGTATGTATGTATGTATCTATGTATGTATGTATGTATGTATCTATGTATGTATGTATGTATGTATGTATGTATGTATGTATGTATGTATGTATACCACCTACGCATTTAACTGAACGAATACTTTGAACAGTGAATTCTGCATTAAGAAGCCTCTGAGCGAATCAAGCCAGATGACCTTCTGCAAGGATGCTTCAACCTACCGCGTCAAGGGCCAGGTCTGACAAAGCAATTCTAAATAATCGTTTTATTGATGAACTTCCAGGCGATCAGACAGAGACAGAAAGTCTTAAGCTAAATATTACACAAAGTGTCGCTGACTGACTCAGGTGTTTCTAGGAAGACCAAAAAGATAGCCATACTTGGTGTAAACACGTCAAGTGGTGTCACAAATTTTTCAACGCCGCAGATTGTGATATAACGCCTTCATATGTGATATAACGCTGAGGTTTGAAGATCATGAGTTTAAGCCGCCTATGTTATGTGTAATCTTTACGTCATATGAGGAAATTATTCCTTTTTCATGCGTGATGTTCATGCGTGATGTTAGCGTTTATTTACAAAGCCAAACGGCTACCAAGGTTTGACGCGGAGTTTGATATATAACGCTGGCAGGCGTAGTGAAATTACGATAATAAGTTATCACCATCTAAGCATTTTCATTCAACTTGATTATGATACTCTGCAAAACTTCAATTTAATAAGTTTCCTTGGCATCCCAATGAGAAGTCATCGATTATTATGTAAAGTCAACGTCAAGTAAATTTCATTGACCTGAGACCTCACAATCTTAGCAATTATTTTATGGAAATTTCATTGATTTTCATTTACCTCACAATTAGCCCTACGCTCCAATATACTATAGTTGTACATATTCAGGAACCCAGGTCATATTTATGGGAAACTTTAATCCGCGATTTCTAAAACTTATCCTCCAAGAGTCCTATTTTAAAAATCTTGGCCTTTTCGATATCTTTATTAATTTTTTTTATTTATTACGGATATTTCTATAGCCCCTCTCGAAGTCAACTACTACTCAGAGGCGCTCCCGACTACATCATTTGATACTGTGCCGGAATTTTCACGCCGAAGCGCCACGAGCAATTGCGAGTGAAGGACTTGCCCAAGGTTCGTACGCAGCGGCTAGAGTGGGATTCGAACCTGCAACCCTCCGGTCACAAGGCGCCGAACTTACCACTGAGCCACCACGCCCCAATATTTGTAATAGAAACACGAGGTCTTCTCCTAATTATTCAGCAATTCCAGCCTAATGCACTGTATACACAAGCCCAGTTTTTTTATTTTTCCGACAATGTTTGATATTTTTCAACTTTGTGATGAATTTGAACAGACTCTATCACATGAAGCATCGTCATGCAGTAGCGAGCTTTTTCTAGGAAGCGTTGCAATCTGGCGCCATGCCACCGCCTTTATCGCACAGCAGTAACTTTTATGAAAACAAAAGCAAAACCATGGCTCTTGGTATTTTTCATGAACCAAATCTGAGCAGTTTCAAGCAAATGGCTTTCAATTTCTACTGTAGTAAAAATCTTAGCTATTCAAAGAATTAATCATCAGCTTCAATTTTGTAGCAAATCTGAGTTGCTAAGATCTAGGCAATTGTCTCAACATAAAGCCTTTACAAACAGCATTACTTGTTGCACCAGGCCTTATGTCTGTTATTAATTTTGTTAAAATTGTGGTGCATTGTATGCCTACCTCACAAATATTGTCGCCATCGGAAAGCTATCTGACGACCTGCCGTACAAAATTGCGACGCTCTAGTCTCGTAGTTATGCAATGAGAGTCTAGCGTAGGCTACGAGTGACGCTGCGGAATACGCAGAACTCTAACTAAAAGATACACGAGATACGATGCATTACGGTGCATATATTCTATGAGTGCTTTTTCTGATTATCTACGAATTCCTATGGATCATACTTACTTTTCTGGCATTTGTCCGGTCCAGGCCCCCAGCAGTGAGCGACACCATTAAAAGTGCAGCTGGGATGACATTCATCGCCTAAAACAAAGGCAGCAAAATTGTAAAGAATCAAAACTTTAGACTGAAACTGAAGAGTTGAAGATTAACATAAATCTGCATAATTACACACCAGTTCTTTGACTAATCGCTTCTTTGCCTAATTCTCATAAAATCGTAATCTCTTACAAGACTCTTCATACATTTAATCCGTTTTACATTACAATCTCATCTATTAGGCCCTGTATAGGATCCGATCAAATCCAACCCAAGTAATGTAATCTAACCGAATGTAAATCTAATCCAATTACATATAAAGTGCATCATGACAATATGGAAAGCATTAATCAGCGATAGATTCGAAGTGAAACCATAATCCTCAATCAAAACATGAAGTTTATTTGAATCCAGCTGAAATCTAATAGGTCCTGGATATTGGAAGTCGGTCTACGGCGAATACGTAATATTCACCAGCTATTTAGGATAATTCCAGTCAGTTTCTCGAATATGCAACCAGTCCAAAACCTGTCTTACTCAACGTCTTTAGAACGAACATGCAAAAGACCATCGTCATATCACTCATTAATAGCAATGCACACATAATACTCCTAATTGCAGTTCTTTGGTGTTAAATAAATTAATAAAGTGTTGCATACAAGGTCGACGATATTGTTCTTGTGGCGGAGGTTTTAGTTGAACTCGGGACACGTCTCTAAGTATGTCCGTCCAGTTTATTGTCTGTTCATGGCAGAGTAGATTGTTGTTTCCAATAAAGACGTTTCCATCGAGTATCTCTGTAACGATAACATAAACATGTAGTCATCACGCCGTTTGGTTGATTCGTGATCACTCACTCTTGGTTGAAGCAAAAAGTATGCCAAACTTCACTCGACCACTGTATTGCAGTCATACTATACTCAGAAACTTCGGAACTGGCGTCGATATTGCTCACTATCACTGATCCCATAGACGGCTTGCACCCTTTTGTTTAACGGAAACTTATATGGCGTTATAAACAACAACTAGGATGAGTGCTAAGAGCTGCATCACTGCCGTCTTAAGAGCATTGGAGACCCTTGGCAATGCACTGGGGCCCCTGCCCACCCACGCGGATAAAAATTTAAACAGTTAATAAAATTAAACCTATTGATCTATTGGTACTATCAACGTTGATTCACTTTGTAACAAAATGAATGTTTAAACATAAAGAAACATACTGTAAAGCGAAGATTAATCAACACAAACTTTTGAACAATATAAAATAAGCCTCGAAAAACACAAATATTTCAACATGTAAATGATAATCAATTGGTACACAGTACAGACAGCGATGGTACCATGTGAATTATTTATTATTAATCAACACAAACGTTTGCGAAATTTCTTTGCAGAGAATTGATTTATAATTGGCTTGAAGTTATTGATGACGCACACATTAATTTTTTTGGTCTTTTTAATTTGGATCATTAGCTATGTTGAAAAAATTGTTGTCGCAAGTCAAAAGGTGTCGTCGACAGTAATCTGGATAAGAATGCAATCAAACTGCATCTTGTCTAACAGACGCAATTCAGTTGGTGCTAAATATTTCTTTAACAATGCCATTGATTCAATATTATGAGTTCGTTATATATATATATATATATATATATATATATATATATATATATATATATATATATATATATATATATATATATATATATTAAGTTAAAATTTGGCCTCAGTTAAAGTACTTCGTTACAATGCGCAACAAATGCATGTAACTTAGCTGAACTAAAAGGAGCCCGAGTGGTAATCTTCGTACCGTGTAAGGACGTGAGATACATTTCCTTCAGACCAGCGGACGTTGAATCTGGTCTGTAGTTTGTCGAAATGTAGAGACTGTAGCCGACTGACGATCCTCGTGGGTAGTAGAGGGTCCTACCTCGAATCAGTCGCAGGTTCGTCAGTGGAAGAATGTCGAAGAAGTTACCGTCTATCAAGACGTACCCGTTCACCTCTCGAATGCTTTCCAAGAAGGACATATTGTAGCTGAAAATGCCGTCGAGAAAAACGATTTCGAGATTCTCCAGGATGGTAGTGCAATTGGCGTACATGGATACGTAGGTGTTGTATCGAATCCATGGATGGCCGACATTCGTGTGAGAGAGTCCACTGCTAGATCCCGGGCACACTTCAAATATAAAAACAAGACATCAGACTGATTGTATAGCACAGTATAGTATAGTACTATAGTATAGTATATGGTATGGTATGGTATGGTATAGTATAGTATGGTATAGTATAGTATAGTATAGTATAGTATAGTATAGTATAGTATAGTATAGTATAGTATAGTATAGTATAGTATAGTATAGTATAGTACTATAGTATAGTATATGGTATGGTATGGTATAGTATAGTATAGTATGGTATAGTATAGTATAGTATAGTACAGTATAGCATAGCATAGTATAGCATTGGAAAGCATAGCAATGCATAGAACAGTAAAGTTAGTATAGTATTCTATAGCAAAACATTTTCTAGCACAGCAAAGCATAACATTGTATAGTACAGAAAAATTGAGTTCACTTTGGTTAAGTTTGGTTTATTAAAGGATATGATATAATAAGGCAGAGATAGCAATCAAACATATCACATTTTTGTAACTCAAATTTGCGTTGGTATTCATTTAGCGAACATCAAAGGATGGGTTAGTTTATCACTGTGCAAACGAAATTAATCAACCCCAGCGCTGTAGTCGAGGGTAAACGCGGGTATACAGCGTATACTCACCTCTAGAGAAATTTGAGTATACTCAGGGCTCTAGACGAGGGTATACGCGGGTATACAGCGTATACTTACCTCTCAAGAGACCGGATAGCCAATGAGCAATGAAATTTGGACTAAAAACAGAGCTTTTGAATGGTTTTTAGGGCGAATGACTAAAAAAAGTCATTAACTTTTTCAGAGACCAAATCGAATAAGTCCAAAAAATTTCATAAAATTGCTAAAAGGTCAGAAATGTTTCTTAGACGAATTCCTAAAAAAAGGTCCTCAGAATATTTTTTGGGTGACACCAGCCCTAGTGACGCCGCTGCTCACCGGTAGCGTATACTCACCTCTAACTTTACCACTACAGCCCTGATCAACCCGTAGTAGTTCAGTTAAAACAAACTGGTGGACGAGCTTTGACAATGTGCCATAATATTAAAACGCCATAACGCACATAATGGAAAGGATAACATTGCAATAACGGCAACTGTGTATCTGCGTAAATAGCCAACTGCTGCTAATGTACTTTCAAGGTCAATAGGCAGCTTAAGTGCTATGACTTAACTTTTTTTAAATTACAAACTAAGAGCACAACCGATTAGCCCGGAGAGGGTCTCTTGAATAGATGCCGGAAGGGGTTAACACACAGGGGGGACAAGTGGCCGGAAAAGCCCATAGTCAGTATCGAGTAAACATCAGCAGACTTTGTTGATCAAAGTTAGTTCAGTTATCGAATTAATTCATCTAACAGTGCATTTTCCATTCTTTGGCGCCAATCAGTTCAACTTCCAGGTTCGTCAGAGGGATATATTTGCTGACTTTAACTCTTAGACCGTGCTATATAAATTATTCACAGGAGTCAGGCTTTTGGAAAGGCGTTCATAAAAAATAGTGATGTTTGGCTACTGATTGACTGTCGTACTGGTGTGTAATGTTGCGCTTCATATGATTCACGGATATAGTAACTCGTGATGACAATCTATGACAGCCTCTGGAGTCTGCGTCCTTACAAAGGCTTACAGAAGTGTCTGCATCTATACTCCGCAGCCTATAGGCTTATTTGCTCAAGTCATGCACCTCCTCATTAAATTGGCCTACAGGCCTGCACTTTCGACAGACGTCTTGAGTTACGCAAGAAGTTTCGGCGCACAGTCATACAGGGCCTATATGGATAAATTTGAGCAATTAGTTAGGCCTATATAATTAAAGTTTAGTACACATGTGTATGTGGGCAATTAAATGGTTCAAGTTACATGTAAGCAACAAGTAAAGGTCACATTGTATAAGTGTATGTCGATGAAAGTGTTTAAAGTAGGGACCTGCGAATCACAAATTTTCAGTCGAATCGAATCTCGAATCGAATCGGGGGTAAAGGTTCGAATTCGAATCGAATCTCGAATCGATTCAGCGGATACCAGTTTGATATTCACGAAGCTTGATTGCACAGGCATACCACAGTATCAATATATCAATAACTTTTCTGCAGTTTAAAATCAAGTAAACTAAACATTAAGCGATTAAAAGAATTAAAAATAACACAAATAATTTATGAGTTAAGTAAGTAAGTAAGTATATTCTTTGTTGTAACCGCATTTTGGTGTACATACATCGAAGCGGAGTATAACCAGAGCTTCTCGTTTGAGGCGAGAGATCGATCGCTCTCCTTGGTCGCTCATCTTGCATATGGGTTATTTATGGGGTTACGAGGGGTACCCGTCCCCCACTTGTTGG
Organism: Allolobophora icterica; assembly: GCA_963556255.1. Taxonomy (NCBI): domain Eukaryota; kingdom Metazoa; phylum Annelida; class Clitellata; order Crassiclitellata; family Lumbricidae; genus Allolobophora; species Allolobophora icterica. The sequence continues at coordinate 70,686,662 of OY744602.1, read as the reverse complement.
ACTGGGGATATCGTACCCCACTTTTTGAATGATGCCAATCAATATTTTATTATTGTGCCTTCCCAGAGATCGCAGTGTCCGCCTTGCTATGTGTATGCTGGGACTAAGATTACAATGTTAGTCCCAGGTGTATGTAAGAAACAGGTAGGCCTACTCCCCACTTTTTAGGCCAAAGTTACGCCCCTGTGCAAATGTACGGGCGAGCGGTTAATCGCTCGTCTAGCCGAAGGCGTCGCACCGTCGGTTGTCGCTCGATGAGTTTAAGTTAAACTCCAAGACGATAGACTGAACTGGAGCCAGACCAATATTTTATTTGCCTAATTTACATATTATTTTATTTAACTATCTTACACTTATATACTTAGTTTCGGCCGCGGTGAATGCATGCCGTGACCTAATGACTACTGAGTGATCACTTTAATTTCGTGTAATATGATGGGCCATAGCAACACGGTTGACACCTCGCGCTGGGTGACATCATTCGTAAAGTCACTAATTATATGCAGCTATGCGAATACGATACACAAAATACGCTGTACACAGCAACTCTAGAGTCTAGAGGTCGACCGCGCATCGCTTGCCTACTCAATCCAGCGCGATCGATTTCCAACCCGCCTCCTATTTTCAAATGAGAAGCTCTGAGCATAACATTTACAATATAGGCCTATAAAACCTTTTCTTGCCAGAGGGTTTGCTGTTGTCGCGTGCCGCCGTTGCACGCAGAAATTCAACAACCAATCCACGTGCAGTAAACAATTAAAACAATTAGTTTACAACAAAGTGCGTCAAACTCTAATCATTTTCCCGAAAAAAGATTAGAAAATTTTCGAATCATGACATCATTTTCGAATCGAATCGAATACCTCCGTCCGATTCGTATATCGAAGCTTCGCAGGTCCCTAGTTTAAAGTACATATCAAATGCAAGACCTTTATCAAATGTTTCGCAGGTTAATTTTTACAGTGTTCATTGGCACTGTAGAGTAATCCTGAAATTTAGAAATGTTTTGGCATTCCTGCTTTCTCATAAGATCTTACGGTTTACTTTTAGCAGGCATTAATTATAAAGATAATAGTAAACCGAGTATATGCTTCGTTAATAACTGTACTGCAGATTTTCAGCTATAATTGCTTAAGAATATTATAAGGAATGTTCTATTACACTCACTTCATAACAAATCTTCTTCAATAGCTGATAGGAGTTAAAACTATCAGTCACCAATTCTATATATTTGAAGGATAGAATCAGTTTCAGACTCAACATTTTGCATATTTTTAGAGCCAAGATATGTAAGCCAAAACGTTCAAGTTGAAATTATTTCTTGTTGGCAAGATAATTATGCCTATAGCAGACAAATTTGCAAAAGGCTTGATGAGTGTTTTGCTAAATATTCAGCTACCATCTTAAGTTATAAAATGTCTCGATATGGTCAAATTTAACACTTTTGCACATGTAAAAGTTAATGGTCTCGCGTTGCTTAAAGGGATAATTAAGTCGCTCCAGCTAGAGTGAAAAAGTATACAATTGGTGGGATTGATTCCAGTCTCAACACTAGCAGAAGATAGATTACACGTTTAATATTAAAGTAAAAGGTTCGTTTACTCAGTCAGACATAATCAGTCCTTAGAACTTCACCAGAACGCCATTACGACAAGAAAATACAGAGTAGCTATAGAACCTAGATTCATAGGCCTGTAGCCCTCTATCGAACAAAGATTTGGAATGGTCTTCCGTTAGAGATTCACCTACTCCTCAGGCGTAACACGTCTGGTTTTTACAAGCTGCTCAAGTAGCTTTATCAAATCTCCATTGCCGTGGCTGGGCTGGGAGCGCTTCTGAGTTCTTTTCTTGAAGGTGCGCTGTCTTAAATTTCCGAATGAATGAATGAATGAATGAATGTGGGCAAATAAATCGTTCAAGTTAAATGTAAGTAACAAGTGAAGGTCACACTGTATACATGTATGTAGGTAAAAATACGTATCAAATGTAGGACCTTTATAAAATGTTTCGCAGGTTAAGTTCCACAGTGTTCGTTGGCACTGTAGGTCTAGAGTAATCCAGAAATTTAGAAACGATTTGGCATCACTGCTTTTTCATAAAATTTTATGGCGTAGGCCTACTATGGCAGACATTAATAATAGGCCTAATTATCATAGTAAGCTGAGTAAGATGCTTTAATAAATGTACTGGAGATTTTCAGCTATTGCTTAAGAATATTAGCCTATAAGGAACGTTCTATTACGCTCACTTCAACACATATCTTCTTCATTGGCTGATAGGAATTAAAACTGTCATTCGCCAATTCTGTTGGTCTGCAGCACAGAATCAGTTTCAGATTTAAAAAATTGGCACATATTTTAGAGCCAAGATATGTATGCCCCTAAGCCAAAACTTCTAAGTTGAAAATATTTCTTGCTGACACGATGATTTTACCTTATAGGCATATTTTGTAAAAAGGATTAATGAGTGTTTTGTTACCATTCTACTTTATCTAAGTCATAAACTGTCTCGATGCCATCGAATGAAAAAGTTTGTACATCCGAAAAAGTTAATGGTCTCGCGTTGTATAAAGGAATAATTATGCCCTAAGTCGCTTCAGCAAAAGAAATCAAACCACTTCTACAGCGTCTGTGATCGAGCTACTGGCTCAGTTAGCTACATCGGTAAGAGCGTTGGCTGCGCGTCTCATGCGACGCTGTGTTAGAGCGCATGCGGACCGCGATTCGCTTCCCGAAGGTGGTTTATTTCAGAGATTTAAATCTCGGGCTAGCACGGTCCCAACACGGGGACCTTAAATGGCGTGGCACCCATTCAAATGGGCAGCGGTGGTGACTGGTGAAGGATCTCACCCGATCAATTCATTGAAAAATGAGCAGGGTCGAGGCCATTATTATACGGTCGCTATCGAAAATCGCGAACATTTACATTTACATTTACTCTGTTGATTAACTTTAGGCCTAAATCACATGAAACCGAATTGAATAACAGAAAGGCATCACGAAAGCGGGTAAAAACTCGGCATCAATTACAACCAAATGAAATTTATATATTTCGAGTAGAAGGACGAGAATGATACGTCCAAACAATGGCCAGTGACGGGAACTCCGTGTTTGAACAATAGACAGCAGCGAACAATAAAGTCGTCCAGCATTAACCTTCAGATTGAGATTGCATAACAGCATGTTTTCATGGTCGCAGTGAATGCTGACAGCTCGCAAATAGCCTACCTTAGTAGGCTTAGTACTTTTCCCTGTTTCGTCGATTTGCTAAATTTGTCAAACTTTCTTTGGTCTTGGTTTACGTTCCATTATTACTACACCGCCGCCAAGTGGTTTTGATGACTTAGATGAGGACTTGATGCGAGGAGGCGTGAGTGTGAAATGATCAGAGATTTGAGGGTTATTAGGTAGTGAACCAAGTTTCAATTATGGCGATGAGGTCAGGTGGGCGGCAGCAAGAGACAAGCTCCGTGAGAATGACGGAACGTTTGGGTTTTAGTAACGACCGTATGTTAACGGTAAGAGAATGAAGAAGGAATTTCATGTTAGTGGATGAAACTGAGAAAAGGGAGAATTGATTGCTGAATGGCTTTGCAGGCGGTTGTTATGATGTATTGTAATTGCAATTGTAATTATAATTATGACAACTTTTGGAGCATCGTCAATAGCAAGCTACTTCTATCATACTTTACACCTTCGACTTCAGTTTAAATGCTGAGTTAGATAGGAGGTACAGTTTTAACTCTTTTTAACATAAATGCTTTTAGTCTCCTGAATAGGCGTTGGAAGACTGTTCCAGGCACGTGTAATAATTATTACCTTGAACAGTACCTCCTATCTAACTCTTAGCATATGAACTGAAGTCGAATGTGTAAACATCCCAGAAGGAGCTCGCTATTGAGGATGCTATAAAAGTTGTCCTAATTATAATTACAACTGCAATTATAATAAATCCTAACAACCGCCTGCAAAGCCACTCTGCAATCAGTATTCCAACGCCTATGTGACGTGGGCCGGCTACATGAAAGGCCCGATCGCCCGTTTCAGTATTAGCTACTTGCACAAATAGATAGTTGACTTTAAGATCGCAGTCGCGACCCATTACTATTAGGGTCGTCCGATAGCGGTCTAATGCTGGCTGCGATTGACTCTGGAAACTTCTCTCTTCTTTCTCTTCTGGACCTGTCTGCCGCATTCGACACAGTCGACCAAAACATTCTTCTCCAGCGACTATACAAATGTCTCAATAACTGCGCACCAAGCTACCTCGATCAGTAGCTCGATCACAGACGCTGTAGAAGTGGTTTGATTTCTTTTGCTGAAGCGAATTAGGGCATAATTATTCCTTTATACAACGCGAGACCATTAACTTTTTCGGATGTACAAACTTTTTCATTCGATGGCATCGAGACAGTTTATGACTTAGATAAAGTAGAATGGTAACAAAACACTCATTAATCCTTTTTACAAAATATGCCTATAAGGTAAAATCATCGTGTCAGCAAGAAATATTTTCAACTTAGAAGTTTTGGCTTAGGGGCATACATATCTTGGCTCTAAAATATGTGCCAATTTTTTAAATCTGAAACTGATTCTGTGCTGCAGACCAACAGAATTGGCGAATGACAGTTTTAATTCCTATCAGCCAATGAAGAAGATATGTGTTGAAGTGAGCGTAATAGAACGTTCCTTATAGGCTAATATTGTAGCGTGCTGGTCCCGCTCTAGCGAGTGCCCGCGCTGTTGTGAGAGAACATCTGAAGAGTATACAAGCCCTGGTTTTGAACCCAGCTTGCTGGCGCTGTGGGCCTGTTCTCTTCTCTCTATCTGCTGCAACCGCTGTCGCCTTTTCTTACTAGGCCGAGAGCGAGGCTTCACGTCCGGTTGCATTATACTAGGTCCCTGAGGCATTCTTCTACCATGGATGACGAGTGGCATGTCCGCGGCTTCCGTTGCTGGCGCAGCAGGGCTTAGTGTCAAGCCCTCACTAGGGTTCGGCGCTCTCACAACAGACTCAATTTCTTTCTTCTGCTCTCTTCTCTCAGGGACCCTATCTGATAACAGGCGCTCCATAAATACTCGTTGAGTTTCCATGAAGGTCTGTTGAGATTCGAATAATGACCTTATAAGAGTTTCCTGATTTGTCTGGCGCTCTATAAATGCCCCTAGTACAGAGTCTTGATTTATCTGGCGCTCTACAAGCTTTTTCCTGGGTTCCTACCACCCTTTCCAAAATGTCGCCTATTCGGCTAGTTTCGTGTTCAGATAAAATCTCTTCTTCCATTATAATTATTTATTGAACAGAAATGAAATTATCGACTTATACTATCGCCATATGTTCATTTACATTTATATAGCACAAGTGAATCTAAACTATCGACTTATCTATCGCTGTATGTTTCCTGACTAAGTTAACGTGTACATTTATATAGCACATGAACTTAACCTATCGCCTTATCGCTTCACAACAAATTTATACATATCTAATCTATCTAAGTATCGCTGGAGATTCCAATATGCGACTCAAAAGAATAAGGGGTTGTTCTCCCTGAACTTCCAAGATATATTCTTCTCAATTGCCAATATTTGCGATTCCGGTCAAATCCAGTAAATATCAATCCTCGTCAAGGTTATCCAAGGTCACGGAGCTCCGTTGCACCAATTCAATCGAAAACATGGCCTCCCGGTAATTTTGCCATAATTCCCCAAATTCGAAGAAATATCGAACGCCCGTCGATAAATTCGACGCCCGATCTTCAAAGATGTAGTTGCGATGAAATATTATCCCCGAATTTCGACAATTTCCATCGTTTTAATCGTAAAATTCCTTATTGCGCAGTTAAGACCATTTCACGCTAAAAAATAGCTCCAAGGACACCAATTCCTTCCTTCCTCGTCCACGTCTATGCTGAAACTGCATACAGGCCACGAAAACGGGCGCAAATGTTCGCACGTGCTCACCTCTAGCCAATCACGAACAAGCACAGAAAGCGCGACGTCTTCTCATTGGTTGACTCGCATACCACAGATCTACTGCTGGCATGCAATGTACAGCACTACCGCAGTGGCCTCTAGCGAATAACATTGACTTCGCAATCTTAGTGAAAGTAATATACTTAAGGCTTGTAACAATTCGTTACACCCTCCCCCACTTAGCTCAAATTTCCAGACACTCTGGAAATTTGCTGGGAACAATCCCAGAGTCATCCAGGAAATCTCCAGATTTTAGTACAATGTCCCTTAACTACAACATCGATACTAGCAAACAGCAAGGTTTCGTAAGCATCACTCAATCCTGCGAGAAGTCAACAATGTCTACTACCATTACATCAGAAGCAGAAGAGCTCCTACACAACTAATGTCAAGCTAAGGTAAGACTGTTCTATTAAGCAAAGTACAATAGCTTAAAAAATTTATACTAGCAATAAAGTAAACACCTATTCATCAACATAAAACTAAGAGACATAGCATCTCGCTCCTTTCAACAATAGTCGCCATTAAGCGGCGCAGAACTAGACTTACAAAACTAAATCCTTATGAATGTCACATTATACCGACTCTCTAGTGACAGGCACAGGGTAGTGGCATTATTACAATACATCACTCTCAAATCTCCTTACCTTATCTCATACTTATACAGTGTCAACCTTACATGTACCTTACCGGTTTCTTAATTTCGCGCCTGGGCCGATCGATAACAACCAAATCCAGATCCTCAGGGTCATCACAGATGTCCGCGGCATCCGGTCTCACATCCTGCTGAGGGGCCGGTCTACCCTCCCAATTATCAAGTGGCTCTCCCTCATAACTCTTGAGTTTATCTACATAGACTAACTGTGGTCGTGACCTAGCGGACTTCTGTATCTTGTACAAGACCGCGTTCAGTTGTTCTATAACTCGATAGGGACCCGTGTAATACTTTGCCCATTTCTCTTTCAAGCCAGGCCGCTTCCTTGGATAGAAATACCAGACAAGTTCTCCTGGTTTGAAGGTGGCCGGTTTAACTCTTAAATTGTACCGATAGGCTCGGCTTGTAGCCTGGCGTTGCATAAACTCTCGAGCTAACCTAAAATCAGCTTGAACATTTTTCATCTGCAGAGCTACGAAATCATCAGTGTTTAACAAAACATCAGACATTTGAACATCGCCTAATACTAAGTCAATCGGTAAACACAATTCCCGTGACAGGAACAGACGATTCGGACTGAATCCTGTACTTTCACTTTCCGTAGCTCTGTAGGCGGCGAGGACATAAGGCAGATGCACATCCCAATCCCTTTGATTGTGAGCGACCACCTTTGCCAACATAGCGTTCAACGTTCTATGGAAACGCTCCACAGCTCCGTTCGAACTTGGTTTATATGGCGATGTTCTTACTTTGTCGATCTGTAATCGTTTACATAAGTCTTGAAATAAGGCAGCCTCAAAACATGGACCTTGGTCCGTGAGGATCTGTCTAGGGCATCCATACCTAGAAAAGACCTCAGTGACCAAAACTCTGGCTACGGTTGATGCTTCCTGATTGCGTATAGGATGAGCTTCAGCCCAGCGCGTATAGTGATCCACTGCCGTCAAAATGTAACGATATCCCTTGCTAGACACTGGGTGTGGGCCGGTGATATCTACTCCGAGACATTCCCACGGGGCGCCCACGATCATCGACTGCAGCTGTCCCTGACGAGGTGGTTTACCACGAAAGTATTGTGCGCACAAAGTACACCGACGCAGTTGCATTCTTACATTCTCCCTCCACCCGGGCCAATATGCTCTTTTCTGTAGCTGGGCGAGAGTTCGACGTATTCCCATGTGTCCTCCATTTATGCCTTCGTGCGACAACTGGATAAGCGCAGACCGACGACTCGGCGGTGGTATCAATTGTAACCATCGCACTTCATTTGTCTCAGGGTCCAGCCATTTTCTTTTCAATAGTCCATCTTGCACTACCAACTGAGGCCATTGTGCCACTAACGTCTTCACCATAGTAGTTGAACTTCGTATACGATCGTAAGAAGGAACTTCATCTGAAGACGATTTCTGCTGCATCACCCAACCCAACTCAGGGTCGGTCCTTTGCTCATCACCAATAACCTGACGACTCCAGTCCACAGGTAAGTCGGATGCACCACTCACAGTTTCTGAAACTTCCCTCACTGCATCCACTTGGCATGGTCGACGAGACATGGCGTCTGCGTTTCGGTGAGTAGTTCCTGCTCGATGCTGAATGTCGAATTGAAATTCTTCTATTACTGACAACCACCGGGCCTGTTGTCCTATCGGAAGAGGAGTTCTCCTTAACCACTGCAAGGCTGAATGATCAGTCCGTAGTAAAAACTTTCTTCCCAACAGGTATTGTCTGTAGGTCTTGAGATAATAGACGATCGCTAATAGTTCCCTTCTTGTTACATCGTAATTTTGCTCGGCCAAAGAGCAAACTCTGCTGCCATAGCAAATAACACGTTCTTCTCCTCCTTGTACTTGAGAGAGAACTGCTCCAATAGCTTCTCCTGAAGCATCCGTATCTAAGACGTATAAACCAACATCGTTAGGTAACGCCAGAATAGGTGCCTCGGTTAGCCTCTTCTTTAGTTCCTCAAACGCTTTTTCACATTCTGCTGACCAACGGAATTGTACTCCTTTCTGAGTTAACGCGTGAAGCGGGCGAGCAACTTTGGCAAACTCCGAAACAAACTTTCGATAGTAAGAACATAATCCAAGAAATGCTCTCACATCACGAAGCTTTCGAGGTGTCGGCCAATCTCTTACTGCTGCTATCTTTTCTTCATCCGTTGCGATACCATTTTCGCTAACCACGTGTCCAAGAAATAGCACTTGACGTTGCAAAAGATGGCACTTAGATGGCTTTAACTTTAGTCCCACTGAAGCTAGTCTTGTCAGCACACATGTCAACCGGGTTAGATGCGTGTCCATATCGGATGCAAAGACAATAATGTCATCCAGATATATTAAACACATCGAAAAATTCAACCCCGCCATGACCAAATTCATCATACGAGCAAAACAGGCCGGAGAGTTGGTCAGTCCAAACGGGAGTACACGAAACTGAAAACTTCCTTTTCAGGTAATGAATGTCGTCTTGGGTCGGTCCTTCGGATGCACAGCGACCTGATGATAGCCAGCCCGGAGGTCGAAGGTACTGAACCATTTCGCTCCAGCTAATGCATCTAGACTCTCGCTTATTAACGGTAAGGGATAAACATCCTTGACCGTCTTTGCGTTTACTGCTCGATAGTCTACGCAGAATCTTGACGACCCATCTCGTTTCTTGACCATCACCACATTACTCGACCACGCAGAGGTCGAAGGTTCGATAATGCGGTGCTGCAACATCTGATCAACCTGTTCGTCGATTACCGGCAACAAAGACAATGGTTGTCGTCGAAGCGGCTGTTTCACAGGAGTTTCATTTCCAGTCTCGATTTCGTGTCGTACAATTTCAGGTACTGAACCATTTCGCTCCAGCTAATGCATCTAGACTCTCGCTTATTAACGGTAAGGGATAAACATCCTTGACCGTCTTTGCGTTTACTGCTCGATAGTCTACGCAGAATCTTGACGACCCATCTCGTTTCTTGACCATCACCACATTACTCGACCACGCAGAGGTCGAAGGTTCGATAATGCGGTGCTGCAACATCTGATCAACCTGTTCGTCGATTACCGGCAACAAAGACAATGGTTGTCGTCGAAGCGGCTGTTTCACAGGAGTTTCATTTCCAGTCTCGATTTCGTGTCGTACAATTTCTGTAAAACCAAGATCCCATTCGTGCAAGGAGAAGGCTTTAGAATTGTCCAAGATAATCTTTCGTAATTTCTCTTTCACTTCTGCGGAGACATCTTCGGCAACTTCAGTCCAGAGCACCGAAAGCTGAGATTCAATTTCCGCTTCTGAGATTTTCTCTGGTGTCTCAGTAACTGCAGCACATCCCGCTGTGTTGAGATTTTCAAGATCTTCTCCAACCACGGTAACTTGTTCTGTCGTGCACTGAATTCCCTTTTTCACTCGGATTTCGCGACCAGTCGGGTTCATGACCCGCACAGTCAAATCCACCATTCTTTCAGGAAGAAGTGTCCCGGCAACTACTAATCCAGAAGCTAACACTTGCGGCTGAGTCGCCCACGGAGACAACTTCAGTTTCAAGTCCGATAAAATCGCATAAGCCTCAATATCCATTTCACTGCGAGCAGGCACCTTTACATTGTTAGCCACGGCTATCCTCCTGCAGACTGCTGTTCGACGTCGACCTTGGATAGGAATAGTGTGACCTTGAATCTGAACCCACCTCGCTCCGAGGTTCAATAGAACACTATTTTTCTCCATCCAGTCCATTCCGATTATAAGCTCTGTAACTTGTTCAGTGGCCAAACACTTGACTTCAAAAGAGAAATTGTCCACCGTACAATTAAGAGTAACTTCGCCCAATACACGGATTTCGGAACCATTTGCCGCTCTAACTAGCTGTCGGGATTCTCTCATATCCTCTTTACGTACCAACGATGCTGGAGTCAAGGACAATTCACTCCCTGTGTCCAGTAATGCGAAGGTAGGCTTTCCATTCACAGTCAACGAGAGATAGGCGTTGCTACATCCCTGAATATGTCGATTGCTTGCCGGTTCTTGTTGGTTCGGAGTTCCATCTACATCGGTCGGAACATTCTGTCAAAACGGACATGACCTGGCCAAGTGTCCGGGTTGATTGCACTCAAAGCAGAGCTTGGTAGACCGCCATGACTTTCGGTTGTCTTTCCTTTGTCCACTATCGAAATAACTGGTCGCACCTTCCATTCTCCAACGAGGCGGAACTTCTCGCTGAGCTTGCGGCTGAAAAGGAGGAGGAGGAATTCTAAAGGCTGACGAATTTTGCCAGGATTCCAATGCTTTCTCCATTTTCCATCTACATCAGTAGCTCGATCACAGACGCTGTAGAAGTGGTTTGATTTCTTTTGCTGAAGCGAATTAGGGCATAATTATTCCTTTATACAACGCGAGACCATTAACTTTTTCGGATGTACAAACTTTTTCATTCGATGGCATCGAGACAGTTTATGACTTAGATAAAGTAGAATGGTAACAAAACACTCATTAATCCTTTTTACAAAATATGCCTATAAGGTAAAATCATCGTGTCAGCAAGAAATATTTTCAACTTAGAAGTTTTGGCTTAGGGGCATACATATCTTGGCTCTAAAATATGTGCCAATTTTTTAAATCTGAAACTGATTCTGTGCTGCAGACCAACAGAATTGGCGAATGACAGTTTTAATTCCTATCAGCCAATGAAGAAGATATGTGTTGAAGTGAGCGTAATAGAACGTTCCTTATAGGCTAATATTGTAGCGTGCTGGTCCCGCTCTAGCGAGTGCCCGCGCTGTTGTGAGAGAACATCTGAAGAGTATACAAGCCCTGGTTTTGAACCCAGCTTGCTGGCGCTGTGGGCCTGTTCTCTTCTCTCTATCTGCTGCAACCGCTGTCGCCTTTTCTTACTAGGCCGAGAGCGAGGCTTCACGTCCGGTTGCATTATACTAGGTCCCTGAGGCATTCTTCTACCATGGATGACGAGTGGCATGTCCGCGGCTTCCGTTGCTGGCGCAGCAGGGCTTAGTGTCAAGCCCTCACTAGGGTTCGGCGCTCTCACAACAGACTCAATTTCTTTCTTCTGCTCTCTTCTCTCAGGGACCCTATCTGATAACAGGCGCTCCATAAATACTCGTTGAGTTTCCATGAAGGTCTGTTGAGATTCGAATAATGACCTTATAAGAGTTTCCTGATTTGTCTGGCGCTCTATAAATGCCCCTAGTACAGAGTCTTGATTTATCTGGCGCTCTACAAGCTTTTCCTGGGTTCCTACCACCCTTTCCAAAATGTCGCCTATTCGGCTAGTTTCGTGTTCAGATAAAATCTCTTCTTCCATTATAATTATTTATTGAACAGAAATGAAATTATCGACTTATACTATCGCCATATGTTCATTTACATTTATATAGCACAAGTGAATCTAAACTATCGACTTATCTATCGCTGTATGTTTCCTGACTAAGTTAACGTGTACATTTATATAGCACATGAACTTAACCTATCGCCTTATCGCTTCACAACAAATTTATACATATCTAATCTATCTAAGTATCGCTGGAGATTCCAATATGCGACTCAAAAGAATAAGGGGTTGTTCTCCCTGAACTTCCAAGATATATTCTTCTCAATTGCCAATATTTGCGATTCCGGTCAAATCCAGTAAATATCAATCCTCGTCAAGGTTATCCAAGGTCACGGAGCTCCGTTGCACCAATTCAATCGAAAACATGGCCTCCCGGTAATTTTGCCATAATTCCCCAAATTCGAAGAAATATCGAACGCCCGTCGATAAATTCGACGCCCGATCTTCAAAGATGTAGTTGCGATGAAATATTATCCCCGAATTTCGACAATTTCCATCGTTTTAATCGTAAAATTCCTTATTGCGCAGTTAAGACCATTTCACGCCAAGGACACCAATTCCTTCCTTCCTCGTCCACGTCTATGCTGAAACTGCATACAGGCCACGAAAACGGGCGCAAATGTTCGCACGTGCTCACCTCTAGCCAATCACGAACAAGCACAGAAAGCGCGACGTCTTCTCATTGGTTGACTCGCATACCACAGATCTACTGCTGGCATGCAATGTACAGCACTACCGCAGTGGCCTCTAGCGAATAACATTGACTTCGCAATCTTAGTGAAAGTAATATACTTAAGGCTTGTAACAATTCGTTACACCCTCCCCCACTTAGCTCAAATTTCCAGACACTCTGGAAATTTGCTGGGAACAATCCCAGAGTCATCCAGGAAATCTCCAGATTTTAGTACAATGTCCCTTAACTACAACATCGATACTAGCAAACAGCAAGGTTTCGTAAGCATCACTCAATCCTGCGAGAAGTCAACAATGTCTACTACCATTACATCAGAAGCAGAAGAGCTCCTACACAACTAATGTCAAGCTAAGGTAAGACTGTTCTATTAAGCAAAGTACAATAGCTTAAAAAATTTATACTAGCAATAAAGTAAACACCTATTCATCAACATAAAACTAAGAGACATAGCATCTCGCTCCTTTCAACAATAGTCGCCATTAAGCGGCGCAGAACTAGACTTACAAAACTAAATCCTTATGAATGTCACATTATACCGACTCTCTAGTGACAGGCACAGGGTAGTGGCATTATTACAATACATCACTCTCAAATCTCCTTACCTTATCTCATACTTATACAGTGTCAACCTTACATGTACCTTACCGGTTTCTTAATTTCGCGCCTGGGCCGATCGATAACAACCAAATCCAGATCCTCAGGGTCATCACAGATGTCCGCGGCATCCGGTCTCACATCCTGCTGAGGGGCCGGTCTACCCTCCCAATTATCAAGTGGCTCTCCCTCATAACTCTTGAGTTTATCTACATAGACTAACTGTGGTCGTGACCTAGCGGACTTCTGTATCTTGTACAAGACCGCGTTCAGTTGTTCTATAACTCGATAGGGACCCGTGTAATACTTTGCCCATTTCTCTTTCAAGCCAGGCCGCTTCCTTGGATAGAAATACCAGACAAGTTCTCCTGGTTTGAAGGTGGCCGGTTTAACCCTTAAATTGTACCGATAGGCTCGGCTTGTAGCCTGGCGTTGCATAAACTCTCGAGCTAACCTAAAATCAGCTTGAACATTTTTCATCTGCAGAGCTACGAAATCATCAGTGTTTAACAAAACATCAGACATTTGAACATCGCCTAATACTAAGTCAATCGGTAAACACAATTCCCGTGACAGGAACAGACGATTCGGACTGAATCCTGTACTTTCACTTTCCGTAGCTCTGTAGGCGGCGAGGACATAAGGCAGATGCACATCCCAATCCCTTTGATTGTGAGCGACCACCTTTGCCAACATAGCGTTCAACGTTCTATGGAAACGCTCCACAGCTCCGTTCGAACTTGGTTTATATGGCGATGTTCTTACTTTGTCGATCTGTAATCGTTTACATAAGTCTTGAAATAAGGCAGCCTCAAAACATGGACCTTGGTCCGTGAGGATCTGTCTAGGGCATCCATACCTAGAAAAGACCTCAGTGACCAAAACTCTGGCTACGGTTGATGCTTCCTGATTGCGTATAGGATGAGCTTCAGCCCAGCGCGTATAGTGATCCACTGCCGTCAAAATGTAACGATATCCCTTGCTAGACACTGGGTGTGGGCCGGTGATATCTACTCCGAGACATTCCCACGGGGCGCCCACGATCATCGACTGCAGCTGTCCCTGACGAGGTGGTTTACCACGAAAGTATTGTGCGCACAAAGTACACCGACGCAGTTGCATTCTTACATTCTCCCTCCACCCGGGCCAATATGCTCTTTTCTGTAGCTGGGCGAGAGTTCGACGTATTCCCATGTGTCCTCCATTTATGCCTTCGTGCGACAACTGGATAAGCGCAGACCGACGACTCGGCGGTGGTATCAATTGTAACCATCGCACTTCATTTGTCTCAGGGTCCAGCCATTTTCTTTTCAATAGTCCATCTTGCACTACCAACTGAGGCCATTGTGCCACTAACGTCTTCACCATAGTAGTTGAACTTCGTATACGATCGTAAGAAGGAACTTCATCTGAAGACGATTTCTGCTGCATCACCCAACCCAACTCAGGGTCGGTCCTTTGCTCATCACCAATAACCTGACGACTCCAGTCCACAGGTAAGTCGGATGCACCACTCACAGTTTCTGAAACTTCCCTCACTGCATCCACTTGGCATGGTCGACGAGACATGGCGTCTGCGTTTCGGTGAGTAGTTCCTGCTCGATGCTGAATGTCGAATTGAAATTCTTCTATTACTGACAACCACCGGGCCTGTTGTCCTATCGGAAGAGGAGTTCTCCTTAACCACTGCAAGGCTGAATGATCAGTCCGTAGTAAAAACTTTCTTCCCAACAGGTATTGTCTGTAGGTCTTGAGATAATAGACGATCGCTAATAGTTCCCTTCTTGTTACATCGTAATTTTGCTCGGCCAAAGAGCAAACTCTGCTGCCATAGCAAATAACACGTTCTTCTCCTCCTTGTACTTGAGAGAGAACTGCTCCAATAGCTTCTCCTGAAGCATCCGTATCTAAGACGTATAAACCAACATCGTTAGGTAACGCCAGAATAGGTGCCTCGGTTAGCCTCTTCTTTAGTTCCTCAAACGCTTTTTCACATTCTGCTGACCAACGGAATTGTACTCCTTTCTGAGTTAACGCGTGAAGCGGGCGAGCAACTTTGGCAAACTCCGAAACAAACTTTCGATAGTAAGAACATAATCCAAGAAATGCTCTCACATCACGAAGCTTTCGAGGTGTCGGCCAATCTCTTACTGCTGCTATCTTTTCTTCATCCGTTGCGATACCATTTTCGCTAACCACGTGTCCAAGAAATAGCACTTGACGTTGCAAAAGATGGCACTTAGATGGCTT
Source organism: Allolobophora icterica (assembly GCA_963556255.1). Lineage (NCBI taxonomy): Eukaryota > Metazoa > Annelida > Clitellata > Crassiclitellata > Lumbricidae > Allolobophora > Allolobophora icterica. The sequence goes on along the minus strand of OY744602.1, from coordinate 70,671,168 downwards.
TAACTTTAGTCCCACTGAAGCTAGTCTTGTCAGCACACATGTCAACCGGGTTAGATGCGTGTCCATATCGGATGCAAAGACAATAATGTCATCCAGATATATTAAACACATCGAAAAATTCAACCCCGCCATGACCAAATTCATCATACGAGCAAAACAGGCCGGAGAGTTGGTCAGTCCAAACGGGAGTACACGAAACTGAAAACTTCCTTTTCAGGTAATGAATGTCGTCTTGGGTCGGTCCTTCGGATGCACAGCGACCTGATGATAGCCAGCCCGGAGGTCGAAGGTACTGAACCATTTCGCTCCAGCTAATGCATCTAGACTCTCGCTTATTAACGGTAAGGGATAAACATCCTTGACCGTCTTTGCGTTTACTGCTCGATAGTCTACGCAGAATCTTGACGACCCATCTCGTTTCTTGACCATCACCACATTACTCGACCACGCAGAGGTCGAAGGTTCGATAATGCGGTGCTGCAACATCTGATCAACCTGTTCGTCGATTACCGGCAACAAAGACAATGGTTGTCGTCGAAGCGGCTGTTTCACAGGAGTTTCATTTCCAGTCTCGATTTCGTGTCGTACAATTTCAGGTACTGAACCATTTCGCTCCAGCTAATGCATCTAGACTCTCGCTTATTAACGGTAAGGGATAAACATCCTTGACCGTCTTTGCGTTTACTGCTCGATAGTCTACGCAGAATCTTGACGACCCATCTCGTTTCTTGACCATCACCACATTACTCGACCACGCAGAGGTCGAAGGTTCGATAATGCGGTGCTGCAACATCTGATCAACCTGTTCGTCGATTACCGGCAACAAAGACAATGGTTGTCGTCGAAGCGGCTGTTTCACAGGAGTTTCATTTCCAGTCTCGATTTCGTGTCGTACAATTTCTGTAAAACCAAGATCCCATTCGTGCAAGGAGAAGGCTTTAGAATTGTCCAAGATAATCTTTCGTAATTTCTCTTTCACTTCTGCGGAGACATCTTCGGCAACTTCAGTCCAGAGCACCGAAAGCTGAGATTCAATTTCCGCTTCTGAGATTTTCTCTGGTGTCTCAGTAACTGCAGCACATCCCGCTGTGTTGAGATTTTCAAGATCTTCTCCAACCACGGTAACTTGTTCTGTCGTGCACTGAATTCCCTTTTTCACTCGGATTTCGCGACCAGTCGGGTTCATGACCCGCACAGTCAAATCCACCATTCTTTCAGGAAGAAGTGTCCCGGCAACTACTAATCCAGAAGCTAACACTTGCGGCTGAGTCGCCCACGGAGACAACTTCAGTTTCAAGTCCGATAAAATCGCATAAGCCTCAATATCCATTTCACTGCGAGCAGGCACCTTTACATTGTTAGCCACGGCTATCCTCCTGCAGACTGCTGTTCGACGTCGACCTTGGATAGGAATAGTGTGACCTTGAATCTGAACCCACCTCGCTCCGAGGTTCAATAGAACACTATTTTTCTCCATCCAGTCCATTCCGATTATAAGCTCTGTAACTTGTTCAGTGGCCAAACACTTGACTTCAAAAGAGAAATTGTCCACCGTACAATTAAGAGTAACTTCGCCCAATACACGGATTTCGGAACCATTTGCCGCTCTAACTAGCTGTCGGGATTCTCTCATATCCTCTTTACGTACCAACGATGCTGGAGTCAAGGACAATTCACTCCCTGTGTCCAGTAATGCGAAGGTAGGCTTTCCATTCACAGTCAACGAGAGATAGGCGTTGCTACATCCCTGAATATGTCGATTGCTTGCCGGTTCTTGTTGGTTCGGAGTTCCATCTACATCGGTCGGAACATTCTGTCAAAACGGACATGACCTGGCCAAGTGTCCGGGTTGATTGCACTCAAAGCAGAGCTTGGTAGACCGCCATGACTTTCGGTTGTCTTTCCTTTGTCCACTATCGAAATAACTGGTCGCACCTTCCATTCTCCAACGAGGCGGAACTTCTCGCTGAGCTTGCGGCTGAAAAGGAGGAGGAGGAATTCTAAAGGCTGACGAATTTTGCCAGGATTCCAATGCTTTCTCCATTTTCTCCAACCTCTTCTGTTGTGTTTCGATAAGTTGACGAAGCGACGCTAAATTCGGATCATTTTCCTTCACAGCCTTCACACGTGCCGGTCGATGTTCAAATTGATCTGAACTGTCCTTGTCGACTCGAGAATAGCCTTCTAAACGCAAAGCAAGTTTGTACGCTTGATCAAGTGTCTCTGGCTCGCGTTCCCGTAGCTTCAAGGCTAATTCTTTATCTTTTAAGGCATCCACGAAAGCACGTATCGTAATAGTTTCACTATGTTGCGACGGTGGTCCAGGGTATGCCAAAGTTAGCAGTCTTCGAATGTCCTGAACTAAGCTTCCAAGATCCTCTCCATCTTTTTGTCTTCTTGTACTTAATTGAGTCTGATATAACGCAGCTTGCTCTGCACTTCCGTAACGAGATCGAAGTTTCTTAACCAAGTCCGACCAGGTAACCATAGTAGCAGAGTCGAATTCCCATAACAGCTGATTTGCCGGTTCTGTTAAAGAACACGTTAGCTGCTTTAATTTCTCTTCATCTGTCCAACCGTTATTTCTAGAACACACCTCAAATTTTCGAAGAAAAGCTTCTATTGGGGTTCGACCATTGTAACCACCAAGCTTAATCCATTGTCTACTTCTCTCCGGTGTTACATTCGTCGAGGTAGACGTTAGAATTGGCTTCACCGTAGCTTCCGCAGTAGAAATAGTTTCTCCCGTTGCAGCTTGTTTAACTTTAGCCACAACCGGTTTATTCTCCATTGCGATTAAACAGTCATCAGGAACAACAGTTTGGGTTGCCACTGACGTCACTATTTTCTGAAGCATCATCTTCTGTTGAGGCTTTGGCTCCATGTTGCAAACAACTTCCGGTTTGGACATTGAGGCAGCTGTGGATATCCGAGGCCCATTAATGTCTGTAGTATGAACAGGCATAAGCATAAACATGTTGCTTGACTTATTCATTTCTCCTGCATCAACAATACTAACATACTGAGGAGGAAAGGACGCTGCGACTTTTGACGGCATCATCAAAGATTCGATTTGTCCACCAGTAGATCGAGGCATAGTCAGCGACGACGAAGGCAGATGCTGAGAAAGTGTTACTACTCTTGGCTCAGATGACATGGCGTAGACAGGAGTATTCGTCATTTGAAGTCGTTCATCTTGGCTCCAACTGACTTGTGCAACTGTAGGCCTTGTTTCTGTCCAAGTTCTAGGCAAGGTGGTCGCTCTCATGTCGACAGGTACATGACGACTGGGATGCGCATCTCTGCCTGTTCTTCCCCCTTGAGAGACTTGAGAAACCAAGTCTTCTCGTACTGTTGGCCTTCGAGAGTCTTCTCCCAAGCTTTGACCAACACCTGCAACTGAAAACTCCAGGTTAGTATATGATCGTATATTCTTTTGACCTACACCTACTGGGTTAACCTTAGTATCTACATTATGTGTTGACCTAGCATTACTAACATCAGAGTCTGTACTATTAGTTTCACTGAGACTCTCAATTGCATCCGCGTCTGAAGCAGAATTTAGTTCTATCTCTGTTTGTGTAGGCATAGCCCAGTTAAACATTTTATTTTCTAACTCTGCTGGTCCTAAGTCCATTAAGTTTGCCCTATCCATTCTATAGAAAATTTCATTATCTTCTGTATGGTAGGCTGGCTTCGGTTCTTCTGTAGTTCTAACCAAATCTTCTCTAGTTCTAACCCCACTTCTGGTACCAAGTGTAGCGTGCTGGTCCCGCTCTAGCGAGTGCCCGCGCTGTTGTGAGAGAACATCTGAAGAGTATACAAGCCCTGGTTTTGAACCCAGCTTGCTGGCGCTGTGGGCCTGTTCTCTTCTCTCTATCTGCTGCAACCGCTGTCGCCTTTTCTTACTAGGCCGAGAGCGAGGCTTCACGTCCGGTTGCATTATACTAGGTCCCTGAGGCATTCTTCTACCATGGATGACGAGTGGCATGTCCGCGGCTTCCGTTGCTGGCGCAGCAGGGCTTAGTGTCAAGCCCTCACTAGGGTTCGGCGCTCTCACAACAGACTCAATTTCTTTCTTCTGCTCTCTTCTCTCAGGGACCCTATCTGATAACAGGCGCTCCATAAATACTCGTTGAGTTTCCATGAAGGTCTGTTGAGATTCGAATAATGACCTTATAAGAGTTTCCTGATTTGTCTGGCGCTCTATAAATGCCCCTAGTACAGAGTCTTGATTTATCTGGCGCTCTACAAGCTTTTCCTGGGTTCCTACCACCCTTTCCAAAATGTCGCCTATTCGGCTAGTTTCGTGTTCAGATAAAATCTCTTCTTCCATTATAATTATTTATTGAACAGAAATGAAATTATCGACTTATACTATCGCCATATGTTCATTTACATTTATATAGCACAAGTGAATCTAAACTATCGACTTATCTATCGCTGTATGTTTCCTGACTAAGTTAACGTGTACATTTATATAGCACATGAACTTAACCTATCGCCTTATCGCTTCACAACAAATTTATACATATCTAATCTATCTAAGTATCGCTGGAGATTCCAATATGCGACTCAAAAGAATAAGGGGTTGTTCTCCCTGAACTTCCAAGATATATTCTTCTCAATTGCCAATATTTGCGATTCCGGTCAAATCCAGTAAATATCAATCCTCGTCAAGGTTATCCAAGGTCACGGAGCTCCGTTGCACCAATTCAATCGAAAACATGGCCTCCCGGTAATTTTGCCATTATTCCCCAAATTCGAAGAAATATCGAACGCCCGTCGATAAATTCGACGCCCGATCTTCAAAGATGTAGTTGCGATGAAATATTATCCCCGAATTTCGACAATTTCCATCGTTTTAATCGTAAAATTCCTTATTGCGCAGTTAAGACCATTTCACGCTAAAAATAGCTCCAAGGACACCAATTCCTTCCTTCCTCGTCCACGTCTATGCTGAAACTGCATACAGGCCACGAAAACGGGCGCAAATGTTCGCACGTGCTCACCTCTAGCCAATCACGAACAAGCACAGAAAGCGCGACGTCTTCTCATTGGTTGACTCGCATACCACAGATCTACTGCTGGCATGCAATGTACAGCACTACCGCAGTGGCCTCTAGCGAATAACATTGACTTCGCAATCTTAGTGAAAGTAATATACTTAAGGCTTGTAACAATTCGTTACAATATTCTTAAGCAATAGCTGAAAATCTCCAGTACAATTATTAAAGCAGCTTTCTCAGCTTACTATGATAATTAGGCCTATTATTAATGTCTGCCATAGTAGGCCTACGCCGTAAAATTTTATGAAAAAGCAGTGATGCCAAATCGTTTCTAAATTTCTGGATTACTCTAGACCTACAGTGCCAACGAACACTGTGGAACTTAACCTGCGAAACATTTTATAAAGGTCCTACATTTGATACGCATTTTTACCTACATACATGTATACAGTGTGACCTTCACTTGTTATTTACATTTAACTTGAACGATTTATTTGCCCACATTCATTCATTCATTCATTCATTCATTCGGAAATTTAAGACAGCGCACCTTCAAGAAAAGAACTCAGAAGCGCTCCCAGCCCAGCCACGGCAATGGAGATTATACTTGAGCAGCTTGTAAAAAACACAGACGTGTTACGCCTGGGGAGTAGGTGAATCTCTAACGGAAGACCATTCCAAATGGAGGGCCCAGCAATAGAGAAAGCCCAGCGTTGTCTAATTGTGGAGCGAGCCCGGTGGACTAAAATTTCTCCCCAGTAGAAGACCGAAGAGCACGCCGGCCAACTGAATCAGAAAGCGGGCGGCACAGCTCACACATACAGGCAGGGGCACAGCCTAAATGTAAATGTAAATGTAAATGTAAATCTCCGAATTTCTCAGCGCCGCACAAAAGCCACGTCAGGGAGACCAGCTTATTCACCGGCCTAAGAGACAGCGCCAAACCAGTAGATCAACCCTGTTGCAGATACGATGCGGGACAGGGAAACAATGCAACACATCACGCATGTATACAGAAATATGGGCATATTTCGGCATGCGTCAATGAGCCGAGTAGCTGACCGAAGAACTGGTCGAGGCGGCCAATTAATCCAAGCGGCAGACCAACCAAGATCGAACTGCAGTGATCCAGCCTGCTTGTTACAAAAGCATCGATAAGGATGACAGTAGCATCGTGAGACAGAGAACGAGAAATAACCCGTAGTTGGCGTAGTTTATAATTACTGCTACGGGTAAGCTGGTTAACATGTTGGGAGAAGCTAAGAGTAGGTCCTTGAGGACTCCTAAATCCCGAACCACATCCTGGAAGGTGATATGCGGAAAGGCTTCTGCCACCAGAGGCCAGTTAACATCCGGTAGTCACATACAAATGTGTCTGTCTTGTCTTGTGTTCAACCTTCCTCGATCCGAGGGTTGGTCGATTCATGGACAAGCTTCCTCCATCTCCTCCTGTCCTCCGTCTCCATCAACATTCGATCGAATGGCAGCTCCATCCAAGTTCTGATGTTGGTGATCCATCCCATCTTCGGTCTCCCATGTGCTCTTGCTCCTGGTACTGTACCCTGCACTGTCTCCTTTTCCAGGCAGTTTCCCTTTTTCCTCATCAGGTGTCCGAAGTAAGAAAGTTTCCTTGTTTTGATCAAGTTTAACAAACTTCTTTCTGTTCCTGTACTCTCCAGTACCCACTCATTTGTTCTTTTTTCCGTCCATGATACTCTCAGAATCTGTCTTAGGCACTTCATTTCGAATGCCTCTATTCTTTCTTCTTCTCTCGTCTTGATAGTCCAGCTTTCGCAACCGTACAAGTGTGTGTTCCTGTTCCTGTTCCTAGCCATCCTCGATTCGAGAGTCGGCCGCATCATGCACGATGTTCCTCCAACGCTTCCTGTCCTCCGTCAACCTTAGCACTTCTTCCAGTGTCAACCCAGTCCATTCCTTTATGTTATCCAGTCACTTCGTTCTCGGTCTTCCCCTTTTTCGATCCCCTGGAATCGTGCCCTGTATGATCTCCTTCTCTATACATGTTCCCTCCCTTCTCATGATATGTCCAAAATAGATCAGGTGTGTAGGCCTACTAAAGTTTAATTATATAGGCCTAACTAATTGTTTAAATTTATTCATGTAAGCCTTGTATGACTGTGCGCCGAAGCTGCTTATGTTATTCATGACTTGGGTCGAAAGTGTACGGCCTGCAGGCCGATTTATTTGGGAGTATGGTGCAAGATGTGACCAATTAAGCCTAGACGGCGTAGTATAGACGTATGTGAGGATGCACAAAGCAGAGGCTGTTAGGCCTATTGATTGTCATCACGAGTTACTACATCCGTGAATTATTATGACGAGCCACATCATGCACCAACAGCACGACAATCAATCAGTAGCCAAACATATGACGTACATAGGGCCTACATGTATTTCGTTTGATAGTGAATTGCTAATTTTCTGTAATTCGACAGCAGTGTCATGTGATTTGCAGTTTAATTGACAGAGCTCTTTAACACTCTTAGTCGACGCCCGTATCAGACAACGTTAAATGAATACAGTAGGCTGCGTTTAAATCCGGTATAGTTTGAATGAGTGTATGAAATTATGTTTATGTGCGTTTGAATATGTGTTTATGTGTGAGTGTGTACGTACTGTAATTGACTGTCCGAATAGGCTGTATACAGTCAGTGCTTTATTCAGCTACTAAAAATAATTTATTTATTTTAATAATAAAAACAACAAAATTCTTAAAACTATTAGTCAATGCTCGTATCAGACGACGCTAAATGAGTGCAGTAGGCTGCGTTTAAATCTAGTATAGTTTGAGGGAGGTGTGAGAAATTATATTTATGTGCGTCTGAGTATGTGCTTGTATGTGGATATACCTACTGTAGTTAACTGTCCGAATAGACTGTATTAAAGTAATGTTCCCACATCCTCCTTGCAACGAAGGAGAGTCGCACATTCCTGATATTTGGCCCTTGAGCTGAGTGTGTGGTCGGATCTAAATGTCCTGGATTCACAGCATCGCAGGACTTTCCGTTTAGATGCCAGATGGTACGCCAATACCAAGCTACATTGCCCGGTGACAAAAACAAAGGCGCGCAAACAACTTGGCTAGGGTCGTTATACAGAGCAAGTTCGAACCATACATCACTTGATTACAGACTAACTAGGCAACCGAATAGAGATATATTGCTATTAGGTACAGCTGATGACGCAAGTAATATATCGGTTGTAATTTATCATATATATTCCATACTTTCCTGTTCTCTTTTACACGCCTTATTCTACTCCATTTTCTACGTTTTTAGTTCAGCTAGTTGTGATCTGTCTAAGCCTATCTCTCTTCTGTACGTCCAATTATGTTCAAACTCCTCATTTTATCACAATCTCTCCGCTTTTAATCGCCGCTTTTTATTCCTCCTATTGATCGTTTAAAAACCAAACGTTATTTATTTTTTAGCTGAAGCGAATTATTTGTTACCTAGACATAAACACAGACATTCGTAAAATCTTTAAGTGTCAATGTACAAATAATTTTATGTTTAACTAATTGCCACCGTAACCGTTGTCTATTTTGGATGTGCAAACATTTTGCATTTGACGATGTCAAGACATTTCAAAACTTAGATAAGTAGAATGGTACCGTAACGAATATTTAACAAAACACTCATTATCTGTCTGCAAATTTGCAATCAAGATGGACCTTTAACTTCGCAATTTTGACTTACATATCTTGGCTCTAAAATATTTACTAAATGTTAAGCCTGAAATTAATCCTGTGCTGCATACCAACAGAATTGGCGATTGTTACATTTAAATTCCTATAGTAACTGAAGAAAATTTATGACAAAGGCAGTTAAATTGACTTTGATCGTAATAGTAAATTATTTTTATTATTTTTAAGCTTAAGTTTACACCCAATCAATATCTGTAAATCTGTGGGACAGCTATTTAAGAAGCTTGAATCTTTTATTATGAAAAACATTAATGCCTACTTTTAGTACATCGTAAACTGTTTTGAGGAACAGTGGTGCAAAAGAGTTTCTACATTTTACGGTTAGGGGCCATCCACATATTACGTACGCACTTAGGGGGGAGGGGGGTCGGATTTTGGCGATTTTGCGTACGGGTGCGAACGGGGGGAAGGGGGGTAACAACATGTGTACGTACCCAAAATAAATTTCTAATTATGACGTCCACATTAGCCTGTTTATAACTCTGTATTATCCTATAGTCCTCCCATGGCATTTTATTACATTATATAAAAGCCACGTGCAGTTATTCTTTGCTGTGAACGACACCTATAATTTGTCTATATTGGCCCTTCAATAATCTGGCCTAAAGTGCAGACAAGCTGCCTGGAGACACTTTCTGCAGCTGGTCATCGGGGGGGGGGGTGTGCGTCAAACGTACGTACTCAGGGGGGGGTGGTGGAAGAAAGTACGCTTGCGAACAGGGGGGGAGGGGGTCCAATTTTCCCGGATTTTTGTGTACGTAATATATGGATGGCCCCTTAGGCCTACTTTACAGTGCCGACTAACACTGTGGAATTTACTCTCTGAAAATTGTATATGGGCCCTGCATTTAAAATGTATTTCCACACTTTCGCCTTCATACATGTATGCAGCGTGACTTTGAAACTTATCTTGAACCATAATCTTTGTCCGTCCCCCCACACACACACAGGTTAGCTAAAAACATAATTATATTCATAAACGCCCATAGTCATACATGTATGTGGGGTTGTCGGCCCTATATATAATAATACCCAGAACCTGCATAGGTAGTTCAATGCGTCAGTCATAGTGTACGTCTGTAGGCGGCCAATAAACCGAAGAGTATTGGTGCAGGACGGTAGTGTTAAAGTGACGTATAGACGCAGGCATCTCTGTATGGATGCACAATGCAAAGGCTGTTATAGATTGTCATTACAAGTTACTACATCCGTGATTCATTAGGAAGAGCAACATCACGCAACAACATCACGACAATCAATCAGTAGCCAAACATCCCTATTTTTTATGAACGCCTTTCGAAAATCCTGACTCCTGTTAAAGATTTATATGGCATGGTCTAAGAGTTAGAGTCAGCATGTATTCCCGTTTGACAAACATTGAAGTTGAATTGATTGGCGAGTGAATGGAAAATGAACGATTAGATGAAATTAATTCAATAATTGAACTAAGTGAAATCAACAAAGTCTGCCGATGTTTACCAGATAATGACTGGGCTTTTCTGGCCACTTGCCCGCCTGCGTATATATATATATATATATATACATATATATATATAGAACCACTTTCAGGCATCTATTAAGGAGAGGAGACGAGAGGAGAGGAGAAGAGGAGAGGAGAAGAGGAGAGGAGAGGGCAGGGCAGGGCGGGTCAGGGAGGGGAGAGAAGAGAAGGAGAGGGGAGGGGACAGGAGAGGGAGGGAGAGAACGGGACGGGTGGGGATCAAGAACAAAAAGAGGAGGAAGAACCGTAAGTACCTTCCCGGAACGAACCATTTGCCTCTGGATGCAGTAAAGAGTAATAGTGTTCAGTCACGGACTGCCTGTGGAGACTACGTCATCGATGGTGAAGCTAGACAGGCTCACTGAGAGCCGAAAACTATGTCAAATTCGCCTTAAGTATGTCAATATTTTGAATAGGCTGTGGATGTTAGGATGAATGGATGGAATGTCCGATAAAGAAAACAGACAATATGATTCAAATGGATATAAAAGTAAGAAAGGAAATAACCAGACTTAATAGTAGGAAAGTGGAATCATGGCCTATATGAGAGTGGTCTACATGTGCAGTAAACCCCAAGGGACTTTCAACCCACAGGTTTTTGTCTTTAAGTATCTGAAGATTTATGCAACGCCTTTAGTAATCCCAAAATCGCTTATGCTTGACTATCGTCGACTATTTAATGGATCGAAATTGTGTAAGACTGCTTGGGTCACCAAAGGAACGCGATGCCACTTCTACCTATTTTATGGCGAATAATAATCGGCGCCGCAGTGGTACTTGAGAATTTGTTTAAGATGTTTTGGGTAACCAAAACGTTCCCGAGTCATGTGACAGCCATAGTAAGGTGTCCACGGTGCGAAGTGGATTACCAAATGTACGAGGCTGTGCAATATAGCTTAACTGTTAGTTTTGAGAACTAGAATCCTTTAAAGCACAGTAAGTACAAACTGCCGGACAGTTGCACAGTAACTTGCCGGATATTACTGCCTCTGTTATTAGTGTATCCTGAAAGTTATAAGTTGAGACCGGCAGGATAAATCTTGATTGTGTAAGCGGCCTGTGCTTTCCGTTTATATCATATCGTATCATATCTAGAGATTTGTATAGCGCCGCTTACAGCCGCGGCCATTCAGCAGCGACTTCAGTGCGAAGGCTCCGAGAAAGCAAAAACGTTCACAGAACGGAGAGAGATGTAGGAAGATATCCAGAAAGTATGGCTGCACGAAGAGGGGAAGGAAGAGCATTCCACGGGGAGGGCCCTATGTTGGCAAAAGATCTAGATTGAGCCAGAGTGATCCTGGCACACGGAACAAAGAGAACATGTCGGTCTCGAGCAACAATCGAGCTTTAGCGACAGTACTGTTCTACCTCCTCTCTCTGTTCTCTCTGGCAACCGGACTTAGACCTCCAGTGGATATAAATGTTTGGGAAATCCCTTTTTCATACGACGCAGTGAATAGGCTGGTGTCCTGTTCTTAGCTTTAGATTAGCGTTTTAGAAGTTTACAGTTTACAATGACGATTACGATGTGAGGTCTTTGTAAACCGCTCATAGATGAATTAGATTCATTCCTAGGTTTCAGTGAAAAAAGCGTTAAACTGCAGCTTCGTCGACCATACTTTTCTATCATGTGACGATAGAAAGCGTGATCAGCACTAGGCCAAAATGAAGGAAACTGGGTGGAGACGACAGATGCAGCAGCAATAGTGTTTATGACATCCTGTTGTCAAAATTAGAGTGGACCCACAACAATCAGGACCACAGGACCAAGGACCTACCAATCACCCAATGAACTGTTCAACCTTAAGGTAACAATGACGGTCAACTCTGTCTATGTGATCCAGTGTCCAGTTGGGTCAGTTAAATTTACGTGGGTCACTTATTTTCTCTCACAAAATCCTTGTTTCAATTATCAAGCGCTGGAACAAGAAAGAGATGAAAACTGGCATTCCTAAACAAATTTTGGTTCTGCGATGCCAATGAACTACGATCCAAATTTGATCATTTATCCAACTGCTAGGCCTATTTGTTTAGAGGTTTCTGTTGAATCACCGCGCAATTTGTAAGTTTCATTTGATTCTATGAGGTTTATATATGTGTTCTGAGAGCATGTTCAGACCACTTAGTCCTTTTTCCACAAATTTTACCTATTTTACACTTGAAAGACTTTCATAAAAATTTTCATTCGTTAACTATCTTTCTGGTGTCAAGGTGCACACCACTCGTCAACGCATGTAAAATATTGCATTAACAAAGATATATTCAAAGAATTTGATCAGGTAAGAAAAGATAATTGCAGCTGATCGACAGACTGATTGACTGGAAAGAGGCGAATGAAGATTGTATACAGTTTGTGCATTTCTTAATATCCCAAGCGAAATTAATTCTGCAGTCAACTTGTAATTTTAATCACGAATTTGTATAGCGCTTCTTCAAGAGAAACTCTTCGGAAACGCTCCAGTCCTGACAACACAACGCCTCGATCAAACAGTATGGGTTTAGAAGCGCTTAAGGAAAAGAGGCAGGTGAAGACTCAGGAGCTCATATCGTGGTGATTAAACAAATTATTCAAGAAACATGGACGGGGTCCTCGCAGCTAGCGACCTTGAACTCAAACTGTCTGCAGAAGTAAACAATGCAGCTCCTCACACTGTCACACATGAAGGTGTCCAACTTCCAAGCCGAGGTATGGCCCATCCTACCAATTCGTAACGCAAGTTTTGCGTAGGAGTGCATCTCTAATAGTTCTGGTTTTGTATGCTAATATGTGACTCTGCGCTTTACGGCTTAGGTAAATATTAAAATATTATTATTGCCAGATAATTTACGACTAATTGCGCGCTTGGCAGAAGAGTGTGAAGATATTACCTAAGAGTACTTTAGAGTTTGACTGTAGAGGTTTCTTACTTTTGGAATTGTTGTATGTGAAGGAATCGGCGTTGGCGAGATGTGGTCCAGCCTGGTGAAAGGATATCAAAGTAAAGACCAGGAAGCAGAATGACAGTGAGAGTAGCTTCTCCATTCTGAACCCCAATCAGTCTCCTGATATAGGCCTATCAACGTTCAGCTCATCTTTCTGATACACACAAGTCTTACTCAACAGTGTTTTCAAAGGCTATAGCTCTTGCTGCCAAGATTTGTCACTTTAACGGGTAGTAAATGCTCAAAGTTATACCATCATCCTACAACGATTGAGAGCCTGCTAACGATCTCTATATGCACACAATAAGTGCTGGTTTAAACTGGTGCAGAATAAGTAATTAACTTTATGTCAGAATGAAAGGACTGTCAAATTGTGGATCCTGCAACTCTTTCGAATAATTGGGTTAAACTAGGATAATTCGGGCAATTTCCTAGCACAGTATGCTTGTTAAGCGATTATAGCCTTAATGAGTTCCCATAGCCTACATAGTAAAGCAACCGACAAAAAATGGCGGAAGTTATTTTTGGTCTATGCAAAAGCCCAGATACATCCATACATGTACCTCACTGCCCAGCTACTTGCTTCTGCTTTCATTGTTGTTCGGTCCTGGATGGCTTGTAATAAACTTCTTATAAATTCATCCAAGACCGAATTCTTCCTTCGTAGCACAAGTCAATGACTCTATAAATTTGACTGGCTCCACTCTGCACAGCTGGGTGAACTGCTGTTGATCGTACTGAATATGCACGTCCATTAGACATGCTATTTGACTCCATCATGTCTTTTCTGACCATGTTCAGGTGATATGCAAATCAGCTCATTTTCACATACGGGATATTCGAAGAATCAGATCTGATGCAACTCAAACTGTATTGGTTTCACTAGCCTTTAGAACCGACTTGACTGCAGCAACTTACTACTCAGAGGTATCATTAGGAGAATTGACACAACGCTACAAATGGTTGGAAATTCCATAGCTAGAGCCAGAACAAAAACCTTTCGGTATCAGCCTATCATACCCATATTACTCTAATAAATTTTAAACAGTCGACTTATCTTTGTCAAAAGCTCACGCCTCATAATAGCACATTTTACACTCGAACCACAGATAATTTGACTCTTGCTCTGCCTATATCCCAACAGTGGTGGGCTTTCAGACCTTCCTGGTAGTTGGTCCAAGCTTTGAAATTCCTTGCCCAATTCTGTTCGTTCTGTGAGCTCCTTAACACTTTAACTACAAGCTGCATTGGTTTCCCAGCCACTTAAAGTTGTTAATGGAGTTCAGGTCTAAACTTAGGATTGTCCTATTTCAAATTGCTCACTCACAGTAACATGATTTATGCTGTATCGGATTTCAACAAGTTATACTCAAACGAATTTTAATTTTTGGCTCAGAGCTAACTTTAAGCAACCAACGACTGATGCCTATGAATTATGAAACCGGCGTTATAGAAGTCATTAGACTACTTTAGGCATGTCAGTTTTAACAATAAATGACAAAGCCATTAGTCCTAAGAATGCACAACGAGGAAGAGATGTGTGTGATGATACATGTATAAAACACTAACTTCAAACCTATTTGATTTTCTATTGAAAACTATAAGTTTGTTACTATATCTAGTTGATCAGCGGCTTCATTAGTTTTCTACAAGCAGTTTAAATGACGAGACCAGCTGACTTCTAAAAATTCAGCGCCACCAATCCGTTTGACTGTATGTAGTATAGCCGACTTTATGGAACACCAGTTAAACAGGAATTCTAAAAAATATTCCGTCGTGTCGTGAATATGATGCTCGACCTCTGAAACGACAGTCCTGAGCATATCCCCGACACTAAATTAAAGCAAGGGTGTATTAAATGCTATTTACTCTAAGTTAGTTGCCCAGACCAATTTACCCGTGCAAGGTATCTGATCATTTGAAGTCCCTGACTTATGTGAGGCCCCTACTGCAGTTAAACATTTAAGGACTACCTTCGACCTTATCTGTAGAGACATATAGCATTCCGACTTCATTAGGTAAACGTTTAATTAGAGGTAGTGATGCCAGATTAAGCAAAATATATTTATTTCTACCTGCCTTCTTGTAAGTAATCATTTTGGAACACCTGTGATCTCATTTACACAGCCCACTCTGCAACATTTTGTCATCCATTACCCTTGTTTCTGAGTAGTTGAAAGAACTAAAGAATATCTTCAAACTCAAAATATGCAATGCGAATTCTAATTGGTATTCTTAGTTTAGGGCCTGTTGGTATTTCACTTCCAACCAGCAACAGTCGTCTATAGAGGCCATCTAGTGAACGCTATAGTGTTCATGTGGAAAATCAAAATCACAGATAAATTGCTTTAGATCGTAAACGTATGTGAACATCTGTCACTATAACAAGTCACACTCATAGACATTAGACACTGGCATAAACTTGTGCAACATATTGTGGGGGGGAGATTTAGTTATTCATTCTACACGTGTTGCATTGGGTGCACAGGAGGCTCAGATAGCCTATTATGAGATATGGATGGGAACCTCTTTGCCAAATACACTGAAACAAGCCAATCCGACGGAGGCGGGGATCTTGTTTGACAGGTTGAACCCCCAACAAAAACATTTTTTGTGTAATGGACAGGCAATTTGTAACGGCTTGAAGATATATTTGCATCAAATTATATAATCACATGCAAACTACTTCAAATCTAAAGTTAATTTCTTTCATTAGTTAGTAACATAGTGCGAAACAGTATAAACAGAATAATAATAAACAAAACTCATTAATTTTTTTTAGTTCTTGGTGGCATCGTGTTGACGTGTAAGCTGCGTGGTCACAGTGGTCAAGTTTCCACTTGGCAATTATTGAACAAAAATAGCTATCAAAACGTTTCTTCAAAATTCGGGGGACAACTGCATACTGAGTCCCCCAACTGTTACAGGTGGGGGACTTGTCCCTCTCGACCCTCAGGATCGCCGCCCCTGCAATCCGATCATTGGAGTTCTGGACAAAATATGCACAGGGTGACTCAATAATGCCAAATACAATTTCTCGACAACCGATACAGAGTTTTAAACCAAAATTTCAGGATTAAAAGGGGAAAGATTTTCCAACAATCCTTCAAATTTAACTGGAAAAGTTTCGTTGCTTCGAAAATAAATTACAGCTTTTTAAATAGGCCTATTCTATTCTGTATTTTCAAAACTATGCAGAAAAATGGACAGTCACCTGTAAGTTTCAATGTCAAATAGGCTAACATCCCCTTTCATTGCAAGTCGTGATTTCTGCTGGCATGTATTACGGCGGTAAGGGAAGACTACACTTATCCCAGACAATATCTCTATCGGTTGTGGAGAAATTGCATTTATCCGGTGGGACATTTTTATTCATCGGGAAATTTGACTGGGCACAGTGCTCAGCTCCTATTTTCATTTTGAATTTATGATAGCATTTCAGTTCTTTGTCTCTGTTTTCTGTTTTTGAAGAAACTTAATTGTCTATATTGAAACGTAATATATTAATATTTCAAGGTCATGTTGATTACAGGGTTGCCATCAATGTTTACTGCTGCTATAAGAGACAGAAGATGAGCAGACAGCTATAGATTGACCATTAAATGCGGATTTATAATTATAGAAGTGACCATCGATTGACGTCCCGTGCATTGCAGTTGTGGCGATATAGAAGTTAAAATAAGGTATACCGCGTTTGAAGTTTATGAAAATAACCAGTAGTAAGCTTATAAAGTATCGGTGCCTAATATTTGTTGTTTCATATGATTGTGTCATTTCATTTGTGCAGCCGTTTTAACGCTTGCTCTTAAACCGCAAAGTTTTCATATTAATTAGGCCTACTAATAAACAGCGACATTCCTTGCGTTTAATGAACTTATGTAGTCACACGGAGTCACAAAGTAGACTTCATTTGAAATCTGTAATAACAATAACAAATCCATTCTGAAGCCGTAGACAGAAGACTATGAGAAGCAAAGGACGAGAGTCGTCTATATAATCATCTGGAACGACTCAACATTTAGTGTCACTGCAAGCGTCGTGCATGCTTTATCAAGTCTAATCAAATACAACTCTCTAAAATTTCTAAACGTCACACAAAAGCTGGATCGGGCAGATCTTATTCGATGGCATTTAGTCAAAGAGCCAGATTATGTGGTCAGATTTAACGCCGTGTCTTATGAGCGTCAGTTTCAGCACCATCATATGATAACCCATTCACAGGTTAGTCAACAGTGTTTTATATTAGACATTTCGAATGATGACTATACGGTGCTCAACACTCAGCTTATGCCGCCAATCTAAATAAGGTTGAACTGAATATATATACAATTATACATCTATGTACATATATGAATAGGCTATGTGTCAGGACTTCTTTGGCTCAACCTATAGGTCTTTTGCCTCCATTGGCCCTGCTCTTTGGAATGAGCTTCCTCCGTTCGTTCGTTCTTCTATTCTCTCAGGTAACGTCTCTTCCTCTTTTACCTTTCTTAAAACTTGCTTTTTCTCTCGGGGTCTCTCGCACTGGGAGCGCTTCTGAATGGCCCTCCCGCTAGAAGCGCTTTATAAATATCCGAATACAATACAATACAATATGTTTATACATTGTTTTGCACACTGATGCTTTTTATTCTGAATGACATTTTAACATTAATTAAGCAGCGTGGAGCAGGGCCTACTACGTAGGGGGGAAGGAAGCAGACTGCTTCCAATTTGTGCCAGGGGAGAGAGTTCCTCCCTCCTAATGAAATGGGTGTTGCTGTTCAACTGACAGTACTGCCTCAGGTAAGCAAAATACTTTGCCCTGCAACATCCAAGGACTGAACATTTTAGATTAAACATTGCTATTGGCCATTATTGACTATGTTACGAAGGTCTTCGAACGGCAGTTTCAACTTAGTACTGTGATGTATCTATCACAGAGCTGAATTAGTATTGAATTACTAATCAGTTAGTGCATGTATTATGTCTATTCTACGGGGAACCTAGCTACAGATAATTCTCTTTTCCACAATATATTTATTATTATAAATGACAAGAGCACGTACTCGCGTTACAGACTACAGGTTAAGAATCATGCAGATAATAATAATAATAATGACAGTGAATGTAATAATAATTATAATTATAATATTAATCTACTTATCTTCATTCGTGCATGTCAGTCTTTCTGTTCTCAGCGTCTACCCATCTCTAGACACTGCCACGTCACTCCTTCGTCCGCACAACGTCTGCTTCGTTCTTCCACGTCCCACCAACTTCACGTCCAAGTTCTGACTGCCTTCTCTGCCTGCGGTCCTACCACTTAAACCTTCTCTGGCTCCCTAGCTAACCTCTTCCTTCAAATACCACTAACTCCATTTGCCTAGTCGGCCTACGAGAGAAACTGCCCTAAACCTTCCTCGGATAGCGATCAGCCACCAAGGCTTTGACCACAAGATGCTAAATATAACTTCCCTTTCTCGTCTCGCCAAGTATAAGAATAATCATCACTACCAGCTCTCAAGATCCTCTGCATTTTATCATTGTATCAGGAAAACTGCTGTCAGCCACATCGGTATACTGACGGACTCCCAGTGACCGTCTATTTTTATTTCACCTGAGCAAAGCTCACCACTACTCAGGCTCAGTCTGGCTCACAGCTTAGTGAATGCTAAAATACCAATACACTGATACGCATCATCAACAACAATCATCATAATCAGCTGTGCTATATATCAGTATTATGGGCCATGCGATATTTGCTGATGTTACAGTGACTCGTATTTCATCGAAGGCTGCTACTGTCCAGAAAGAATGATTGAAGACGGTATGTTTGGTTATCGAAAATAATGACAGATATTTATTTACTAATCGTACTAAGTAAAACTTGCACCAAAGCAAGTTATAGTGTATCATTATTACTCCTTTTTCTTAGCCTATTGGCCATTATCTTCTGCTATTTTTTTGATGAAAGATGCAAAAAATGATTAAAAATTGAAGAAAAGCATTCACAATCCTGTTGATTTAGAAATCTAGTTGGTCAATGCTACAATTATTGTTGTGTAGTGCAGTGAAAATGGGATTATCAGGTCTTGAAATATTCCTGCAAAATAATTGTCGGCTGGATAACACTGTAGGTCTATAGTAGGCAGGGATGGAGCCTTTTACCGCTGCATTACATCAGAAATGTGCAATCATAATGCAATCTTTAAAATCCCCATATATTTGCTGAACAGTGTCCTATATTGCCCAATATTTTAAAATGTGTCCCATATTTTGGAATTTTTGTGCCATATTTATTACAGCTTGTCCCATAAAATTTTTACAGTTCACTGGGAGCCCTGCAGAAATTAATACAACAGTTCAGTTGAACTAAAATGCATAGTCTTCCAAAGCCAGTAGTTTTCTTGCTCCAAAAATGCGATTAAACTCACCTACGGCATGTAGAAATCCAAAATTTTCCGGGGAGTCCCCCGGACCCCACTTCAAGGGGAGGGGAGTGGTAGGAGAATGTACAGGAGCGGGTAAAGGGAGAGGGGAGTGGATTGGGTGGGGCAGGGGAGGGAGGGAAGGGGAAGGGAGTGGGGAGGTGGAGTGGAGGAAGGGGAGGGGAGATAGGGGGAGCTTTTACAGTAAGGGGGCATTGCTTCCAGCTTACGGGGGGGGAGGGATAGTAGGCTCTGGCGTAGAGAATGTCTCTGATGATAATTTTGTTGAAGAGGCGCTATATGAATCTCAAATTACAGTTACAATATGCATATATGGGTTATTTTAGCAGAATTATTTAATTTAGTTAGTGAATTTAGAAAATACTGCGCAGACCTTGACAATGATCACCTCAGTTAGTAATGCATAAACTGGTAGACTAAATGTCGCAAATTATACACGTGTAAGTGAATATTTCATGCACGCTACGAAACGCATCTGAAGGCACAGAGCGAACGCCAGCCAGAGAGGATAACGGCCTTCACATTTTTTTGCCATTAAAAGCATTTTCTGCCGTGGTTTCTTCTGTGCAAATGCAATTATAAGGCATATATAAGAAAGAAATGCAATAAAAAAAACTGCCGACAATCTTCAGGTCAGAACTGAATAAATTACAGTACAAGAATGTCTCATTTTCTATAAGGAAGTTTAGTGTTATAAATACGATATCATCCGGAATTACTACTGCACATATTGCAAGCAATTCCTACTTTTACGGTAGACTGACGGTGAATACTGCTAAGATATTAACATAGGATGACACATATAAAAGAGCAAATATTAAGCACCAATATTTTACAACCTTACTACTAGTCATAACTATAGTTACTGTGTTACTGCAATCTGTAGCAACTCCGCAACTGGTCATCACAGAACCCGATAGTAGTAAGATCGGGAGGGGGTCATTTGGGTCGAGTTTATTATACTCAGAAGGTTGGCTATGATGACCAGGTATAGAGGAAAGCTGCAGGCATGCCTATGTTCAAACATATTCACAAGGTTTTAGTTGTTGTTGAGTCATTTATTGAATCACGAAAACAGGTGCTACAGACAATTTAATTAGTACAGTAGAAAGCAGGTATTACTGCTGAAGTGTCAAAAGGACAGCGCGGAAGGGTCCTTTGACCCACTTAATTCAGGGTTGACCTTTTCCCGCTGTTACAGGCGGCTTCTTTTGATTTACAAACTTCAAAGTCTTTACTAAAGGTCAATATTCATATCTCTCCTAAACAATGAAAAACAACCAGAAACGGAACAGTTTATTATGCAAACATTTTGAACATCTTCTTCAGTCAGTGAACATGTAAACAAATCAAGCAGCGTTTTAGTTGAAATTTAAATAGATTTAGAGTCGGTACAAATCAGGCAGGGAGATATAGAAGGCGATACATATAGATATATTTACTTTATCCCTTCTATGTATAATGGGTCTATGGGGGTGTTTATAAATGGTCGCGGTTAAGATAAATCGGTCGCTGTTGCTTTCTGCCTTAGCCTATATCCTTTGCTATTAGTCGGGACCGTGCAGCGGAGAATTTCTGCCATTTATAAGCATTTTATGCATGCGGTCCGATTTATGCGTGGCCCCTTGGTGACCGCTTGTAATATGTATGCTCACGAGTGTCTTGCCGCATGAATCAATGGATGCTTGGCTTTGGCGAAGAAATCCTACGTTCAAATTATCTCCAGCTTCTAGCAAATCCTGAACAAGACTTCCAGTATACCGCGCACGCATCGCCGTAAAGGCAGAGACAAGGAGACGCAGAGAAGGGCAGAGAAAGAGGGACACACACCCGGGCAGAGAGGCAGAGATTTGGACGGCCATCGGCTTTAGAAGGACGGACGCAGAGAAGCCGAGAAGGAAAGCAGTTGACCTTTGTCATCGATGACTACGCCTTGAATCAGACGCACACATGTGCTGCGCCTACGCTCACCTATAGAACACCAACGACCACCACCGTCACCACCACCACCGCTCCACTGTCACCACCACCACTCACCACCACCACTCACCACCCATTAACCAATACCCACCGCAGCCATATATATATATATATATATATATATACACACACACACACACACACATTCATTCATTCGAGTATTTATATAGCACCTCTTCAAGGGGCTACTCAGAAGTATATATATATATATATATATATATATATATATATATATATATATATATATATATATATATATATATATATATATATATATATATATATATATATATATATATATATATATATATATGTGTGTGTGTGTGTGTGTGTGTGGCTAGAAATGGAAGAAAACGCACACAATCTGACACGCAGTGCAATACACAAACAAACTGCAACGCTTTAAGAGCAAGCAGCCATGTTATAAGACTCATAGACTTAAATTGTCTGATAATTAACCGCAGTAACCATGGCCTACCTCTAGACACTTAATAGACAGACCGAATACAATATTCAATATGTCATCCAGTGTGGCTTCGCTTTGATTAATCGGCAATATGTCTATAGGAGCTTTCTAATCGCATGCACTGCATGTAGTGTCTGGTATATAGTTGAGCATCTGATACATCGGTCAGTCTTCTTAAAGAAGAGCTACAGATAAAATTTGCAATTACTATTACGAGTGTCTGATGGTCGCAGACGAGTGTGTCCAGTGATGTGTAAATGCTGCGTGGGCTTAGAGACTGAATGCAGTGCAGGGCCTACGTTCGCAAATGAACCTATAAAACTATTCCGGAACTCGTGTCGAGATTTGCAAATATCATTTCGTGCCAATGAAAACAAGCAGGCGACAGATCTCGAGATCCACCAGACAATGAATGCGCGAGTAATTACAATCGGCTGTCGTATAAAATTGCATCAATTATATTCTGCTGTTGATCTATTTATAATGTGAAAAAGCAGATCCATGTAGGCTTCGTTCGACTTCTATAAAGCAAGAGGTCTATTGTACTTTGAACAAAGGAAGGGCTTAGTGTTTCTATTTGAAACCATATCCGCTCTGTTCTCTCTCTTATATATCATTGGCTCTGCAGCCATGAATGAATAATGTGTCGCTTAACTGCGATCCGTGTGCAACTCCCCGAAGAACAATGGCATTTCCATACGGTAGCAGACAATGCCGTCTACAGCGCCGGACGCATGCTGGCTTTTGTTCCTTTATCACTGACCAGTGTATTGAACAAGAAGAGGTTGCCACTGTTGCATCGCCAGTAGGCCTACATTATGCCAATCCGTGTACACTTAATGGCAGTCAGTTGCATACAGAAGTAATATCTGTTCAAATGTTGGCGACATTGCTTGCAGAGAACCCATTATCCTGACGCCGGCGATTTAATGCAGTTCAGAAACCAACGATTTTGTTTCAGTTTGGCAGCATATCTGAACATTATCTGCACATTCAATTCAGAAGTAAATCTGAGCGATTAACATAGCGATTTTATAAATAAATAAATATGGGGCCTACGTTTGAATTAGATTTTATGTGAGGGCAGATATAACATTACCCACCGCTATTTTAGTGCACGCAGCTGCAAATAAACACTTTGAAGTTAATACAGGTTTCTCCAACGGCACCGTCATACTCAGAGGAAATATGAAGCTCATAGGCTATTCCCATAATGACAATATTCCCGTCTGGGTTTCATATGTCCTATAATATTATATATGACATTGATGTTGGGGTTTGAAGTCGCGCTCAAATGTCCTACAGGTTACAGTTGCGGTTAGATAGTCGTGCAGCGTTCGTGTGAGGTACTTTAAAAGGCGCTATATTAAGCGTACTGATGCATAGGCCTACATACGATTTGGATGCGAGCATAGTTAACGGACACACAGTGTTAGCACGGCAGGCTAGAACGAAAATAATGGTAAAAAGGAAATTTTGATTTATCCAATCACCTTCATTTGCATTATACGGCGATTATTCCCTGAAAATTAAGAGGCCTCGGTGAACTTTTGTTACGAAACTTTATTATTTGAAATATAATATAAATTTTAAATTTCATAATTTCATAGAACAATTGTTCAATTCAGTTGCTTAAATGATAAACTTCAAGTGATGCGCTCATACTTCCACGTCCGTAAAAAGACAATCGTGGGCATCTGCGTTACGCTGTCACATTCAGCTCAAGCACCATACTATGAATCTGTGTTTCAGTAATCGATAACACTTATGCCATGTATTGTATACTTAGCAGACGCATCGTTGATGACACTGTGTTCTAAACTGTCATCACTACTACCGATGACTCCTATACTTGACCGCGACGTCATTGACTACATCATGCCCTTCAGAGATCTCCTCTCTCTCTCTCTCTCTCTCTCTCTCTCTCTCTCTCTCTCTCTCTCTCTCTCTCTCTCTCTCTCTCTCTCTCTCTCTCTCTCTCATCTCTCTCTCTCTCTCTCTCTCTCTCTCTCTCTCTCTCTCTCTCTCTCTCACTGTATGTATGTCTGTCTCTCTCGTCTTGTATAGGCTGCCATCGGAAAGCTGTTAACCCTGACGAGTCCATCAGTTGCACCTCTTCAATTCCTCACGGTGACCGGTGAGCTTCCTGTGTATTTGAAGCACAAGCGAGCGATGCTTCATGCGCGTTTAGAAGTACTATACAAGTTGACCTTTCAGCAAATTGCGGTTGTCGATGTAGAAGTCAGAAAACGACAGTGATCTATCTCTTCCTCTTCCTCTCTATCTGTCTGTCTGTCTATTTATCTTTCTCTCTGTATTTTACTCTGCTGATGGGCTACTTTCTACCTGCTTCTAAATGGCTGTAAATATTTAGCTAGCGAAATTGGACCCTTTCTGTCTACAAATATAGTCCCTCTGACAAACGATGTTCTGAACAACTTTGGGCCATTTATTTCAATGCAAATTAATCAGCTAATGCAAACAACGAATAATCAGAAGTTGCAAAAGGCAGAAACATAATGGAATAAGCTCTGTTTCTCTCCACCAAAGCAAAGATTTATTACTAATAAAGGTCTTCAACTCACCGACATTCATCCAAATCATGTCTTCATATATTGTAAAGTTGCGTCGGGTGTTGTACCACGTAGGCTACAGTCAGGCAAAGCAGACAAGCAGTTCGCAGGTTAATGAGCAATTTGTGCCTATTAATTTTGTGATGCGTCGGGCTAAGTTATTGGTTGCAAAACGATGATTGTCCGGGACCTGGAAATGAGAAGCTAGGCCTTCGTGCAGTGAATGTACAATCATCAGAGGCGTATGACCAAATCTATTTTCTGGGCAACGTGTACAAAAGAAGCTACCAGCAAAACGAAACTTCTATGAAATACATAATAAAACTTCATGTTGAAATAGTTCACATGACTTTAAAAGATGAAACAATTAGTTTATTCCAGTAGATAAACGTTCCAGCGGTGATCGCTATGTTCAGCTCAATTTGAACAACAATAATCCAGAATGTCAGGACCAAAATCGACTTCTTTGACAATTGTATCGGTTGGACTACTCTCTCTAGTAGCACCAGATGAGTTCCACTATCCGTCGTTATGCATAGATGTTTGCACTGTTTTGCACGGACATGAAACGCGTCCTAGTGTTTTTCCGCAGACTCGTTTGTCGCAAAGTAGGCTAAACAGACAGATAAGCTATGGTAAACAACCAGACATGCACGCATAGTAGAAAGAAGGCGCATACGGTGACTGTGCATAAATAGAAAATAACCCATAGTTGCAACTGATCCGAATAAACCGCACCGAATGGGGTTAGTTCGTCTTGTAGTAAATCAATCGCCACCCATCGCCTAATAGGACCGGATTTTGCACTGTTTGGTCCATACGATGGAGAGAAACTATAATATTCGAGCCACCGGTGACTTTACACCAGGCCAGTCTACTTCTCTTCATCTCCTGCTTTCGTTATTAAAAATAGCTAAAGGAGAACATGAAGTTAGCCTCCGTACAAACTATGAAGTGTCCACTCAATCGTAATCGTAATCGTAATCGTAATCTCCAAACTTCTCAAGCGCCACTTGAAGGCCAAGCGCAGGGCACCAGCCTATTCAACGTACTACAGGGCCTAAAGCAAAATAGTGTTATTAAGACTAGTTGAGTTACTGATATTTTTCAAATATTTTGAAATTTTCTCGCAACAGATGCTAGGCCTACGAGATCATCGTTTCTAAATTTCGAAGTTCCCCACTGAAATTATCATCCTACATGAGCCACATGATCAACTCCCTACCCGTCACCCCATTCGGTGCAGTTGTCTTTTACGTTCTTTCAGATCTTTCTTAGACTGACGTCATCGCTTTCGTCATCGGCGCATGCATCTATGCCGGCGTCGTACTTAATCTTCGGTTGAATGTATGCTCTGCGAAATGCCAGCGATACGTTATTCTTGCTGTGTCTGTTCGCCTCGTAGTAAACTACCTGCCACCCACCGCTCAGTCCCGACGCCGAATTCGTGCAGTTGCCCCGCCTGCTGTGCGACGGACACCGGCGGGCGAAATTGTAGGCGAGAAGGCCGTGTGGAGAGAGGTAATAAGGTGGAGTGAATTGGAAACGGAAGCACAACTCACAACTCATCGATGCTTCGTAGCCTTCGACGTAGCACTCGTTCGGTGATCTGTTCCTATCCTTATTGCACAGATAGTGAACGCTTTCCGAGTTCTTGTCCTTGACGGTCCAGACGGAATCGACGAGCAACTTCCACCTGTCCTTGGAGAAAGCGTCCAGGTCGCCTCTGCCAATGCATCTGCTCTCGTAGTACTCGACGGTGCTAGAACACATTCCCACAGCGCACTGCACGCTGTCGACGTACTGCTGTTCTGGCACCGTCTCCTCGGAATGATGGATCAGATAGATGGACGCCTTTTCCAGATCATTCTGCACTTTATACGGCTTCATGCGCCAGTTTGTGATGGGAAAGGTGGCACAGATGGCGAAGAGCAGGCAGCAGATCATCACGATGATCTGCGGAATCTCGTGCTTGTCGTTCTTGCGACATTTCTTTCCCTCGATGTGAGCGTACCAGACGATCCGTACGAACAGATAGACGAGGCGGACGATGTGAGCAATGGAACCCACGTGACTCGGCCGCAGTCGCCAACACCGACTCAGGAAGAAGTCGGCTGCGGCGAGCGGAATGTGTTCCAGAGACAGAGCTGCGATCAGTTCCAGGTGCAGAGGAAACATGGTGTCGCCGTCCGCGTGGCACAGCGCCGAGAACGTGTTGGCAGTTTCTGGGAAGTAGAGCAGGGTGCGAAGAACGGTGAAGAAGAAGAGGGGCGCCCACTGATGCGTGGGCGGCGGACCAACGACTAAGGAGTAGACGAACTCGTGTTCGGAAGTGCGAACCAGGTAGAAGATGCAGAGCATCATGTCGAAGGTTCCCAGGAGGAACATGGTCGCCACCCACGTGCGCTTCGTCATCAGTCGAGAGGCCAGCGCCATCAGGCGCCGCAACCACCGAGGTGGAACGGACATCCTTGTCCGGCGCTCGCTCATCGCGACCGCTGCAACCTCCAGTAGAGATGGACCCATGATGACTGAGGACGACGGACCGGCCGTCAGTTCGTGCTTCATGAAAACACACGCAACGACAAAGCATGTTAATTAATCAACAGCACATTTTTACATATATCTAGTAATTTGATTTTAGTATAATGATAATCTGTCACGACGTCTGACTCAATGAGGATTCATGATTAAGAATTTCAGAAAGACGAGTAGCTGTGTAACGCCTTAGGAGGTTCCCTGAAGGCGCTATATAAATAACGAGATATATACTTGCATAGCATTAGTGTAATATATATATACTACAAACATACACACATACATACACACATACATACATACACCCATACATACATACACATACATACACACACATACTTACACACACATACACACATACATACATACATACACACATACAACACACATGTTCCCAGGGCTAAAACTGCCTTGGCCCAGCACCAGGCGTTCCACGAACTGGAATGACTTTCCCCCTCTGATCAGGGCCAAACTAATGACTTGCGTTCCCTAAAGGCATTTCTGTTACCCCGGGGCTTCTATGCCGAGAGCGCTTCTGAATAGTTATTCTGTTAGAGGCGCTTTATAAATTTGCACATACAATGCAATACAATACAAACATACATACACAAATACATACACGATTCTAACGTGAAAAGTGTTGTGTGAAGTTGCGCCGTGTATACGGTGTTTTGCAAAGAGAGTGTTTCTAAGGTACAGTTTCTAAGGTGTAATAACCATTTCTTACACGGTCCAGTGGTCTTCGGACGCGAGGTTCTAGCGTTGAAGAATCAATGAACTGAGGCACAGAAACTCCAACTAAGATCCATTCAACAGCGAAGCTGCATGGTTCAACAAAGAATTAACCATCTGATCTGAGGCATTTTGAATTGAGAGACGCTGGGATGCCAGTGTCTTAACCTTCCTATAGCTTTCTCGGTCTCAACGAAACCCACCTTAGCAGTTCCACTGTCTCCTCTCTTTTGGCATCTCTGGCAACCGGACTCGGATCTCCAATGGACATCTCTGGACAACCCATCTGACATGACGCAGCGCTTGTGAATAAGCTGTTGTCATGCGCTTCGTTTTCGAGTAACGATCTGGGAGGGAGGGAGGGAGGGAGGGAGGGAGGGAGGGAGGGAGGGAGGGAGGGAGGGAGGGAGGGAGGGAGGGAGGGAGGGAGGGAGGGAGGGAGGGAGTAGGGAGGGAGGGAGGGAGGGAGGGAGGGAGGGAGGGAGGGAGGGAGGGAGGGAGGGAGGGAGGTGAAGTTTACGATTACGATTTCCGAGTAACATAATAAACCATAACATGGGTTTAAGTGGTTCAGAAGACGTGTAGTCTGTTTTAGAACCACTGTAAATTAAATAAACCTGGAACGTTTAATGGCCTAATTTCCCTATAGATTCCTTTTAAAAACTGTGATAATTATAATACAACTAGCTGTAACCCATAGAAAAATGACGGTATGTAAATTTATTTTAGAAACTTTGATGTGATTGAGAGTAAAAATAAAAATTTAAAAAATACCTAAGCTAAACTGTTATCATTGCAATAATTGGTTGATGACGACATTTTGGCTGGAGTCAGGCATGGAGGGAGGGAGGGACCACGGCCCCTCCGTCCATGTCGTACAGGTGCATGGCTGTCTTAACAACTTCCCTTGATATGGGTGGCGAGCCGGCCTGAGTGAGTGAGTGAGTGAGTGAGTGAGTGAGTGAGTGAGTGAGGGAGGGAGGGAGGGACGGACGGACGGACGGACGGACGGACGGAAGGACGGAGGGAGGGAGGGAATAACGTACATCGAAATTATATTAGTTGATAACAATACTGTAAGTACAATAACAACAAACGGTAAAATAAACGGTAATGTTCTATTGACTTTTTATGTGTTTTTACAGCAAAGGATGAAACAAACCTTTTCATTAATAACTTTACTATTTGCTATAATTGATCGCGGTGTATGAGCGATTGTCCCATGAGCGAAAGGCCCTCTGAGCGAAAGGCCATCTGAGCGATCGTCCTCTGAGCGATCGTCCTATGAGCGATCGTCCTCTGAGCGATCGTCCCATGAGCGATGGTCCATATAACGGTACCGGTAGCAGATATTCAGCAAAGTTCAGTTAAGAGTAACTTCTGTGGACCGTTCCATTTTCGTCAATGAGAGTTTGCCTAGCGCATGTTGAAACTTATCTGACGGCCTATACTCTGAGGTATCTTGACTTGTACGGAACATCGCATTCTGTGGATTAACGTCCATCGAATTTAATTCAAAAACAAGGCTGCTAGTTCAACTTTGCTGTGGGATGACCAGTTACAGTATCACAGTCTTATCTGTCAGTCCACAAAATGTAGGCCTTGTGGTTCGTGCAGAGGTATATGGTAGTGTGATTCCATCACCCAGGAAGCTCAGACTGCATAATAAGCATAAGACATTGTTGTCCATAAGTTCTTTCTTGTAATAATAATTGCAAATTTATATAGCGCCAAATAAAGAGATACTCATCAGAGGCACTCGATCCGACCTATAGGACAATGAAACCACGATCGAACAGAATGGTCTTCGAGTTCTTGTGGAAAAGAGGCAGATTAGACAAGTCGAGGTTGGAAATCTGTCCACGGCTACCAAGACAACAGATGAACTGGGTTTCCCGCAGTTCAGATTGGACGACATCCAGGCACCAAGCGCCTTCGATGTCTGAATCATTTTTCAATTAAACACAGGAGCGCCGGCAGCGTGACGCACTGGACGCACGTGCGTCAACCCACCAAATCAAATCCACACAAGGATTAGGCATCGCATCGATATTTCTGACAATTTCACTGTGTAATTTTGGTTTACCATATACAGTATGTATAAATAATATTATATGATATCATATGCATGTGTTATACTGTACTTTTATGAGTCACTCTGAGTCCTTTTCAGTGTGTGACTACGAGTAGCAGGCAAGGGACGGGTGTGGATGGGAGGAGACGGGAGGGGTGTGCGTCCAATTTTTCTAAGCCTGGCCTGATTAATCAGATAACCTCTGCAGGTGGGCCATGCATTGACATGTGCCTGCATGACATCATCATACTTTGTCGTCATCCTGATTATAAATTCCACACACTGTTATCACTATCACAGTCACCAGTATCATAACTTTGCCATACTTATAACTGTTCATTGAGTATACTGATCGGGGTCGAGAGATACTGAGATAAGAGGATGATTGGGTGGAGCGGATTGCCTGAATGGTGAAGAGATCACGGAGGTACTTGTACTGGGAATGTTGTAGGGAGTTGTACGTTAAACGCAGCTGCTCGTCTGATTGCCCCCTTCCACGCTACTCCCATATCTCGACTTTTATGTCTGAGCACTTGCATTAGCTTCCGCTCACTGCGCGTATCCAGTTTAAAATCCTATTCCTTACCTCTCGAGCGAGCGTTCCAAGGTCGAGCTCCTCGTTATCTCTGTGATCTTATCTGTCGACCTCTTTCGGCTGCCTCTGGACGTCCTCGCCGTTCTTTAGACCGACATGACCTCTTGGTCCCTCGGACCCGGACTTCTATGGCTCAACACCGTGCCTACGCATCTGTTGGCTCGTCCCTCTGGAATGATCTTCCTTCCATGGCTCGTTCTCAGATCCTAGCTGGGGGCATTTCTGCTACTTCTCGCTGTCTCACGGAGCTCCTCGCACTGGGAGCGCCTCTGATTAGGTTGTACTGCGAGAGGCGCTTTATAAATTCGTGAATACAATACAATACAATGTTAGTGATAGGACTTTGAAGTAAACGAAATGACGTAAGCGACTGAGCAGAACGAACAGAAACAGGGAGACAGTCCAAACTCTAGATCCAACAACAGAAAAGATTGTACACAAGGAATAGTTTTCTGTCAGATGCGACCAGAGAAGAACGATCATGTCCATCAAACCGGCAGAAATTATCTGTAGAATATATTGGTAGTCAGTGCTTTTTTCTAGAAAGAAGGTTCCGAAACGGAACAATACTATAGGTTCCGGAACGTAACAATTATGGGCGGGCTAAAATCACCAGAAAAATGGGATTGAGGGTTGGGCGGGATCTCAATTAACACTGAAAACAGTTCAAAAACACTTAAATTAAATTAAAATAACTAATTATTGTTTTTATTATTAAAATAAATAAATTATTTGTTAGTAGCTGAAAAAGGTGCCGGAACGCCGTTCCGGCGCGTTCCGGCTGAAAAAAGCACTGTTGGTAGTTAAACGAAGTCTATCTATGAGTAGATCGAGTTCATCGGGTCAGCAGCTGTCCGTGGATCGATCACAGACGCTGTGATGATAAGGCTGAAGAAAACGCCGAGTGCAAAATACTCTGACATTTTAATTTAACGAATTTCATTATTCAAATTCCATTATCACTTTTTTGCTATGCAACAAAATCCGCCTTTTGAGATTTAAAAAATGCTTCCCCAAAAGATTACGATTCTCTTTTAAGGTTCTATGCATTTAATTAAATTTTATAACTTGTTTTCAGCTCGATGTAGTCACTGATTCATTTATTGTTCAATATTAAACAGTTTAGCCTCCACCCCATATGTAAATTGTTTTTTTAATGCAAGATGCTGCAATTGCTGTTTAGAATTAGAAAGAAGAGAAGGAAGAATAAGAGGATGATTAGGAAGAAACGTAGGCATACAAGAAGGAGAAGGTAAGTAGTCAGATTTTCAGCTATAAAGAAAGCCCGAGTGTCTTTAGTTGACTACTTGACTGGATCCGTTGGTGATCGGAATCTGTGAATACAAGTGCAAATAAAGATGAAGTTAGAGGTCGTTTCCTGCGTTCTTCCTCTTCTCTTCTCCCTCGCGTTTTCTGAGTCAGGTATGGCAAGACATTAACAACTCGAAACATAAACAGTTATATTTTGATAATCTAAATAAGATATCATTGGGCTTTATTCCGTTTGTGTCGTTTGCTGCTCGCGATAGTCACACAAGTATTAAATTGTTGTCGTATGGTTCTATTGCACGAATGACGCTACAGGTATTAAGTTATTATTATTATTACAGAGGTCTTATATAGCGCCCCTTCAAGGTAATCTACTCAGGATCGCTCCCAGTCCAACCCCGGTCAAACAAGACAGTTTTAAGGCAAGAGTGGAACAGAGAAGGGCAATCAATCGGGTCAGGCGCAGCACTACTGGGAGCCAATTTCAGGTCGCTGGGCCAGAGACAGAGAAGGCACGGTGTTGTCGGATAGCAGTCCGTGTGCGGGGGACAAGGAGCTCAGCCTGCGTTGCAGAGCGAAGTGAACCACGACGCTGGACAGCCACAGTGGAGCAGCAGCAAAGTTCCCGAAGGTAAGGAGGAGCCAAGCCCTCAAGGCACCGCCGAACCAAAGCAGAGACCTGATAAGCAATACGCTGCGAGTAGGGGAGCCAGTGGAGCACCTCCCGCATGTACTTCGAGACCCGGCCAAATTTGGGGGTGCCACCCACCAGCCGGGCAGCGGTGCACAGGACCCGATTGAGGCACCTCAATCGGCAGATTGGGAGCACATCATATATGGTGCTACAGTAATCGAGGAGGGAGACCACAAAAGTATGGACAAGTGTAGATGCTGAATTAGGAGAGGGAGCGAGATATGACCCTGAGCTGTCGCAGCTGGTAGTAACAGCTACGGCAGAGGAGATTAATATGTTGAACAAATGTAAGTTCCTAGAGGTCTAAGGTGACTCCTAAGTCTCGGACTGAAGCTAGGAAGGTAAAATGTTGGTATTCTTTGGCAAGGGATCCAAAGTCTATCTTTGCGAGCTGCCGACGGGTGCCAGGCCAGATTAGCTGAGTCTTGGCCGAATTGAGCCGTAAGCGGAGCCCTGGGAAAGACCAACAGGCGCCGGGACCCAAAAAGCGCTGCCGACGTTGGTCTGAATGTTTTTAACGTTCCCAGACAGAAGAAACGTTTCCCGTTAAAAACAAACAGTGTTCAGATAAATAATAAATTTCGCTACGACTTCTATGTGGAGAGAAGACGTCCGATGAATTTCGCAGCAGCTCACAGTTGCCTCACCGTCCAACAGTCCCTCGTCGACGGTTAAAAATGCTCAAATAGGCTATTCCTCAGACGATTCGAAGTCAAAACTCTCCTCTATTGACGGTTGACACGACTCCAACCATTCTCTTAGGCTTTTTCCACCGAATCCATGCTTTCCTTGTTTAACATGGCATGGTCTGTCTGTCTATCTATCGGTCGACATAAGGCGCTATATAAATCCTAGTTGTATTACTTTACGTTGAATAACTGATGCGTACTGTAGAGCCGCTATCTGAATGCAAGCCAAATCCTTGCAAAGGAGGAGCAGGCTGCGGAATGGCCGAAAACGGACGCATCGAATGCTTCTGTCCAACAACCAGACGTGGTGAAAGATGCGAAATCGTATTAGGTGAGCGAAGAGACTTGTTCAGCAGCATCAACTTCAGTCTAAGTAAATATGCAATAATATCAATGCAAGTCAAAAGCTCACATTTTACATAGACAGCTGATGTGAAATGTTTTGTCATTGGATCAACAAAAGTCCAAAACATTTGCCGCTTCTATGACTATGAGCGCTGCTGACGCTCGTTTCAAGATGGTAAACTGTTCGAAGAATGACGAGTTATTGGCAGCCGAAGACGCAAAGTCTACACATTCGAAGTATGTAGCCCGATAAGACTGCATCGGCAATATTCTTCTCAACAGATACTGCGTTGCACGAAGGCTATCATCAGAAGGACGTGGAAATTTTAATAACACATACAATCATCACTACACTGCTATGCAGTGATGATTGTATGCGTTATTACAATCATCCAAAACGAGAAAATTTCATGCGGTTGACTTGACAAACATCCCAGAAGCGGACTCCGACGCAATGTAGGCTACCCACGAATAGACGAGACATTTGCAAGGAAACGGCTTAAAATCCAACAAAGTACATATTCTTTCCGAACAAAATTTGGCGGCGACCGGATGTTCCGCCCGCGAGCAACAGTGGCTAAATAGACGCCAAGGAAGCAAAGTAGACCACTATCTATCTACATATATATATATATATATATATATATATATATATATATATATATATATATATATATATATATATATATATATATATATATATATATATATATATATATATATATATATATATATATATATATATATATATATATATATATATATATATATATATATATATATATATATATATATATATGGACCTTTGAAGGTATTTGTAACCCTCGTCTTCTATTCTGTGCGACTACGACAAAAGCAGAAGCAAGAAAAGTTTGCGACTTAGGGAATCGCTATCTTAAAAAGAAGTTGTTGTATAAACGGTGCATATTCCTGGTCTGATTAGGGGCCATCCCGTTGTTCAGCTCGTGTATAATTGTATATACTATAAATTGTAAATAATAATAATAATAATAATAATAATAATAATAATAATAATAATAATAATAATAATAATAATAATAATAATAATAATAATAATAATAATAATAATAATAATAATAATAATAATAATAATAATAATAATAATAATTGGGTCGGCGCCTTGCTAGTGCCACGGGAGAGCCGCGCGAGACGAGTTTTTTACACCAGAGACTCTCGATTACCATCCAACGGTTTAACGCGGTGGCCTACAGCGGCTCGATGGTATCAGCCCAGCAGGATCTGGACGAGGGTTAACCGTTCCGGAAAAAATAATTAATTTAATCTCTAAGACCCTGAGGGAACGAAGTACCTCAGGGCAACAAAATAATAATAATAATAATAATAATAATAATAATAATAATAATAATAATAATAATAATAATAATAATAATAATAATAATAAATAATAATAATGATAATAATAATAATAATAATATAATTATTATTATTATTATTAATTATAAAAAAAAAAATAATAATAATAATAACAATAATAACGAGACGATTTATACAGTGTCGTAGCACAGTCGAGGCCGTTAGGGCGCTGTGCATGAGTTCAAAAAGTCAACGGCAGTCATGTGATTGTTTAAAAAATGGGTCTTAAGCTGGGATTTAAATGTCTCCAGATATGGTGCATTCTTCACGCGGTAGGGAAGACTGTTCCATGCAGTGAGTCCAGCGACAGTCGTCAAACCTCGTAGAAGACCGTGGGACTTGTAACAGGTTTTTATGAGGATCGTAGCCGACATCTGTTCTGGTCAACTTCTATTGCACCGGTGTCTAATGCTCAGGGTATCAACCGATGTCGCACCAGAATCGAGGTGTAATCGGGTCAATCTCTAGATTATTATTTGTATATAGTTCTGAGACAAATTTTAGGAAATTTTCCCAACAAGGTATCTTGTCTTTGATTGCAGATGATCCTTGCGATCCGAATCCGTGCAAAAAGGGTCAAAGATGTTTCAGCGATCACAATCTTCAGCCTACAAGCGAAGATTACATATGCGTACGGATTAATAGAAGGAAATCATAAACCATTTAATGTACATGAATTGAAAACTGACTTGATTAAATGAATAAAAGAATTCACTGATAGCATTCTGGTTAAATTCCTTTTGCATTAGAACCAAATAGACAAAAATAAGATACGCGGCTCGACTACGTGGACTCGGAAGTGCACGAGAACACTCGCATCTTGATACTCTCTCCTTGGACGATCTCCAGTCTTTACACCTATACCATGTCTCAGCTAATCAACCAAGTGCACCCGCTTCGGAGAGTTCGCACTCGACATAGGCCTACACTTGCACTATGACTATGGTTTAATGGCGAGTGTCGTGGACTTTGTCGTCGCACGCGTTGCCTGGAAAGGCGTTATCGACGATCTCGCGACACTGCCGACAAACGTGAGTTGGTGACATAACAGAGCATTAAATCGCCTCTATCGCCAGAAGAAAGCTGACCACTGGCAGGCCTGGTTGAACAACATAAAGACAACCAAAACGTCTTTCTTCCTCGATCTCCGGCCTATTGGGACAGGGCACGCACTCAGTAGGTCATCCTGCCTTTTCTGCTGAGGATTTTCTCCAGTTAATGACATGGAAGATTGCTGATCTTTGAGTGAAGACTCTTGATACCTCTCCTCCGCAATTCTCCCACACGGACCACACCTTCGAAGGATTCCGTCCAATCCTTGAAACGGAACTTCGTTAAACAATTGGATCATCAAACAAAAAATCATGTGACTTCCCCCATTTATTTTGGTGAACATTTAAGACGATTTAGCTCCATTTCTAGTTCATATATTTAACACGTCGCTTTCTGAGGGTTATCTACCTGCTTCCCAAAAACGGGCTATGGTTTTCCCGACCTTAAAAAAGTAAAACCTTTTCCAAAATGCCTGTCAAAATTATCGGCCCATCTTCCATCTTTCCTTCCTCTCAAAGACCCTTGAAAGACTAGACTAGTTTCACTTCAGCTACTCCCATACATTGAGCAAGCTGGGCTTCTGCCGGCCGCCCAATATGGCTTCGGGGGCCACCATTCCACTGAAACTGCTCTCTTATCCCTGCTGTCTGATATTTATATAGCTATTGATCACTCTCATCTCTCTCCTGGCGCTTTTTGATGTCTCATCTGCATTTGACATGGTTGACCACGAGGTCCTGGTTCAGCGACTGGAAATCTGTCCAGTGGCCTCTCTGGTGTTCCTCCTTTGGTTTAAATCATACCTCTCTGACTGCTCACAGTTGGTTGTCCTTGGTGAAACCAGGACTCAGTGGACAGAGGTCAAATTTGGCGTTCCCAGAGCTCGGCGCTCGGTACCGTCCTGTACATCCTATTCACTGCTGATATCTCGTCTTTATTTACTGAACATGGGGCAACTGGCCATCTTTATACACATGATGTTCAGGCTTTTGTACACGATCCGTCAACTGATCAACTCTCCCTTGTTCGCTCCATTGACCACCTTGTCTCTGACCTTCACTACTGGATGTCGACTAACCGTCTCTGCCTCAACACTGCTAAGACTCAATTGATTTGGCTTGGGACTAGGCAGCAGCTTGCTAAACTCGACTTTCCATTGCTGACTGAGAAATTTCCTGCTTACACCTACTCTTCCACCGTCCGCGACTTGGGCGTCACACTTGACTCCTTCCTCACATTCACAGAGCATATCTCCAACATCACTCGCTCCTGCTTCTTTCAACTGAGGAGTCTCAGGACCATCAGACGCTCGGTCTCACCTTCTATCTTTACCACCATAGTTCACGCATTTGTCTGCTCACGCTTGGACTACTGCAACTCGCCCCTCATGGGTCTCCCTAAGCAGCGTCTCCCCCCCCTTCAATCTGTTCTAAATGCTTCTGCTAGGCTCATCGCTCGACTTCCCCGCTTTGCTCATATCTCTACTTACATGTTTGATGTCCTGCACTAGTTTCCTATTGCCGCGCGCATCCGTTATAAGATCCTCCTCCACGTCTCTAAATCTCAGCAGGGTATTGCCCGAAATATCTCGAACTATCTGCGAAAGCCTCTATCTGCATCTTCTTCTCGCTCATTGCGCTTTGTAAATCGGCTTGATCTTTTTGTTCCCAGGGCTAAAACTGCCTTGGCCCAGCACCGGGCGTTTGCTTATTTTGATGCTTCAGCACATTGTTTCAAGGTTTTGCACTCTTTGCATAATCACTTCTAAGTCCCTTTCTTCCTCACTCACTTTCAATACCTTATCGCCCACCCCCCATTTCCTATGAAAACTCTTTGTTACTCTTTCCCATATGCATCGCTGAGCACTTTTACAAATTAAAGAGCACTTGTCAGTCCTGTGACCATCTGAACATTCTTCTTAGATCTTCCAGCAGCATCTTCTCTTCACACACCGCTCAACATAGTTTTTTTTATCCCAACCTGCGTACTGAGAAAGTGTTGATATAAATCCCATCGTCTATGTCATTAATCAAAATTATGAACAGAAGTTTCGCAAGCACTGATCCTTGTAGTATTCACATAGCACTGTCGTCCAGTTGGAATAATTTGTCACCTGTGCCCACCTTTTGTCTTCTACCTTATAACCAGCTTTTAAATCATGTTAGTACTTACCCTTTAATCCCACATGCTTGCAACTGTTTGGACAGCCATACATGATGTATTTTGTCAAATGCCTTGGTAAAATCTAGGTAAATAAGATCTACAAGTTTTCTCGCGTCTATCTTCCGATAGACCACCTCAAAGAACTCCAACAGATTTGTCGAACACGAACTGCCTCTGGTAGATCCGTGTTAACTGCCCTTTATAATATATGCTCATTGAAATGTTGCACTCCATGACTATGCACACCACCCTGGTTAAACCGATTGGTCTATAGTTCCCCGGTTCACTTCTAATTCCCTTTTAAACTAACAGTGGCACTATCAAGTCATAACTTCATTCCTGTGGTAGGCCTACTTCTCCACTCTGCATTGATCCTATGAGCGATCGTCCTATGAGCGATCGTCCTATGAGCGATCGTCCTCTGAGCGATCGTCCTATGAGCGATCGTCCTCTGAGCGATCGTCCCATGAGCGATGGTCCATATAACGGTACCGGTAGCAGATATTCAGCAAAGTTCAGTTAAGAGTAACTTCTGTGGACCGTTCCATTTTCGTCAATGAGAGTTTGCCTATAACGTGTGTTGAAACTTATCTGACGGCCTATACTCTGAGGTATCTTGACTTGTACTGAACATCGCATTCTGTGGATCAACGTCCATCGAATTTAATTCAAAAAACAAGGCTGCTAGTTCAACTTAGGTGTGGGATGACCAGTTATAGTATTACAGTCTTATCTGTCAGTCCACAAAATGTAGTAGTGGTTCGTGTAGAGGTATATGGTAGTGTGATTCCATCACCCAGGAAGCTCAGACTGCATAATAAGCATAAAACATTGTTGTCCATAAGTTCTTTCTTGTAATAATAATTGCAAATTTATACAGCGCCACATAAAGAGATAGTCATCAAAGGCACTCCGACCTGTAGGACAATGAAACCACGATCGAACAGAATGGTCTTCGAGTGCTTGTGGAAAAGAGGCAGGTGAGACAAGTCGAGGTTGGAAATCTGTCCACGGGTATACCAAGACAACAGATGAACTGGGTTTCCCGCAGTTCAGATTGGACGACATCCAGGCACCAAGCGCCTCCATGTCTGACTCATTTTTCCATTAAACACAGGAGTGGCGGCAGCGTGACCACTGGACGCACGTGCGTCCACCCACCACGCCAAATCAAATCCACACAAGGATTAGGCATCGCATCGATATTTCTGACAATTTCACTGTATAATTTTGGTTTACCATATACAGTATGTAGGCCTATAAATAATATTATATGATATCATATGCATGTGTTATATTGTACTTTTATGAGTCACTCTGAGTCCTTTTCAGTGTGTGACTACGAGTAGCAGGCAAGGGACGGGTGTGGGTGGGAGGAGACGGGAGGGGTGTGCGTCCAATTTTTCTAAGCCTGTCCTGATCAATCAGATAACCTCTGCAGGTGGGCCATGCATGGACACGTACCTGCATGACATCATCATACTTTGTCGTCATCCAGATGATAAATTCCATACACTATTATCACTATCACAGTCACCAGAACCATGACTCTGCCAAACTTATAAGTTATTACTGATCATCGGGTATACTGACCGAGAAAGACTGAGATAGGAGGAGGATTGGTTGGAGCGGACTGTCTGGATGGTGATGAGATCACGGAGGTACTTGGGCTGGGAATGTTGTAGGGAGTTGTATGTTAGTGATAGGACTTTGAAGTAAACGAAAGGACGTAAGCGACTGAGCAGAACGAACAGAAACAGGGAGACAGTCCAAACTCTAGATCCAACAACAGAAAAGATTGTACACAAGGAATAATTTTCTGTCAGATGCGACCAGAGAAGGACGATCATGTCCATCAAACCGGCAGAAATTATCTGTAGCATATATTGGTAGTTAAACGAAGTCTATCTATGAGTAGATCGGGTTCATCGGGTGAGCAGCTGTTTGTGGATCGATCACAGACGCTTTGATGATAAAGCTGAAGAAAACGCCGAGTGCAAAATACTCTGACATTTTAATTTAACGAATTTCATTATTCAAATTCCATTATCACTTTTTGCTAAACAACCACATCCGCCCTTATGAGATTTCAAAAATGCTTCCCAAAAGATTATGATTCTCTTTTAAATTCTGTGTATTTAATTAAATTTTATAGCTTGTGTTTTCCGCTCGATGTAGTCACTGATTCATTTATTGTTCAATATTAAACAGTTTAGCCCCCACCTCATATGTAAATTGTTTTTTTTAAGTGTAAGGTGCTGCGGTTGCTGTTTAGAATTAGAAAGAAGAGAAGGAAGAATAAGAGGATGATTAGGAAGAAACGTAGGCATATAAGAAGGAGAAGGTGAACAGCGGTGGTCAGATTCTCAGCTATAAAGAAAGTCCGAGTGTCTTTAGTTGACTACTTGACTGGATCCGTTGGTGATCGGAATCTGTGAATACAAGTGCAAATAAAGATGAAGTTAGAGGTCGTTTCCTGCGTTCTTCCTCTTCTCTTCTCCCTCGCGTTTTCTGAGTCAGGTATGGCAAGACTTTAACAACTCGAAACATAAACAGCTATATTTTGATAATCTAAATAAGATATCATTGGGCTTTATTCCGTTTGTGTCGTTTGCAGCTCGCGATAGTCACACAAGTATTACATTGTTGTCGTTTAGTTCTGTTGCACGAATGACGCTACAGGTATTAAGTTATTATTATTATTACAGAGGTCTTATATAGCGCCCCTTCAAGGTAATCTACTCAGGATCGCTCCCAGTCCAACCCCGGTCAAACAAGACAGTTTTAAGGCAAGAGTGGAACAGAGAAGAGCAATTTATTGGGGTCAGGCGCAGCACTACTGGGAGCCAATTCCAGGTCGCTGGGCCAGAGACAGAGAAGGCACGGTGTTGCCGGATAGCAGTCCGTGCGCGGGGGACAAGGAGCTCAGCCTGCGTTGCAGAGCGAAGTGAACCACGACGCTGGACAGCCACAGTGGAGCAGCAAAGTTCCCGGAGGTAAGGAGAAGCCAAGCCCTCAAGGCACCGCCGAACCAAAGCAGAGACCCGATAAGCAATGCGCTGCGGGTAGGGGAGCCAGTGGAGCACCTCCCGCATGTACTACGACTCCCGGCCAAATTTGGGGATGCCACCCACAAGCCGGGCAGCGGTGCGCAGGACCCGATTGAGGCACCTCAATCGGCAGGTTGGGAGCCCATCATATATGGCGCTACAGTAATCGAGGCGGGAGACCACAAAAGCATGGACAAGTCTAGATGCTGAACTAGGAGAGAGGGAGCGAGATGTGACCCTGAGCTGTCGCAGCTGGTAGTAACAGCTGCGGCATAGGAGATTAATATGTTGAACAAATGTAAGCTCCTGGTCTAAGGTGACTCCAAAGTCTCGGACTGAAGCTAGGAAGGTAAAATGTGGGTATTCCTTGGCAGGGGATCCAAAGTCTATCTTTGCGAGCTGCTGACGGGTCCCAAGCCAGATTAGCTGAGTCTTGGCCGAATTGAGCGATTCGATGACATCCAAGCATGCAGGGTCTCAGTTGTCTGGCTCATCATACCTGCTGCAGCAGCAGCCTGGACTGCATGGCAGTGGAAATAGGCCTGAAGGTCATCGGCGTATGATTGGCTACGAACAGACTCAGCCGCAAGCAGGGGACTGTCGCGTGAGGAGATCGACGACAACGACGAGATGTCATATTCATCATGATGTAATCGTCGTTGCCGGTCGAGATAGGAGGATGACGGACGAAAGCCAGTCTCCACTGGGTCAACAATGAAGGCAGCTAGGCCGAGGTGTAATCGGACACCACACAGCCAAGGTGTAATAGGACACCTCGCGGCTATGATGTAACCAGACACCGCCCGCGCTGCAGGCGAGCGACGACCCGCGTCTCGAGGAGCAATCTGACACTAATTGACGATAGCTTGACGTGGGGAGGGGGCTGACCGGTGCACGCTGAAGTTCCTACTTAACGGAAGGAAAAGGAGAACACGGGACTTGTACTGCTGACGAGGGCGACGCGTGAACATCGGTCGAGCGAACAACATCGAGAGGAGCGACCAGCGGCGGCGGCAGAGTATTAGTCCGTCAGATTCAGAGACTGACGCGAAAGAACGATCTGTAGTTAGGCTGTACGAAGCAACATTTGAGATAGTCCGATTTAATATCTAAACGCTTTAATACTACGTGGAAGTTCCCGTAGAGTTAGTGTATATATATTTGTTTCTTTAATTAAATTCATTTATTAATTAAACAAAGTTCGTCGTGAATCTTCTATAGAAAAGTTAGGCACGTTAATTAAAAGTGCAAGTAAAAGAACAAGCAATCGAGGGTCCACATCAACACACGGCAAACACACGACAGGGCGACCTCCGATTGCGACATTGGCGCAGTCGACAGGATTTTCAACTGAAGACGTCACGACGAAGAGCGGAACCGGAAACGGAAAGAGGAATCTCAACAGATCAGGACCAGCGGTGAATACAACCCTTCGCAACTGGAGAAATCGAGTGCCGGACTCCGAAGACGAAGGACTCGAAGGAACCGACAGCAACAGGCAAGGACGAGGAACAAGAGCACCAACGGACGACCGACCATCGCTAGCAACGACGGACGGGAGTGACAACGGAGGACAGCGGATCAGCCAAGATACCAAAAGACGGAACACGCTCGACGTATCAGAGGGTAAGTCCTTACTGGTAGTCGTGGTAATCTGTGAGGTTGCGGTTGAGGTCTGGATGAGGATTGGTGTGCGAATAGCCGAGGCTTTTGCGTAGCTCCTTTTGCTCAGTTCTGTTCTTGTTGTATTTGTGGTAGAATTTTAGGACGTTGTTTTCTTTGATTTCTGACCAGCGGTGACTCTCCTCTAACTTACTTATCTTTTTCTATTAGTGAGCGGACTGTTGGAAGATGGATAAGTTGTCGGTAGGGAAAAGAGTGAGGGTGCAGAACATGCCCCGTCACAGACTAGTCGCATATCTGATAAAGATGGGACTAGGAGAGGAGGAATTGGGTTCCATGAATATGGGCCAGCTCCAAGAGGCGAGTGCTGAAATAATTGTGTCTGGACGGGAAACCCCGCCAGAAGTAAGTGAGGAAGTAAGCACGGGTAGCATAGAAAGCAGTATCGACTCGGCAGCGCAAACGCAGGTATACGAATTAAAACGCTTAAAATACGAGAGAGAGGAAGCCGCAAGGCTGAGAGAGGAAGCGGAGAGAAGAGAGAGAAGAGAGGAAGAGAAAGAGAGGAGAAGAGAAGAGAAAGAAGAAAGACTGAGGAGAGAAGAAAAAGAGGAAGCGGAGAAGCAGCGAAGAGAAGAGAAAGAGGAAGCAGAGAAGCTCAGACTGCTTGAGGAGAAGCGGGCTGAGAAGCAGCGAAGAGAACAAAAGGAGGAAGCTGAGAGGCTGAGAAGAGAAACGAGAGAGGAAGCAGAAGGAGTAAGGCTTCGTGAGGAGAAGCAGAGAAGGGAAGAGAGAGAGGAAGCCGAGAGGCTGAGAAGAGAAGCAAGAGAGGAAGCAGAAGGAGTAAGGCTTCGTGAGGAGAAGCAGAGAAGGGAAGAGAGAGAGGGAGCTGAGAAGCTCAGGCTTCAGGAGGAGAAGCAGAGAAGGGAAGAGAGAGAGGGAGCTGAGAAGCTCAGGCTTCAGGAGGAGAAGCGGAGAAGGGAAGAGAGAGAGGAAGCTGAGAAGCTCAGGCTTCAGGAGGAGAAGCGGAGGAGAGAAGAAAAGGAGGAGGCAGAGAAGAGAGAGAAGGAGGTCCGAGAGGAAAGGGACGCAGAGAGGAGACTCAGAGACGAAAGGGACTATAACTTGAGGCATTCGGTCGTAGGACGAATGAAAACGTATAGTGAAAGCTTGCGAGGACTCTTACCGAGATTCCCCAGCGACCATGCGCAAATCCCTGGTTTCTTTGTGCATTGCGAAAGGTTATTCGACTCTTGCGCTGTCCCGGACGACCTTCGAAGCAGATTACTCTTGACCTGTCTAGATAATCAGGCCAGAGCACTGACGGCCAGACTCACACAAGAGGAGCTTGATAATTACGGGAAGCTAAAAACCTTCTTGTTGAAAGAGTTCAAAGTGAGCGCAGTCTCTTTACGAGAGCGATTCATGAACGCAAAAAAGGCGGTAGATGAATCATACACAACATTAGCCTCGAGATTACATAACTTACTTTCTTACTATCTGCAAGATCGCAAGGCAATGACGTTTGATGAGGTTACAAGCCTCTTGATTGCAGATAAAATGAAAGAAATGTTGCCCAGAGGATGTTTGAATTTCATCCTCAGTCAAGAGCAACAGAGTTGGTTAGGGCACAAAGAGTTAGCTGCAGCGGCTGACACTTATGCTGCCACACACCCTTGGGAAAATGACTATACGAAGCATAGTCTAGGCACGGGTAAGACGGAGGCACGCTACGCGAAAGCGCCAGCACCTCCTCAGACGACCGCTAAACAGACGGACACGTGGACTGACCGACCGGGAGGGACACTGACAAATAACAGGACAGACGGACGTCCAACCCCCGACGAGATTAGAAAGCGTGGCCTTTGTTTCCTATGCTTTTCTCCAGACCACAGAGCTAAACTGTGTTCGAAGAACAAACAAACTAAAAGCAAGCAGGTGAGCGCGTGTGCGGTCCAGCCAACCGTGACCAGAGCTCAAGGCAGACAGGCAGACAGACAAAGCGAGACGCGACAAGACGGGCCGCCATTGATACAAGAGATAGTACAGCATACATGGCCGACAAACCCGGATTGCATTGACGTGGAGG
This sequence comes from Allolobophora icterica, assembly GCA_963556255.1. Lineage (NCBI taxonomy): Eukaryota > Metazoa > Annelida > Clitellata > Crassiclitellata > Lumbricidae > Allolobophora > Allolobophora icterica. The sequence goes on along the minus strand of OY744602.1, from coordinate 70,626,250 downwards.
AGACTTATGTAAGAGAGTACATGAAAGTGTATATTACAGGGCTCCCTGTGACATCGTCTCTAATAGATAGCGGGGCCGAATACAATTGTGCGCGAGCAGAACTAATCAGGCCGCTCAACCTACCTGTGGTCAAGCAGATAGAGGTGAAGGGGCTGAACGGTCAATCAATGATTGTGGACGTGGTGCGGCTGAGACTAAAGGGGTCTCAGGCCGGCGAGGACAGGGAGGGGGAGGTAAATTACGCCCCTGATGTTCGGATATGGGCGGCACTCATTAAAGACCTTAATGAACCGTTAATTATCACGCCCACTACAGCCGACTTGCTGCGCGAGACAGCGTTGTATTCGAGTCACGCGGCCAGCGCTCCTGAAATAGACCAAATTTCAGAAGCGCAGGCGGTCGCAAGGACTGAGACGAGTGAGGAAGAGGAGAGAGGGGAGGAGGTAGAGGGACTTAGGGCGCTGATAGGCGAAGATTACTTCACGGTCGCTCAGGCAGACAGTGAGAGTGTAGGAGAAATCAGTCCCGAAGAAACGGATACTGAAGAGCAGTTCTTCAATCCTGAGATACCACCCCCACCCAAGGAAGACACAATAGTAGGCAGAAGCAAGATGGCGGCCGAACAAGCACAATGTTCGACACTAGCACCATTCTTGGCCCACGGGAAAATTGGGGCGAAGAACTTCTTCATTGAAGACAATTTGCTCTTTCATAAAGACAAAATAGCTGGGCATTCTGTAAAACAACTGTGTTTACCTAAAGAAAGAATAGGCAAGGTCTTAAACTTAGCACATGACGCTGCGTTCGCAGGTCATATGGCGTTGAAAACGACTAAGGACCGAATCAAACTGAATTTCTGGTTTCCCAACGTGGAGGATATAGTGAAGGAATACTGTGCATCTTGCGACATTTGCCAAAGGCATGCGCCGCTGCGAGTGGCGCAGCGGGCCCCCATAACTCCTATCCCTCGCAACGACGAGACCAGATTCGGTTGTCTAGTGGCAGATTGTATAGGGCCTATAGTTACCAACGTAGACCCCACAAGCCCAAAACCCGAGTACAACTACGCCTTAGTGGTAGTTGACCAATTTTCAAGATGGCCGATGGCCTATCCTCTGAAATCATTAACGGCAAAAGCGACATGTGATGCATACATGCAAATCTTCACGACCTTCGGTTTTCCAAAAACGATTAGGTCCGATAACGGGTCGAATTTCAACAGCAAATTAACCCAAGAGTTTCTGCATCGTATGGGGTGCTCACCACGCTTTGGGCCAGTCGCACATCCCGAGTCACAAGGTCTAGTGGAACGCTGCAATGCCACACTGAAGACCATGATTCATAAATTGGCAGAAGAAAACCCGAGGGGATGGCACAGACTGTTACCTTACGTGCTTTGGAGCTTAAGGGAACGCCCCTCGGCAACCACCCACGTGAGTCCCTACACCCTGGTGTATGGTACCCTGCCTAAAGGACCTCTATCTGTCCTTTCTGAGGAATGGGCGGGAGAGCGGGATTCTCCATTAAGTCTGGGCGCAGGCGCCGCAGCTTACTTGGACCAATTAAGGGATAACCTTGAAATGTCTAAATTATATGCCGAATATTATTCAGACATCGAACAACAGCGCTATGCTACTCATTACAATTTAAGAAGCATGGACAGGCGTTACGAAGTAGGGGATAAAGTCATCATCCAATCACCGGAAGCGCGAGGAGCAAAGAAGGAGGGCCAATGGCAAGGCCCGGCCATCATCGCTCAGGTGAAATCGCCCTACACATACATCGTGGAAATAGGGGGCAAAAGCCGCTTATTACATGCAAATCGTATTCGCAAATATAACGAAAGAATACAGCAAGCATTGATTAACAATTGCTCCATTCTGTTCGAGAAGGACGAAGACTTCGGTCACGTGGAAGCGGTGGGTAGCGTCGTCACGAGTCAGACACGGCCCAGTGAACAAGTAGACCCTATTGCCGTTGCACACTTAACGGTACCCGAGCGGAAACAGCTGTTTAGTCTGTTAGACAGATTTCCAGATGTGTTCTCGGACAAACCAGGTTTCTGTCCCGTCCTAGAACACACAATCACTGTTAGCGCGGAGTTCAGGCCGAAGAGTTTGCGAGCCTATAAGGTGCCGGAACTGCTCAGACCGGAGATGGAGAAGCAGATCCGCGAACTTTTGGCCCTAGGTATCATCACTCCCTCACGTAGTGAAATGGCTAGTCCCGTTGTGTGCGTTGTGAAAAAGGGAGGTCAAGGCGGTTTAAGACTGGCCATTGACTACCGATATGTAAACAAGTTCTCGGCGGGTGACGCATACCCCACCCCCGACATCCAGGAAGTGTTACAGAAGGTAGGAAGTGCAAACTTCATATCCTGCTTTGACGCACGTCAAGGATACTACCAGATTGGACTCCACAAGGACTCTCGTTGGTTATCAGCCTTCGTATGTGACGCTGGCCTATTTGAGTTCGTACGACTGCCCTTTGGTTTAAAGTCAGCCTCAAATTCTTTTATCCGATGCATGTCAAAGGTCCTTCATCCCATTCGCGACTTCACTGAGACGTTTGTGGATGACATGGCAGTACACTCGATGACGTGGCCGGATCACATGAAACACCTAGAGAAATACTTAATGACTATTCAACAGTCGGGTCTGACCCTTAACATTAAGAAGAGTTCGTTTGCTAGGCGACAAACAACGTTTGTAGGTCACCTGATCGGATCAGGGAGCATTGAACCGGATCCTATGAAAATCGCAGGGCTAGGGAAAATCCCTCAACCCGAGTCCAAAAAGGACATACGGAGATTAATTGGCTTCTTCAGTTATTTTAGGAACTTCATCCCTAACCTGGCTGAGACAGCCAGAATTCTCACTGACTTGACCCAGAAATCGGTGCCTGCTAAGATACCCTGGCGAATTGAACATCAAAATGCGCTAGATAAACTTACGCACGATTTGAATAACGCTGTATGTTTGCAGACAATTGACTACGGCAGAGAGTTTGGTTTATCGACTGACGCTTCAGACAAAGCAGTCGGTTGCTGCTTATTCCAAATTCAAGACGATGGAACAGAACGGCCAATATGTTTCGCCAGTTCTAAATTAGATGCTACGCAAGCGCGTTGGTCCACTGTGGAACGCGAAGCGTATGCTGTAATCTTTGCGTTGAAGAAGTTTAGGAATTGGATTTTTATGTCAAGGACCACCCTCTATTCTGATCACAATCCCTTGACTTTCCTAACTGCTTCTACGCCCACAAGTGCTAAACTTGCGAGATGGGCTCTGGCACTCCAGGACTTTGATATCGCTTTTAAATATCGACCTGGGGCGCTAAATATTCCCGCTGATCTTTTGTCCAGACTATGATTGAGGAAGAAGGCGGACTACCATGTAAGGCACCGCGACAACTGTAAATATATTTCTAACTGTGCTGATATTTTGTATTTTCATGGGAACGACGAGGACATGGTCTGGAGGAAATCGATGGAGGGAACGACATCATTCTCAGTCGGGAGGCGAACCAATGACTGGCTTTGTCCTCCCCCGGGAAGGGAGGTGTCGCGTGAGGAGATCGACGACAACGACGAGATGTCATATTCATCATGATGTAATCGTCGTTGCCGGTCGAGATAGGAGGATGACGGACGAAAGCCAGTCTCCACTGGGTCAACAATGAAGGCAGCTAGGCCGAGGTGTAATCGGACACCACACAGCCAAGGTGTAATAGGACACCTCGCGGCTATGATGTAACCAGACACCGCCCGCGCTGCAGGCGAGCGACGACCCGCGTCTCGAGGAGCAATCTGACACTAATTGACGATAGCTTGACGTGGGGAGGGGGCTGACCGGTGCACGCTGAAGTTCCTACTTAACGGAAGGAAAAGGAGAACACGGGACTTGTACTGCTGACGAGGGCGACGCGTGAACATCGGTCGAGCGAACAACATCGAGAGGAGCGACCAGCGGCGGCGGCAGAGTATTAGTCCGTCAGATTCAGAGACTGACGCGAAAGAACGATCTGTAGTTAGGCTGTACGAAGCAACATTTGAGATAGTCCGATTTAATATCTAAACGCTTTAATACTACGTGGAAGTTCCCGTAGAGTTAGTGTATATATATTTGTTTCTTTAATTAAATTCATTTATTAATTAAACAAAGTTCGTCGTGAATCTTCTATAGAAAAGATAGGCACGTTAATTAAAAGTGCAAGTAAAAGAACAAGCAATCGAGGGTCCACATCAACACACGGCAAACACACGACAGGGCGACCTCCGATTGCGACAGGGACCCAGGTCAGCAGTAGAAAGAATATATAGAAGGGGGCCAAGGACGGAGCCCTGGGGAAGACCAACAGGCGCCGGGACCCAAAAAGCGCTGCCGACGTTGGTCTGAATGGTTTTAAAGTTCCCAGAGAGAAGAAACGTTTCCCGTTAAAAACAAACGGTGTTCAGATAAATAATAAATTTCGCTACGACTTCTATGTGGAGAGAAGACGTCCGATGAATTTCGCAGCAGCTCACAGTTGCCTGGACCGTCCAACAGTCCCTCGTCGATGGTTAAAAATGCTCAAACATTCCTCAGGCGATTCGAAGTCAAAACTCTCCTCTATTGACGGTTGACACGACTCCAACCATTCTCTTAGGCTTTTTCCACCGAATCCATGCTTTCCTTGTTTAACATGGCATGGACAGGTCTGTCTGTCTATCTACCGGTCGGCGATATATAAATCCTAGTTGTATTACGTTACATTGAATAACTGATGCGTACTGTAGAGATGCAATTTGAATGCAATCCAAATCCTTGCAAAGGAGGAGCAGACTGCTTAATGGCAGAAAGCGGACACATCACCTGCTACTGTCCAACAACCAGAGATGGTGAAAGATGCGAAATCGTATTAGGTGAGCGAAGAGATTTATTCAGCAGCATCAACTTCAGTCTAAGTAAATATGCAATAATATCAATGCCAGTCAAAAGCTGACATTTTACATACTCAGCTTATGTAAAATGTTACTGTCATTGGATCAGGAAAAGCCCAAAACATTTGCCGCTTCTATGACTATGAGCGCTGCTGACGCTCGTTTCAAGATGGTAAACTGTTCGAAGAATGACGAGTTATTGGCAGCCGAAGACGCAAAGTCTACATACTCGAAGTATGTAGCCCGATAAGACTGCATCAGCAATATTCTTCTAAACATACTGCGTTGCACGAAGGCTATCATCAGAAGGACGTGGACATTTTAATAACACATACAATCATCACTGCCTGCAGTGATGATTGTATGTGTTATTACAATCATCTAAAACGAGAAAATTTCATGCAGCTGACTTGACAAACATCCCAGAAGCGGACTCCGACGCAATGTAGGCTACCCATGAATGGACGAAACATTGGACTCCGACGCAATGTAGGCTACCCACGAATAGACGAGACATTTGCAAGGAAACGGTTTAAAATCCAACAAAGTACATATTCTTTCCGAACAAAATTTGGTGGCGACCGGATGTTCCGCCCGCGAGCAACAGTGGCTAAATAGACGCCAAGGAAGCAAAGTAGACCACTATCTATCTACATATACCTATCTATCTATCTATCTATCCATATATATCTATCTATCTATCCATATATATCTATCTATCTATCTATCCATATCTATCTATCTATCCATATATATATATATATATATATCTATCTATCTATCCATATATATATCTATCTATCTATCCATATATATATCTATCTATCTATCCAAGAAAAGTTTGCGACTTAAGGAATCGCTATCTTAAAAACAAGTTGTTGTATAAACGGTGCATATTCCTGGTCTGATTAGGGGCCAGCTCATGTATATACTATAAATTGTAAATAATAATAATAATAATAATAATAATAATAATAATAATAATAATAATAATAATAATAATAATAATAATAATAATAATAATAATAATAATAATAATAATAATAATAATAATAATAATAATAATAATAATAATAATAACTTGATATTTCCAACGCTTTCAACAGCATGCACCGCGACAGGATGCTGGCGGCGGTTAGCGGGCTGCTGCCGGAGCTAGCGCCGTATTGTTATCTGGCCTACGCACACGCATCCACGCTCAAGTTTGGCAGTTATCCCATCCAGTCCACCGTTGGTCCTCAACAGGGAGACCCTCTGGGTCCGCTGCTCTTCTGTCTTCCTCTTCAGCCCGCTCTTTTGAAACTAGGCTCTCCATTATCATTTGGCTACCTTGATGACATCTCGTTGGGTGGCCCGTCATCGAAGGTGGAGGCGGACATGCGGTCGCTGGAGGCGGATTGCGCCGAGCTGGGCTTGACCCTCAACAGGGCAAAATGCGAAGTGGTGGCCAGAGACTCTCGACTGGCCGAGAACACCGTATTCTCTCAATTCGCATATACCATCCCTGACGATTCGATGCTGCTCGGCGCGCCACTCACGGCGGGCTCCGCCATGCAGGAAGCACTGCAGTCCAGAATAACAGAACTGCAGAATGCGCTGGATAGACTGAGTAAGATAGGGCGGCAGGACGCCCTGCTGATCCTCAGAAGCTCGCTCGGATCTCCCAAGCTACTGTACAGTCTTCGATGCGCTCCTTGCGTGGACCATCCGGCTTTACAGGAATACGATCAGAGACTGAGACAGGGACTAGAGACCATTCTTAACATCAGCCTGACAGACCAACAATGGCTTCAGACAACGCTCCCAATTGGATTGGGCGGAATTGGAATACGAAGGGTGTCGTCGCTGGCACTCCCCGCCTTTTTGGCATCGGCCGCGGGCACCCACGTACTCCAATCTAGCATCCTGAGGGGGCTGAATCTAGGCCCAGATCAGGCGACAGAAAGTCTCCAGCACCTATGGGAAGAGAGGACAGACCACAAGATTACATCAGAGCTTCAGTCGGGGAGTCAGGCAAAGTGGGACGCACCGCTCCTCAAACGTGTATGTGCCGACCTGGAATTAGTACTGATCGATAGTCACGATCGGGCGAGATGGAGAGCGGTTGCAGCGGTGCATGCCGGAGACTGGCTCCACACGCTGCCCATCACCGCGTGTGGTTTGCGACTGAGCGACGAGGCAGTGAGGGTCGCAGTTGGGTTGAGGCTCGGAGCAGTAATCTGCGAGCCGCACAACTGCCCATGCGGCGCGACGGTCACAGCAAGGGGATCCCACGGCCTTTCGTGCCCTCTGGGATTTGGACGGATGGCCCGACACGCTGCCATCAACGATCTGATCTGCCGGGCGTTGTGCAAAGCGGGGTTTCCGGCGGTGAAGGAGCCCGCAGGCCTGACACGCACGGATGGTAAAAGACCTGACGGCCTCACTCTCATCCCGTGGAAGGCCGGAAGAGGTCTAATATGGGACGCCACGGTGGTGGACACACTGGCCCCGTCCTACCTTCCTTCAACGGCGGCACGTGCGGGTGCGGCGGCTGAGCTAGCAGATGGGAGGCAGACGCAGAAATACCAGGCTCTCCTAGGCACTCACAATTTCGTACCACTAGCGCTGGAAACGTTGGGCCCCATTAACACCAAGGGCCTGGATTTTATATCAGAATTGGGGCGACATCTCTCTTGCGCCTCGGGGGAGCCACGCGAGGCCAGCTTTTTACATCAGAGAATCTCAATAATCATCCAACGGTTCAACGCAGTGGCCTTTAGCGGCTCCATGGTGGCAGCCCAATCTGACTTGGACGAGGAGTAACCGTTCCAGAAAAATTGCACACTTAATCTCTAAGTCCCTGAGGGAATGAAGTACCTCAGGGCATAAAAATAATAATAATAATAATAATAATAATAATAATAATAATAATAATAATAATAACAACAATAATAACAATAATAACAAGACGATTTATATAGCGCCGTAGCTCAGCCGAGGCCGATCGGGCGCTGTGCATGAGTTCAAAAAGTCAACGGCAGTCATGCGATTGTTTTAAAAATAGGTCTTGAGCTGGGATTTAAATGTCTCCAGATATGGTGCATTCTTCACATGGTAGGGAAGACTGTTCCATGCAGTGAGTCCAGCTACAGTCGTCAAACCTCGTAGAAGACCGTGGGACTTGTAACAGATTTTTATGAGGATCGTAGCCGACATCTGTTCTGGTCAACTTCTATTGCACCGGTGTCTAATGCACAGGGTATCAACCGATGTCGCACCAGAATCGAGGTGTAATCGGGTCAATCTCTAGATTATTATTTGTATATAGTTCTGAGACAAATTTTAGGAAATTTTCCCAACAAGGTATCTTGTCGTTGATTGCAGGTGATCCTTGCGATTCGAATCCGTGCGAAGTAGATCAAAGATGTTTCAGCGATCACAATCGTCAGCATACAAATGAAGATTACATATGCGTACGGATTAATAGAAGGAAATCATAAACCATTTAATGTACATGAATTGAAAACTGACTTGATTAAATGAATAAAAGAATTCACTTATAGCATTCTGGTTAAATTCCTTTTGCATTAGAACCAACTAGACAACAATAAGATACGCGGCTCGACTACGTAGCCTTCAGCAAGGCTATTCAGGACTCGGAGCTTACACGAGAACACTCGCATCTTGATACTCTCTCCTTGGACGATCTCCAGTCTTCACACCGATACCATGTCTCAGCTAATCAACCAAGTGCACCCGCTTCGGAGAGTTCGCACTCCACATAGGCCTACACTTGCACCAGTGGTTAAAGTGGTTTGGGTGAGCAGTGGGAACGCCAAAGACGCGTTTTCTTGGAACGCATGCGTTACCAGGGTTCTTGTATTGTGAGCAGTGGGAACGCAAGCAACGAATTTCGAGAGCAGTTGGAACGCCGTTCCCACGCGTTCCCACCCACTTTAAACCCTGACTTGCACTATGACAATGGTCTAATGGCGAGTGTCGTGGACTTTGTCGTCGCACGCGTTGCCTGGAAAGGCATTTTCGACTATCTCCCGACACTGCTGACAAACGTGAGTGGGTGACATAACAGAGCATTAAATCGCCTCTATCGCCAGAAGGAGGCTGACCACTGGCAGGCCTGGTTGAACAACATAAAGACGACCAAAACGTCTTTCTTCCTCGATTTCCGGCCTATTGGGACAGGGCACGCACTCAGTAGGTCCTCCTGCCTTTTCTGCTGAGGATTTTCTCCAGTTGATGACATGGAAGATTGCTGATCCTTGAGCGAAGACTCTTGATACCTCTCCTCCGCAATTCTCTCACACGGACCACACCTTCGAAGGATTCCGTCCAATCCTTGAAACGGAACTTCGTTAAACAATTGGATCATCAAACAAAAAAATCATGTGAACTGGACCATCTTCCACCATTTATTTTGGTGAATATTTTAGACGATTTAGCTTCATTTCTAGTTTATATATTTAACACGTCGCTTTCTGAGGGTCATCTACCTGCTTCCCAAAAACGGGCCATGGTTTTCCCGACCTTGAAAAAGTAAAACCTTTTCCAAAATGCCTGTCAAAATTACCGGCCCATCTTCCATCTTTCTTTCCTCTCAAAGACCCTTGAAAGACTAGTTTCACTCCAGCTACTCCCATACATTGAGCAAGCTGGGCTTCTGCCGGCCGCCAAATCTGGCTTCAGGGGCCACCATCCCACCGAAACTGCTCTCTTATCCCTGCTTTCTGATATTTATATATAGCTATTGATCACTCTCATCTCTCTCCTGGCGCTTTTTGATGTCTCGTCTGCATTTGACATGGTTGACCACGAGGTCCTGGTTCAGCGACTGGAAATCTGTCCAGTGGCCTCTCTGGTGTTCCTCCTTTGGTTTAAATCATACCTCTCTGATTGCTCACAGTTGGTTGTCCTTGGTGAAACCAGGACTCAGTGGACAGAGGTCAAATTTGGCGTTCCCAGAGCTCGGCGCTCGGTACCGTCCTGTACATCCTATTCACTGCTGATATCTCGTCTTTATTTACTGAACATGGGGCAACTGGACATCTTTATACACATGATGTTCAGGCTTTTGTACACGATCCGTCAACTGATCAACTCTCCCTTGTTCGCTCCATTGACCACCTTGTCTCTGACCTTCACTACTGGATGTCGACTAACCGTCTCTGCCTCAACAGTGCTAAGACTCAATTGATTTGGCTTGGGACTATAGGCAGCGGCTTGCTAAACTCGACTTTCCATTGCTGACTGAGAAATTTCCTGCTTACACCTACTCTTCCACCGTCCGCGACTTGGGCGTCACACTTGACTCCTTCCTCACATTCACAGAGCATATCTCCAACATCACTCGCTTCTGCTTCTTTCAACTGAGGTGTCTCAGGGCCATCAGACGCTCGGTCTCACCTTCTATCTTTACCACCATAGTTCACGCATTTGTCTGCTCACGCTTGGACTACTGCAACTCGCCCCTCATGGGTCTCCCTAAGCAGCGTCTCCCCCCCTTCAATATGTTTTAAATGCTTCTGCTAGGCTCATCGTTCGACTTCCCCGCTTTGCTCATATCTCTACTTACATGTTTGATGTCCTGCACTGGTTTCCCATTGCCGCGCGCATCCGTTATAAGATCCTCCTCCACGTCTCTAAATCTCAGCAGGGTATTGCCCGAAATATCTCGAACTATCTGCGAAAGCCTCTATCTGCATCTTCTTCTCGCTCATTGCGCTTTGTAAATCGGCTTGATCTTTTTGTTCCCAGGGCTAAAACTGCCTTGGCCCAGCACCGGGCGTTTGCTTATTTTGATGCTTCAACACATTGTTTCAAGGTTTTGCACTCTTTGCATAATCACTTCTAAGTCCCTTTCTTCCTCACTCACTATCAATACCTTACCCCCCCCCCATATCATATGAAAACTCTTTATTACTCTTTCCCATATGCACCGATGATCACTTTTACAAATTAAAGAGCATTTGTCAGTCCTGTGAACATCTGAACATTCTTCTTAGATCTTCCCGCAGCATCTTCTCTTCACACACTGGTCTACATAGTTTTGTATCCCAACCTGCGAACTTAGAAAGTGTTGATATAAATCCCATCGTCTATGTCATTAATCAAAATTATGAACAGAAGTGTCGCAAGCACTGATCCTTGTGGTGTTCACATAGCACTGTCGTCCAGTTGGAATAATTTGTCACCTGTGCCCACCTTTTGTCTTCTATCTTATAACCAGCTTTTAAATCATGTTAGTACTTACCCTTTAATCCCACATGGTTGCAACTTTTTGGCCAGCCTTACATGGTGTATTTTGTCAAATGCCTTGGCAAAATCTAGGTAAATTACATCTACAAGTTTTCTCGCGTCTATCTTCTGATAGACCACCTCAAAGAACTCCAACAGATTTGTCGAACACGAACTGCCTCTGCATGGTAGATCCGTGTTAACTGCCCTTTATAATATGCTCATTGACATGTTGCACTATATTTCCTTGCTAATTCTCTGCATGACTTTGCACACCACGCTGGTTAAACTGATTGGTCTATACTCTATAGTTACCCGGTTCACTTCTAATTCCCTTTTTAACTAACAGTGACACTATGAAGGCATACCTCCATTCCTGTGGTACATCTCCACTCTGCATTGATTTGTTGAAGATCTGGGCTAATGCCGCTCCAATTTCTTCCCTCACTTCATGTCAAAGTTTGTATGGAGATTTTTGCCTGGAATCTTGTCGGGTTTTAGCCTTGCAGTTGTTCTACACGTTTTCCTCAGTTAGCATTATCTGTGTTGATCCTTTACAATCACTATCTAAAATGCTTGGATGGGCTCAGTGATATTTCCTAATTCTTCCAACGTAGACAATCAGTTGAAATATTTATTGAGTACTTAGCAGCATCCACGTCAGCCACAATAACTTCTCCGTTTCCCTCTTCCTTTTTAAATAGCCCTACCATATCTTTCCTCTTCTGTTCGCCTCTGACATAGTTGTAGAAACTCTTGTAGAAAGGCTCTTTTTTTCAAGAACTGCTGATGAAACCTTTTTATTGTTTTCCTGGTTACATCATTGCAGATGTTCCTTTTCATTCACATGCTTGAGACAAGAAGGCATTTATATAGCGCATTCAGAGTCTAATCTAATCTAAGGACTTCTATGGCGCCGTTATCTGAATGAACCATGCAGCAATCTATGATGGCTTCGAGTGAAACCGTAGTCCAGAGTCTTTCAAGTGGACCGAATTCGACAAGAAGACCAATGCAAGCGTCCACTTGCACCGCAGACAGTCTGGCAAGAGAGGGAGACAGAGAGAGAGTGAGAGAGTGAGAGAGAGACAGACAGACAGACAGATAGAGACAGAGACAGAGACAGAGAGAGAACGTATGGCAGTAAAACAAAAACACGTCGCGCACCGGCTGTGTTAATACGTCGCTTATGACTGTTGTGTAAAGGTGTGTCACTGTCGAAACAATGGTTGCCTCAACTACAAGACTTAAGTCTTTAATCCAAACTTTGTGTCCTGTGGTTGCCGATCGATTACATCGCGCTACTTTCATGTATTACTTTCTTATGCTGCGTCATTGAACAGTCTCAAGTAATCGTAAAGGACAAGAGGAGCCACTTGGCCCACGACTCAGTAGGCTACTTACTTTAAGTGGAAAGCTACTACTAGGCTTCTTCTTATATTATTAATCTCCAAATTTATGGAGCGCTATTCATCAAAAGTTAAGAAAAGCGCATTAAATGAGCATATGTCAACAGAAGCAAATGTAAGGAGACAATCCACCATAAGGTCAGGAATAGATAACTTTTTTCAGTATCCAAATAATGTGCAATATTGTAAGACAAAAACTATTTATCTTAATAGGTGCCTTCTAGTGCGATATAATTCATAATTAAGAAACAAATCAATACCTGAATCAATATAGTATTAGGAAAAGCAGATGGATCAACTAACAGACTTATCTAATTAATCTAACCTGTTCGTGTTTGATACATTGATTGTTGATTGTAACATGCAACACGAAATAATATGCTGCAATATCTTTCTTGTACGGCGCTGTGCGTTTGCTAGTGCTTCTTAATAAAGATTATACTTACTTACTTAATCAGATCTAAACTAATCAAATCTTGTGACTGCTGCGAATGGAGCGCATCAAGAATGATGCTTAAAAGTATGTGCAAATCAGTCGAAAATAATTTGAATCAAAAGTCCGAAAAACCCAGAATGATAGACAAATTGACAATAATACTATATACAGACAAACTAATTAACAGTTGGGTTAATTAACACTCTAGATTAGCGAGGTGCACTTACCGAGCCACGGGCAGTCATCGCTTGTTTCGTCGTCCTCTCCTTAACCTCCATCTCAGCATCTACGACTCCAAACTCAGCTGCATCCGCAGCAGAGGCAGCCAACAATACCATCTGCCGACAGACTTCCGCCAGAGATCCCTATATATACACACACAAACACACCAGTGTATACAAACACATTCAATATATATACGTGTATGCGCGTATCGATACACAGGCGTCCGCGCATATGGACACAGGCGTCCGCGCATACGGATGCTGGATGGTGCGATGATATCTGCCGACGCTCGGCAATGGGATGAGCGAACGATACACCTGTATAGGTGTCGGTCGGAGGGAGAGAGAGGGAAGGGAGCAACCAACCGATCGATGACCGTTGGACCGCGAACGTATACAGGATCACATAGACTGGATGTCATGTGATAAATAGGCCTATATATCACACGTGTACATCTATATCTATGCGAATATCAACGTCGGTTAGTTCGACAGGAGGAGAAGGATGAGTAGAGGGAAGAGGAGACGGAACAGGAGGAGGAGGAGAGGAGGAGGATAAACTGTTTGATATGCAATGCTGGATATTGACGCTAGCTGCTGTAACTGGAACGTGTCTAATAGTTGGAAATTACAGCGGAGCAACGACGATGACCAAGTGTTCAGTGAGATGCAAACCTTCGTCTCTCCCTCTCTGTCTGCCTCTGTCTGTCTGTCTGTCTGTCTGTCTGTTTGTCTGCCTCTCCCTACCTCTGCATCTCATGTAGCCTATAATCCTGCTCAAAGATTCACGGTCGAACGCAGTGCATGCTGGGAGTTAAATTCGCCAGCCTTAGGAGTAAACCATCCCTTCATCAAAAAGACGCATGTCCATTTGTCCTCTGTCTCTGCGCTTTTGTCCTTCCGTCTGTCGTTCCATTTTTCTCTTCTTGTATCAATTCCTTGTCTGCCGTTCTGTCCCTCTGTCAGCTCTTCTCTCGTCCTCTGTCTGTTCATCCGTGTGTCTCTTAGTCGGGCCGTCTCCCTTCACTGTAGCTTGACTTTGGAGTTAGTCGCGAATGGCTGAGCCAGAGACAGAGCGTCTATGAGAAACGTCGACAGATTTCATCGTTTCATGTCCTTGTGTCGCTTTCAGTCTTTTCCGAGATCCGAGATGTCGTCTGCTGTCCAAGACCACGTCTATACGGACCGCCAAATCCCTGCGTTCAGAGGACGTTTCACGTGTTCGCAGATATTCACGGTTGCAGTCCAAGTTTTCTTTGCATACCGACGACGAAGGGGCGTTTGAGATGGAAGGACTTCGATGGCCGTGTCTCCGGTGTCTGCATCAAGTTCGGCTTTATCCGAACCCACAAGAAAATCCATTCGTCGTTTTTCTCCATTAATGTAAACACTCAGCAGGCCTACTGAACCGTCACTCCATTGAGGCCAGTCATCCGTACGTTCCTTCATTCGTTCCTTTGTTCATTCATTCATTCATAAATTCATTCGCATTCACTCACTGTCGTTGATTCATACAATTTCACCCGTTTGCTCGACTCTTCACGTCGCACTTCAACTGAAGGACTCCCGTCAGGTAAACCGAACCCATCTCTCCTCCTTCTCCTCTTCCTCCTCTTCCTCCTCCTCCTCCGTCAACATTCGTCCTCACCCTCAGAGCCATCATGCATGCATGGCTGCCCCATTTACCTTTTGTTCTGGCGAAGGTACTATTGTGACAACGACAACCATCGTGACAACGGTGACAACGGTTCTCGAAAAAAGCGGCATCTGATCAGATTCACATCCAACCGACTCTTATTATACTGTATCCCATGTCAGCCTATTCACCCGACGACAAACTGAGAGCCATTATGCCCATCCATTTCTAGATGCATATATATATACATGTTTATATATATGTATATGTATGTGTGTGTGTATATATACATATATAGGAATGAGTAACCCACTTAAACGCTTATCAGTTGCTGGAAGGATGTTGTGGTGGGCCAGTGTATTTCTGCTTATATTCAGAGGCAGCGGCGGCTTAGACGCTGCTTCCTAGAAACGACGCCCTCTGACTGATCGTGCTCGGCTGTGAGGACCAGCAGTGGGTGGCACGCAGCGCCCCCCTTCGGTAGCCGACGACGCCGACATGACTCAGAGCCACCACCACCACCACCACCACCACCACCACGACCATTGCCACAAGAGCCACCACACTCATCCTTAGGCCCAAGACGACAACTGCCCCGGCTGTGCACACGGCGTCGCATACGAAGCGCAGATCGTCAACACAAGGAGCAGTCACCACACGACCAAGAACACACACATATGTACACACTAACATGGACAAACACATACCTACATACTTACATATATATACATTCAATATATATATGTATATATATATATATTGAATATATATATATGTATTGAATGTGTATATATATATATATATATGTATGTATGTAAAATGCCCAAAGACGCCATCTGGCGTCGAGGTGCGGCACGTCCGATGTCGCATTTGTGGGGCAGAGATATATTGTACATTTCTCAAAGGATATGAGCCGACTGCGCCTCAGTTGGACCCAAACAACGAACGATTGATGGCCTTATCTGCATCACAGGAAACTCATTGAAAGCTTGTTTCCGTACGACGCCCTGCAACCTGTTGATTCGTTTCGTCAGTTCAAACGATCTTGTTCTTGTTCACAACAAATGTCAAATGTCATTGATGGGTCAATCAATCAATCAATTTCGTTTATTCTCAAAAGCAAGTTGACAAAATCGCAGCTTGTAATATAGTACACCTAATTATCATAAAATGATAGTTCATAAGTGGTTAGTAGACTATGACTGTAGGCGTTATAATTTTAGGTAAATTGAGAACAGGAATTATAGATTCATTGTTCAGTATATGTTTTTAAATAATACTCGAGATAATTTATTATGAAATTTGTATCATCTTTAAGGGGAGGAGGAAACCATGCGGTCTTGGTCTTAGCTCATACCGGGAAGAGCGGCGGCGCGGGGAGGAATAGTCTATGAAGAACATGAATATCATTTGTTCTTATTGCTGCAAATAGTCGGTTGTCCGCCCCATCAGCCAGCTCTGCAGCGGTCGGCGCGTCTATAGGATGATAAAACCTCTGCGCTTCATTCTAGCCATTAGTTGTTCTATTCTGGCCCTGTCTTCAACAATCTGGTGCCCCACCCTGCCGGTAAGGCATACATTAGTTGTGCAATGGTTGTCATTTTGGCCACTTCATGTAAAGACACAGAGGAGAGTCCGTGGGATCTTAACACCCCCAGAGCATACATAGATGACGAGCAGGCAGATAATATCGAGTCTACATGAGAAGACATGTACACGACCAATGCAAACAAAGCCTTGTTTCTCTGTTTTGTCAAACACGTCTATCAACTAAACCGTATACACCGTCAGCTTTTACCGTCAGTAATTGCGCGTTAACTTGTATGATCACGGTTATAATTTCCTAGAATAAATCGCTTTTGATACATGTTCGTAGATACTCTAAAGCCAGGAATTTCACATTTAAGATGAAACGGTCTACATTGGCTGATTAAGAGTGCGGCTACCGTACTCAACTCTGCTACATACAATGTAGGTTATGTGTCAGAGTTATAGACTCGAACGGCATATTCAATCGCAGGCTAACACGGTCATCACACTGGAGACCTTATAAAATAACGTGGCACCAATTCAAACGGAAAGCGCTGATGAAAGATCTCACGCAATAAATTTTCATCCAGATCTGAACAAGGTCGAAGCCTCACTGTCGCTATAGCAAAGCGTGTACATTAACATTTCCCTGAGGCAGACAGCTGAGGGATATTCGATGTAAGAATCCATCACCTGTTCGCATGGGATCAGTTCCTTTCCCGTGATCGCCCGTCTGCTGATCGAGCACAAGTGTGAAGAAAAGGAAGCGCCATCGCAAGTTAAGAAGTCCATCATCTTCATTTCATCTTCGTTACTGATGAGTTGCAACGTCTATAAGACAGTGTCGTCTACCAATGGTGAAGTGTGGAGAACGATCTCCACCGAACTTCAAAAGTGGGGGGTTGACATATTTTGACTGAAAGTGGGGGGGTTGCATTTTTTCATGATAGCTCTTTTGTCCCGTGTGATAATATAGCAAAATCCAACAAAGCAAAAACATATAAAATCCGAAAAAGGTCAAAAAAAATTTTTTGCGCTATGCGCGATAATTGCTTTGACTCTCTTTGGGCACTCTGAGTTTAGACGTAAACTCAGCACTTATTAGGGCCTAAATTAGAAAACATTCAGCTGAGTCATCCATTAATTCATTAATCTGTAGGCCTACCTGTCTCAGAATGACTGATTAATTCGTTTATTTTATGACGCCGTCATATCAAAGATGATTAGGCGTCTCTCCCACTGGAGAATCTCAGAAAACACCAAACTGTGTATTTCAGGGGAATAAATTTTTGTTGGGGGGGGGGTGTTTATTCTCCATTTACTATTGGGGGGAGTTAGACGCCACTGCTATAAGAGGAAAGAATATGACAGCGAAAGTGTACATGGAGAACCTAGAATGGAACTCTGGACCTAAACGGAAGTCATTGGTGTTCGGCGACAGGGATCGGAAAGTTCTTGATGAATGCTCCAACCCCGAACTTAACGATCCTGGAAGCCAGAAAGCTGTTCAAACGCAGGGCTGAATCATATCATAGAGAGTATACCAGTCGGTGAACGTAAACAGGAACAATGGTGAATCTATCATCAGTCTTTTATGTACGAGAAGCCGTTTGTTGGTTTTCTGCTCATAATGGAGTTTTCCTCCTATGTTGAACATCGTTCTTCTGAGAATCAACTTTTCCTTCTTATTTTTGTGTGTGTCAACATTTTAGACAAACACGAAATGACTTCGAAGCAGTCTTAAGAGGCGCAGTATAAATGTTCAGGTACATACACACGAACATACATACGTACGTGCAAATATTTACATAGGCCTATACTCACATAAATGCATGCATGCATGCATGCATACATAATTGGTACATAAGAACATACATATTTACGAGCATATACATACTGACGAACATGCATGCATGCATACATACAGACATGCATACATATATACAATTATACATACATACATATATACAATTATACATACATACATACATACATACATACATACATGCATACATAAACACGTTCGTGCATACATGGATACATACATACATACATGCATGGGCCTACATACATACTTACTTGCATACACAAATACATGCATACGTATGGTCCTATACACACATGATTCTAATAGACAGCCAGCATACATAGAAACATGGATATAGATACACACATACACATACAGTCATACATACATGCATACATACATACATACACACACACACACATACATACATACATACATACATACATACATACATACATACATACATACATACATACATACATACATACATACATACATACATACATACATACATACATACATACATACATACATACATGCTTATACACATACATACATAAATACATATATTTTATACGTATAGTCCTATGCATACACGATTCTCATAGACAGCCAACACGTCGGCATCATTGTAGCGACGCTTACATGTGGACATAGCTACGTAGAGACACGAGTATTTCGTTTGCCCATCTACAGTATTGACCCAGATCGCTGGATCACCAACCACTGGCAAATTGTTCGACGTTGTTCGCGCTCTCCACACTGCAAACGCAGCAGAAATTATGATATTGAATTGTCTGCAATAACTAATTATTAATGTCGTTAGACGGGACCCATCCCTCCATCCTTCCATCCCTCCCTCCCTTCGCTTTGCCACATCGACAGCCGCGCCGCAATGTTGGTGGAGGAAAATCCATCCAATAAATCACATTTATGAGATGCATTTGCCAGAACCTATTATTTACTATGAAAACAATTTGAAACGTGCGGCCATAAACCACGCACAAGTTTTCATCTGTCGACATCTGCCGATCATATTTTCATCAATTTAGATGATTATTCTTTTTGTTGGTGCACGATAATGTGGGATCCTTACAGGCCTGCATTGTCGCTTACTTTTTCCAGAACAATTGCTGTCGAAAACCTAATGTTTCTGTTTTGTAAGCCTGCTATTTCACTCACCAGTGATGTGCGTCATGGCGCTATCTAAATGTTGGATTACGGTGTATTAATTGCTGCATATTTGTTCTGAGCATACATGTACATGCAATGCAATTAATTATGCGCAATATATTGTATAGCCACCTATGCAGCATGTAGGCTGTATCTATTATACATTATGCGATCTATATTCAACGGAAAAATTCCCATACGAATGCTATGCATATTCTGCCGCTCTAGGTCTATAGAAGTCAATAGATTGATCATCAACGTTACATTATTTATTCATTTATTAGGCCTTCAGCATCAGAATTCTATTGTAAGACTCGGTTTCTGAAATCCTAAATTGGTGTTGTTTTAACAAAGCTGATTTCATGACCTGTTGTTATACTTGAGGTGTCTTCAAACTCCTTTAGACGATTTATCCGTCCTCCGCCGTGGGGTGGGAAAGATACTCCGACTTACTGAATAATCAGTATAACAAACAAAAGGCAAAATTTAATGTGGATTACTAAAACCTATTATACTAGGCTACGATATTGATAGGCCTACTACTAGTCCAGCAACGAGACTAGTTAGATGCAACCAAGTAGGCCATACATCTGACTGAAGTTGGTGTTAACAGCTCAGGCTATGCTGAAATAACTGCTGTGTACCAAAAATGTGGATGTTTTCGTTAGCATTTTTGGCATTACCTCCTCCCATTGCTCTCATTTGGGTGATCGTCTTTCTCCTGCTATTCAGAACAACCGGTCACTTGGCCCAGGTTGATTTCTTGCAATGTAAGCCTATTTGGCTAATAGAGGCTTTATTATGATTGATTCCTTGAGCAGCTTTAAACGGCCTCTTTTTTATATGTGACGGAATCGACATGAATTCGGTGGTGTGCGCTCGCGTGTGTGTGTGTGTGTGTGTGTGTGTGTGTGTGTGTGTGTGTGTGTGTGTGTGTGTGTGTGTGTGTGTGTGTGTGTGTGTGTGTGTGTGTGTGTGTGTGTGTGTGTGTGTGTGTGTGTGTGTGTGTGTGTGTGTGTGTGTGTGTGTGTGTGTGTGTGTGTGTGTGTGTGTGTGTGTGTGTGTGTGTGTGTGTGTGTGTGTGTGTGTGTGTGTGTGTGTGTGTGTGTGTGTGTTCCTGTAAGCCCAGTAAACCGGTGCCAATCGTAAGAACCCACAACAGAAACCGGGGCCGGGTCCCAAGTGGTGCCGGCACCGGTTTGAAATAACAGTGCTAGTGCATTCCTGATACTCTGAAATGCCTAGAAACAAAATATCTTCGCAATCGGAAGCAGGGCCCGGTTTGGTCTGGTAGTACCGGAAGCGTGGGAACGTCGCGTCCCACACCATCAAATTTTGTGGACCCGGTTCGTGTGTTTTGTACCAAGTGTCCGCGGTTGTACTGAACAAATATTTTCCATGCATAGCGCGTCCCTTAATTATAGTATATTTATGCATAGCGTAAAATGCAAGCGACCAATCAGCGCCCAGTCATGTGACACTCGGCTGCAGAAAGCTTATGACGTAACGTTGAGCCTGTGTTCGGCTAAAACATCGATATTGGGCTATAGGCCAAATGGCCCTAGCCAATGAGCGCCTATGTGGCACACACGTGACATATGACTGCCTGACGGTGCGAAAACTCTGCTGAAATTTGTTTCCGCCATTTTCCAAGTTTTCTTTTTGCCGTATTCGAAATTCATCAGATACGAATTACTAATCTGTTATTTGTAACATTAATAATGAAATATTTATACATGAAGAAATACTTGGAAAAGGTTTACCAGCAGAGGAATTGCTATGTAATCGATTATTTAAGCGAGAAATTATCGATAACCTAACATAGTAATGGCGTCCGTATACGTGACTAGTGAGAGTTTCAGTATTGAGAACAAAATTTTAATTCGAGACCAGTTGTCTACGGGATCTAAATGTCCTGAATTATTTCCAGTGTGTAGCGAATCCTTGAAACTCCACTATCTGAAATTGAATTCACGCTGGATTTCCGAAATCTAGTTCCGAAGTGAAAAATGTGCGCAACTCCAGTAGGCCTAGATCTACCTTTTCGGTATAATTTCTGAATATAATATTCAGACGATTGGGTGAGTAACCCAACCTAATTTTCAAGATTTTATAAAGCTTGACAGAAAAATGTTCACACCTTTCGGGAAATCGGGCTTCGACAGTTTACGTAGACCTGATTATTTTAACCGACACAACAGCCACAAACAGTCACGGTTTTGTTTAAGCTCCAGGGCTCAGCTGCAGCTTGAAACATAACATATAACATTTAATGGTCCCAAAGAAAAATACAGATGTATCAACCGATTGTAGTTACATAATAACATACTGTGTATCGGTAGCAAACATAGGTCAAGTTTTGTACAAACAAGATTGGTTTTGATAAGCCTGGTTCTTGGTCCACATAGCAACTATAATTTTGTCTCATATTTATTACAAAGATGTACACGTCAAGAGGACAAAAAATTCTGCAACTTGCTCTTGAAGCAAATAATAAAAAAGCTTTAAAAGCAAAGGAACATTCAATTGACCAATGGGTTGCCACTGTAGCTAAAACAATGAATGCTGATGTGAGCAATTATCACGTTGAAGGTTCAGGGGAATGTGTGAATAAGAGAACCAGAAAAAGAACAGCCCTCGGAAAATTGTATGATGAGCAACACCAAAACAAAAGATGGAAGAACCAACCAGAGAACGTAGTGCAAGATCGAATAGAAAAACAATTTTCAACTGGCCAGAAAGAGGGTGATGCTGGCATGAATGAGGAACGCCTGCACATGAAAGCAAGGCAAACAAAAATTCTTGGGAAATCGTATTATGATCAGCACCAAAAAAACAATATGAAGCACCCAAGAAAACGATTGGAATTTGAACTAGAAACAGAAGTGATAACTTGGAAGGAACAGATTGAGAATGTGTCATGGAGCATAGAAACAAAAGTAGAATTTAACCAGGAACATAGTGAGATTGGAACAGATGAGGTCAATGTGTCAGCTAGTAAAACAACCGAGATGGAAGTGGTAGCCAGCGTGGAAGAGTGTCAGGCTGGTATAAGTGAGGTGATGCCATTAGTTGCTGAAGGTACAGCAGTGGGAACTAGTGAGGAGGTTGAAGAGACAGTTGAGACTAGTAAAAGTGAATTGAATATGCCAATGATGTTAGAAAAACAAGTGGAATTTAACCAGGAACATAGTAAGATTGGCCCAGATGAGGTCAATGTGTCAGCTAGTAAAACAACAGAAACGGAGATGGTAGCCAGCGTGGAAGAGTGTCAGACTGGTATAAGTGAGGTGATGCAATTATTTGCTGAAGGTACAGCAGTGGGAACTAGTGAGGAAGTTGATGAGACAGTTGAGACTAGTAAAAGTGAATTGAATATGCCAATGATGTTAGAGAAACAAGTGGAATTTAACCAGGAACATAGTAAGATTGGCCCAGATGAGGTCTATGTGTCAGCTAGTAAAACAACAGAAACGGAGATGGTAGCCAGCGTGGAAGAGTGTCAGGCTGGTATAAGTGAGGTGATGCTATTAGTTGCTGAAGGTACAGCAGTGGGAACTAGTGAGGAGGTTGATGAGACAGTTGAGACTAGTAAAAGTGAATTGAATATGCCAATGATGTTAGAAAAACAAGTGGAATTTAACCAGGAACATAGTAAGATTGGCCCAGATGAGGTCAATGTGTCAGCTAGTAAAACAACAGAAACGGAGATGGTAGCAAGCGTGGAAGAGTGTCAGGCTGGTATAAGTGAGGTGATGCTATTAGTTGCTGAAGGTACAGCAGTGGGAACTAGTGAGGAGGTTGATGAGACAGTTGAGACTAGTAAAAGTGAATTGAATATGCCAATGATGTCAGAGAAACAAGTGGAATTTAACCAGGAACATAGTAAGATTGGCCCAGATGAGGTCAATGTGTCAGCTAGTAAAACAACAGAAACGGAGATGGTAGCCAGCATGCAAGACGGTCTAACGGCTGCAAATGAGGTGATTCCAATCGTTGAGGTTGATGAAATAGAAGAGTCATCTTGTCAGTCAGAAGTGTTTGATGCAATTCACAATCTGAATAGTCTTCGTGGCCTTACACTACAAAACGAGTCGTGTGTTGACCAACAAGTATTGGATGAAACTGTGGCTAATTTTGCTTCTCCCAAAGGTACAAGCACGCTAACTGTAAGTAGAACGAATAACAATGGTGGCAAGAGGAAATATGACAAAAGAGCCTATTGCTTGTTCTGCAAGGAACCTCAAAGCCACATTGTTCGTCACTGGGAAACCAGACACAAACAGAAGTCACAAATACGACTGTTGATGCAGTCATCTAAAGAGTCACGGAAGAAATTAATTCAAAAGTTAAGAAATATGGGAAACCACTGTCATAACACCGATGTTTTGTGCAGTGGTACTGGAGAAATGGTTGTGACTTACCGGCGTCAGTCTGAGACAGAGGCCAAGCAGTATGTGCCTTGTGATGGCTGTCTGGCTTACCTATGCAGAACTGAAATTTACCGACACCGATGTCCAGTTAATGGAACATCCAGAGGTCGGGTAGCTTCTACAGCTGCTTTACTCCTCCCATCACCAAGTGGTTTAACACCCATTATTCATCGTCTTATAAATGGGATGAGAGATGATGAAGTTAAACAAGTTGCACTAAATGACACAATTGTTAATCAATTGGCAGGCAAACTACTGGAGAAGCACTCATTTGAGCGCAAGGAATACATAAGTGCCAAGTTACGGGAAATATGTCGATTTCTGCTAGCAATGAGAAGAAATGGAAGAAAGCTGTCCCTGAAGGACTGTATTGATCCATCTCTATTCAAACAGGTGACTGTGGCAGCAAAATCTGTTGCAGGGTACAATGATAACACTGGCCTGTATGAGAAACCTTCGCTTGCATTAAAAATTGGACATACTTTGAAGAAATGTGCTAAGCTTGTGAAGACAGAAGCGCTAATCAATAATGACAGTGTCGCCATTGATAATGCTGATCGTTTTTTTCAGCTGTGTGAGCTTGAGTGGAATGATTCAGTGTCAGCAGCAGCACTAAGAACTTTGACACATAGGCAAAGGAATAAGATCAGTCTGTTGCCTCTGTCTGAAGATGTAAAGAAACTGCATATTTATCTCCACAGTCAGATACTCCATGGCATCGAGTTGTTGTCAAGCACAGAAACTGAAAATTTGGAAGCAACCTGGCGTAGCTTGGCTGAGGCAGCATTAACACAATTGATTTCTTTCAACAGGAGGAGATCTGGTGAGGTGTCACGCATGACCTTAGCCGACTATAGCCGAAGAAGCTCTACAGATTTGACTTCTGATGTCCAGCAGTCATTTGGAGTCCTTGAACGTAACTTGTGCAAAGTCTTTCTCAGAATAGAACTCAAAGGCAAAAGAGGCAGAACAGTTCCAGTCCTGTTGACTACAAATATGCAACAAGCAGTAGACTTACTGATAAACAACAGATCTAGGTGTGGCATTAGAGCAGATAATTCTTATGTGTTTGCATACAGTAACTCTGAAAACTACTTGCGTGGCAGTGACTGTCTGCGTGTTGCTTCCTTGAAATGTCTTGCTGTGCATCCCGAGAGGCTTCGTTCAACCAGGCTGCGAAAACATGTTGCTACACTTTGTCAAGTCCTCAACATGAAAAGAAATGAGTTGGACCTTTTGGCTCAATTTATGGGGCACGACATAGCTGTTCACAGAGAATTTTACCGATTGCCTAGTGACACTCTACAAATGGCACACATTGCCAAAGTTTTCTTACTGATGGAAAATGGAACTCTAGCTGATCAGCATGGAAAGTCACTCGCGGACATAACCTTGGATGATTGTAAGTTCATGAATTTATTTGCACTTACAAAACCATGACAAACAAAGCACAGTATATCATGTAAAATGGAGTAATCTGACATTTTTACAACCCCTATCAACAACTGTACAGTCCTCTAGGATCTGCTTGCCAACATGCAGGAGTAGGAGCAGCAGGGGGTTTAAGCTTATTATACTGGGTGAAATGAATTACTGGCGAAAGATAAAAAACTGGGACCCATTGCAACTGTTACACATAGGTGGAGAAATTTTAAAGTATATTCACTGTGAAAGACGTAGCCAGTGGTGCAATTTTAGTACAGTAGTGATGCAATTTGGGCATGATCTGTTGCAGATGTGTTAATTTCCTTACTGTCTAGTGTTAGAAAGCATAGTATGCAATAGTCTATGGCAGTGACTCTGGTAGGAATTACTATTACGTGTAATACTTAACTTCCAATGTGTTGGTGGCTCATGCACAGTACACACTGCATCAACCTATGCTGTCAAAAATGGAATTGGCCACCAATGTTCATCTCATGTGTATACTCTTATGCTCCTTATTGGTAAACCCAATAATTATGTCAATAAATGCATCAAAATGCACTGGTCTTTAAACATCTGGATATCTAACTGCATTTCTCTTGGTGATTGTTTAACCACACCTCACAGACGCATTTCTGTGAGCAATCAAAATTTTGTTACTAATAATTGTGAAAGTTCAACAAAGACATTGTTGAGTATTATTGAATTTTTGCAATAATATTTTAGTAATGAAATGTTCTGCTGTAGGATATATTTCTGCCACAGAAACTGACAATATTTAACTTATACTTTCAGTTAATTGTAATTACTGCTGTTATAGGTGTCAATGTTGATGCAAATGAAGTCAGTGAAGACGACACTGATGACCATTCAGAACTCAATACATGTGGCTCTCAGGGTATAGTAATTCCTTAACATGTTTGCATCATGTCATTAACATTAAATGAGCTGTTTTTTCATTCGTACTTTGCCATAGCTTATTGATAGCCTAGAGGCTTTATTCTGTGAAGGACTTGCCAGAGGTAACGAAGTTACTTAATAACTGGTATCATCCACAGTCAGAACTAGTTGCACAAGATATCAGGATATGCATGCATGTTTCTATCTAGACTCTAGAGGAATATGTTGATAATTATAGAGATTTTTAGACAATTAGTTAGTATCCTTTGTGTTTGTATTGTATTGATAAAGTGTTGGACCGACGCGGGTAAAAACACGGTGCTGGGCCACAGCAGTCCTAGAGAGAGAGAGACTAAAAGGTCCAGCCGATCTGAAGCAGCGAAACATTAATATTATGTGACAAACCCACTTGTAGATAATAGCAACTCACCTGCATATATTTTAGAAATTCACAAGCCTACGCTTGAGACAGATCCTGTTGGAAATGAGACAATGGCGGATACTTCCACGAATGAAGGTGTGGATGAGGGAGCCGTTGGAAATGAGACAACTGTGGATACTTCCACGAATGAAGGTGTGGATGATGGAGCCGTTGGAAATGAGACAAATGTGGATACTTCCACGAATGAAGATGTGGATGAGGAAGCCAGTGCCGCACGTGAACAAGAAGAGTCTTCAAGAGGTATCCATTTAAATTCTTAGTGTTTTCCAATTATGTTTTTATAGTGTACTGCTGTAACGTTTAAATTGTCATTACAGTTTTGAGTAAAACTTATTCTATCATGATATGGAACTTGACCTTGCTATAAGGTTTTAACATTTTATGCTTTCTTATGCCTCTAGCCATTCGAATAAACTAAAGAATTTGATAATTATGGGGAGCTGCGTGATGAAACTGTGTTGCTCATAATTCATTCCTAGTAATATTTTAATGTGTTAAGTGCTTGTTATTGAAACTTATTCCAGGACGATTTAAAGGGCCACCTGGCAAGTCTTTACTTGTACAAAAGAGATGCCGCTCAGAGGTTTCAACTGATGACTGCGATGATGACTGGAGCCCACCCATTTCTAAAGGGCAGAAACGTAATACAAGTAAGTGTTTAATAACTGTAAAGTTGTTATTGCATGTCTGTTATTAAAAATCGACAATAGTGTGTGATGATGAGCTTTAGCACATTGTTCTATCATTTAGTAGCTTGACAATTAGTTAGTAGGCCTATCCGGAGCTGGGCCACAGCAGTCCTAGAGGAGCCTTTATTCATCAACACACACTCACACGCCGGCACCAGTTTGCATGGCTGTTATATAAATCCAATTAAATGGCGTCTGAAATATACAAGTCACACACACACACACACTGGCACCGATTTGTTGATTCAAACATTTTGTCAGTATCAGGCCAAGTGGAGCCCTTTTCCATCAATACACACCCACACACCGGCACCAGTTTGCATAACTGTTATATAAATACACTTAAATCGCGTCTGTAATATACAACACACACACTGGTACATTATGTCATTATCAGGCCAAGTGGAGCCTTTTTCCATCAATACACACTCACACACCGGCACCAGTTTGCATAACTGTTATATAAATCCAATTAAATGGCGTCTGTAATATACAACACACACACTGGCACCGATTTGTTTGTTACACAATATATCATGTAAAATAAAGTAATCTGACATTGTTACAACCCCTATCAACAACAGTCCTCTAGTATCTGCTTGCCAACATGCATTCGTACATTGGCATAGCTTATTGATGGGCTAGAGGCTTTGTTCTGTGAAGGACTTTCCAGGGGTAACGAAGTTACTTAATACGTTAATATCCTTTGTATTTGTTTTGGAAAATATTTTTAAAATTGAGATTTTTAAGCAATTAATAAGTTGGTATCCTTTGTATTTGTATTGTATTGATAAAGTGATGGACCGACGCGGGTAAAAACACGGTGCTGGGCCACAGCAGTCCTAGAGAGAGAGACTAGAAGGTCCAGCCGAGCTGAAGCAGCAAAACATTAATATTATTTGACTTAAACCCACTTGTAGATAATAGCAACTCACCTGCATATATTTTAGAAATTCACAACTCTACGCTTGAGACAGATCCTGTTGGAAATGAGACAATGGCGGATACTTCCACGAATGAAGGTGTGGATGAGGGAGCCGTTGGAAATGAGACAAATGTGGATACTTCCACGAATGAAGATGTGGATGAGGAAGCCAGTGCCGCACGTGAACAAGAAGAGTCTTCAAGAGGTCTCCATTTAAATTCTTAGTGTTTTCCAATTATGTTTTTATAGTGTACTGCTGTAACGTTTAAATTGTCATTACAATTTTGAGTAAAACTTATTCTATCATGATATGGCACTTGACCTTGCTATAAGGTTTTAACATTTTATGCTTTCTTATGCCACTAGCCATTCGAATAAACTAAAGAATTTGATAATTATGAGGAGCTGTGTGATGAAACTGTGTTGCTGATAATTCATTCCTAGTAATATTTTAATGTGTTAAGTGCTTGTTATTGAAACTTATTCCAGGACTATTTAAAGGGCCACCTGGCAAGTCTTTACTTGTACAAAAGAGATGCCGCTCAGAGGTTTCAACTGATGACTGCGATGATGACTGGAACCCACCCGTTTCTAAAGGGCAGAGACGTACTACAAGTAAGTGTTTAATAACTGTAAAGTTGTTATTGCATGTCTGTTATTAAAAATCGACAATAGTGTGTGATGATGAGCTTTAGCACATTGTTCTATCATTTAGTACGTTTTGTTGTGTACATCTAGTCACGTCAAGTCACAATTTTGCATTAAGTACAGATCTTGCTAAGTACACGTGTCACTGCAACAAATAATGGAAATGTAATTTTTTCGGCTGTTCTTGTTTGTTACAGAAGTTCGGACAACTCGTAAACCAACTTCACGAAAATCCTGGACCCTAGATGAACGTGCTGCTGTAAATCGACATTTCACACGTCATATCATTCTTGGAAAGGTGCCTAAGAAATACGAATGTGAAAAGTGCAGAAATAGCGAACCAAGTCTATATGCACGTGATTGGAAATGCATAAAATTTTTTGTTCATACTGCCATACAAAAACAAAAGCGATTTAAACATAGTGACATTTGACCGGCATCAATTTCTTTAACTGCTATATAAATACAATGAGAAGGCGTCTGTATTATAAAATTCACACGCTGGAACCGATTTGTTCATTAAAATAATTTCCCAGACAGTGAGGAGGGAATGAGGAGGGATGTAATAATGAGGGATATATATACATATTAAGCTATATATATATATATAAATATATATATCCTAGTTATCGTTCACACTCTGGCACCGATTTGTTTGTTAAAATATCCGAGGCATAGAGGAGGGAATGAGCAGGGATGTAATAATCAGGGATATATATATATATATATATATATATATATATATATATATATATATATCCTTAGTTATAGACAGCAACTGAGGAACTGGAGCCTTTATTCATCAACACACTCACACACGGGCACCAGTTTGCATAACTGCTATATAAATACACTTAAATGGCGTCTGTAATATACAACACACACACTGGCACCGATTTGTTTATTTAAATATTATTTCATTATCCGGCCAACTGGAGCCTTTATTCTTCAACACACACTCACACACCGGCACCAGTTGGCATAACTGTTATAGAAATACACTTGGCGTTTGTAATATACAACACACACACACTGGCACCGATTTGTTTGTTTAAATATTATTTCATTATCCGGCCAACTGGAGCCTTTATTCTTCAACACACACTCACACACCGGCACCAGTTGGCATAACTGTTATAGAAATACACTTGGCGTTTGTAATATACAACACACACACACACACACTGGCACCGATTTGTTTGTTTAAATATTATTTCATTATCCGGCCAACTGGAGCCTTTATTCTTCAACACACACTCACACACCGGCACCAGTTGACGTAACTGTTATATTAATACACTTAAATGGCGTCTGTAATATACAACTCACACACTATGTGCGTGGGTAATGCTTTACGAAATAATACAGTGAAACGGGGCCATAAACACACACACACGTTGGCACCGTTTTGTATTGGTAACAGTATCTATACACACCTGAAATAATACAGTGAAACGAGGACGTAACTCACACACGCACACACACCCACACTCCCACACTAGGCCCCAGCTGTATCACAAAAATCAGGTTCGTTGTTTTTAAGAATTTCATAAAATTTCGCAATGATATCGATAAAACACAAATATCTAAGGATTCACGTGAAATTTGGTTAAAAAAGAAGCAAAAACAACCATAGAATAAGTGTTCAAAGTCTGGCGCCAGTTTCCGGCGATTCGTCACATGGCCTCAATAGGGGGGTCTTACACGTATGTGTGTGTGTGTGTGTGTGTGTGTGTGTGTGTGTGTGTGTGTGTGTGTGTGTGTGTGTGTGTGTGTGTGTGTGTGTGTGTGTGTGTGTGTGTGTGTGTGTGTGTGTGTGTGTGTGTGTGTGTGTGTGTGTGTGTGTGTGTGCATGACAACGACGGCTAATATATGCAGCGGTCAGATGGGCTGTAACTATACACATGCAGACACATTAACCATATAGTTATTCTGCAGGCTGTTATGCCTCCTAGACATCTCTATGGCTGCGACCTTCTTCCCACCCAAAGCGATGGTGTCCATGGCTTCTGGTGAAGCTATTCACCAGTGGCATCATTCGGGTTAGATGAAGGCCACGGAATAACACAAGATTCACTCGAGGTAATAGCAAACTTTGAGAGGCCAACAGTTTGCCGGCGCCCAGACCAGTGTGCGCACAGTGCGCTGCGGGTGAAATGTATACTTTATACCCGATGGGCGGAGGCTGTTTGGGACTATAAGCCTGTCATTCGCAGATTACACTACAGTGCGTTCACTCAATGTTTTAGCACTTTGTGTGATAAGTATGGTCATGAGCTATAGAGAGTATAATGACTGAAGATTATAGAAGGAGGCCTTCCTCCTATAATCTTCAGTCATTACTTTAGGGCTCTTGATCATCAATATCATACAAAGCGCTAAAACGCGGGCTGAAGGCGGTGTCTGAAATGGAAATGATACGCTGCTAGGTTCGGAAATGGAGGCTACGTATATAAGACGCATCACGCGGCAATTAAATATAACTATGGCAGCCTTGGTATTGTGCCATAAAACAAGGGAGGTTACCATGGCTAACTATGGTGGCTCGTGTGCAATAAACGAGGGAAGGCGATCTACGTCAACCTTTATAGCTAATGTAAATGTAAATCTTCGAAATTTCATGGAGCCGCACAAAGCTGCGTGACGGAGTCCAGCTCACTCGGCGCAATATCAAATCAAGTCCGCGGGATCTATAGAGCTATTGGATCAGTGGTAGATGAGTTTCAGTGAGAAATCAGATTCCGGAGGTTAGCATATATGACCTGTTTGCACTTTGTATGTTTTTAAATATCGTAATCGTAGGTCTAATCGAAATCTACACTGTGTCCCGATGAAAAGTAGACCCCAAGAAAAAGTGTCATAACTCGATCAAAACGTTTAGCATTTGCCTGAAATCTTAAAAACAACAACCCTAGCCATATTACCACCAAATCATAACGCCGTTTGGCAATGTTGATGAGTTTGTCAAGTTTATCAACGTTTGAGATGCAGCACTGAAAAGGGGGAATTTCCAACATACAAATTTTTAAAAAACGTTTAGGGGTCTACTTTTCATCGGGCGGCTACTTCACATTCAACAAGACAGTACCCCTATGCACCGAGCACGTGAGACCATTGCTCTGCTGTCCCGGGAGACACCCGACTTCATATCCCCGCAGCTGTGGTCGCACAACAGTCCAGACCTAATCCAGTTGACTTTCAAATCTGGAGTGTACTGGAGGAGCGCGTTTATCGTTCCCGCATTCGTGACGTCGATCACCTGAGGGCGCGTCTGAATCGTCTGATTGCAGAGTGGCAGCTGTTTGATCACATGATCATCGACCAGGCCATCAAACAGTGGCGTCCACGTCTACGGTCGTGTGTCCGTAAACAAGGAGGACATTTTGAACACTAGCTGTAGCTGAACTTCACTTATTATGGCTCTTGTATGTTGGAATTTTCCCCTTTTCAGTACTGCATCTCAAACGTTCATAAACTTGACAGATTCACCAATATTTCCAAACGGCGTTACCAGTTTGTGGTAATATGGCTACTGTTGTTGTTTTTAAAATTTCAGGCAAATGCTGAACGTTTTGACCGAGTTATGACACTTTTTCTTGGGGTCTACTTTTCTTCGGGACACAGTGTAGACATTTCTACAACGCCCAAAAAGCAAAGTCGCGGGAATCAGCTTATTCGCAGGGGCTTAATCAAAACATAGTCGATAGGCGGGATGGTTACATCGGTCCAGGTCAAGATCCAAAGGCATCAGGCAGGCAGACAGTCAGACGGCTAAGATGGATTCAATTCAATTCAATTAATATTCGTTTATTCATAAATCACAAGCTGACACAAACTTGCCTATCGATGGTGTTTAGAGTAGAAACGGCGAGGGAGGTATAAGGGGAAGAGGAAGAATCAGGATAGGATTTCTGACAAAGCAGTGTTTTAAGTTTTGAGTGAAAGACCTGTGGAGAGGTAGCAAGAGGTGAGGTTTTAGTGAGTTCAGTGGCGGCGATCTTGTTTGACAGGTGGGGGGGGACACTTTTGAAATGATCTGGTCAAAAGAGTTTTGAACTGATCTGGTCAAAAAAGAGGTAACAAATATGGTGTCCCCCCACTCTTAAAGGTTGGGGTCTTGTCCCCATCGACCCTCCCCCGGGATCGCCGCCCATGAGTGAGTTCATAGGATAGATAAGCTATTTGTCGTAATACTGGCGGGAGTTTGTTCCATGGAGGCGAGCAGCTATGGCTATGGAGCGATTGGGAAATTTTAGTGATGAGGTGACGGACGAGCAGAGAAGTGCTACGTGTAAGTCTGAATAGGAGCAGGCTGAGCGGTGTGGACCGTGAACAGATGGGAGGTAGGATGGCTGGGAAGATTGAATTGTACCGGTGTCGCGACCGTGGCGCCGCCTGGCGACCAATCGCGCTGCTGTATGGAGGTGGTTGACGGGAAGCTGGGATTCAGATCCAGCTCAGGGCGCTTCCAACCGTTCGGCCATGGGTACGATAGCTGATAATTAATTTACCCGGGCTTTCCGGTTAAGTCGGGAACTTCGCCGTACTCCCGCGCTCAAACCCGTGTCACCAGGATAATTTTCTATGGCCGCGACCTCTGCCAGAGGTCGTGAGGGGTCCAGGAGTGTTTCTGGTTCTTCCTCCTCAGCGGGAAATTTCTCGCTTAGGCGGTTCTGTTTCCTCTCCATTTGATCCCTTCGTTCACCTTGTTCCTTGAGGCGCTGTGTCAACTCTCGCACCGATTCACAATACAACGATGTCAGCCATATCTTGATCGTTTATTCTACAGTTAAAATAAATCAGTCAATGATACTTACGTGAACAGAAAGAAAATCTGCGATTTTAGTAGCACATCAAGTCCACTATATATTTGTTATTCACAGTCCAGAAATTAGATCTAACACTTAAAACTAATGCAGGATTATAATTAATAGCTCGTCGTTGGCCAACCTTTAATGTCTCTTAACCCACTGCTAGCGCTACAAAATTCCTATCCACACAACCTCTCAAATAATCGACAAAATTTGTTTTAACTAAATACAAATTGGAAGTTAACTTTACCCATGGACGGCGATCCCGGGGGGGGTCGAGGGGACAAGACCTCCCCCACCTTTAAGAGTGGGGGGACACGCCATACATTGGACCCCCAAATTTGGAAGATACACCAAAAAAGATCAACAAATACAATTGTGTGTGAGGGCGAAAATGAGTTTTCAGTGCCTTTTTGACCACAGAAGTAGTTTTGAGGAGAAGTGTCCCCCCCTCAATTTTGAAGAAAAAAGTAATAAAATTGTGTAAGAGAAGGAAAAAAGGAAGGAAAAACTGTCAAAAAATGTGGAGATGAATTGCTAAAAAAAGGTTGTGAGTTATTTTGAAGGTAAAATTTTTGAAGAAGTAACGAAAGTAGGTGGAGGAGTAAAAATTGTGGAGATGAATTCCCCAAAAAAGTTTGAAAATGGTTTCTTCCTAAAAAAGGTCATCGACCAGACTATGGCCGACTTTGTCCCCCCACCTCTCCGACAAGATCGCCGCCACTGACTTTACCAAACCGTAAAGATAAGCCCCAGACAGTTAAACGGTAGAAATCCTCTTCCTTTCTGACGTCCAAAGCAGAGCCAACGATACAAATCTTCGAAGTCACCAATACGAAGGCAGTCGATCGTGCTCTCTACGCCTTCGCCAGTTAGTATTTCCATTACAATAAGAATATCTCTTAACGTTATAACCTTACAAGGGTAACGTTTTGGGGTTTTATACCGACAGCACGGACGAGAGCAATCTGAATTGGTTGGAGGCGGTTTATTTGGGTGATGTCTGTGCTCAGGAAGAGCGAATTGCTCTTGAAAGGTAAATGTAAATCTCCGAAATTTCTCAGCGCCACACAAAAGCCACGTCAGGGACACCAGCTTATAAACACCGGCGCTATATCAAATCAAATCAAGTCCGAAATAGCTATAGCCAAGCTGCCTTGTCCGTTCCGGTGCCAGATCAGAATCCGGGGAGGTCAAGCCGAGGAGACAGCATGGGGCTACGGTGGTAATCGTAGTAATCGTAGGTAATCGATTGTGGTTGTGTAGCGTAGGAATAGAATCAGGATAACATTTGTGAGAGGGGTACGATGGGTACCAGTACCCCCACTTTTTAAACAATGGCAATCAATATTTTATTATTAGGCCTACTGCAATTAAAAAGATGGCTTGATTTTATTGACACAAAATTTAATGAGAATACTGGCAGAGTAATACGTCCAAAATGGTCTCCATGCGAAAAGCGAAAGTTGAGAAGAAATTGGTACACCCCACTTTTTATACCAAAGTTACGCCCCTGCAAGATATGATAACTTAAAGAGTTCGGTTTTCAGTCGTGAGAGGAAAGCAGCCGAGGAGAGTGCTAGCGGAGGAGAGGTGAAATTAACAGGCGATATAGGAGGTGAGCAAACTGGCAGAGGTCTTTTGGAAGATTAATCCAAAAAGACGATGCAGCATAGACTATACTGAGCGGTTGCAGAATTTCAGAGAGGAGACTGGAGGCTGAGATAGAGAAAGATTTGATGATGAGCGAGCAGACCTATACGGTTGGATGGTGAATAGCTGGCTAATGTATAAGATGGTTGAGAGGTTTGAAGGGCGTTGTAGGTAAGAGATACAATTTTGTAGGGGCCTAATGGATGCGCTGAGGGACTTTTAGCCAATGAAGTGAATTTGAATTGGGCCGGGTTATGTGAAGGTATTTGGGAGGTTTGGTGACTGCGCGGGCGAGGGCATTCTGGACTGTTTCCAGGCGTTTTATTTGAGCAGAGTCGATGTTGTAGAAAAGGGAATTACAGTAATCGAGTTTGGAAAAAAACAAATTGAGGTGGCTATTGTGCAAGCGGTCTTGTATTCATGTAGGTCCTATTGGACGCAGTCGACAAAGGTCATGAATGTGCATATAGGCCTGGTAGGTGCGAGATCACTGGGTGATGTGATCGGTAAAGGTAAGGTTTTTATTGACGATGATTTCTAAGCCGCGGACAGGAGAAGAGCAAGGTAGGCTACGGGGAAGTGAGATCTGTTGTAGATAGGTTGACGGAAGGATAGGTTACTTTGCTTAGCCCTCGAATGCCCGGTGGGGGTGGGTCCGACCGGACCCCAGACCCGCTTTTCCGCGGATAACTTTAGAACGGCTAAGAAATTGTAAAAATGGTTTCAGGACGTCCGAAAGCCATCAGTTTGGCTTTGTATGATATATTTTGCGTGATTATTCTCACTGTACCCCACAACCATAGCATATAGGCCTACCAAGGACACCGCGATATGCTGCTGATGGTCATACTGGCACATGGTTTACCAGCCCAGAAATAAATTGGTCAACGCACGTTATTAGGCATCGTTAGACGGCGAATTCAACGCTGAGTGTAACAGGCTACAGTTTGATGATCTACTGTAGTGTCTGATGCCTATTCGATGTAAATACAGGTCAAAGCTACATCCGTACAATTGAATACCTGTGAAAAGTCCCGAAATGGCACAACACTACAAACGATCGAGCATTAAAGCTCAAAGAAAGTTTCACCAGGTGGCGCTATTGTGAAATACCATACATCAGTCGATTGCAAATTTTATTTGGATTATAACAAGCCAAATCCCGCTACAATATTCCAATCCCTTCTCTAGATATTACA
Organism: Allolobophora icterica; assembly: GCA_963556255.1. NCBI lineage: Eukaryota > Metazoa > Annelida > Clitellata > Crassiclitellata > Lumbricidae > Allolobophora > Allolobophora icterica. The sequence continues at coordinate 70,589,755 of OY744602.1, read as the reverse complement.
ATGAAAACACTGATGTCCGGTCGGACCCCCTCGGGCATTCGTGTACCAAAAAGTACATTGGGCACACGAGGGTTCGCGGAGGCATGCAATAATGAGAAATTATGTTTTTCAATGGTTTAGGCATAACAGGTTGGCGGTCATCCAGGCTGATATCTGGGTGATGGTGTTGCGTAGATGAATTAGTGCATCTGCAAGGGAGTGAGAGGAGAAAGGTAGGCCTATGAACTGTAAGTTGTGTATCGTCAGCATAGAGGTGATGATTAACAGAGGATGAGGAAATTGAGTTTGCTGAGTGGATAGGTGTAAAGGATCATGGGATGAACCACAGTGTAAATAATTACACAGTACGTCGACTCCCGGCCGATGCAGCAGTCAGAATGTGTGACCGACCGCCATTTTGGAAATGGGACGTTTACACGTCGATACACCGGAACCCATCACATAAAATATTTTTCAAACGTTACAACAACATCGAGGACTTCATTAGAATTAACAATATTATTTTTAACGTTTATGTCAGCTTAATTCTGTAATTCAAATTTGCAATTCCAAAATGGCGTCACCCCCAAAAACAAGTCAACAGGCAGCAATGCGAGTCGACGTAGGCATAGGCGTAATTTGTGGGGGGTACGAGGGGTACACGTACCCCCACTTTTCGGACTGGGGGGTACCGTACCCCCCACTTTTTGAACAATGCCAATGAATATTTTATTATTGTGCCTTCCCAGAGATCGCAGTCTCAGCCTTGTTTCGTGTATGTAAGAAATTGGTAGCCCTCACTTTTTAGACCAAAGTTACGCCCCTGCGCAAACATGACCCCTTCCTTTGTCTGGGTCATCAACGTACTCTTTGGTACGACCAGAAATTCACGCAGTAAGGGTACAACCTCATGATGGGGGGAGGGGGTTATCAAAGACAATGAAAAGGAGTCTAGCGCAGGTATAAGGCGACTAACCTACAGATCATTAAAATTGTCCTACGTGGCGCTATAAAAGTTTGCGATTATAGGGCCTATAACTAAGTGTGCTCAGACTTCTTTTGAATCAACACGGTGGCCAGAAAATGAACCCATTAGCAAAATTTTAAGGTTAACTAAAACCATTTCCTTACTTATTGATAATAATAATAACATAATTATAACACATAATTATATTATTTTATAATACGACCTTTTCTTCGGCCTCGGCTTTATGGTGCTGTACAAATCGTCTTATTATTAAAAGTTTCCTTACTTATTTGCGATAATTATCTAGAAACGTTTTTCTAGAATATGAGGGTCCCTTTAAAATGATTTGTATTATTACATATTTATTTCTGCAACTATAACCCATAATGGCTTTTGGTGAAGACGATAAAACTGTTGTTTATTGTTGACGCCAAAACAAAAAGATGACGCAAAACGGTGCGATTTCCAGATAAAGGTTGGATACCTTAGGCGTACGGACGTAGGCCTGACACACATCTTTAAAAGATCTCATGAACAACAACATTATATCGCATTGTAAAAGTAAAGGTAAGTATATTATTTATTATACCATTAGCAAACGCACAATGGGACAATAGCTAGAAGCATTAGGCCCTAATTTAACCTATAAAACACAGAAGTAATAAATCGTAATAATAATTAGCCTATAAATAAATAGTAAATAAGTAAGCAAGTGTTTTCTATATCACCTATGCAGCAACCTGGCAATATAAACCTTCCCTTCAGGGGATCACATCGCGGTACCTCCGGGGCTGTAGTGGTAAAATTAGAGGCAAGTACACGTTATCGGTTAGTTTTCCGAAACAAATTAGGTGAGTATACGCTACAGTATTTTTTGAGTTTACGCTACAGTATTTTAATATAAATAAATATAAATATTTTTGTGAGGTAAGTATACGGTCTCTAGAGGTGAGTACACGCTGTATACCCGCGTATACCTTCGACTACAGCCCTGGGTATCTCACGATTATGCGAGCGAGGCCTACGAGAATACCACGATAGGCCTAATTATTGTGATTATTGCACTCAATGCAATATGCAATTTACCCTGAAGTGCCTTATTGAGAACATCGCGCATAGCTACGACTGTGACGTATTGACATTATAGTTAATGCATGTGACGTCACAGATAGCGTTTGTCTTCCGAAGCGCTTTACAGCATCAGAGTCAGCCAATCGTCAGCGACGAAGAGACCTCAGAATCGTTAAATATAGTTGGCTTCAGGCAGAGCCAAGGTTCTGGGAGAGGAAGAAGAAGGACGAGCTCGACGACCCTAGCAGCCAGAAGATGTCGCTAACTAACTAAATAGCATTCTGAGCTAGGATTCTCGTACTATCGGTCTTTCTTTTTCAGCAGTTTTATTCCGGAATTAAATATAGTTAGCTTTCAAATCTGACTAGTTCTGCGCAAATCATACAAACAAGCTTAAGCTCGAAATGCTAGATTTGCGCAGCTAGTATAGACTAAAGCGGAGAATGGCAATCAAATTCCATCGGGCGGCTAGAGCCTGACAAAAACCATTGCCCACGTAAGTCGTCCTATAGACCGTAAGTCGTACCTAACATTAAGTCGTACCTCAGGTGCTCGGCATCGGTCGTACGCAGTTGGTATGCAGTTGATGCACGCTGTGGGCCATAATGGTAGTGTATGTAATCAGGAAGAACTGGGCATGTACAGGTTGTGGCTACAACGCTACGCACTTGTACGGCGTGTACAGTTACTGATTACAACCACACAGAGGGATGCCATCTCCGCGTAAACATAGGCTATTGTCTGTATACTTTTTAATTCACGTAGCATGATTACAATTGCAATTAATTACAATTACAATTGCATAGCTATTCCGAGATATACCTAAACACTATACCTATATTCCAATATATACATAGACGCATCGTCCTATGGTTTTTTTTTATCAGATAAAGAGTATCCCTCCCAGAACCTTCCATACACTTATCTAACGACTAACTTCATCTATTAAAACATAATAAAATGATAGTATTAAGAAAAATAATAATCAAGATTAAAAATATGATAATTGCACTTGCCCTTAATGCTATAGTGATAATATTTATATTAGTAATACTAATAATAGTATTCCCTCTATGTCTCTGTCTCTGTCTGTCTGTGTCTCTTTGTCTGTCTCTGTCTGTCTCTCTGTCTCTGTCTTTCTGTCTCTGTATCTACTCAGTCTCTCGCTTTCTTACTCACTCTGTATTCTGTATGTCTATGTCACTCTCTTTCTCCTCCCTCCCTCTGTCTCTGTCTGTCTCTGTCTCTATCTGTGTGTCTGTCTCTTTATCTCTCTATCCCACTGTCTCTGTCTATCTTACTATCTATATATCTATATATCTATCTATCTATCTATCTATCTATCTATCTATCTATCTATCTATCTATCTATCTATCTATCTATCTATCTATCTATCTATCATCTATCTATCTGTTCATAGGTCTCCTTCCTCTCAACTTCTTCTTGCTGAGCGCATCGAAGCTCTTTCTCGCGATCTCCATACCTGGCTGTCTTCCAATCGCCTCTCCCTCAACTCATCCAAAACCCAATTTATCTGGTTTGGCACTCCTCAGCAACTTCAGAAACTTGACTTTGCTCTGCTCTCTCAAAGATTTCCGCTTTTCACTTTCTCGTCTAGCGTTCGTGATCTAGGAGTGACCCTTGACAATTCTCTTACCTTTATTTAATACATTTCCAAACTCACCCGCACTTCCTACTTTAACCTAAGGCGCCTTAGGGCTATCCGTCGCTCTGTCTCATCTCCAATTTTCACTTCGATTGTCCATGCATTTGTCTGCTCTAGACTTGACTACTGTAATTCCCTCCTAATTGGTCTTCCCAAGGTCCGTCTTGCTCCTATTCAGTCCGTTCTCAATGCTGCTGCTAGATTAATTGCCCGTCTTCCTCGATTCTCTCATATCACCACCTTTATGGCAGAAGAACTTCGCTGGCTCCCGCTTTCTGCCCGCATAAAATTCAAGGTCCTCATCTTTGTCTCTAAGGCTCAACTTGGTTTCGCTCCGAAATATTTATGTGACTTAATTCATCGCCCTCACTCTGCGGCTTCTCTTCGTCCTCTTCGTTCCTCTGACCGTTTGGATCTCCTGGTTCCCCATGTTAGGACTTCACTGGCTCAATCTAGGTATTTTGCTTCCAATGACCATGCTCTTTGGAATGAGCTTCCTCTGTCCTTTCGTTCTTCTATTATCTCAGATAACGTCTCTTCCTCTTTTAAGTTTCTTAAAACTTGCTTTTTCTCTCGGGGTCTCTCGCACTAGGAGCGCTTCTGAATGGCCCTTCCGCTAGAAGCGCTTTATAAATACCCGAATACAATATAATACAATACAATATATATATATATTGTATTGTATATATATATATATATATATATATATATATATATATATATATATATATATATATATATATATATATATATATATATATCCTACTCTCTATTGGTCTACCTTTCTCTCTCTATCTTACTCTCTCTCTCTTCCATACACCTACCCACGCACCAGGTACCCTTCCATACAATCTGGCTTCAGACAAAATCACTTTACTGAAACTATCCTTTTATCTCACCTCTGTGATATCTATAGGGCCTACTGCGATTGACCGATCCCTGATCTCGTTGCTTGTACTATTTGACGTTTCTGCTGCCTTTTACATGGTCGATCATGAGATCCTCTTGCAACGTCTTGAGTCCTCCTGTGGTTTTAGGGGCTCCTCTCTTCTTTTTTTCCGGTCCTATCTCACAGACCGCACACAAATGATAATCTTGGGTGACTCCAGAACACATTGGGTTGCTGTCAAGTTTGGTGTCCCCCAGGGATCAGTACTTGGCCAACTCCTTTACTTGCTTTATACAGCACATTTTCTTCTTTTCATTCTGATTACGCCCAGGTCTGTGTGCATGGGTCCCCGTCTGCTCAGCTCTTCCTTATTGCTCGCATTGATGCTCTCTCTCATGACCTTCAAGCATGGCTGTCCTCAAACCGGCTCTCTTTAAATCCGCCAAAGACTCAACTGATTTGTTTTTGGTACTCGTCAACAACTGCCACAATTGACTACCCTGTCTTATCTCAAAGCTTTCCTCTTATACTTTTTCTACATCTGTCCGTAACTTGGGTGTCGCTCTTTATAGTTCCCTTTCTCAATCTCACCCGCGGGTGCAATCTTACCCGCTTGTGCTACTACCATCTCCGACGTCTCACAGCTATCCGAGACCTGTCTCATCTCCACTCTTTACCTCCATTGTCCATGCCTTCGTCTGCTCTCGCATTGATTACTATAACTCCCTCTTTGTTACCCTCCCCAAAGTCTGTGTCTCCCCTCTACAATCTGTTCATAACGCAGCTGCCAGACTAATCGCCCGTCTCCCACGATTCTCCCATATTTCCACATTCATGTTTGAGCATCTTCACTGGCTTCCTTTTACCTCCCGCATCCAACTTATCCTTATTTGCCAAATTTCCAATCTTACCTGCGACTTGCTCCTAAATACCTTTGTGTCTCAATATGTCTTATTGCCTCAACTGGCTCCATTCACCCTCTTCGTTCTTCTGATCGACTTGACGTATTTATTCCCCGAGTGAGAACGGCCATGGCCCAGTCTCGTTCGTCTGTTAGTATTTACCGTTCATTGTGAAATCAGCTTCCTCCTTAGTTCCGGGCTGCACTAATTTCTGGTGATCCTGCCACACATAGGTGCAATTTGTGGGGGTACGAGGGGTACCCGTACCCCCACTTTTTGGACTGGGGGTACCGTACCCCCACTTTTTCAACAATGCCAATCAATATTTTATTATTGTGCCTTCCCAGAGATCGCAGTCTCCGCATTGCTTCGTGTATGGAAGAAATTGGTATCCCCCACTTTTTTGACCAAAGTTACGCCCCTGGACGTAGGCCTAGGCCTACTGTATAATTATTTATAGGCCTACTGTGGATGAACAGCAGAAGACCGAGGACAGAACCTTGAGGAACATCGCAGATGAGGTTGTGCGGGTTAGAGGAGTGACCAGAGGCATTAACGGTGAAAGAACGCGAGGATGAAGGAAGGTACGACTTGATCCACGACAGCTAGGGCAGTACCAGAAATTCCAAATACAGAGGAAAGGCGCGTTTAATAAGGATAGTATGGTCTATTGTATCGAAGGCGGCAGAGATGTCCAAAAGTACAGACAATAAGGTCTGCCTTGAGGGAAAGCAAGTGGGTTTCTTCCTAGTTTACATCTAAAGTTTCAGCTGCGGACTAAAAGTCCCCAAATCCTAGATAATGTATATTTATCCACTGTCAGATGGCGACACATAACAAAATGTGCCATTAGTTTGTTTTGAATTATTATTGAAAATATATAGTCTGTGTTTTTTTAAATGGTTGGTGCTCGGAATTTTAAAGTAATGCCAGAAAATGGCATAGTTTGTATAAAGACGTGTTGTTGTGTGCTTTGCGTGATCATGAAACTTTTTAGAAATCTTTCAGCTGAATTTACAAAACGTTCATGTTATCTCAACAGACGTACCCCCGGTAATGAACCATCTTTCGTTTTAGGCCAATTATAGCTTTCCAGGGATATAGTAGGCCTACTAGAATTGCCTGGGTGACATGTGTTGTACTGGTGAACTTTACTAATGAAAGAAGTAAGTATATGTTAATTAACAAAGATTGGTAAAGCAGCAATAGAACCTGATCTTCCTCCTTTGTCAATGATTTCATCAGGCAAGATCTTTCACTATCGGTGCTCATGTGAATGGGCGTTAGACAATTTCAGGGTCTGTTTTGCATTCTGTTTTAGCCCAGAATGCAACATGATAGCACCAGCTGAATAAATCTGGGAAGACTGCAACTGGTGACCAGTGAGAGTGAAAAATGTTACACCAGAGACTCATAACACACTTCAATGTAGCACAACTTCTGGTATAACAGGTTGGGGACATGGATGACAAAATTTAATTAACCTATAGAAAGTAAACTCTTTATAATACGACCTCGTTATAAGGTGGTTTAACATGGCTCCCATATTTAGCATTATGACAAGTATTCGGTTATTGAAAAGAATTATGTCGCTGTCGATAACTGAGACTCTTAGAATTAAATGTAAGTCAGCTATCTGAAACTTAAGTTTTCATACCCAGTGATTTAAAAGTCAATGTCATGTACAAAATGATAAGTAAATGTCCAGTTTTCTGAAATGCATGTATAGTAGCACAGTGAAAGACAAAGTAAACTTGACGAATTTGAGAAAATACGAAGCAGTGAAAGCACTGAAAGTCTTATAATGTTTACATGTTTACCACCTGGTAACTCTATGCAAAATATATTTACATACCTTAAATAATTTCATTTAGTTTACATTTGTTATTCACTTTAGATCTGATTTGTTATATATGTTGAGGTTGCAATTTCTTGTTTCAGAATCAGATATCTGATGGCATTTTACATCCAGCCACCGACGGGTGACATCACGATTTCTCAGTTGGAGAACTGGGCTGTGAAGAGGCTACAATTTCTGTTGGATATCTTTGGTTGCCATGGGAATATGGATGCTGTGAAGCGGCTGATGGAGAGTCCGTCATCTGTGGAGCAGTCAGACTGTCTCATTGAGGGCTCAACAAAAGATGCTGTGTCGCATTTTATTTTAAGGTACACTTGAAATTCATTGTCTCATTGTTTTTCAAGAACGCCTTATAACAAGATGGTATGTCATTAGGGCATAACCGGGTGCCGTTTTTCAACCGGGTACCAGGTCCAGGTAGTTTGAATAAAACCTGCCGGGTACCGGGTCCGGGAATTAAAACTAAAACTAATCTCAAGTCCCTAATCCAAACACACAGTCGCGAAAAAATAACTCCACTCTACCCTCTACGAATCAACTTCAGAACGTTGTAATAAACAAGGAAAACATCTGCAATGGTTGAAAAGGGTGGGAGATAGGGAATAGCTGGTGTTCTCAATAATGAAAAAGAATTGTTGGCGTATAGGTGAAAGGAGGAGGGGAGAGGGATTTACTGGAGCTTTCAATAATCAAAGGAAATTGTCCGCGTATAGGCTAAAGGAGGAGGGAGGGGAGGGACTTGTGCGCAGTTCTCAACAGTCAAAGGAAATTGTCGGGGCATAGGCGAAAGGAGGAGGGGAGAGGGACTTGCTGGAGTTCTCAATAATCAAAAGAAAATGCCAGCAGATCATGGACAGCCAAAGGCCTTCGCCAAGGCAACTTACTGTTCCCCACGTCATTGCAAAAATCAAGTCTCTCACATAATGTTACTGTTAGTTGACATTTACCCACCTGGACCTGGATGACCTTTCAGTTCTGGGTCCAGGTGTCTTCCGGGTGTTTCACACCCGGAATTTCCGGTTATCTGGGTCAGTAACCGGCTATGCCCTATATGTCATACTGAAGTCATTTGCTAAATAATAATAATCGTCGTTTAATATCTTCAAACTGACAATTACGCAGTATGATTACAAATCAGTATGAACGGATGATCACAAGTTATTACAGGAGTCGAATTTAACTGTATACGGCCGACTGCATTTTAATTTTTGGACCAGTGTTGTCAATATCAGAATTATGCTTATAGGTGCCTCATTCTTCTCCAAGTTCCTTAAATAATAACTGGCCAAAACCAGCTGGTTTGATAATGATTTTGAAATAGTACAATACAACATTTATGTTCTGTTAGTAAAAATTTATTACTCAGAATGAAACGTTGTGGACTATTTTCTTGGCTGGATGACAAAGAAAGATTAATTTCATTGTCCAAGTAATTTTTTCAGAAATAGTAGCACCATAGGGGAAAGTGATTTATTTTATTTTAGGTGTGTAATCAGCTTACTTCTTTATACATCTCTCATGTTTTACTTAGTTTATGTGTTTCTTGTGTTTTATGTTAAAGATTGGCCTGTGCTGGTGATGTGCTGACTGCCAAGGTCTTTGTTGAATCTGAAACAGTTCTGTTTCTGTATCGCTTTACTAATCTTACTGAAGCAGAACTTTTACATTACCTTGGCTGTCTTCGTCGTTTCCAGAAACAGTTGACAAAACATTTAGAGTCTGTTGATCCAGAAAATGTTTCCGTGGTGTTACCTGCAGTAATTATGGACATTTGCCAATTTTTCAAAATGCTTACAGAAACATTTGACTGGAGAACGTTAATTCATCATTACAGCTTGAAATCTGAGGAGCATTTTGTGCGTCTGCCGTTTAAGTTTGCACTGGAGATGGTGTCTAAGCGACAGGTTGTTTTAAATCGTGGTAAGGCCATAGTTCCCTGTACACTTCTGCCACAGCTGTTCAGGTGGTTTTTTCAAAATTGGTTGACTTACGGAATTCAGCTTGCCAAAACTCAACGTGGTCGATTCATTGAGGATAGTCGCATGAAAAGAATATCTGCAATTTGCAGGGTATGGTTTTTGTAGCTCCTAAATTGTTAGTTGTTAGTTATCACCAGCTGACCACTGACCAGGCCTCGCAGCAGTTTTAATAACCAAAGGATTATGAAAATAATGCATATTAGCTAAACCTTTAATTTCGCCTGATAAATGCAAAGCAGTCACTCTGACACAAGGTTGTATGGTCTCAAGACTCAGTCTTGGTCTTGAGACGATTCATGACATTTTATATCTTAGTCTCGTTCTCTGTCTTGGAAACCTATTTTCTTGGTCTCAGTCTTGAGGTGATGTCTTGGCTTTTTAAAGTGTTTTGAGATGAAAGCTTTGTTGTGTTGTCTTGAACATGTGGTCACGGTAAGTCTGATGCAAAATGACATGTTTTCTTGCTCTACAAAATCTGTGAAGTGAACTGATAATCCAGAAGTCACAAAAATTCAGTCTTTTTGTCACATGATGCAGCTCTTTCCAGATTAGTGAAAAAGTTGATAAGTTAGGCTACAGCAGCCATATATTAAAGACAGGATTCTACTACTCTTACTTGTTACTTTTTGGTTGCGGTTGGTTTATCGAAAGTCACTTGAAATCAGCTCACAATATCTAGATTTTTTAGTGCATTTGTTTTTCTAATTGATAAAATTACAAAAATGTATCATAAAAAACCTGAAGTACCAATTTTGCATTCGCATATTGTGCAAACTTTTACAAAAACCAAAAGATATGATGTGCACTTGCCACTGGTGTATAACCACCATAACTGAAACAATAGAACCACTTTAGTTAGATTTCTTTAGGTGAGCTGTGTTGCATATTCATAATTTTGATTTACTGAAATATTGATACGGAATACCTGTGTTGAAAATCATGTAGAATTTAGACATGCTCAGGGTATTTAAATCTCAGCCAATAAAAAATGTCTTCAGTGCCACTACAATGAAGCAATGATTTAACGTTCTGCATTTATGCTATATGTTATCACATTTGAAAAATATGATTTCCTCTCTCACATTTCAAAATCTTGACCAGTCTTTCACCTTTTTGCATTTTATTAAGATGATCCACTGTGAATCTGGTCTTGTAAATTCTTCGCTGTTTGCTTTTTTAAGAGTTTAATCCAGAGACGCTGCCACAACTTAGATGCTGGGCACAGCATTGCAGTCTTGGGCAATCTGGTTGCTACTGATATTGACCATTTGGTAAAAGGCTTTCCACCATGTATGATTCGTCTTCATGAGAGCCTAAGAAGAAACCACAGATTGAAGCACTATTCACGAGTATGGCACAATAAAGTGCTAATTCATTCTTATTGCTTTAATTTGCTTTATTAAAATCTTTGTACTGTGTAAAAGCAATTTAGTTATTACCTTTTGAAAAATAAATTTGTTAGAAGTTTTCATTTTACCTTTAACACATTAATGACGAGCTGCATTGGTTTCCCAGTCTCCCAGTCGCTTTAGTACAACGAGTCATTAGAATGTTAATGTTATATTTGTCATGATTTTCATGAATGAATCCAGAGATCTTAAGCATAATTTATATCTATCACACATAATGGTTATCATTGTTTTGCACCATAAGGTGTTAATCTTATTAGTAATAGAAATCATATTTTTGTGGTATTTTTATTCGAAATTTTGTTGTGCTTAAGGTCATTTAAGCGGTATGCCTTGTACAGGCAGAAGCTACTCGTTTAGTTATAGTGCTTTAGGACAGTGGTTCAAAAAATCATCCAACTACACAAGACATCGATAAATATTCCTTCTAAGCAAAAACGCATTCCACAGTAACAATCCATTGGACAGATCCATGCAGTCAAGATCCGTGAGGCCCTCGAGTCCAGAAGACAAACTACAGGGGTCAGCTATTCATACACACAAATAAATTGAAGGCAAGTAAGGAATGAGCCTTTTGACATTTCCTAAATAATGAGAATTTACATATATATAATTTATTTCAGGTTGTGTACATTCTTTTCCTGAAAGATCTTGGATTACCCGTTAATGAGGCAGTTTCTTTTTGGAGGCAAGAATATAGTCAGCCATTTCCAGTCAGTAGTTCGTATCACGGATGCAGGCATTCGTGGCATAAGGAGGAAAAACGTCTGACGTACAGCATTCACCATCTCTATGGCCTCAAAGGTTCCAGACAGAAATACAGCTCACATTCATGTGTATATATACAGGTACATAACTGCATTGCCACTAGGCATTGGTGTTACTATATCACAATATTAACAGAATGAATATACATATAACTCGATAGATTGTAGCTACTGTTGTGTGGTATGTTGTGACTTTAGTCAATGTTTTAGTTTTTGGAGGGTGTTGGGGTTCAACCCCTAGCGCCTCTTCTAACCCCTTAACTGCTCTTTCATGACATCAATTGTCTGACTCTTACAGCATGGAAGGTAGAAAATTTTTCATTTTTGGCTTAAAGCTGGCTGGCATGGTGCTTTAGACAAAGCCACTGTAATACCAACAAAACGAAGGTAAAAACTTGGCTCAAGATTATTTTTGTAAACTAAAGTGTAATAATTCTGTAAATTATATTTTGTGTTGTTTTTGCATACATTTGTTTAGATTTTGGATCATTTTAATTCTTGTTTGTTGGGTAAATAAGTTTAATGAGGAAACTAAAATATCTCATTAGTTGTCAGTTGTTTCATGTGCACATTGTGCAGCATATTAACAACATTAGATTTTGACCTGTATTCGTGTTCTTTGGTAATCTGTAAAATTTTCGACCCCCAGCTCTTTTTCAACAGCTAGTAATACATTTGGGCAAAAAGAGTGCTGCTTTTATTGCTTTCACAAGTGAAATTTTGCTGAACAGTGAAAATATATGTGTACATATATCAGTCTTAAACTTAGGGTGGTTGTGTGGCTAATTGCTACTAGTGCTTTGTCTAACATGTCTGTCCAGCATTTGAATCCTCAGGCGTCATGTAAATTTGACAGTTCATTGCTAAACCATGGATGTAACATGTTGAGAAAGGTTGTCCAGCTGTTGCATTTCTGTTGTTGCATTGCACTTATATATACCCTTATAAGTATAAAATATACTTCAACCGAAGATTACATCTCTGAGGACTATTTTTGATAAAGGCCACTTGTAACAATTGTATATATGTACTTTGTACTGACCCTACCTTACTTTACCTAAAAGTTATGTTTGCTAAAAACAGGCGCTGAGACCAGAGGCGTAGCTAGGGGGGGAGCAGGGGGAGCGGCCGCTCCCCCTGAGACCATTTTCCAAGATGTGGGGCCTTTTTCACAGTTTATTTATTCCAGTCGTTCAAAATTTATTTATTGCAATCGTTCACATTTTTTTTATTCCAATCGTTCGAACGACATAATTTGTTTTCTGGAACTCTAGAAAGACTTTGCGATACCAGATGGGCATTCAGAAAATCAGCAGTACATGTACTCTTGCAGAATTTACCAGAACTACATGTAATAGTTGCCCTGCGTATATAGTTCTATACTCGTGGATGGTGAGATTAAAAGCTGCACTACGAAACAGCTGACTGAGGCAAAAGGGTAGGCCTATGCTTGTAACCCTTGATACGTTCGAATTCTTAGTTCTTCTAATATTCTGGAAAAAGTGCTATACAAGGCTTTCAGTTTATCCACATATAATTTACAGAGAAGTAGCATTGATTTGGTAACACCTTCTCATTTTATTCAACTTTATGAAAACGATATTAAAATATGCGAAATGATTTCAAATTTGAGTTTGAACGGATTGAGAATGAAGCAACCGAGCTGGTTAAAAAATGTGATATTACTACTGACTATAAGCAACACAGACTTCGAAAAAGAAAGAGATTCCATGAGTGGATAATCGAATATCAGATTCATGGTTGAAACTTAAATAGTGTCACTAGATTGTGTCGCAAATCTTGACTTGAGTACTGTTCCTCACTCTACTATGGCCTAGTTTCTAGTCGTATGGCGTGCCTCAATCGAGTGCAATGCTCTGCGGCACGTCTTATTGGTCGAATACCAAAATTTGGTCAGGTCTCTGGTCATATACTGTACAGTGTTTAATCTAGTCCCCCTCTTCTGGGAGGGAAACAAGGTTTCTGGGGGGGGGAGCAAAGAATTTACACAAGATTTTTTCATTCATCTTGACAAAATTTCAGACTTTTCCTGATTTCATCTTCAAAAAAAGCTGATGACTTTTTTTAGTCCTTCGTCCGATTTGTAACTTTTTCTAGACTCTCAAAAAGGTTCATGACCTTTTTTTTAGGAATTCATCTCTCTGGGGGGAACCATGTATCCACATGCACATGTATCGTGGGGGGGGGGAATTTTCCTCCCCTAAAAACCTCTACATTGTAATATTGCTGGCCTCTGGGGTGGGGGAAACATAAATCCTGGGGGGACATTTCCCCCCCCCCCCAAAGAGTCTAGATTAAACACTGTATACTGTAGGTCCTGCACTGGCTCCAGCCAACTGTCAGCCAGGGTGTAGTATAAGGGTTGTTTCCCTGGTTTGGAGGTGCTTGCTGGGATGCGCTCCAGCTTATCTGCGGGTCCTTTGCCGCCTCATGCTGAGAGTTCATGGTGGTCGCCACCTCTGATCTTCGGGCAAAGGGGTACTCATTGTGCCTTTTGCCCGCTCAGCTACCATGCAGAACCGTGTTTTTCAGTGGTGGGCCCGACGGCATGGAACGGGCTTCCCGGATCTATGCCTGTTCCCGAGAACTCCCTCTTATACATTCTATACTCGAATGAAAACTGTCTTGTTTGGCCGTGCAGGAGTCGGGAGCACCTCTGAGTGGCCCCCCTGAGGATGTGCTTTATAAATACTCGAATGAATGAATAAATAAATAACACAACTAATAGATTAGTGCATTTTACAAATGTGGCTTCCAAATTTAGTTGTGTTAATTAGATTCAAAGCATTTTTGCAACGTGAATGCGGATAATTATTTATTTTGGTAGTTGGGGCCTTTTTCATGTGCTCGCTCCCCCTGGTGTTGAAACCTGGCTACGCCACTGGCTGAGACGGCTAAAACTGGTAGTCTTTATAGCAATATGTCACTGCCACTGTTGATTTCTGTGATGTTTCTGCTTTCATTTAGTTTATTATGTTGCTTTTTACCTTCAGAACCATGACTGGGGACCAGCAGAAGAGGCTTCCTGTCCATTCTATCACTTTGACAATTTGAAGCTACAGGAGAGTCTGGCTTCTACTCTGCGGTCAACTGCTGTCTGGCCACAGATTCATGAATTGGTCGAAAGAAAACAACCCTGCAGGGCATGCTCTGTGTTTCTTGCAGCAAAAATTCAGCATCATATGCCAGAAACAAAAGATCCATGCAGCAACAGAATTAGTCCTGAGGAAGGCCTCTGTGACCAAGAAATTTCAACTACTGATGCAGTTATTGGCAGTGAAAAGAACATGGTTTTGCAAATGGGTATTAACTGTGGCTGTGCAAGAGATAGCATACTGTCAGTATCAACTAAATCTGATTCGTTTGAGGTCTGTCAATTCCTGGAAACAAGAAATGATGATGAAGTGATGATGGAAACTGATATGTCTGCCAGACTGCATCCTTTTAAGAAACCAAGAACAAACAGAAGTTTGACACACAGTCTGAATGTTGATTCACATGAAATGCCAAAGCCTAATGCCAGACTTGAGATAGAGAAGAAATGTCTGAAGAGTAATTTGTGTCAATACATTTTTAGTTCTGACGAAAGGTTTACATTGCCTGACCAACTTCCAGAAGACAGTGGCTATGACAGTGTAACCTTGTTAAGCCCCAGGGAATTTCAACCTGTAGCGCTGTCTAACGCTGATCACAGTGGCTTGTGTCAGGGAGAGCAGCTTGTGAAAAAGGTCTCCGTCTTCAATGATCAGGATAAGACCTGTCATTTAATGAATTGTAAAATAGAGATGAACTGTACATCAACTGCACATCAACAGAAGACACAATTGGCTGAAAAATGCTCTGATGCAAAAGATTTGTTATTAAGAGTAGCAGTTGACACTCGTAAAGTGGTCAAACAGAACATGTTCAACACTAAATCAATCAGTAGCTGGAGAAGAAAAGCACATCAGTGCTTGGAAACAGAAACAAGTAGTGCCTTAAAAAATCAACCGAATGCAGCAGGCTGTAACAGTTCTTGGAAAAACCAATCGTCTTTAAACAAAACTGTCACGTTTGAACTGAAGAAGGTAGTCACTAAACCTGTTGATTTCTTTCAGTCATATAATGATTTAGTTAAGCAATTTCGTAAGGAGTCTACTATTGGCCTAAGCTAGCATATAATGAATTAGGCATGATTTCACCACAAAACAATTGCTTTTATCCACTTTTATCAGAATGCTTATACTGGTATCTCTGTAACAGTTTGGGGAAGTGTTTTACCTAGTGTTTTGCCTAGTTTTTTACCTTTTGTTTTACTTTGTGTTTTACCTAGTGTTTTGTGTAGTTTTTAAATGAAATTGTGACTTTACACAAGGCTATTAATTCAATATTACAAACTTTTGTATGCATTTATTTTGATCTACTGTGGTAATTTGTTTACATGTAAGTTGATGAATTCAGTGGTAAGGTGTGAGGAATGTGAAATGAGGAACATATTTTATTGTACATATTGTATTATACTGTATTTGAGTATTTATGAAGCGCATCTCGCGGTATGGACCATTCAGGGCGCTCTCATTGCGAGAGACCCTGAGAAAAGAAGCAGGATTTAAGATGAGAAAAGGAAGTTGAGTTGAAGCGCTATCATAGAGAATAGGAGGAGGAGGAAGTCAGTTGTAGAGCAAGGGACCTCTGCAAGCAAGTGATCCAGATTGAGCCATAGTAGTCCTGAGACGGGGAATATATGTCTGTAAATGTCTGTTTATTTTAAGTAGTTGAACTGTTGACCAAATTTAGGAGATGTGCGAAGTTTGGCATTTGTAAAACTTGAAAATAATTAACTGTACCATACTGCCTTTCTTTTCTTACTATAAACTACTACATGTTTTAGAAGATTGCAGTGTGCATAATAGTACATGCTAGGTCAATTTTTGTATATACTGTACCTGAACTGTTGCAAGTAAAAATTTTTATAAGAATTGCACTCATTACTTTCTGTGCAGTGACAAGACCATGAGCATGGGCATCTGCAGAGGGGCGGGGGCCTATCATCAACCAGCGCACAGAAGTAGCATGGTTGACTAATATTCGCATGTTAACTCAATATTGCCGCCGTTAAACTACATTGTTGTCTAGTTAGGCATATACATCCTGCAGTCGGTAATTTGCAGGCATTGCAGAGGCATACAGCAGGCAGCGCAGGTAATACTCCTGCTAGTTGGACACCATGTGGACATCGATCTGTAGCTGTGCACTCTGCAGGTGTGCAGTCTTCACAAGACACTGATGGATGGACATACGTAGGCCTAATTCTAATTTAAATTCTATAGGCCGACCCTGTGCCGATCGAGCGTAGTTAAATACTTATCCGTCGTCCCCGCCCGTATAGGCCTAGTGATGCCTAAGCATCTTCGCCTTCATTTAAATTTCAAACTATTGTCCCATGTGTGCAGCCATAGTCTACTGGTAAAGGCCCTAGCTCAACCACCTGCTCGAGTCCTTCACCCTTAGACATGAATAACATAAAATTCAGATCGCCTAACCAATGACCGATTGTTTACTAAATGTATGTCTGTTCATTCTCGAGTTAGTTGGGTGGAGATAATGTGAGGAATTGTAGATGCTTAATGCAAATTGAAAGCCACGGCTTTTGAAACCTTAAATTCTGAGTTAACGCTACAATTAACCAGGGTGAGAATTGATGGAGGTTCAAGTTCAACCACCTAGTCTTTCTTAGGACCCCCCCCCCAATTAACTTTAAATGCAAACTGAGAAATCCGAATTTGTATTCAAAAGTCCTTCATGCAAACTATTATTCCAAATGTCTTTTGTATTTTATAAAATCCAATTTGCTCAGAATTTTCTGACCAAGACGTGACCTGTGGGGCCTCAAAAATTCCGCCATGTGAAAAAATACGTTCTACAGGTGCTGAAGTCGCTGACACACACACAGTAGCTTTTCAAGCACTGGATGTAAATGTACAGATCGTGAGTCTTTGAAATCTCCCCATGGTTTATCATGCCGTCTGATACAGAATAACTGTTGCTGCTGCCAATGGGTTTTCCTGACCAACAAGACGTATCCATCCATAGATATTGGTCGTATGATGCAAGCAGGCTTGATACAGAATTCTTGAGTTCTGTTGAATGACTGTTCATATTGATAGCCGGTCTTGGTCTTGGTCTTGCGAGACCAAGACTTTGAACCTCAAGACCTTGAACCTCAAGACCAAGACCTTTGGTCTCAAGACCAAGACTTTTAAAAACGAACTCGAGTGCACTCGGGACCAAGACCTTGGCTTCGAGGACAAGACTGCCGAGATCGGAGATCCAAGTCAGGTTGCCAAGAGGATCGAGGCAGATGAGAATCATAAGATGCTAATTATAAGGCCGTAATTTCGTTTAGGTTGAGAAAGATTATAGAAGGCGTAGGACTGGATCAGCGACGGTAGGAATTATTGAAGAGGTGAGTAATAAATTTTGAGTAGACTGCCTGAGGATTGTTTACTGAGCGTGAGCGGAATGCAAGATAGGCTATCTCTGAAGTCTAGAAAATATAGATATAGACGAATCTGAAGTAGTAGGCCGAGATGATGATGGGCGGAGTGCATGGTAACTGTAAAAAGTAAAGTAAGTAAGTATATTCTTTATTACACCACTAGCAAACGCACAATGGGACAGTAGCTAGAAGCATTGAATGTAAAACATAGAAGTAATAAATCGAAATAAAAATTATAAAATAAGTAAGCGTTTTCTTATCATTTATACAGTAACCTGGTAAATTGGTAATGTAATCAGAGGATCACATCGCGGTATCTCACGATTATGCGAGGAGGCACTTATATAGTCATGCGCCTCATAAATTTTGGTTTACGAAGACCAAATGGAATACGAGCCTCATCGCGCGCGAAGCTGCGACCTAGTTTTTATTCACCGCGACCTATATAATATTATTACCATGCAGCGCAACGTGGAGATAAAAGCAAGAATTCGTGAAGATTTTAACACTTTTGTTGTAAAAGTTAAAGAGTTGAGCCATTCAGAAGGAACTTTACTTCGTCAAGAAGATACTTTCTTTTATTCGCCAAATGGGCGTCTGAAACTTAGACAGGTTCAGGCAAGTATTGTCGAAGTGCATTTGTACCTTTTCGGTGCTCTAGCCTACTTATAGCCTACGGCCAAGTAAATGTAATGTAAATGTAAATCTCCGAAATTTCTCAGCGCCACACAAAAGCCACGTCAAGGAGACCAGCTATTCGCCGGCGCTATATCAAATCAAGTCCGCAATAGCCATGTCCGCCTTATCCGTTACGGTGCCAGGTCAGAGTCCGGGGAGGTCAAGCCGAGGAGACAGCAGGGTACTACGGTGGTAATTGATGATGATGGCGGTTGTGTGGTGGCGCAGGAATGGAATCAGGATAGGATATCTTGAAGAGTTCGGTTTTCAGTCGTGAGTGGAAAGCAGCGGACAGTGCGAGCGGAGGAGAGGTGATGTCAACAGGCGATATGGGAGGATGAGCAAACTGGCGGAGATCTTTTGGGAGGTTATTCCAGAGAGCGGGTGCAGCATAGACTAAGGAGCGGTTGCAGAATTTCAGAGATGAGGACACTGAAGGCCGAGATAGAGAAAGATATGATGATGAGCGAGTAGACCCGGACGGTTGGATGGTGAATAGCTGGCGAATGTAAGAAGGTTGAGAGGTTTATTTAATTTATTTATTTATTCCGGATATTCCTATAGCGCCTCTCGAAGTCAACTACTACTCAGAGGCGCTCCCGACTACAGCATTTGATACTGTGCCGGAATTTTCACGCCGAAGCACCATGAGCAATTGCCAGTGAAGGACTTGCCCAAGGTCCGTACGAAGCGGCTAGAGTGGGATTCGAACCTGCAACCCTCCGGTCACAAGGCGCCGAACTTACCACCATGCCCCACAGGTTGAGTATGTTCATTAGGCACCATAATTATTATGCACCAATCATGAAGCACGATCCTTTCAACTTGTTGAAAACGTGCTAGTCTGTGTTGCTGCCACAACTAGTGTTGCCAGACTTCCGGCAAAAGGACTTGTAATCCTTTTTGGCCTCATGTCCTCTGTATGTTTGTTGTATTGAGCTATTATTGGCTGTTTTTGTTTTGTGGCCGTTTTAATGACTACATGCGCATGCTGTCCCCAAGTTTCCCTAATTACTGGGAACTACTAAGTACTGCTGCTGCTGATACTACTTATTGCAGCCATATTTTCTAGACGTTTCTAGTCCATGATCTAAGTAATGTATCTATGGTCAAAGTGCTAATTTTATTTCCGTTAGCAGAGCGGCCTCAATTGATTTTATATGCAGCTGTTCAATGTGACTTCATTCCTTGGTTACTTAGGAGACTCCGGAGTGAGAGCACCAGACTCCTGCAACTTGGCTGTCTTTGGACACTGCAGACATCTCGAGATTACATTCATGATTGACCCCAGACATCTTCCACCACAACTTATCCCTTGTATCTCATTTTCCCTCCTTGGCAGTTGGGTCTCAGGGTATATTAGTCAAGCCTATAGACAATGAGCTCTGGAATATGCTGGTACCCTGTGTGTTAGTTTTTATAATAGCACTTGACAAATAATTTTACTGGAAAAACAGAAATGGCATTACCTGTACTCTGATTTGATCAAATTTATCTTGGCAAGGAAGGGCCTTCTTACATATACATTTTTGTTTACTTAGGATGGTGTGGCTCAGCTGATTTTCTACAATCGTCCTGATACGGAGGGTCCAAAATTGTCTCATTATACCATTACAGAAGTAATAGATGCTGAAAATCTTCGGGTAGGTTCTGATCACATAAAATTAAATTTGTTTTCATGTTAAGGTAAACTAAATTTGTTCTTATTAATAGGTTAGCAGATAAATTTATCATCTACTTGTGGTATTTCCTTCTAAAGTTTAGAATTCATGAAAACTATGTAAACAACCATAGAGCATCTAGACTATAAAGAAGTAATAAAACATGATGTGAAGTGCAGGAAATGCGTCACATGAGTATATTTTATTAGTTAGCAAGAAATTCCAATTCAATTAATATATATTTTATTAAATAAGTTTAATAGGTGCATACATTTTTTGGATTAGTGCTATTAAAACTTATTTTGACAGAAAACCCTTGGTGAGGCACTTGGTGTGAAGGCTTCTGTCAAGAAACATCGTCTTTTGTTTCTTGTGGGACAAACTCGAATTCATGTTGATCAAGTCGAAGGCCTTGGAAACTTCATGGAACTTGAGGTAGTAAATCCCTCAGTCAACAGAATATTTTGAAGTGTTTAGTTTGACCATTTATAAACCAATGAACTGTGTATCCAACAGATAATGTACTATTATGAGTGTGAATGGACAGTGTAATGCCATTGGGAAGTTGCTTGCACAGAAAAGTATCCTTCAGCAATATAATTTGATTCAGAACTGAAATCCCAGATGTTAGTACCTTTAGATTTGGTAGTATATTATTTTAAAGTTTTGTAAGTGCTACAATGGCAGATTCAGAGGTGGTTTGTTAAAGTTCATCCCTTAAATCGCATGCAAACAGAAAATTGGATATTTTAGAAATGGAAGTATAGTGGTCAACAGTTGATGAGAATTTGATACTGCAAACATATCTGATGTGAGCCATCAGTAAGTAGCCTTAAGCAGTCTGTCCAGTTCTTTTATGGGTTAGTACATGTATTCTCAAATGAATTCCCTTCATATTCGCATCAGCCACTATGCCAATATCTGACTTTGAATGTGAACCAGTGGTTATCTAAACTTGTCCTCTTCACACTAGTAGTTTGACAATTGCAAGGGCTCCTATGTGCACATTGAAAACTATTGTCTTTGTAACTTGGTTAAAGGTATTTCCAAATTCCAATTATATCTAGACATTTTGAAGGTATGTTACAGAAATGCTCTTTTACATTACATTTTGAAATTATCTTATTATTAAGAAAGCTTAACTCTTTTTGTAACAGGTAATACTGTCTGAAAATGAAACTTCTGAACAAGGACAAAAAGTAGCTGAAGCGTTGATGGAGAAATTAGACATTGCCAAAGACGATCTTCTGGCCACAGCTTATGCTGACATGCTAGCTGGCAGCTGTTAGAAGTCCATAATTATATCAACGGACTTCCATCATGGATCCATGATGTTTCTGTCTTGACATCAGAGTTCAAAAAGGGACAACCAGCATTTGTCTCAAACAGAAACTTCAAGACTATTGGCATGATGCACTGGGCCTTTAAACTATTTCAGTCCAACAACTAGGCCTACTATGATTACTGAATTTTAGCATTCCATCCATTGGACGGAATACTGAGAATACCATGTTTGGTTGGTGCCTGTCCAAAGTCTAAATAAATCTATTCTAAAATAAATCTGAATAAATTCCTTTATGCAAGTCAGAAACAGGAAATAACAGTCCAGCCTGTTCTGAATTTAGTTTATGTTGTGAAGAACTAATGCAACTTGGTGATCATTGGGCATAGTATTTCTTGGATTTTAGTTTCCAAAGGAAGATGGTATATGTGTTATGCAACAGAACAACAGCCACTTAAAACAGATCCAACAGAACACTGGAAGCCAATCCAGTCAATGTTTGTTTCCTTAACTGAAAATCTGGTTTATGGGTTTCCTGGCTTCTTCTCTTCCAGAGCTTGTTCAAACTTCTCAAACTCTTGTTTACTGATGTCATCCACTTCATCTTCAACCTGTGAAAATGAAACAGTCTCAAATGAATTTTGTTCTCAACTTGCCTGCAAGATACCCAAGCTGAATAATTTGCAGCAAGATCCGTTATAACCAGACCACACAGGACCTCAGCCAAGAAAAGGACCAACCACCTGTCAAGAGTGGGCTTATTAATTTTTCATAAGCCTACAGGCTAAAAATGTCTTTTTGTCCAAAGTGTATGTAATCTTTTACAAAAATACAGAATAAAATTTGGGGAATTCAACCTGTCTACCCAATGGTTTGATAACAGAATTTGGCCTTAAAATAGCGAATGGCATGATACAGTTTGTAGCACAGTGAGCCAGAGATGCAGATACATTTAATTACATGCAAAAATCAATATTTATGGCTTGGGGAAAAGGTCATTTTCTGCTGATCTAGTAAGCAACAAAGTGGTCCCTTTTTCCTTGCTGAGGACACATGTATAAACTCATGTACGTGTATACATTATATATTTATTTATATATATATATATATTATATGCGCTCTGTAAATCGGCTTGATCTTTTTGTTCCCAGGGTTAAAACTGCCTTAGCCCAGCACCGGCGTTTGCTGTAGTGGGTCCCACGATCTGGAATGACCTTCCCCTCTGCTCTGGGCCAAACTAATGACTGGCTGTTCCTCATTTTAGCTCGCATTCCCTAAAGGCATTTCTGTTTCCCTAGAGCTTCTATGCTGAGAGCGCCTCTGAATAGTTATTCTGCGAGAGGCGCTTTATAAATTTCTAGATACAATACAATATTTATGTTTACTATATGATCACAAGCAAATCATCCTGAAAGTGACCTTAATTTCTTGTCACAATACTAGACAGAAATTCAGACAATTTTTTATACAATGCATGTCATAAGATCCTTGAAAATGATATTGATACAAATATTTGAAGTTAACCTGAATAACCCCCATCACTTCTGGTACATAGAACTGTAGCATATTCTGAACACCCCGTTTGAGTGTTACGGATGAACTTGGACAACTTGTGCAGGATCCTTGGAGCTTCACTTTCACAACACCCTCTTCGAATCCCTGCAAAAGACCCAGTTGAAATTACTACTTAAATAGCAATGAAACAAAATGTGATATGAACAGATGATCATGACTCAACTGTGCACACAAGCACAAAAGAACCACTGGTGTCTGCAGTACTGACTGCTCTTCAAACTGTCCAAATAAAACTTTAAAATTTAGTTTTGTAAACAAGTTTAATCATGTTTCATCTGAATAATGTTGACCTGCCTCAGAGCAATATTTCCTAGTGCATTGATTATTATCATGTCGAAGCTGTAACATCTACATGGTAATCCCAATGATACCTTCAATAACACCAATATCCCATTAAACCAGGTAGCAATGATCATTTTAAATTAAACTAGTCAGTTTAGTGTAGACCAGTTCATCTGAAGTCTGAGAGGTCAACAAGTAAGCTGGTAAAAAAGTTCATTTTTAACACTTCAATACTAAAGCAATAAATGATAAAAACTGAAAATAAATAGATGTGGTTAACCTTGAACACAATGTCTCCACCGTCCTCCTGAACAGTTGGCCTGATACGTGTCTCTATCAGTTCTTTTATTAAAGTCACTAGTTCATCATCTTTATCATCGAACGATTCTGCAACTTTTAAAACCCAATGAAAGCAGATTAAAAACGACCGCACCAGGAAAACCTCTTCAAAAGCAACAATATGTTCTCTTACCAGAGTCATTCTGACTGACTGGCATAACAATATAATGATTTCAGACATTTACAAAATCTTCATGTTAATAGTGTACAATTACTAGAAGGCTAGTTCATTTCCTAATTTTTTTATTTGAGTAACTCGTATCAAAGTACAATAAAACTTTTAAACATTGAACACCTGGTGTTGCAATTTTAAACTGCACTACAAAGTAGAGGTGTATCGATGCATCGGGAGCATTCGTAATCGGGCCGATTATTAGGGGAATCAGCAATAATCAGTATCGGCAAAAAAGTATTGGCGCTGATGCAAATTATTTCACAATTTACATTTTTTGTACAATAATCGTTAAAAAAGTTAAAATGAGCACAAATATCTTGTTTTGTTTCTTACTATGATTTATATCTAGCATTGCACTACTTAGTAGGCATCGTAGAAACCAAGGACGTATTATAGAGTTTACACAGGGGTGGACAAACTACAACCCGCAGGCCAGATTCGGACCGCCAATACTTTTTATTCCGCCCCCAACACTTTATCCGGCCCACACAATTCTTCGTAAAATTGTAAAAAAAATTACAAAATTCAAATCATTTTTATCACAGCAAGCACAAGCAGCAAAACACATGCCTGCATAATGCATTGTAATAGTAGTTATAGTACTAATAGGTTTATGTTTGGGAACTGAACTTTTCACTAAACAAATAAAAAATAATCGGCTTCGTAAGCAGTATCGGCTATTGCAATAATCGGCTATACACGGTATCGGAATAATCAGCAAAAAGCCATATCGGTACAACTCTACTACAAAGTAATCAAATCACAACGACTTGGCAAAACAGGCTGCCTGCAGCATATCTGTTATGTTTCAAAGTATGCCTACATGTAAAATAATTACAATCACAGCTTAAAATTTCATGAGAACGCACTGTTCCTGTTTGGCTGTAAGCTGGATTGTGAACAGTATTCTACGCTAACAAGCAACTATTTTCAATCACGTGTTCCTTACATTTAATGGTCTGACATTAGGAGTAACATGTACGAAATAGTGATTCTCTAGCTACACTAGCGCTCAGAGAAGCTGGTAGACATTTATTACAGATTAACTGCTTAGAACTTCCAGCTGTACTGACCAGGTTCCGAAACTGCTGCTTGATCATCAATAACGGGCTGACCAGATGAGAAGAAATCCATGATGACTGCAAAAATCTGAGGCTTTATCATTTGCCAGTCTAAGTCTTCATCGCCCTGATAAACAGATTCAATTTCAAAGACCAATAATGTTACCTATGAAGAGCATTGTAAGCTTATCATAAAACATGAAACACATTTTGAGGCAAAATTATCTAATATGCATGCCAACCTGTCTGCATCTGGGAAATGTTTCGTGCATCAAAGTTGCAGCAAACTAAAGATAATTAAGATTACTCCAAAAGAGATATTGCAAATAAAATTGCCTTGCTACCAAGGGGCAGAAAAATTAGTAACATCAAGCCAGTGGCGGCGATCTTGTTTGACAGGTGAGGGGGACATTTTTTAACTGATCTGGTCAAAAAAGAGTTTTGAACTGATCTGGTAAAAAAAGAGGTAAAACAATTTATCGCCGTGAACTGATCTGGTCCAAAAAAGGTAAAAAAAATTGTATGATCTTTCTTGGTGTTTCTTCAAAATGTGGGGGGTCCGATGCATGGCGTGCCCCCCCCACTGTTAAAGGTGGGGTCTTGTCCCCTCGATCCCCCATGATCACCGCCCATGCATCATGCCCTAAACTAGTGACTGTCCTTTAACTATCATTCTTCTACCTCTTCTTCATTTTATTATAGTAATTTAACTTGTACCTTGTTGCGGAGTGTCAACATGTGAATTAATAAACGAATATATATATATATATGTATATATATATATATATATATCATTCATCATAGTTGGCACATAACATTTTTCTGCAGTACTAAGTGGCAGGATTAATATCACATCCACTTCCAAAAATGCTTTCGTCACTGGATTCAAATCTGACTAATGCACCTCATCTGTGAAGTTCTTTAAATACAATGTTTTTAAACCAGTATGGATGATTATGAAATGAATCCTCATACCTTAGTAACTGTAAGGAAGTCTTGACCAAAATAAACTCCTGTTATACCACTAATTTCAAACAGCTTCCTGCATAACAATAAAATAAATCAATCTAAATAATTTATTAAGAAATAAGTATGCTGTCCTTATTAATTTTCCAGAAAACAAGTGAAATTGAACACTTTAAAATTTTAATTCTGACAACCAAGTATACCATAATTGCAGGCAAAGCCGTGCTACAGTCACTACTACTGACATTAACCTTTACTATTTAAAGTCTAGTTCACATGAAACCAATTGTCTCTAATACACTGTGTTTATCAAAGACAATAACATTGCATTGGTTTCCCAGTAACTATTAGTACACTCTCGTTAAAATTATGGAACAGTAGAAAAATAATTGATATTCTGCATCATGATGTAAAACTGCATATGAGCAAAAAAGAAGAAAACAAAATAATCGCTCACACACGCATAACTCACTTAGCTAGCGGTGACTTGTTTGCAGCTCGTATGTTAGGGAAGTCCATCGTTCCAGCTGGTAACAATGTTCGGCCAGGAAGCAGCTTGATACTGTTTGGATTTGGCGTTTCTTGACTTTGAATGAACATGTGCCGGACTGCACAAACAAAAGAACTCATCAGTAGCACCTAGCTCATCATTATCTATCAATATAGTATAGAATGAAAGACCACAATTGCATAAAATGAAAGATTGGTCACATAATTTTGTATCATCTGGTATTTCTTTACTACTAATATTTACCTGGTTGTAGGGTAAGGTAAAGTAAGGTAATCATTCATTTGTAAGACTGCTCTGTAACATTGTAACAGAACAAAAATCTTTAAATGCTTAGTGAAGTTTTTACACGCACTGCATCACAACAACTGCAGTCGTAAAGTAAACTTTCTAACTCACCACACAGCGGTGTAGTGTATTTGTATGCAAGACATCTGTTACGATTTCGACATTCTTGGTTGCTGACCCCATGAAAGCTTGCAGCACCCAACCTGTCAAACACAAACAATGCAAGCAAGTGCAACAAACACTTTCTGAGTCCTGGTTCATTTGATTCCCTGCACAGTAAGCTAACCATTGTGCTACGAAATCCAGCAATCATCTGTTTAACGTTCCTAAACAAAATGGTTTTCATGGAACTAGTAACAAATATGGAAATCAAGCAGTAAATAATTATCAAAAAATAACTGAAGAAATTTTTCTCGAATGCTTTTATTGATTTAAACACAACAAGACCATGATGTGTCTTTTAACAGCTCATGAAAACATTGTGATGAAATACAATAGAACTGTAATTTGATAATGCCCTCTTAACAAAGTTCAGAAGTGCACACTGAAGCCGGGCAACCATTAAGAGCCACAGGTAGAATGGAAGAGGTCAGTTTTCAGTTTAGAGCAAAAGACAGTAGTAGAGGGTTCCAGCAACTGTGAATGAATGCTGACCAAAGAAAAGACGTGTACCAGGAACAACACACTGTCCAGTAGATGCTGATCAAAGAGAGGAGCGGCCTTTGACAGAGTTGCAAGGTGTGACCATGGGAGATAAGTAGGATGTTCATGTGCTCTGTACATGAGGAGTGTCAGCTTGAAGCAGATATACTAACAGACAGGAAGCAAATGTAGAGAATGAACAGCAGATGTGATATGGTTTTGATACAAGACTCCTCTAGACTATAGTCTTGCAGCCTGATGCATTACTCTGGTTACAGGAAGCAGTATGCATTCAGGGAGACCATGAAGTACAGGGTTGCAGTAGTCAAGTCATGTTGCTGAATCCAGAATAAAGCAAAGCTGTCGGAACAGTCAGATTCTTCGGAGGTGAAACAAACATACCCGAGAAATGGCAGCTATTTCAGGTTTAAGGGAAAGCGTCAAATCAAAGACGACTCCAAGATCCCAAACAGTAGATGATAGAGAGAGTAGAGAGGACACCAGTCTAGTTTGACTTCAGATTCAGATAATGGGTATTTGATATTGAAATCCACAGGTCAATTAATTATTTAAAATTTTCATATTATCATATTTCTCCAAGGTAATTTCTGCAGTTGTTCACCCATGCAATCACCACAGCATCTAAAACTGTTCAAGCAAGTGTGTAAGGGGCTCCAAAAGGACCAAACACAAAGAAACCGTATATTTCACATATTCTCACTATAAATGTCAGGTAACTTGGTCCAACTGATGCTTTCACACTTTCCACCATGACTTATCCATCAAGGCAATAACTCGGACCAAACATGGAGATACCCTATTTTCACACATTTTCTCAATATAACTGGTCATGTAACTGGTACAACTAAAATATTTATGCTTCCTGTCATGAGTTACAATAGGAACCATCGAAACACCAGTTGGACAAATTACCTGACACTCACAGGCCAAAATAGCCAATTGGTTAGAGTGCTTGCCTTGTAGCACAGAGAATATGGGTTTGAGCTTCCTCTGACATGGCAACTGTGTAGGGTACCCTGAGTAAGTCCTTCACTTGAGTAATGATCAGTGATGGGGTCTCGAGACCGTGGTCTTGGTCTCGAGACCGTCTCGAGACCGAAAACATGCGGTCTTGGTCTCGGTCTTGGTCTTGAATGTGCCGGTCTTGGTCTTGGTCTTGGTCTTAAAGGTGCGGTCTTGGTCTTGGTCTTGGTCTTAGGCGTCTGGTCTCGGTCATTTGCCTTTGGTCTCGGCCTTGGGTGCAGAGGCGGCCTCTGACAGTTTTGTGCTATGGGCCGCTATAGGCAAGCAGCAAGGACAAAAATGGCGCCCCTTACTAAAAACATATATTTCCATTTAATTTCTTATTAACTAATTATATTAGTTTTGTTTTGCCGGAATTTGCCGCCCCTTGAGAAATGCCGCTCTAGGCAGCCACCTATATCGCCTATACGTAAAACCAGGACAGCCTGGGTGGGATCGAGAGTGGAGTGTGGAGTATTTGATAAATGTTGTTGTCGATAGTTGCTGGTCTTTGCGATCGTTAGTTTTTTTGCATCCCATCAACACCTGCACCTGTTGAGAGGGTGTTTGCTGTAGTGGACTCTTTATGAGACCTCACAGGGCAAGACTTGGGGACAAAATCTTGTAACATCTGATTTGAATTATAGGATTATGTTGCACTTAAATCGAGAATGGCGTTTACGGTATTGGTTTTGAGGCTTAGGTCTTGGTCTTGGACCACATGGTCTTGGTCTCGGTCTTGGTCTTGGACCATGCGGTCTCGGTCTCGGTCTTGGTCTTGGAGCATGCGGTCTTGGTCTCGGTCTTGGTCTTGGACCATGCGGTCTTGGTCTCGGTCTTGGTCTTGGAAAGTGCGGTCTTGGTCTCGGTCTTGGGTTTTTGGTCTTGTGCACAACACTGGTAATGATTAGTTATAAAGATAGTGGCACTTAATAAATGCATTGCAATAACAGTACAGAGAGTAAATGTGTGAAAAAAGGTTTCTTCCCAATTTGTAGCATATGGCCAATTAGTTTATAGCTGTACTGTCTGGTACATTGTATGATACATGTAATTATACATTTTCTTTTCCAAATACGTGCTAAAAACCAAGAAATCGCAAAAGGCTGAGGTAAGCCTGTCACTCTTTTTATAAGAGGCTACTTTCTGTAAAAGTCTGAAAGTACATGGCCTGTGACAGTAATACTGTACAAAATTTTGATTCTATTTAAAATCCTTCCTCACAGTTTTTAAGTAGAATAAACTTAACTGTGTATAATTAATTCCAGTTAGCAGCCTACCACACTGATAATACATAAATGTATGCATAGGCCCATGCATCTTTAGCAGCTGTTAAGTCAAGGAGCCACGAGTTTTCGAATTGCATGCAGAGTTTACTGTTGCCTGAAGATTAATACAAGATTTGGTTACGACGAAATGTTTCACTTTAACTCATGTGCGCTGTACAGTTTTCCATGTTTGGACCCTCTGAGGCCCTCTCATATAATAGCTGGAAGCAGCTATAAATCTGCTGGTGATTCTCAGGTGGCAACTCCTGATTAGAAGCATAAAATCTTAGTTGAGCTTCCTAACACTTCTAGTGACAAAATCTATCTATCTACCTATAATAAAATTATATAGCGCCCCTTCAAGAAATCTACTCAGTGGTGTTAATAACAATCTTCCATGTTGTAGGGCCCCTTAAACAATAGCACGAGACATTTTTTACAGGCTGGCGATTTCCCCAGTGGAAAAATCCTGATAGGAAACATAAAATCTTGATATGAAACATGAAAACCTTAGTCGGACTTTAGTTTATAGTGAGAAATGTGTGAAAACAGGGTTTCCATGTAGTCCTTTTTGGGTCCCTTATACAATAGATGGCATTCTTTGGTGATTGCCTTCGTAAATAACTATTGACGATTAGTGTTCCTGTGAGAAAACCTTTTGGTAAAAAATAAATAAGAAAATTTTAAGTTATTTGACTTGCGGCTTACCATACCAACTATCTACAATCCGAATGTGAATATCAAACCAACTCGACAGAATTAACATGTTACGCCTTACGACGCTCCAAAGATAAGGCGGAATATGCAGCGGTTGTAAGGAACTAAAGCTCGTTACTTTAATAACCTTGGACACAGTTACTGCGTTCGATTAGAGATGACTGTTTTAAAGAATCTTTCCAGATGGTATCGCGCTAGTAATTCAAACTGCGACGGAAAATACAATGGTACTTTTTGCACCAACTTAGTCTGCCGGTAACACAAATTGTGTTCTAATCTACATGAATCCATACCTTAGAAACTTTACAGAATTTGCCAAAAACGAAGAGATTTCTCTTCTTGCAGAAACGATGATGGAAGCCGCCATCTTATCATCTGCATATATAAACAAGAAAGAACACACGATAAGTGGAATAAGAATTAAGTTAAAGCCATCGACCTTTATTAATAAAGGTCGATGGTTGAAGCTATAGATATATAAACCGAACACGCCTTACCTGGTATATTTTTGACATAGGGAGATGCAAGTAAAGTCACATTGCATTGCATATTATAATCGTAATGTATAACTGTAAGTGATCAATATTTTTGAGACATTCCGTGGTATTTCATGGTATTTACCGCCACTCGCCAACCGTCATATGTCTCGATCAGGCCCCTCTATTCGGCCTATCACCCCACAGGCAATTTCCACTCCAAATTGGTCTCCTCTCTTCAAGAAATCCTACCATAATAAATCATCCGATCCTCCGCCTTTCAAGCTTCCTCGTTCTCAACGAAACCCACCTTGGCAGCTTCTCCACCTCCTCTCTTGGACTTTCACTGGACATCGATCTCTGCAGAGTCTGGATCCCCAACCCATATTTTTCCTCGTATATTGTTCAGAGTTCTCATAGCTAGCTTAATTATAAGACCTATGCAGCATGATTTCTCTTTGCCTTTTAAGGACAGGCCCTAATAGAAATTTTATCTCTAGGGCCTTGTATAAAAACACAAACTTTAATAGCATAATTAATTTGTCTTGTTTAATTTTCTAAATGATTTACATTAATAGATTTGTACAAATAGTTTCATTGTTGTATCCTTGTTTTAACATGCTTCTTGATTGTAATGGTTTGCTACTATTTTGTAATAAACGAATACTTGCTTACCTCTGATATGACGCGGCGATCGGAATGAGCTTGTGCCCTGCGCTTAGCTCTAGAGTCTAGAGTATTAACGCTTTAGAAATGTTACAATGTGGACTTCACGAATCACGATTACGATCACTGAAGATCAATCACACTTGCCGGTTCAACGTTGTTTAATTTCAATTTCAATCAGTGCCATATGAAGTTGACGACACAGCTAGCTATAGACCTAGGCCTAGAGGTGCAGTATGTTAGGCCTAATGTTATGCTCCGATAAGTAGCGAAGAGAAATTTACGTCAACGACTCCCCCAAAAGTGTTCTTGCATTCTGCTAAGTGTTAATATAGGCCTATATTTAAGTTATATCTCACTTATCTGCCCTTATATTTTATATACGCAGGGCCAGGAATGAAACGATGCCATAGGCTATTCTTCTCTTTTTCTTTTCTTAATTTCTTTATATCTTCTCCTCTTTTCTTTATCCATCATCCAGTCCAACATCATATTTCTTCCCCTTAGTTCTTCCTGGGACTAACATTGCAATGTTAGTCCCAGGTTCTTCCTTCAAGCACGTCCTCCGGAGTGAATTTCCACGTAGCCTAGTGTTTGGCCAATCCAATTCATTTATCTCAGTTTTAATTACAAAACTATCATATAGTGTTTAATTTATTTTAATAATGAAAATATTTTGCGAGAAAGCTTACTAATTTAAGTTTTCAAAAAATGTTACTTTCATTTTCATCTGAGCACGATAACATAGTGTAGGCTACACCTTACGCCCTGCGTCCCTTACCGCGTTATTTCTGCGACGTCTTAATGTTTATGTTGTCGTTTTTCGATGTACCTGTACGCGCAGGTGAGGGAGTGGAATTAGATTTGCAGGTGTATGTGGTACTGTAATTTCTTCAGCAATCTGATGCCACCGGCAGCAGATAATCGTCAGAAAAACTACGAAGGCATTTGAAAGCGATAACGATAGTCATGACCAATTCCGGCTCAAAGTCAAAGGATGCCGAGCAGCCAATGTCGGTGGCCTGGCTTTGTCTGAAAATCGCTATGCTGCTTCTCATTTTAGCGTTCCTTCTGTCGAGCATCACGTTTTTTTCGCCATTCTGGATGATTGAGCTGAATACGTTGTATCATACAGGGCTCTGGGGACGTTGTGATGATTTGGAGTTTAACTGTATCTGGTTCCATGAAAGGGATTACGCATGGGAAAAACACTTACCAGGTAGGAGTCTGCGGAGTATGAAAACTGGTATATATACTGCGCTTAACCGAAGTAATTAAAATATTTACTAAATATCTCTCAATGGCAGAAAGCATTTGTGCACCACTCTACTGTTTTACACTCAGTCAAGTTAGATGCATGGCTACCGGTTGTACAGATTTAACCTTGATATCAACTATAAGCTACCGTATATAAATTAAAAACACACTTGTTTACAGGCCAATGCAATTATAAATTCGACAGAGGCATAATCGCGGGTTTTGATGAAGGGTCTTACTTCTGAAGTGCAGACATGACCATACCAATCTAACAACAGGACCTTGTTTAAAACCTGAATACTACTACTAAAGACCGGGTATGATTTGCGCCCGCGTTCACATAATTGGGTTCTCCCAAGGTTCAGACTTGTTGTCCTCGAGACCAAGGTCTTGGTCTCGAGTGCACTCGAGTTCGTTTTTAAAAGTCTTGGTCTTGGTCTTGAGACCAAAAGTCTTGGTCTCGAGGTTCAAAGTCTTGGTCTTGGTTTCGCAAGACCAAGACCAAGACCGGCTGTCAATATGAACAGTCATTTAACAAAACTCAAGAATTAAAAAATTTATCAAGCCTGTTTGCATCATAGCCTACGAAAAATACCTATGGACGGATGCAAGTTTTGTTGGTGAGGAAAACCCATCGGCAGCAGCAACTAAGTTATGCTGTGTCTGAAAGCCCTGCCGAGACTTTTTCTGAGCCAGATGGTCTGATAAACCATGGGAGGATTTAAAAAGGTTCACGATTTGTACATTTACATCCAGTGCTTGAAAAGCTACTGTGTGTGCCAGCAACTTCAGCACCTATAGAACGTATTTTCACATGGCAGAATTTTTATGGGGCCCCACAGGTCACGTTTTGGTCAGAAAATTCTGAGTGAATTGATTTTTTATAAAATACAAAAGGCATTTGGAATAACATTTTGCATGAAGGACTTTTGTAAATACGAATTCGGAATTCTCTGCAGTCTGCATTTAAAGTTAATTTGCCTGAATAAAATTAAAGACTCACGTTTTCATTAAAATAACGATTAGTCCGACTTGACAATTTTTTGGTAAGGAAAATAAGAAGTCTTGGCCTGAATGTGATTTTTTGGGTCTTGGTCTCGGTCTTGGTCTTGAGGTTCAAAGTCTTGGTCTTGGTCTCGAAGTTCAAAGTCTTGGTCTTGAGGTTCAAAGTCTTGATCTTGGTCTCGAAGTTCAAGGTCTTGGTCTTGAGGTTTAAGGTCTTGACTGCCAAGGTTTGACTTTTTCACCCAACGTTATTATTACATCATTGTTCTATTTTCTTTCCCTCTCCATGACATTGTATGTAAAGTGCTGTACGTTTGCTAGCATTCATTAAAGCATACACTTACTTACTTACTTGCATCAGTACTCATGCAAAAATGCTGAAAGCACGAAAGGCTGAGTTGGCTCTGATGACATGGTATTTCAAGGTTAGTTGGAAAGCTAGCTAGTAACTGGGTTGGTGTTGCTTAACTTTACTGTGTTGAACAGAGTGGTATCCTAGGATCATGATTTTTTTGGAGAGGCTAACTAGTTTGAGTGGCAAAAGAAGATGGTTATAAGTCTAAGATGGCTACAAAAAAGATGACTGACTGTGTTAATATTGGGTTCTTGAAATATTTCCGTAGTGGCATCTTAAACCTGGACCTGGCGAATGACATGTGGTTCATCATACAAATTCAATGGGGGAAACAACAAATCTGAGTCTATTCTTCAACAAGTTCATGTTTTTCTTTGAAACAAAACCTGTGGCTGACAGCAATTTTTTATTTCATTTTCTGGGCACATCAAGGTTACATAGAATAGCCAGATGGCACTTCACTGACTAATGATACAGTGTGCCAAGGAAGAATACTTATGCCAAATTTATCATACAGGCAGGATAGTCTTCAGTATAGCCAACCAGGCTGTCATCAAACAACAGCCTGCAATAGTGGACAGCTGAAGCCTTTCTGGGTTCTAGAAATTGTATGCAGCAGACTATTGTTTGACCATGTGTTACACTATAGCCATTACAACATAAATATTGATAGTACACATCCATTACTGTGCTTTCCTTTGTGATTTAACAATAACTGTCACCATCAGCTTGTGGCACTACTCCGTAGGTGGATGCAGACTTTGCGCAATAAGGTATTTACCGTATTTGGCCTTGGATGGATAGACACTTAATGCATTTCTGAGAGATTTGCAAAAAAGAACAAATTGCCTTACAGAGATTTAAAGGTCAATTTGAATGTTTTGTTTCCAGTTTGTGATTTAGTAGCATTGATGAAATTTTAAATTATTAGTAAACACCTTTGTATCAAAGATGAATGGATGTTGCAGCACTTGTATATTTAGTGTTTGGGTGTAGTTTAGATGCTGTAAAGGGTAATGAAGTGATGCAGATATCATTTAGGCTGTTTCCTTTGACTTTTGGAGTACTGGGTACTGGCAATATAACACGACATAGCATAAGGTGGTGATGGGTGTGAGTCCATTTCAAGTGCCAGTCAGTATAATTATGGAATTATGGCTGCACTGTTATGCAAGAGTGTTGTGTCATAATGTATTATACTGCTTTGGTAATGAATCATTAAAGTGTGTGAAATGAATAATAGGTCAGCTTTCACTTGACTTTATACCTTGTTTTAGCTTGGCATAAGGCAGCGCAGGTGATGTATGCCATTGGAATTGGAATACTTACCATCGCACTCATCCTGGCCATTGGGAACCTCATACTGCGCCTCTGCAAGGTTGTGTTTAATATGGGCATCATCATTGGAGGGCTCATACTTGTGACAAGTGAGTTTTTCTCAGTATTCAGAATTACAGCCATCATTAATCCATTTCATACAATAATTGCAA
This sequence comes from Allolobophora icterica, assembly GCA_963556255.1. Taxonomy (NCBI): domain Eukaryota; kingdom Metazoa; phylum Annelida; class Clitellata; order Crassiclitellata; family Lumbricidae; genus Allolobophora; species Allolobophora icterica. The sequence goes on along the minus strand of OY744602.1, from coordinate 70,554,051 downwards.
ATCATTATACCAACAGCTAGTGAGCAAGAGAAACTTCAGTCCTTTTGGTTTTTGTTATCCAATTTAGTTTGAAAGTCTGGCTCTCTTAACTTCTGCTGTTGCTTTCTTGTGCAACGCAAGTTGTTGTAAAACTGTAATTTGAAAAGTTATACTCCCATGGATTCTAACATGGACCATCTTCCCAGTGAGCTCCTCATTGCACAATATGCTACTGGTAACGTGAAGTCTACTAAGAACCTATGAATGCTCTAAACGTTTTTCATAATAAATGTGTGCGATGTGCTGAGAGACTCACACACGAAATATATGAGGATTGTTGCCATGGTTAATGACTATATACCAACCGTATCCCATTGATATTTTCTGCATCCGAAAGTAACTGACAACATCCAATCTGTAATTGTTTCAGCAATATTCGAGACATTCTCAATTGCGATATTTGGAATTGGAGCCTATCAAGTTTACGACGTCAGCATCAACAGCTGGGTTGCCCGTTTTGAATGGGCATTTTACATCGGCATTGCTGCCCTGTTCAACTGTTTCTTTGCTGGAATTCTGTTTATCATTGGAGGTATACGAATGACAAAGGAAATGAAAGGATATTCTTCATATGCATGATCTGATGTGGTTTACAAAGACCAACTGTTCTTGATCTGATTTTCAACAAACATGTTACTTCTGATTTTCTGATATAACTCGTCTGATCATTCTGAGACTGAAGCCACAATGTCCATCTCAGCTGATGGAAAGAACTATACGTAAATCTTGGGTGTTATGTACAAATATCAATCAAAAATGACTAAACGATTGCTTATTAATATTAATAATTCCAGAGTAAATTCCAAGATACACTGATATAATAATTTAAGAAATACGGGAACAAAAACAGCAAGACAGGTAGAAGTTGAAAGCAGCAATGACTCTCTTAGGCTGATCAGTTGAATGAACAAATATTTGTCTGAGAACTGAATGAAGAAATCTGTTTGGTGTTCTTATTTCTGATTTACAATACATGAAGGTCTGTGCAACAGGAAAAATCAAAGGCTGCATTAAATTCATATTCAGTCGGTTCCATTAGGGGCCATCCATATATTACGTATGCAAAAAAATCCGGGAAAATTGGACCCCTCCGTGTTCGCACGCGTACTTTTTTCCACCCCCACCTGCGTAGTGCGTACGTACAGTTGACGCACCCCCTCGTAAGGACCAGCTGCAGAATGTGTCGGTTACACAGGTTGAGGCAGCGACTGTCTGCATCTTAGGCCAGATTGAAGGATGAGTAATCCATGGACTCGCTGAACAGCATTCAGAGGTAAGGTGGCATACAAGTGACACCTCTCCCACAGTCCTACTTCCTCTGGTAGTAACAGATAGCTGGAAAGACTGAACTCTAGCTCACCTGAAGGCCAATTAATTTGCGTACGTACATTATCAGTAGACTCCCCACCCCCAATTCGCAAGCGTACGCAAAACATGCATTTCGGTTACCCTCTCCCCTCCATGCGTACGTAATATATGGATGGCCCCTTATTTTAGAAACAAGAAGCAGAAGCTTTACACATACTTACACATGTCATGCAGTTATTTCATGTACTCCTACATCAAGTTTACTGCTGTATTTTTAACTTCCAGTTCCACACATAAGAACAGCAATACCAGTCAAACCCAAAACAAAAAATTACTTGTGAAAAAGTTTTACCAGCTTAAAGAACAAAATTTAAATGAGTTGAACTGTTCAAAAGCATAAAACAGCTGAATAGCAGCTACACTGAATTTGCGGCCAAGCATCGACTGGAGATCAGATACGAAAAAATTGATATTGCATTGATTCATAAGCAAACAGTGCTACCAGTAAGCCACGTCAACATACTACTGCTGCTCAAAACCTACAGAAAAGCACAGCATGAAGAGAATCAAACAGCAGACTGTATAGCTAGAAATATGACCTGGCAATATGGTGAATGATAGAAGTTGTGATTGTTCACCAAACACTACAAAAAACTCATGTAATTCCTTCAACTGATTAATCCTTTTTCTAATCCACTCTGCGATTATATGCCTCCAAATGTTGCAGTGGTTCATCATCTTCATCACTTCTGCTAATCCTCTTCCATCAACATAATAAGCAAATTGCACACTTGTTTTCAACGTCTATATAATGACTTGTCAGTTGATTATAAAATCTGCATGCATTCTAACGTGATACAAATTTGTTAAAGTTTTGTCATTTTACTCAACTTAACTGTCTCTTCAATTTTAGTTTTTTAGCTGTTCATTTTTAATATACACATATAACTCTGCCCTTGCACAACTAAGCAATATGTTTTAAAATGGCAAAGAATTCTACTAAAGTCACAACTAATTGAAAAACACTAGTTCTACACTAATACAACATAAGTACTAGAGTTAAGACTCTACAACACTAGAATAACAAATGCTATAAAGTGTACTTAACTGATGCAAAAAAACATTAACTACTGCAGTGTCATACACTAGATGCCATTATGAGCATGGCCATGCGTCAGAACAAGTACGGTAAACGTGTTGGCATAGTTGGTTATAGAAATCCACAACGTTAAATGCAATACGACTCGAAAGATTAGTAACAGTCAAATACTGAATGTGTAGTAGACCATATGAGCATATTTATTCATATTACTTGACTGCCTGGAAAATAAATAGACTTCATGGTAAATTAGGTAGAATTTAAAAACAATCCAACTATATTAAATGATCACAGAATGCCTTATCAATTTCGCAAGTAATTGCTAAGAGTAGCCCTCAAGTTTCTGTTGCCATTCAAATGTCTTACAAAGTGGCCAAAACAAGAATTCCGACCAAGTCCTTACCATTAAAGTTAAAAGCGCTAAAATAACAAACACTGCAAATGTATTTTTCACTGGACCACAACCACTAAGCAAACTGTTACACGATAAACAACTACAGGTGATGTTCCTGAAGAGGAATTCTCTTCTATGGTATAAGGGCAGCCTCCAATTGCCCTGCCGTCCGGATGCCTGGCAGTCACAGACGACATCAGGAAGCCATAGCTATAGCACAGTCACCTGGCGACCCTCAACGTCGTACAGAAACAGGGCACTGAAGATGTCGTTGATGAAGTCGGGGTAGGACTTCAACAGACGAGTGTTGTCCGGACCAAAGTTGCACTCGAGCAGCACGGGCTCAATCACCTTCAACCCTACACACACCAACCATAACTGATTACACACCTGAACAGATAGAGTGCTAACGTCTTTAGCAAGACACAGGAATCTCTAAGGCAGTTAAACTTGAACCTTCATTATAACCTCATTTTCTACAAAGACTGCATAGTTTTAGTCAAGTATAACAGATTTCATCTGCACCAACACAAATTTTTCGACCAAGGTAACCAGACTAAGTCAAACTCTCCGTCTGCATTTCAAAACCAGTTCCCTCAGTTTTTGCACTAGCACAAACGTGTATAGCATTCCACATAGTGGAACATGTAAATATCAACAGATTGAGAAATTGTAAATGAAATTTGTTACTGCTAACCATTCTGAATATGCCACTTAAGCATAATATCCACGCCATACATAGCTCTGGACTGGGGAGAATGACCAACGCCACGAGGAGGAGGAAACTGCGTTGCTGCTGCAAACACCTCCCTCAGCATCTTGTGTATCTTGCTCTGTTGAAATCACAAACAAGGACAATTAGTGAAAACCGAACTAGTCCTCAAATCATGTAACAATATCTTATTATGAACAAGTTTCATGCTTTAGAAACTAAGCCAATCAATTATAGCAATAAATGCACAAGAAAATACCAACATTTTTCAAAATATATATAAAAGTAGACCATACACATTACACAGATATATATATATATATATATATATATATACAAATACACTAATATTACAAATACATTGTACCTTGGACTTGAAGGCACACTGATGACAAGTACACTCTCAAAAGTAATGTCTAGTACCAGCAGAAGAAAATATAGGCAGAGTATTCCATTAGACAATTACCATTGACAGAAAACCGTTCCATTGATGGACTACATTATTATTAAATGTTAGCCTAATGGCCAGAGTATGTGTACATTACAGTCAGATATATTATGCTATCATATATGTCTCTTGTTACTAGATGCAACATTAAAAAAATACAAACTTTGCTGAAAGTAGATGGCAAATTCTAGATGCTTATATCAGGACCAACTATTGCCACATCCTCTTTGTCCAAATGAAACAGGTACAGGTAAGCACTTCAAATTAAACCATATACAGTTTTTTAAGATCGATATTTTAAAATATTACCATGACAGAGCTCCATGGTGTGTCAAGATATTGTTGGTTGAACATATCCACAAAAGTCTCACAAGATATCTACATCAACAACAAATAAATTAACCAAACTACAAATTAGTGCAAACTAGAGTGAACAGTTAAGTATAATCAAAACATTTTCTTACTATTGTAGTTTCTAGTACAGAGTTCTACTCTCATCCTAGAAGGTTCCAATGGTAATACCTCATATTCGTCAGGGTATAGGTGTATATGTGTGGTGTTTGTGAAGTGTGTGCATTAGTACTTTGGTTTATATTACTTTGTAGTAGCATAATAGCTTGCATGGTGGACTGACAGAGGTAATACCTCATATTCGTTTAGACCAGCACGTTAGCACTCTATCTGTTCAGTGAAAAAATTTAGCATCTGGCAATTTACGTATCAGCCTTATAGGAATTCTTGTATGTAAGTTTGCCCTTCACTGATGGCTGCAACCAACAAATCAATTACATAAGATGTTTAAATTCATTAGAAGTTGAATCCCAATGTTGTTCTCCTTGCTTTATGATGTCCACAGAATTAATATGTTCTGCAGTTCAAAAAGAACCACATTATGATCTCTCTCTCACAGCAACAGACAGTAGAGAATGTAACTGAGTGTCTTAAAAGATTCATATATTAAAATGCCAAAAGAGACAGATCGTGGAACACAGTCCAAAATTTAGTGTGCAAAATAATGAACATATCTCCAAGATCTGTTTCTTTCCAACAAAGGGAGTGCCACAGTTACAAAAGTATACACCAAACTAAACAGAGTACAACAGAAAACTGCATGCTTTTGTGAGCACATACAACATCATTTGTTACATATGATGTTACAAAGATGTAAGTAGAGTTCATTCATATTTAAGTGATGGCTAAGTTCATGTTTACAGAAGATATATATCTACCAACTACTGAAGACTGGTGTCACATGTGAAGGGCAAAATAAGAAGGACTTTTACCATATTAAACTGTGTATATTAATTTTCAGTAGTTTCGGCATCAACCAAACCAAATTTCTCTTCCTTACCATCTCCTAGTAGGAAAGAAGAGATACAATACCTGCTTCATGACGGCATCCTTCCTGTAATTCATGACAGTGAAATGTTTCTCATAGTCATCCAAACTGTCGAGGGAGAAAACTCTACACAAATAGAAAACAAAAATTAATTTTAAATTTTTTTAAAGATATTCTGATTTTAAAATCTTTTAATCAAATACAAAAAAAATTATCAAAGTAAGGTAATGATGGTTCTATCTTATTAAGTCAGGTAAACTGGAGCATAAAGTAATCAAACATTTATGTAGCAGTGTTTCATGAATAGTTTCTTTTCATCTTCTTAATTAATGCCCTGCCCTTAACTAGGTAAATCCAAATATCCAGTGGTGTTATTCTCTGTTATATGCTCTGTTTTTGACTTCCAAATAGCCTAGTCCGGTTCCAAGTACGTCATCCTAACCAGCAGCATAGTTTAGTCTTCCACTAGCCTTCACTTCCTCTGACCTTCCCCTTAGTAAATATTCTCAGGAATGAATTGCCACAAGTTTCTGGTTGCGATGGTTACACTACTGGTGAGGAACAGCGTAGAACAGTAACAATTAAAGTACTAAGCAAGTCACATCATTAGCAGTAATGTTCCATTTAAGCTTTGTGGCTGCAAAGTAGTTTGTCATCCTCACAAACATAAAACAAGCCACAGTACAAAATTAATTACAACAAACAATCTCTCCTGCACAGCAGTAGCTGGTACTCTTCACATATTTTCTGACTCAGAGGGAAATGTTAAATAGCATGAATATGAAATCAACTCACTTGTTGGCAACACGAACAATAAACTTCTTGTGCACAAGTACTTCCAGAGGGCAGACACTTGTCAACATCACAACAAAACGTAGGTCGAACTTGACCAATCCAACATCATCACGCTCAATCAAGACCGGGTCTTCGACGTACTTACACACAATCTGCTCAAAAGGGAAAAAGGTTAAGAACAGCTTTAGGCCATTGTAGAAATGTTAACCAATGATAGCAACCTAGTATTTTTAGCCTTAGCGTGCAAGTGTTGGTGACTAGTGCTTTCCCATCATTTCCTAGCTTGCATGCAACACATGCATGCAAGATAGGCCAAATTCACTATGCAGGTTGCCAGTTGAAACTGTGCGGACAAGGAATTGTAACCCAACCTCTGTCAGTCCACCAGGCAAGCTATTATGCTACTAGAAAGTAATATAAACTAAAGTACTAATGCACACACTTCACAAACACCACACATATACACCTATACCATAACACAGTGTTCAACCAGGAAATATATTAACATCAGTGCCAAGTGAAGTAGTTTGTTACCTACTACATGTAACATCGTGCCTTTTCAGTAAATACTTCACAAAAGCACCAACTGTGCAAGCCTACATGCTCTTAATATCATCAAGAACAGGAAGGATTCAGCACACAAAACAATGCACAGAGAACTAGGAAAGCCACTAGTAGCAGCCACACACACACACACACACACACACACACACACTGAGCACAACCAATGGATTGCTATCCACTGGTATCCAGAGTAACCGAAAACACCATAGTCAGAGTTCTTAAACCACATGCCATCAACAATGTAGAGAGAGATGGTAGATGGGTAGCATTCACAGCACATGACACACCACCGCCCAGCTGTTCCTCATTCGTGGTTGATGACACAGCGTCTAAATACCTCTTGAACCAATGGGTCTGTGTATAAGACGTATTCATCACCTGCCGGTTGGTAGTTAGTTAGCTAGACATTTGATATCGTGTCTATTAAGCACCTCACAAAAGTGCTGCTTACACTCCTCTAAATGGTGCAATGCGTAGGTACAAGGGCCACCCATGACTGATAGTTAAAGGCACTCCACACTCCACAGAAGCTCTTTGTGTCTCCTCTGCCAAGACCAAAATTACCCAGTTTGAGCCCATAATCAGACGCTTTACTGTACAACAGGAAGCTCATCACTTCTTATACAGTCATATATGCCAAGAAGATATGCAAAGAAAATATCATCCAAAAAGTTAGAAATTCATGGAGAAATTCACAGTTCCAACATGCAAACATGGCAAAAGCAAACTTCCAAATATGTAAGAGATTATCAAGCAAGTTCCACATTAAGACAAATAATCCATTAAAAAGACACAGAATGTGAGTTAAGATCTGACATGGCTACTGATACGCAAGGAACTCCAACAGAGGTATATGATCAAGGCGTTGGTTCCAGATTATTATATTCAAATTATGCAAACATTAAATTACTGATCTTTAATTTGTGCAAAAGGTACAGACCTTAGGGCCAGATTCAGAAAGTCTAAGGATGCAGTCCAGATCATTGGTGATGTGGGTGTCAATGCTGCGGGCCAGATTATACGGCTTACAGATCCAGTGGTTGTCCAGGCCTCTGCAACCCAATACAGACACGCACAAAGTCAGATACATAGCAGTCTGGCACATATCTGTTGTATTGCACATACAAGAAGAAATCTATTAGAAATCTCAGCACGCACTTTGTGAAAAGTAACTAAGCAAACAGATTTTGCTCACTTACTCAATGACATAATAGAACGAGTAAGCACTGCTGCGTAATGGGCTCATGCCTGCTGTAGTCGGCATGCATGGCTAGGCCAACTGGTAGATACATCCACTATCAACAATTCACCTGCCAAGGCATCAAGGGTGTGGATTTTGGCCAATTCAGTACATTATTTGTCTAAACTTAACCTGAGTGGTTTTGGTTTACTTCTAACTCATTAATTATGTATTTGTAACATAGGAAGAACTATAATTAATCTCACACTAACATATCTTCATGAGTCTCTTTGGCAAATGCATTGGTCTGTACCTGGACCAACTTTGATTTTACATGTTCTATTAAGTTATAAATAGTGAAAATGAGTTCAATAGGCCTTTTCAGCAGTTGGGCATAGTGTATTTAAGTTACCAGTACTAAATTAGCTTAGAAACCATCACCACAACCACAGCTAAATTTCTGCCTAGTGGGGATTTAACTCCTGACCTCTAATAGTCCAGCACACTAAAAGCTAGACTATCAAGCACCCACATGCAGACTAATAAAACCCAACAGTTTTTGTTAACTGGTAATTTTCAACTAGGTCTAAACTTTCATACCTAGCTTCCCTGTGCTGGAAATATGACACAAAGTGTGGGATCTCCGTCTTCAAGTCAAACGTAGCTGGGAGCCAAACAGGCAGAGCTTCGAGGGTTGTGTGATCGATGGCAACACCATTCACAGCACGACGAGAAATTGCTGCCAACATGTTCTTCACAGTCAAGACCATCTCAAACGGAAACTGATTAATGAACTGCGCTGCAGAGTCCTCACTGAAAGACCTTGATTAAACCAAAATGCATAAAGTAAATTAAAGGATCAGTGACAAAACACCACAGAAAATAAGTCTATAAGCTTCATTAAACATTCCACGATTTGAAACATGCCGAGTTAGTTTTTATGAATTAACTGTACTTACATTTTATTAGCTTTCCTGTGTTGGAAATATGACACAATGTGTGGGATCCCACTATGGGGGGGGGGGTGTTTTATAAATGTTTAGATACAATACAATTATACTATACATTTAATTCTTAATTTTGGCTACTGAAAATCAAACTTGTAGGATAAAAAGCATTTAAAACTAACTGTGTTCCAAATATGTTTGACTAATGTACCAAAACTATCTCTATAATTGCTAGGGTAGAAATATTCACAAAATTACAACCATTATAATTTAGAATTTTCTGGATGTTAGCATATTATAACTTCCTTAACCAGTGGCTTTAATTTCCTTCAAAAGTCAGCAAGTAAAACAAATAATACCCTGTAACAGTAAAAAATAACTAACATATAACACTGTGTATTTAGCCTACTTGAAATCTTTCAGATAATGCTTAGTCCAGACAACATCCGCCTCCTCCAGTGATTCAACCAACTCAAATCGCGGATCTGTCAGATTCTTGAGGATCTGATCAATATCCGTATAGACTCGGATGTTCCGATCAGTTGGCAGACCAACAAATGACACCAGCAAGTTAGGCAGACTTTCATGAACAGAAAATTTCTACAAATAATTAGAAAAGTTGATATAAAACCATTACACACAAAGTAAAATGTGCAGCAACAATGAATTTGAAATGTAAAAAGTGCAAAGCCAATCTGTTAGAACTTTATTTGGGAAGCAAACAGATCGCTTAAAATTGAGAGAAACAATTTATGCAATACAAATACAATCCACACAATATGAATACAATCTACACAACATGAATGCAACCTAAACAATATTGTATTGTACTGTATTTAAACATTTTTATAAAGCGCCTCTAGCAGGGTGAATGGTTCAGAGGTGCTCCCAGTGCGCAAGGCCAAGAGAAAAGAAATAAGTCTTGAGGAAAGCAAAAGAAGACAAGGGGTTACCTATTAAAATTTGAGAGCGAGTAGAAGGAGACAGTGTATTCCAGAGAGAGGGACCAATCGAGGCAAAAGATCGGGACTTCGCCATAGCTGTTCTAGTATGAGGAACTGTAAAATCAAATCTGTTCAAATATATGCATGCAACCTAGACAAAATGAATACAATCTAAGCAACATGAATGTAATCAACACAATATGAATGCAATCTAAACAATATATGAATGCAATCTACACAATATGATTGCAAGTACCTAGGCATCTGAACCATGCTGTAGCATCTTTCTGAGAAACTCTCAAAAAGCGCTCTTGAAGTTTTTGAGTACCAGCAATAGTTCTGAATATCAGCTTGCCATTTAGCTTCACTTCGTGTTGTATGCAACACTTGAAAATTCAAGATGTAGACAGTGTGCTACCAAAACAAAAGACCATACTATGCACACAAACTACACATTTCTAAATCATTTCCACATCAAGAAATATAAATTTCAGTTTTATTGCTTTCACTTCTAAGTCTGATTTGCACTTACACTGTTGAACATCTGTTCATCTTCCTTCTGATCAAAGCTCAGATGACGCATATCATCCGGTTGCCAAGGCAACAGCAGCAGCTTCCTAGTCAGGCCATCACAGATCCGACTGTTCAGATAGTCTCTGGTCACTTCATCTGCAATGTAAGATAATCAGATCAAGATGATTCCATTGGTTGATCTGCACACAGCTCATTCATCCATTGCTTACACATACTGTTTTGTTGACCCCGATGATCATATATTTCCTGCCTAACTTACAACACACTTGTTCAGACAGCCATGTATTCAGCACTTCTGAGAGATAATTAAAAAGTTAAATTATGTCTTGATTCACACTTACATGAGATATACATAACCAAACAAACTACCAGCATATCTTTTCACTATAACAGTCATAAGCCCAGAAAAGAAAACATGCATATTTGTACTTGCAGCTCGCAAGAATATATGTACATACATATAACTGCACAATTTGCAAACACATGTGCACACAAGCAGCATCTAGAGAAAACACATGACAGCCTTTAGAAAGGAGCTGTGGATCATGACACACAAATAAAATTCCAAAGTAATGTATTATTATATACAACACTTTCACCTCGCTTTCATTGCTTTTGGATTGGACCAGCCCTGGAGCAAATCAAAGCTCAACATAAAGTTGGAAGCTTAATACTTGATCATAAAACATAATACTGTCCATCTTCAAACATGATTACTTCCTTTTAGCAACCAATTTGCTTAGCACCATATAATAAGCCCACGTTCACCAGAAAGAGATAAATATAAATAAAAATGAATAAATGAAAAATTCATGTAAAATGGCTTAACATTAGAAAGTGTATGTTTAGAAGAACTAACACATAAGAAGTATTAACTCAATGCAAAAGCTCAACTTAAACTTATTAATTTGTTTGCAATGTTTGGCCATATCTGTTCTAGGCATACAAAGTGCAAAGAAGTTCTATACGTAAAGGTACTTCATTGCAATGCTATCAGTTGATACCAACTGCGCAGAAATCAACAGCAAAGAACAAATCAGATCAGATACAAACCTCCTGCTTCCAGGTCAGAGATTGGCCACATAATGGTGTACGTAGTCTTCGTCGGGACATAGCAGAACGGAGCTATTCGGACATTAGGCTCATCAGAATGCTGAATACGACTTCCAAATTCATCCATGACGTACCAAATAGGAACAGCTGCCTCCGTACCCTAACAACATTACAATACCATATATAATTATAAGCATGAGAACTGAGAAACTTAGTTATATAATCAGAAATTCTAAAGTTAATGATTATGCGTTTACTCTACTGTAAGTAGAATTTATTGAGAAACGAAACTGCAGTCGTAAAAAAAGCTTACTTGTAAATTATTAATCATACAACAGTCATAAAGAGTCTGTGTTAGTCCTATTTATCAGGGCACTGTCTCCTGCGAAAAAGAGGGTGGGGATTTGTTATAGATGGAAATCAACATACTGTTGCTGCAGGTTTAAAGATGGTACATAGGCATACAGACAGACAATACAGTTGCCTCTTTCAAGTACAAGTTCAAAGAAAGAAAGACTGCATGGATGTGACCTAGTGATCAAGAGACCACAGATCATGGAGTGCACCAGTCTAAAAAAATGATTTCATGTCTGAAAATAAATTTATCAATGGATGAAATTTGAGCAACTTAAATTGGATGAAACTTTAGCAAAGTTTCGACATCGTCAACTGGAACCCTCCCACAATATTAAATTTGCAACCCATATCAAGTTCCACATTATAAAACTTTGTAAGATGAGGCTTTACATGCTCTAAAGCTTAATTAAATCTGGCATCTGTGTTCTGGACCATACTGTTATAACCTGCTGACATGCTAATGTAATGCAATGAAATCACAGATTTACATAGTGCATAGATCAAGAAAAATCATCAGAGGTGCTAAATGATGTGTGCTATAAGGTTTTCTGTTTGTCTTTGTTAATTAGTTTATACAAATATTTAGACACAGGAAACACTGAAAATTTACTAACCAGCTCAGCAGTTGCTAAGTTGTACGTCTGGTTAAACCTACAAAATCAACAATGAAATCCCAGTGTCTTGAACATACAAATGTCAGCAAAGAAAAAGGTACATCATACTTTAGAGCATTATAATTAGTAAAGGCAAAACTTGATGAAACTTGATGATTCAAACTGCAGCTTACTTCCACATTTCCTTGAGGACGTCTTCCACAACTTGAAACTTGTTCCGGTCCTTCATCTCCACATTCATCAGTTCTGCCATCCTGGGCAGTAACCCAGGCATTGTCTCAATGTGGTTTCGTGCCTGGTCCAAGCGGTAAGTCCATGCATGATCAATCAGATAGACACTGCAACATTCAAAGCAATATTCAAATATTTAAGTATCTGCTTTATTCAAACAACATTCCATATTCTCATGCACGTTACCCAGGGTTACTCAAGATTTCACAAACCCAGGCATAATCACGATCTCGGCAGATAGAATCTTAAGTAGCAATTTAGATTTAGTTCTTCTTAGAAGCAACTTTTAACAGTTTAAGCCAGCTGAGCTCCTTATCAGGCTTCAGCGGTTGCTGACTAAAGGTTCCTAATAACTAAGTGATTCCCTGACATACTACAACCCTCAAACTAAAACTCATTCAGCATCATTTCGGCAAGCATAGAAAGTGTATCTGTTTAGTTTTTCTTGATAATTTTCTTATAATTCCAACTAAAAATGACAGTAATGACTTACTGCTGTGGGTCTTCTTGTCTGATCAGTTCACATGCGATGACTCTCCACGACACAGATGAATTATCGACGTATGTCAGATGTTGTCCACTGCCGTCGAAATCAATGACCTGCTCTTCGTCTGTCTCATCAATCTCCTCGTCTTCCATTTCTGGCTCTTCCACAACTTGTTGCATAATGAAATCGATGCCAGCATCAAATTTCTGAAGATAAAAGTTGTACACATGTTACAGCATTCGGCAACCTGTCATAAAAATGAATAGTTACTAAAACATTTACACAGGAGGTTCCTGTGTGTGTCTTTGTAACTAGTCATGACTGACAGCACTGTCCATTCTCTAAATTTGTTTCATGCCATCAAGAAAAAAGATTCAGGAGGAGAACACTGAAAAGTTTTTGGGAATCTTAGCAAAAAACTTGATCGGTTGATCTTCTAAGTTTATTACAACATTGCCATGTGCATTTTATGCAACTAGTTATACCTGATTAGAATTTGAAATTGATGCTTGAGTTTAACTGCTTTTAGACTGCATATACTGTTGCTTTACACTCTTCTCAAAAGCATTCACAGCTCATAACAAGGGTGTGTTTCACTGCTGTTTTGAGCAAGGCTGGAGTTTGCCAGAAGTATACTCTTCAGATATGGAGAGCATGGAACAAGAAAAAACAGCAAAACAAACTGCGCATGATGGTTACTCTGTTTACGCTCAGACAGGTAGACTCCATGCGAATTTGAATAGATTTCATTTATCCTTTCAAAATTAACTTTTTTCTTAGAAAAACCATAAATAACATATACTCCTTTTGGTATTCTTTACTGCAGCCGATCACAACATAAACAATATTGCTGCCCCAGATTCGAAAAGAAGGGAGCATGCAACCTCCAACAGTGGAAGTCACTATTTAAGTAAGTTAGTAGTGAGTTACAAACACGATATTTACGAAGGTGAAAACTGAATTGCGTTCACTGTATAGTGCCAAAAAACACTGCATTGTTGTACATGAAAGGAACTTGTAGATCTCACGATGACATTGTAAGCAAAAATGTAGAGGAAACTGAACAGATAATTCAGCACAAGTCGCTAGTTATTTCAAATGTATAGATCTTCAGGAGTTCATCTGGCGATGCGCACTTTAGTGTCAACATATTTTGCAAACATTCTTATCTGTATTTGAGAAAAGCACACCACTTAATTAATTCTTCACCAAATAAAAGTTCAGTTTTCACCTTTGTAAATATTGCTTTAATGACTCATTACTTACTTACTTAAGAACATCCGCTGCTGTAAGTCACAGCGTTCTATTCTTTCAGAGTCTGGGGTGACCATATTGTTTATACGATGAGCAGTGGCAGGCAGACAAAATATAAAGACTACCCTACCATTTTCTACTTCGGCAATATGGTTAAATTGTATGCCATACGCTTTTATGTGAAGCTCCTTTGAAATCGAACTACTTCGATCCGCCATTTATTACTCTGTAAACAAACAGTAAGCGTTCCATGCCGTTACTCTTCTTAATGTGTCTATGCTTATACGGCGTGGAAACGTAGCATACATCGAGCATATAGAGTAAGATCGGCACAGTAATGGAAACTGAACAAAAACAAAATGTGAGCGATAATATAAGTCAGATCAACGCAAGTTGATTGGATATCTCGATTTATACGGTACCTCCAGTTTCAGTTTTATAAACAGGCTGTTCCACAGGTGTTCCGGGATTCCGGAGTGTTCCAGCTGAATTCTGTGCAAAGAAACAAATTCTTCCATAGTTTCGCAACCAGATTTTGCATGCGGCATATCAAAAACAAAACCCTTGAATATCTACAGCTCTTCGTCAACCATAGATCACATATTGTTCAGCCACACATATACTTCATTGACTTAACGGGACATCTTAATCGAGCGTCATCTACCGCTGACTACATACATCTCGTATTTCATGGTGTACTGTCCAAGTCTTACAAATCGGCGGCATGCATGAACATAGATTCCAGATTAACGCGTAATCCTAAAGTCATTAGGCCTATCACCTTAAGTTAATGAAAAATAATAACTTACTAAACTAACACCTTTCTCAAGAGACCTTTCCAATGCCCGGTTGATACATACGTACGTATCTAATCTAATCTAATCTAATCTAATCTAATCTAATTATAACTTCTAGCGCCAATGTAATAATGGTAATGCTGACAGATGCTGTCGTCTGTCGATGGTCGCTACAATGCAAAATCGTTGTCAAAGCCTAAATCCAGGTGAGTCAAGTCGAAAAGGAACCATGTGGGAACGATATATACGGACTCCATATAGGCTATCAGTACTACTACAGTCTACAGGCTATGTGAATCAATAATTATGGGAACCATCTTCGACAAAAACCGAAACGTTGCTTAGGGCCTACCATACTAACCAGTTCAATCAATCAATCATAGAATTTTATATAGCGCCTCTTCAAGGGCTCTACTCAGAGGCGCTCCCGAGCCAGGCCTGATGGCTCAGTTATTTCACACTTAATTGCTATGTGCACAATTGTACATTGTAGCCCTCCGCCGACTCGTCTCATAGGCCTACTTGATTATAAAACTGCCTGTAGTCACCCTAATTGCCAACCACACTACAGGCCTGCATCTCGTTCCGGCTAGTCCATATATAGAGTTAGTGGCTAAGGAATTACCGACTGACTTGATGAGTTAGCGACTGACTTAGCGATCGACTTTGTCGACTGGCCGTAGACGTTGAAACCAACGCGTATTTTCAAAACTCCGTTTGCCTGTATATGCAGTGTGAGAACGGTTGAAAAAGACTGGGGTGCTATAGACTTTGATGAGTTTAATCCATGTGGAGTTGAATATTTTATCCGTATTTTTCAACTCCTTAAATTGATGACATCGCCAAATTTATTAGTATAGGGCCTACAATTCATATGGTCACAAAGCCCGTTCCAGGCCGAAGGGCCAACAACAGAAAAAGCACGATGCTGCATGATAGAGGTTTCTTGCGTAGGGGACAAGAAGTTCACCCTGCGTACAAGAGCGCAGAGAGGCGGCCCCGCACATCCAGGGTTGAGCAACAGAGCTCCCTCATATATGCAGAGGCCGAGCCCAAAAGGTAGCGCCACACAGGGCCTACTATCCCCCCTGTAAGCTGGAAGCAATCCCCCTTACTGTAAACCCTCCCCTTTTTCTGCCTCCCCTTCCTCCACTACACCTCCGACTCCCCTCCCATTCCCAACCCAATCCACTCCCCTCTCCCTTTACCCCCTCCTGCCAGTGGAGGACATCGCGCATGTAACCAGAAACGTGGCCAAACCAGCTTGGAATGCACCCAACTAGGCGCGCTCTCGAACGAAGATCCCGCTCTAATCACCTTATCCGTGCCACCGGGAGATCAGTTTAGAACGAGCAGCAATAGTCGTCAATTCGAGTAATAGCAAAGGAATGGATGAGGATGGTGTTAGCACTAGGAGCGAGGGAACGGGCTCGAGACAACACGTAACTGGCGCGGCAAAGCTGGTGGATGTGCTGGGCAAAGATTCTTGATCCAACGTGACACCGAGGTCTCGGACAGTAGTTGAGAAGATAAAATTGAGGAACTCGGTGGCAAGAGCAAGCTGTTGCCGTGCATCCAACCAGATTAATTGGGTCTTGGACATCCAGGCAATCAGAGCATCCATAGCCCGGCTCATGGCTCGTACTGCAGCAAGAGCATCTAACACCGGGCAGTGCAGGTAAACCTGGACATCGTCTGCATATGACTGACTCAGTACAGCGTGGGCAGCAAGAATTGAGCCTATAGATCAGCCGTGTAGATAATAATTATAGAGGACAGGGCCCAGAACGCAGCCGTGTGGCAGTCCGAAAGGGGCATGAACCCAAAGGGAGCTAGTAAACCCATGAACCACGCAGAATCAGCACTCTTGTAAAAAAAAGAACCTAGCCATCCAATGAAGTTACCATGCAGAGAGACCAAAAGAAATAGAAACCGCCTGAGAAGAATATCAAGGTCAACGGTATCAAAAACCGCGCTGACATCAATCTGCGAACTGTCATATAGGCCTAACAGTACTCCCATTGGCTTTGTATATCCATCTATGGTCCTGGGAGGTAGTCCCCGGAACCGCCCCGCCGCTAAGCCCTCAAGTCGAAACCAGTCGCTAAGCTATCGACTGCTAGCGACTTCGTTCACTTAATATTTAGCTTATTGTTTTAATCGCGGTCTCCGAGTTTCGATTTTTGCCGAAGACGTCAGCAGCAGGACATCACTTGCTTATAAGGCACGAATCACAGTGCAACGAACTAACGGTTTAACAATCAGTCGATATCAGATCACCAGTTCTTTACTTACTACCTGCCCAGGTGGTGTCTTTAACTTTGCATGACGTCGCGCAATCGTTTTCATCGAATATGGCGTCTACTGCAGGCTCGTAAGGCAAACGTAGCGTTGAAAATACGTTGGCTTCAACGTCTACGGTCAGAGGCGGACCTACATTTGTTGGGCCTTGAAGCTTGAACTGTAACAAATTGTAAGCTATGTCATGTGCATTGTGCACTACAGTCTACAGTCTGAGTCGCTTCTGGGGGCTGGGGCTCTAAAGCTTCAGTTTGATTAGTTTCATAGTAGATCCGCCTCTGTCTACGACCATTCGATAAGTCGCTAAGTCAGTTGGAAATTCCTTAGCGACTGACTCCGGGGACTAGGCCTACTGGGAGGACATATGAAGCCCATATGGGATAATAATTTGTTATATTGGATTCATGCATATCCTACATAGAATTAGCCTATTGTTAGTTACGTCTATTCATTTGTTTTTACACAGTTCATTATTTTAATTTATTCCACGAGTTATTACTTTACTTATTCTACGGTTTTGATTTATTATTATATTTACTCCACGATTTCTTACAAAAGACCTGCTATGACGATGGTCTGTGGGGACCCTGCTGGGGATACACTGATTTACACTAGGAATGCATTGTTGCATGGCTAATTAAACTATATGCACGGTCCGTGCACGGGGACATTAAATGGCGTCACACTCGGATGAGCAGCGGTGGTCAAGGATTTCTACCGATCGATTTATTGAGAAATGAACAAAGTGGAGGCCACACGGTCGCTGTAGAAAACGTGTGGGCCCCACACCCGACGAAACTGGCAGTTGTGATGAAGGATCTCACACCATCAATTCATTCAGGGTCGAGGCCACGCGGTCGCTATAACATTTTAATAAACACTTGAGGCTTTTACTTCATATATTCTCAACATTCCTCTCAATCTGAACCATAATTCAGGTGTCTCAAGATTACCATGTCCTATACATACATACGTACAGCCTACAGGCATACATAATTATATACATGCCTGTAAATCAAGTGTTGATGATTGTCTGACACGTTAATTTAATGTTATTCATTCATAAATACATACATGCATAAATACGTATACATGCACACATGTAACTGTAATTAGTAACTTCTGTTGCGCCGGTGTCTAATGCACAAGGCATCAACGAATGGCACACCAAAATCAAGCCGTAATGAGGTCAATGTCCAGAAGATCAGTCCGTAAGAAAGACGCAGTCTATGGTGGATAAGCAATTTTAAACAGGTAAGTTTTAAGTCGGGAACGAAATGACAAAACCGACTGAGCACAGCGCTCAGACACAAGGAGAGAGTTCCAAAAAGTTGGTCCAGCAACCCCAAACAGACTGAAACAGTACAAACATGCATGCATGCATACATAGACTACATACATACATACATACATACATACATACATACATACATACATACATACATACATACATACATACATACATACATACATACATACATACATGCATACATACATGCATACATACATACATACATACATACATACATACATACATACATACATACATACATACATACATACATACATACATACATACATACATACATACATACATATGTAGGGCCTACATTCATTCATATATACATGCATACATACAAACATACATACATGCATACATCCATACAAAGAAAGTCACAGTTTAATTGTCATCGGCAATAGGGCCTAAAATAGAAAAAAAACTTAGGTAAAGCAGCAAAAATTAAGTGTCAGTGGTTTTTAAAAGTCGATGCTGGGACAGGTGAACAGTAGTAAGTTTTGAAAGAATATCCTGATGCCTAATTTATGCGTTTAATTTGTCATGTCTTTTGCGTTGTTGCTAGTAATCAATTTTATGCTAACAGTTGTCAGTACTTCATACAGTTTTGGACATTTATAGATGCGACTTCTTCGCTTAGAGTCAGTTGACACAAAGCATGCACGCATCATATTCGCTTCGGCCTTAGTTCGTGTTTGGCCGATGCAAAAGTTCATCTCCCAAAACACGGACGGGGTTACATGTCTGGAATGCCCCTCCCCGATCCACCTTTGTACAGGTAGCAGTGATCGATACAGCGCAGGCTATCAGAGAGACAGCAAAAGGAGGGTATGATGACATGTAACTTAGGCCCAGGTGCTGGGCAGGATGTCACATGCCGTGTGTCTTCTTCACGAAATCCGTATGCCTCAAGGAAGTTGCCGTCCGTCGATTAAGTCCAGTCGAGCCCTTCGGCTTCTACCACTTGAATGTGGTGCAATGGGAGAAAGAAATTTATCAGCAATTTGGGAATGTGAAAGAGGTCACGAAATACAGTAACATATTTTGTCAAAATTACATATTGATTTCTTAAAGTGCCTAAAAATTGGCTGCAAAAAATGGGTAAAAACTATCTGATTAGTAATTAATAAAAAATCACGGAGACTAAAATAAAATAGGTCGTCAAAAACCTCTGCAAGAAAAATCACCAAAATGGTCCACCAATTTGTAATAACTAATAGTGAACAGTTTTTCAACGCGCAGTTAAGTGCAGTCTTAGAAATCTATGGAAGCGACAGTAGTCATGGAAGATTCTTGTGCTTCGCCTTGGACATTTTAGGTCCTCCTTACCCACCACTGCGGAAAACTTAGCTCCGCCAATGAAAAAGTCTATAGTCTCAGATCTCGTCCGGTGTCAACTTTCTGGTTCTATATAGGACTTTTCGCCCCCGGAAGAATCGCCCCCGGAAGATTCGCCCCCGACATTTCGCCCCCGGAAGTTTCGCCCCCCTCGATCCAGCTTCTGGTCTTAGTTACATTTTCATCATAGATCCCGCTTCTAGTCTTCTAGTTTTCATCGCTAATCCAGCTTCTAGTCTTAGTTACATTTTCATCATGGATCCCGGCGGCGAAACTTCCCGGGGGCGAATCTTCCCGGGAAGCAAAAAGTGAATGAACTTGTATAGTGACTCACGAAGAGAGCTATTCTGCTCTGTGGAAAACAACACAAGACGAAGAATTTGGAGTTTCAACCGTTTTTTTAAATTCACACACATCATATAAAGACAAAATATTGCGTAGTTAATTGATGTCAACCAATGTCCTTCATCCATGCAGTACACATTTCTCAATCCACAGTTCTCACTATAAAAGGCAATATCAGTCGGTAACTATGTTGCTTCTTCAAGACTAATTTTGCTGATCAAGTAAAATAAGGTATGGAAAGGTATGGTAACTGGTAGGCCTAAGGTATACACAAAGTAAGTGGAAAGAAGGTAACTCCTACAATGCCATATGGTACGTTGAGGTAAGGTAATTTAAGGTAAGATACGGTACCAGTACCATAACTTGAACGAATCAATGAATAGACAAAAGGTTGCTAAGGATAAATCTTCTATCGTTTTAGTGATATGATCAGCAACTATATAGTTTCGTCTGAAAGATAATTTGCTATTGTTTGGAATCGTGAATTGAAAGTAGTCTCAATTATTTGAATCAGCAAAGTGTAACAAATCAATACGATTTGGATCTGAGCATGATTCAATTGTAGTAGATGATCTGATGTAAAACATTTAACGCTGCGATGAAACACTTTGGTCTGGAAATGAATATTTGGAAATATTAGGATAGAAAGAAGACCAGCAGAGCAATCAATGCATAGAAATATGATGCATATGAACTACAGTGTGCAAGATGATGTATTTATAGGCGACATAGGAAACTGATAAGACCACTCCCAAATTTAACTGTTTCTCTCTTCTCTCTGTCTCTCTGTCTATCTATCTGTCTCTCTGTCTCTGTCTCTGTCTCTTTCCGTCTCTATCTATCTGCCTATCTCTGTATATATATATCTTTCTCTGGTCTCCATGCAGGCGCCGGATCTTGTTCTTCCCACGGCATCTCGATCTACATGTAGTCCCTCTGGAGTGAATCAACGCTCGTCAATAAGCTGTTGCCCTACGCTTAGCTGTTCAGTAGTGCTTTAAAAATTTCGAGTTTACGATAAAGATAGCATGTGCATAATTATAATTATACGCTTACGAAAGACGAGGAACGCGTGCCATAACTTGTGCATACAGCCTCTAAAGTTTCTAAAGTTAGGCTCTTCAAACTATGGGCACCTGCCATGTTAGATGCCTTAGCATGTAATGATTTTTCAGCCTGTCAATTAATCAGGCCTATCTCCTACGCGACTAACTTTAAAATAACTACATCGAAACCAAAACAAACAAATTAAGAGAGGAACTACTGCAGTAAAAGTAGTTTACAGTAAACTGTAATAAAGTCCGAAACAGTTTTGAGAGTTGAAGTTTTGCTTATTCTTAAGTAGCCTTAACCTTTGAATATAGGCTTCAGACAGTAATCAAATTATTTTTACTAGCACAACTAATTGTTTTCCTAACCAAAAGCTTCTGGCGAATGTTTAAATACGCCCTGTAGGTCATATATCGACCCGAGCCAGCTTCGTTGAATGCCAACACTGTAGCATCAAAACACACGAAGCATATGATAAAACAACAAATAACAGGGAATGACAAATTAGTTTAAATGTCGTGTATATAGTTACATGCAGTTCAGAAATGTACCCTATTTCCGTCAATAATTGTATTGTTAAACGTCATATAGTAAAATTCTTCTTAAACTTATTAACAGATAAAAAAAACTAACAAACCAAAAGATGCGCAAAATTAATAAACATACTTGAAGTTAAGCAACGTCCAACGAAAACTTACAAACCTATATAATTATGTATGCAACAAACAAAAGTAGACAAAAACCAAATATATACGTGTACTATACATGCATATATACGTGCATATAGGCTGCACTTATATATACATGTACGTACGTATATAAATATATATATACGTATATGTACGTATATATATACATATGTATGTATACATAAGCATATATAAATCATACGTTGGCATGCATGGCATTGGAT
Source organism: Allolobophora icterica (assembly GCA_963556255.1). Classification (NCBI taxonomy): domain Eukaryota; kingdom Metazoa; phylum Annelida; class Clitellata; order Crassiclitellata; family Lumbricidae; genus Allolobophora; species Allolobophora icterica. The sequence continues at coordinate 70,531,711 of OY744602.1, read as the reverse complement.
GTGAACGTGTAAGGTAACGTGAGAAAGCCTTTATCGCTCGTCCTGCAGTCTGTGAAATGCTCGGTCAGTGTGAAAAGCATTCAAAACAAGCGAAGAAGGAAAGTTAGCCAACTTCTTTCAAGTAAGTGAAGCACTATTTGCTTGGATTAGTATCTTCCAGGTATTAACAATTAAAAAACAAGATTCTACGCAGCAGCCAAGGAGATCATCGAACAGCTTTAGATTGGAAGTGGAATCTTGGGAAAAATCCCTAAACTCCCAGATGTAGGCATTGCTGCCATTGGGAAACATTGCATTCCACTCTGTACCATGTTGGTCTTTCTCCCCACTGCTTCCAAATATTAATCGTCCCTGGGTTTCAAAAACCTCTTGTGAGTTACGTACCCTCTTATTGCTGATTGACTTAAATTGTGACAAAACCGGCGACTGGTGCTCATTGTGGCATTCAACCAGACTCGGGTGTTATCGCTGTAAAATTTAACTGCCTGACAGTATACAACACAGCCAAGGTTATGCCTAAATACAGAGGTCGATACTAAGAGACATACCAAAGTATCTGCTTAGACCAGGCACTACTTAACAGATTATAGTGAATGTAATGAAGAAGCAGATAGCCTACCAGCCCAGGTGCCTGGCCGGTGGTCTTGGGGTTACTACGAGGACGGAGGGAGGGAGGGAGACAGGGAGGGAGGGGGAGAGAGTGAAGCAGGCAAGCATTTCATGGAGCGTAAATTCCCCGGATGATGTTTTGGAATGGTTCGATGTGAGTACACCAATCAACCAGCCAGCCACAGATCTTGACTCGCAGGACCGATTTCATTCACAGCACGACCTTAATTCGACTCGGAACCAGAGAAAGACACCCGACTCTCTGTTCGTCTGCATTTGGAATCTTCCGATGATGCTACAAATGGGTTGTTTCGGTTAAGGATCGGCTGCAGCGACAGGACGAAGAGGAAGTCCAATCGATGCAACCAGACTGGCACCGCGAGAGGAGAGCTACGTTAATCATCTCGGCGCAGAGCGAAGGTATCTTAATCGAGAACCCGATAAAGTTACTCTGAATTCAATCAAATGCACTGAATGCCTGCCAGCGCCGATGCACGTGCGATATCTCAGTGCAGATAGTCGTCGAGTCTATGCTTCAAGAGTTTCATTATATTTTCACACAGATCATCATTCAAATTGCAAGATCGCCTAGCATAATGCCTCTTTAGCTTTATATATTTATATATATACACATATAAATAACGATGCATACATAAAAAACATACTAAATAACAACAACGTAATACAAAATACTCGGTTAGACATATACTGTTACCCTTTTATTCTGTTACCCTATTAAAACATGCGTCCATGTACTGGTACCCTATGTACTGGTACCCTATGTGCTGGTACCCTTTACACCGAAGCGTCCTTCCGTTCATCTGTTCTCTCTGATAAATGCAGCGTTTCTTCTTTTCGTGGGGATTCGGCTAAGATGCCTGTAAGAAACGTATCCACTGACTCATAAAAATCAATGCCCGTTCCAGTCTTTTTTCTGATAAACTCCTTCTCCGAATGCTTGACAACTGATATTTTCGTTTAGGCATTTTTAAGGGAGAATTCAATTACTTTCAAAGGCACTGTCGATTTGCATTCTTTATAGATTGGCTAGGGAAGCTAAATTAATTCGATGCACCGAATAAAATAAAAATGCTATGCCAAAGTCCACAGCATTAGGCTGATCAGGTTTCAAGTTGATCAGTTATCTCTTAAACTAAACAACTTACATGTAAATGTAAGCCGATAAGCCGTAAAACAGATTTTAAGCCTTGTCCAAGACGGTCACTGCAGACTCAGTCGGACGAATATGGCTCAGTTTGGGAAATTTTCTTTCATACTGGATTTGTGGAAAGTTATGAAAATGTGTGCTTAGGGTGTCTATAAGAAATCGATTTTATGAGGTGCAGTCAAGTTTAGACAGCCACGCACTGCAGCTGAAGTAAGGATGAGCTCCTGAAGACAAGTCTAAGTGACTTATGGTAGACTATTTGGTCAGGAAGAAAGCGTCAGATGTTGAATGGCAACCATCTTCTCTGAAAAATTCTCATCACCAAGCTGAAACTTGGAAATGCAAATTCGTAAAAGCTGTTTGTCGTATACATTGATGAGTTGGACTAGCATAGTTACATGTAGTTTAAGTAAAGATGTTGGCGATCGCACAGAGAAGGCATCACCATCTCTTAAGCCCAGACAGCCACAATCACTGGGTGCAACGCAGGGCCACGCTGTCCCACTGGTGACAACCGATGGGCCCGCTACGACCCCGATGTTAACGCAACGAATGTGGCTGACAGGGATCCTTCGAACAGACCAATATTCAAAACAACACTAAAAGAGGACACTAGTCGTCCAAATAACACACAATCGCCGCAATGTAAAGTTTTACCCTATAACCATCAACACAGTCAGTCGAAGAGAATCAGCATCACTGACTACTCGCTCTGGTAGTCATTGCGATTATGACAAAAACAATGATAATAATAATGATGGTGATGACGATGATGATTTACCCTTTAGTAATCAATATACACTCAGAATACGCTTAACTGAATACTGATGACGATGACCATGAGCGTGATGATGATGAAAATGATGATGATGATGACGACGACGACGACGACGATGATGATAATGATGATGATGATAATGAAGTACCCTATAACCATTGATAAAAATATGCATAACATTATTCACTACTGTTCTAGACTGGATGATAATCAAACTTGCAATGAAAAAACGATGATTGCCGATGAGTATGATGATGATGACGACGATCACGTAATAACGAAGATAATGATGAGAACAACGAAGACAGTGATAACTATGCTCTTTGTTGTTGCTGTCGTCGTTGTCTGGTGTCGTTGGACGATGATTAAGACAGCAAAGATGACGACCAGGTGTGCCGTGGTTAGCAGATTTACGTGTTAGCAGATGCAATGTAAGTATGTGATCCTTGATGCTGTAGATTCCGGTCTCTTCCGACAAGGATCAGTACGGGTCGCCAGAGGGTCACCAGGGGTCACCAGAGTGTGACCGGGTGAACAGGTGGAGGTGCCATTCCAAGCGCCGCGGCTGCCTCGCACTTCTGCCACTGTTTCGTCCAGAAGGATCCAGGCGGCAGCTGACCAGCGGACCGTGCCGATACCTGCAGATACGGATGGACGGCTGCTGCGGCTGCTGCAGCCGCGGCAGCCGCGGCAGCTGAATTCATCCGGCCTCCGAGAAACGCAGCACTGGCATCCATGACGCTTCCAGTGTGTGTGAGATGGCTGATGGAGAAGGAGGGATGTTGTGGAGGGGCAGGTGGTGGCGGCGGTGGCGCCTCGGGCCCAAGCTGAGACGGACTTCTTGAGTAGGGCTGGAAGAAGTCGAAGGGATGTGGCTGGCCCCCTGATGGCTGGAGACTCATCGTGGTCTGGAACAGCGGAGACACGTCCGGCTTTCCAAACAGATCAGTCCTCAGGTCGATCTCTCTTGACGAAAATATCTGCAAGAGCATCAACAGAGTGTGACCGCGTGAACAGGTGGAGATGCCATTCCAAGCGTCGCGGCTGCCTCGCACTTCTACCACTGTTTCGCCCAGAGGGATCTAGACGACAGTTGCCCAACGGACCGTGCGAACATAAGCTCTGATCAGAGCGCTCCTCAAACATTTTATGCCTTCGATATATCCTCTTAAAGTCGACTTAAGGGACCTTCCGATCTGCTTCTATGCTAGATACCTCTACTCATGAAACCTTATCAGGCAAATTAAGCTATAATGACGAGTACGTTGATGATCGTTATTTTGTCAAAAGAGCTCGCCTGTCATTTGGCTAGAGGGTTCTAAGATGCGAGTTCAAGTCTCCACTGAAAACATTCATGGGACAACTCAAGGCTGCATGCACTCAAGTCACCGAATGTTCTAAGACTGTGGTTCAACATTGATGTAGATATACGACATATAGTCTTGTGACGACGTAGTGTTACATACCTGGTGAGTGTTAGACGAAATCTTTGAAAGGCAGCTTGTCGACTCCTTGTGGATGAGCACACTCAATTCAACCGCCACTTCAAAGAACCAACATACAACAACCAACGTATAAATGAAAAACACCAAAGGGGACTATACTTGCTTAGACTAATTCAAGAGAAAACTATCCAGAAAAACTTCGATTCACTTTAGAAGGACGACCAGCTTAGGATACCTCTAATAGAATATGAAAAAATATTCCGTAGTTTCCCATATTTCCCAAAAACGTTCTATTTTGAATGGGCCCATAGCCCATTTTGTGTCACTGGAGGCAACAGGTAGTCGGTCAACTGTGGGTCTAATGTGGGTGTATGCAGTGAACGAGACTAAATATTCCTTGCATATGACCTATTCTCTACTAGATGAAAGTGCGTGGTCATTTAGGCGGGGAAAATGCGACCTCTGGTGGTTTTGTGTGATAGTTAAGGCCGAAAGTTCGTTGTCTTCCGTTGGTAGGGACGGTTTTAGGGTTTGGTCCAAATGGTCCATTTTATGCTGTTTGGTCCGTGGGACATTTCAGTGTTTTGATTGGTCTAAAATTTGTGGTTCTTTCTTATAAAAACCCTGCGCTTGGCCTTCGAGTGGCGCTTTAGAAGTTAGGAGATTACGATTACATTAGTGGCAGGTCAGTCTGCGTCTAGTCCTATCACATCAAGTACATTACCGTTTATTCCTCCTGTCCTGTCAAACGACAGGTCAGTCTCGTGTTATCCTAAGCGATCCTCTCGTGTCCGTTCCCGTCTTATCAGTTATATATATCTCATTGGGTCTAGTAACATGTAATACGATCAGAAGAGGTCGAAGTGTTCTCGGCCTACCTTGCTTTACTTTGTCCATTGCCAGTCTCGGATCGTTGTTGTAGAAGTTGAGAATGATCATTGCCAGGGTACTGATGCTACCGGATTCCGATGATGATGATGACGATGAGTGGCCGAACGATGACTGGCCACCGTCCATCGATTCATTGTTCTCGCAATGGGATTTCGATCCAGCGTCTCCTATTGTAGTTGTTAACAATAGATCGGTCAACAGCTGGACATCGATTACAGGACTAAACTTACACACTTTGTGACTTTAGTCAAGCACACTTAGTTAGACCTCGATGACAAAAGATTTAGTTGAATCAAATCTGAGGACAATCATATTGTAGTACAGTATGCAGGCGAATGCGTGACCAGGTCCAGTCAAGATACTGGAGGTCAGAGGAGGGTGGGAATTGTTGGGGATTTTGGAGTTCAACCCCCTAGTCTTTTTAGGACCCCTACAGTTAAGTTTTCATTGCACACCCAAGGGGGTCGTTTCCAACCAAATCAGTTGTGCTAATGTGATTTAGCCTTATTTAACTCTGAGTCTCTGAAAAAGAGAAGAAATTTCCATGGAGTATCATGTATTCATTTTTGAATTTTCTCAACAAATGAATTGATCTTGATTCGAGTCTGAATTGCAAAACTGTTAGCGCTGAAATCAGCTGCTTTCAAATTTCGCTGACTTCGATTTGCAAAATACGGATGAAATGTTCACCCCTCCCCCCAAGTCTTTTTTCTACAATTCCCACACTGGGTCAGGGAGATGCATAAAATTACGTAGGCCTATTATGTCAAAATGAAACACATATAAATCAACTTCAATTACACAGATCAGATTTAACCGTAGCAGTTAAACTGACAATTTAAAGTGTTAATTATGTTTACTCAAATGGTGTTGTTCATTTTCGCTTTAAAAAGTAGTCCTATTAATTTTTTCTTTCATTTTCGATATTGATAAACGAACGGGTCAACCCGAAGATGTGCATGAACGAAGGGCATGACTGCGTAAACGTTCGTAACTATAGAGAACCATTATGTGCTACTATATTGTCATTCAGTTTATATTTCGACGCCTGTCAGCGTCTTGCCAGAGTGAACTAAAAGTGGAAATCTACCAGAATCGGAGGAGCTGTGCTTGTGCTGGCTCCTGGTTTTGTCGAGATCCTGACGCCTCCTGAGAGCCACCTGTTTGGCCATGACCTTTTGTCGGATGATGACCAGCTGGCACTTGTCACAGTTGCATTCCTTGTAGGTGCAGTAGGCCTTGTGTCCCTTCAGCGTCGTCTGGATCCCGTGGTTGCGGCAGCGGGCGCATCGCGGATTTCGTCCCTGGACCGAACTCGTGTCATCTCTGTTGCTGCTGCTGCAGCTGTTGTTAATGACACTTTCACTCATTGTCTCCTATTCACACAACATCGTTATGACCAAATCAATCAATTCATTACTTTAAATGCCAGGTACCTAATGTATGTAAGCGTGTATGTATGCATATATGTATGTATGCATGTATGTATGCATGTATGTATGTATGTATGTATGTATGTATGTATGTATGTATGTATGCATGCATGTATGCATGCATGCATGCATGCATGCATGCATGCATGCATGCATGCATGCATGTATGTATGTATGTATGTATGTATGTATGTATGTATGTATGTATGTATGTATGTATGTATGTATGTATGTATGTATGTATGTATGTATGTATGTATGTATGTATGTATGTATGCATGCATGCATGCATGTAGTATGCATGTATGTATGTATGCATGTAGTATGCATGGGCGGCGATCTAGGGGGGACGGGGGGACATGTCCCCCACCTTTAAGAGTGGGGGGGACACTCCATACATTTGTCCCCCTACATTTGGAAAAAACACCAAAAAAGGCGGAGAAATGTAATTGCGCGTCAGGGTTTTCGCAGCGTTTCTGACGAGACGAGGTAAAAATAAAATTTTTGAGCAGAAGTGTCCCCCCCAAAAAATTATGAGAAAGAAGAAGGAATTCGTAAAAGAGTCAAAAGAATTAAAAGTTTTTAAACGAAATCATAAAAAGAAAAGGGTTATGAGGTTATCAGGAGACGGGAAAAAGTTGTAAAACGTGGCGAATGACTTAAAAAAGTCATCAACTTTTTTTCGAGATGAAATCGATAGTTTGCGGAGATGAATTGGTGAAAAAGAGGAGAGTGTAAGAAAAAAGTTGTAAAAGAGGTGAAGGACTAAAAAAAGTCATCATCAGAGTTGAAAGCGAAATTTTTCGGAGATGAAGTGGCAGAACAAATTTTTGGGGGGCACAAGATTTTCCAAAAACGGTCGTCGACGAGATCGTGGTCGACTTTGTCCCCCCACCTCTCAGACAAGATCGCCGCCACTGGTAGTATGTATGTATGAATGTATGTATGTATGTATGTATAATGTATGTATGTATTGTAGGCCTATAATAGCCATTTTATTAAGTCACCGAAATAGATGTTACAGACATATTCCATAATGCAATAGAACGTAGGTATTACTGTTGAGGTGTCAAAAGGACAATTACCCGAAAAGGTCGTTTGATCCGTTTGATTCAGGGTTGTTCCTTTTCCACTGTTAATGTTACAGTCGGTTCGTTTAAATTTACAAGCTTATAGTCAATATTTGTATCTTAGCTAAATAGTGGAAACAAATAAGAACAGTTCATTATGCGAAACATTTTGAACACGGTCTTCAGTCAGTGAATATGCAAACAAATCAAGTAAGTTGAATTTTGAATTGAATTAAAGTTGTTACATTCGTTTGAAAATCAAACTAGTGAACTTGAGCATTTAACTGAAAAAGCTTCGCAGTTTTGCGAACTTTGTCAGTTCGATACTTTAGATACTTGTGTTATAACTGTGGACAGCTTAACATGTATGGAAATAGCCATCAAATGCTATTGGCAACATCTTGTTATGATAACGAAACATAAATTGGCAAATCTGATATTTCGTTATCTCAGTCAGTTTTAGTGAGTTGAGTAATTTGAAAGCAGTTTTAGAACTGGCAGACGAATGTAACATACGGCAGATACGAACAGATCGTTTTGTAGAATTATTAATCTGTTTAACCGAGATTGATAATTTGACCCCCAACAAATGTTATAATATGACAGATATGGAGGAAACAGATTATTATACAAATATTACAGGAGGTGACTGAGTATAGGCCTAATTGGTGCCTAATGCGAGATAATATACTGATATTTTTAAGGTTTCTTCACAATACAAGTTCTATGTTCATTCCGAGTTATGTTGATTCACATACAAGCCGATAAATTTAGAGGATATTGACTGTTCTAATTCATTCTTATCTGTGGCTATTCTCATACGTCGCTTCTTTGGGGGTAATTTACAATGCAATGAGAATAATGCGAATTTTGTCTTATCTAAATTTAATGATAATTTATTAGCTTTGAACCAGTCTGATATTATTTCCAATTCATTTCTAACTTTTCTCTGAGGGACTCGACAGTCTTAGCAGTAATAAAAATTGTTAGTGTCGTCGGCAAATATAATAAATTCAGACTGCTTGGCCAGTGAGGGTAAATCCTTAATATATATTAAAAATAATGTATGTATGTATGTATGTATGTATGTATGTATGTATGTATGTATGTATGTATGTATGTATGTATGTATGTATGTATGTATGTATGTATGTATGTATGTATGTATATATGTATGTATGTATGTATGTATGTATGTATGTATGTATGTATGCATATGTGTTTGTATGCATGCATGTACGTATGTGTGTAGGTTACCTATGTTAAAACGTATTAAGTGTAAGATCTTAATGTGTATGCGCAAATGTCTTGCAGTCTGTGTTCCTCCATCTTATCTTAGGGAGACATGTCTCTCACTGTGACTATTGTCTATTCCTGGCCGCAGATAGTTCGTTCTGCTTTGCATGTTGACCTCGTTTTTCCCGAACTTACACACAATTCAGCAAATAAACTGCGCTGGGATTAGTCTATCTGTCTGGATTCGATTGCCTGGGATAATCCACAGCAAGAATTTCTTGGTCGTCATTCCAGGGTTTTGGACGTCAAGTCGGGATTGCCGTCTGTATACGGACGCTATGCAAAAGTGTCATCACGATTACGATGTGTATGTAATATATATGTGTGTGTATGTGTTTGTAGTAGGCTACGTATTTATGTATGCATGACCTAACACAGTGAAACCAGGATCGAGCAGATGATCTTCAAGCGCTTGCAGAAAAGAGGCAAAGAGAGGCTGAGCAGTTCATGTCTGTGTATGTACACTGTGTCCCGATGAAAAGTGGACCCCAAGAAAAAGTGTCATAACTCGGTCAAAACTTGTAGCATTTGCCTGAAATTTCGAAAACAACAACAGTAGCCATATTACCATCAAATTGTAACGCCGTTTGGAAATGTTGGTGAGTTTGTCAAGTTTATGAACGTTTGAGATGCAGTACTGAAAAGGGGAAATTTCCAACATACAAGAGCCACAAGGAAATGAAGTTTAGCTACAGCTGGTGTTCAAAATGTCCTCCTTGTTCACGGACACACGACCGTAGACGTGGACGGCACTGTTTGATGGCCCGGTCGATGATCACGTGGTCAAACAGCTGCCACTCTTCAATCAGATGAGCGACGTCACGAATACGAGAACAATAAACGCGCTCCTCCAATGCACTTTTTGCAGATTTGATACCGTAGTCAACTGGATTGAGATCTGGACTGTTAGGGGATCACTGCTGCGGGGATATGAAGTCGGGTGTCTCTCGGGACAGCAGAGCAATGGTCTCACGTGCTCGGAGCGCAGGGCCACAATATTGTTGAATGTGAAGTTATCGCCCGATGATAAGTAGACCCCTAAACGTTTGTCAAAAATTTGTATGTTGGAAATTTCCCCTTTTCAGTACTGCATCTCAAACGTTGATAAACTTGACAAACTCAACAACATTTCCAAACGGCGTTACGATTTGGTGGTAATATGGCTAGTGTTGTTGTTTAAAAAATTTCAGGCAAATGCTAAACGTTTTGACCGAGTTATGACACTTTTTCTTGGGGTCCACTTTTCATCGGGACACAGTGTATATATACATGTATGTATATATGTTTGTATGCGTGTATGTGTGCATGTACGTTTGTGTATATATGTACGATTGTATGTATACGTTAGAGCACTTGAATAGCGCCATTTAAGTACCTCACAAGGGCGGCGCTACAGCACGGCTACCTAGGAATCACCGAACAAATGTGTAAAGAGCTCCGAGATTTAGTCTGGTACAGGCGAGCCAGCGATCGAAGCCCGGCCCATGAGAAGCAGTTTAAATTGTGTTCTCTTCACAGCAGAGAGCCAATGCAAGGTGTCACGCATGTACGCCGATACGTGTGAGAATCTGGCTAGGTTGGCCACGCCCGGACAGCGCAATTAAGGACGAACTTAAAGCTGACGAATACAGAAGTGGAAGGCCTACGAGGACAGACGCGTTATGATGAAAGAATGGATCAAAGTGACGGTAGCTTCATGTGACAGATTACACCGTATGACTCTGATCTGACGCATTTCGTAAAAGCAGGTCCTATAGAGTGAACTGACGTGGTCAGCCATCGTCAGCTCCTCGTCCAGTAGAAGGCCCAGATCGCGAACGAAGTGAAGCGGAGCTCAGTTTCGGGAATGATGTCAGAATCGCAGTCTTATCAGCGTATGATTGCCTGCGTCGAGATCCGAACCAAATGAGTGCAGGACATATTCCTCCCGGACATATATCCCCCGCACATATTTCTCCGGACATATTCCCCTCATTTTGAGTAGGTCATATTCCCCCCGGAAAAATGTCCCCCTCTATGCAGTTAGCAATCGTACCAGTTCAAAACGGATGCTTTGAAGTAAATGATCAAAGAGTCTTCGCTAACACATTAAATCAATTTCTATGAAATAGACAATCGTCTTACCGCATCTTCCGCAGTACCTTGCAGGTACAAGAGCGTTTGCTGCAGCTATGCCAGGTTCGGCTAATCTGAGTGGCGCTATATAAGTGTTGGGTTACAAGTACAGTCAACGAGATGGCATAAAATCCATTGAGGACAAGCTTCACGAACTTGGCCACAGAATTCGGTTTCAGAGAAACGTGGGACGAGTAGGCATATTTAGCCTATAATTTTAGGCTATATTTGTAGAGAAACTAGTAGGTTCGAGTGCAGGACACATGATTTTTTTATCATTAAAACAGTGAGTTTAATAACCAATAATGATGTTTTGAGTAAGTTCGAGAGCAGGACATATGATGTTTAGATAATTAAAACAGTGAGTTTATTTATTTCCCTATAGTGATCAACCTTATTGACCACTAAAAATGGACATATCTAATTAGCAAAAGGAGGATTTTTGTCCTAGTGTTGGGGAATATGTCCGGGTGAATATGCCCGGGTGGCAGGTCGTGTAAATCTGCACGTCGTCAGCGTAATGATGAACCAGCGCACCAAGGACCTTAATGACCTGGGTCAGGTACGCAGTCAGGTAGGAGGATGTAGTGGAGTGGGCCTGGTACGTATCCCTGAGATACACCACACAGACCAGAACCCAAGTTGACATGTCTGCGTCAATCTCGATTCATTGTCTGCCCGTCAAGGAAGGAGCGCATCCTGTCAAGCGACCGGCCAGCAGAGCATAGCAGTTGCGGAGACTGGTCAGAAGCCACGCTGACATGAAGTAGGGCGAGTCCTCACTATATACAGCAACGTAAATGTCGGAGACGAGTCGAAGAACAAGCGGCTCAGTGTGCATGGATAGATCTCTTGTGCGGCGTATATTGTATTGTATTGTATATTGTATTGTACATGGGCATTTATAAAGCGCCTCTCGCGGTCTAGACCATTCAGAGGCGCTCCCAGTGCGCGAGACCCCGAGAGAAAAAGCAGGATTTAAGGTGAGAAAAAGAAGAAGCAACGCTACCAGAGAGAATGGTGGTGCGGACAGAAGGAGGAAGTCGGTTCCAAAGTGTATGTATGCGTGTATTATAGACGTCTTCCGTATGTGCCAACTAGTCGAACGGGGTTACTATTTAGAGTTGTAGTTTAAGCCATGAACGTTAACAGCAATAATTAGCAAGCTTATAGCAATTAAGTGAACGGTGAGATTCCCAGCAACCCCTCAATCCAACTCAACCGCTGGCTGACTTAATAGGGCTGAAATAGGCACACATTAGGCGGTATTTCGTCTTTGACTATAAAGACTTTCTATCTTAATTAAACTTTCTGATTTCCATTTGATGTTTGAATTTGACCAGAATGAGAAAACGAAAAATATATCCATGAATTTGGCAGGTTCTGCAGTAGCAACATCACATCTGTATTAGGCCTACACTTGTTAAGAATATATTAGACACCCTGCGTAAACCCCCGGTAGTGGTCATAATATGATTCATGCAGAGAGTTGACTCAATGGTTATATCCCAAACCAATGGAACAAATAACCTCGAAAATTAGAAACTGGCGTCATTTACTGTATGGTCAATCATTACTAGTGAATTCTGATACTCAAGTGGAATCGTCCTTCAACTGCATTTCAGTCGCGTGGCACTGATAGGTTGGAAAGGTTTATGCTCTGATTCGAATTTCGTCATATCATCTTGGTAACTCGTTGGAAAGACACGCAAACAGCAGAGTTCAACTATGAAACAGTAATGCATACGTTGTTGAAGATGTGCTTCCGTCACGGAGGGTGCGCATCAGAAATAGGCTACACCCTGGTTTGATGCGGAGTGCAGAGCACTGCGCAGAATGGTCAGACGTTGTGAGCAACGCTATAGAAAGTGGAATGCAAGGTCGTGTGAGTTTCTGAATGGATTACGCTGTTTCGGATGAAACGTGATGTTTTAATTCGCATGGGTCATCCTTTCTGCCAGAAGATTACCTTCGCCGCTCAATAAAGAAAGTTTTAGATGCCCTCCGAGTCCGAGATATATAGGACTCTGCTCCACCAGAGTAGGCTACTCCAACACTGAAAGCCGGTTTGATCGATCTGAACCGGTGACAGACGTTCACTTGAGATCGTTTCTTCTCTTCGCCATCTAAAACATCCAGGCTTAATTCCATTCCGACTTTCCTCCTGAATGAATTTATCGATAAGCTGCTCCCATTCCTGGTGCAGACCTGCAAATCTTTACTGGCAGGGGATGCCTGCCGGAGAGTCAGACGCGTGCCATCACACGACCCTCAGTGAATATTCCTGGAATGGACCCGGATTACATCAAAGGTATACCCGTTCATCTCTACTTTTCATTTCTCTACGAAATAATTATTGAGAAAGCAGTTGTAGCCTACTGTTGCTACATTTAACATCCCACAACCTATTACCGTCGCTACAGTCAGGCTTCAGAAGGGGAATTCAACCATCTTACGCTACTTGGACTCTTGAATGTGAGCACGACGTCTTTATACGGTGAACACAACGTACTCCAGATTATATGGAGCTGTATAGATCTGTCTATGGAGTAGCTTCGTTCTTTACTGGATGGGCGGATCATGATGGTGGCCATTGACACGAACAATTCAGTTTGGCACCAGTTACATTCGGTGTTACCCAGGGCTCAATCCTAGGGCCGTCTCTTTGTGTCCTGTATGCGGCCGATCTGACCAAAACTGTCTCTGCCCTTGAAGTCCTAGTTCGTTGTTATGCTGATACCCATCGGACACACTGGCTTCTGTGTCTAAAAAGTAGACAATTGTGACGAAAGTGCATGCCTGGATGTCTTCAAATCGGTTGAGGTTGAAGAATTAATATGGTTGCAGGGCACAAGACAGGCGCCAACAAGAATTGTCAGGTAAGCGATAGCGAAGCATTTCCTGGTATGAATGCACATTGCACAACGGATTGTCCGGGGCCCTGGATAACTTATGGATGAGGATTTCTCTATGGAAGAGCATATTAGTTCCATCCGCAGGCCATGTTTACCACTTCCGTCAGATAAACGTCATACGGCGAAATTTATCGTTCAGTCAACCATGTAGACTTGTTGATTTCGTGCTCTGTACGACGGTGTGGGCAAACCGAGTTGCCTCATGCACTGGACCATCCTTCTCGAATAGTCTTCCATTAAGTATACTGTTCTTCCACAGACAGCCCAGGAAACATTTTCCACCTGTCTTAAGGTTGCACCTATCCAGGCCTTTCGGACAGCCGTGTTTAACGCCCTTGTGAGGTTCTTACAAATGCGCTACGTAAGTGGCCAGATACATACATGCATACAAGATACAAATGATAAAGGTTTCCGGAGACGGAATAACCACTCATCCAGTTATCCTGCGAAGAGAAGGCAATTCTTATGTAGAGTCCGGGCGGTGATCGACATCGAAATTTTTAAGAAGCAAATTTGAGCGTTTCGAGCTCAAAGCTCTGTCACTTTTGGAAATTAATTTGCAATTGCCATTAGCCAATCAGTTGTGCATAAAGAACTGCCGACTGAAAATGATCCCTATGGGATGTAAGCTCCTCAGTCCCATCGCTGGCGCCGCCATTCGTTACAGTGTTCGCTCTGCAGTCAAAAATCCTTAAAAATAGACGACCTGCCTTCAAGCCAGTTCAAACAGATTCATTTTATTGAAAGATTTTTAGGCTACTACAGCGTTACTCCATCATGTGAACCATTGTCGGGCTTAGAAAACGTCGGTTGCCACAACGCAACTTATCATCTCCGTAAGCACATAAAAATGCCATTAGTCTGCCAAAGGCCTGCTTGCGTTTAGAGATTCGGTTTGCACGCGGCACTCGTTCGCTTGCCGAGCTTTAATTTCTCCCTCATATTTGCCTAAGCTGTCCCCTTTGAAGTCCTCCCTCCGTCCTGTCTTTCTTTCATGCTGGTCGTCGAGTCAACTGGAACCGGTTTCCAAACGACAGCTAACCGATTACACTCCTTCGATCACACCGCCTACAGTGTACTCCCTGCAGTCTGAACGCTGATTTCGTTGACTCCACTCGGTTGCCCTTCTGTAGTGTTTAGTGTTCACTGAGCTGTGACGGCGATTCTACCACTGCGTCCGAGTTTGAATCTGGTTTCTTCAAGTTAAATTAACAACGATTGGTCTTCAGAACTCCTCTATAGTACAGCAAGAGAGGGCTGCACGGCTTCTGCTCTGGTTGTGCTTAAGCTGGATGATCTATCAACGTCCAGTTAGATACATAAGTCACTTCGTTACATAATTATATAGACGCTAATTTAGTCAGGGCTGGCCTTAGCCAACCGGTGGTCCTTGCTCCGCCTAATTTGGTGACCACTTCCCTCTCTGCTCTCGTCCCTATCATTAAAGGTTAAGTCATACAAAGCAGTAAGGAACAGTAGACTCGTGTGATTTCGAGCTCACTGAGCTATACGTATACCAGGATAACTTAGTCAATCAGTGAGCGTTCATGCCATCTATTGGTGGGGCTTTAATGGGCCTCTTTGGATAGCAGAGGACTGTGGTGAACCGCGGCAACCATTCCTCCAATTTCAATTTTAAACATTCTGGTCAAATACTGTGCGGCCCCTAAAATTGGCGGCCCCGTTCGGCTGAACACTTGGAACATTCATAATGCAGGCCCTGAATATAACCTCATGTAAGCATCTTACAGAGCAATGCTTAGTACCTCACGAAGAACTGTCTAGTCTTTGCTATAGACAGGGCTTCCTCTAGGCACAGGCAAAGCAGGCAGTTGGCTGGGGCGCCAAAATATAAGGGGGCGCCATTTTCACCAAAAAATGAGTTTTAATAGTTCATGATCTTCACTTTTTTTATCCATATTTTCAGTTACAATGATTATTTTCACTTGAATTAAAATAATAAACAACTCAGTTCAGCGTAATGTTGTGGCTGGTTCGTCATTCGGTTGTGAGTGGGGGGGGGCGTGGAGTGGGTCAGATGGCGCCAAATGTATGCTTTGCCTGGGCGCCATTTGTTCTAGAGCAGGCCCTGGCATTAGAGGTTCATCTTGAGCTTAAGATTACATTTGATAGAGGTGCATACAAAACATATCTGTATTTCCGCTTAAGCTCAATGGATTCCATTCCACTGCGTACAGGAATTTCGCCTTATAATATATCCATGGTTTTCAGATTCCCATTGTGGATTTAAAACGACATATGACCGAGGATTATTATCGGATATGCTTGGCAGTGGCCACCTATCGATCGTGCAAAGCGTTAAAGAAATTCACAAATTGGATGCATTCCAAGTCTTCCGATAATGTTGGGACTGGTGAATTGGAATTCTGCCTGATCTTTGGTCTCCATGTCTCTGCAGACTTAAGTTTCAGTCGAGCGCCACACCCATAGAACGAGATACACGTTTTCTAGTAGGCCTACTATAGAAGGTTGCTATATTGGAAGCTATAACAGCACAATAATAACAAGACAGTATCTATCATTGCGTCGCTGTGCAACCGATAAGACTAGTGAGTTTTGGCTGGGACGATCTGGATACAGTTGACGTTCGGAGTCACGTGATGTCGCTTGTTGTTAATTAAAAAGAATTGCTAATAAACGCAGCAATAAGTCTAAGTCAACAGCATCCGGTTTAAGCGGAATTTTTCGGGATTGAAATAAGGCTTCGTCCTCAGAAAGCCTTGGCTATAAATTAAAGTTAGATGCAGCAATCAATACGCAATCAAACATCTGCAAACACTTAGCATGTAAAACGACAGAGATGGGCGTCCATGCACGCAAGCAAACGTTTGAGGCAAGAGCCGTTCTTTGCATGCATACGTCGGGATACTGCAAGCTGGCTGGTGGCTATGACACGAAAATAAGTTTCAGATTACTTACTATCCCTTTTCAAACGTCCAGGGGCGTAACTTTGGTATACAAAAGTAGGGGTACCAATTTCTTACATACGTGAAGCAAGGCGGAGACTGCAATCTCTGGGAAGGCGCAATAATAAAATATTGATGGGATTGTTCAAAAAGTGGGGGTACGGTATCCCCCAGTCCAAAAAGTGGGGGTACGGGTACCCCTCGTACCCCCCACAAATTACGCCTATACAACGTCCTGTTTGTAAGGGAAATGGACCTAACCATGGAACACTTCCCGCTGCAGGAACACTCCCCGCACAACCGCAGGCGTAAAGACAAACGACTTACAAAAGAAAATTCAGATCATTATGCAACTGATATTAAGTCAGGTTAGAAGCGAAAGTATACAGAATACAGAAATGCGAAAAACAGTGTCGTCCCAATTCAAATCTTAAAGTGTCGTCCAAATTCAAAACAAATGTTCTCACTGGTTGTATCAAAGTTAATTAACCTATCGTTGATTTCACCGAAAGGAATAAACCCAGTTCCATCTATATAATAAGAAACAACTTAAACTGTACAAAGTCAAAGAGTTAACGAAGTTTAAAAGTTTGGTGTATAGAATTCGTTGAAATTCCAGGAAGGAAATCACCTTCAGGTGGCATAGGTCAATAAGAAAAAGCACAGCCTACCCCCGATCAAATAACTAAGAAAGTTTCAACCTTTTACCAAGTAAAAGAACTCACAAATGTTCATTTGCTATCATGCAAGTCTTTAGTTCGAAATTCAATCGCATAGCCTTACGTAAAAATTCAGTCCTGAATTTTTACACTTTTTTTCCATTAATTCTGAGTTGAATAGAGAGCGGTTCAAGACATTAAATATGGCCCCTGGGTGTCAATCGGTTCAGAGATTTCAGTTAAAAACGATGAGATATATGTGGCTAGAGAGGACATTCGTCTGCATGTACAAGGCTATTTATCTTACGTTTGAAACAGTTGAAGCACAACAGTATCTACTTTTGATTTATGCTGAAATTCTGAAAGCATTGCCTGTCTGTTTTGGTTCAGGATAAAAAGCCGAAATATGTAACCAAAGGTGGTATGTCGGCAATAAATCTTAGACTGCATGTAACACAATGTAACGGCTGGTATGTAAGTCGTGAACGTGGGAAGACAGGTTACTTGAAACAACGCCACAACCAAGCAGACTGGGCAGAAGGTCTCATCTCTAAGTTGCGGAGAAAAATTTAATCAAGTAAGTTAGCGGCTTAATCACGCCAAGACACAATCGACAAGGCTTGGAAGAGCGTTTCTTAGGATAAAATGCGCTATAAAATTCCAGGTATACAATACATAACGAGAGACGTATCCTGTTTATGACATGTGATCAGAGCTGTTAACAGTACTGCTAAAAATATATTGGTAATACCAGTACCAATACTTCCTAGTAAATGTAGTAGCAATGCAAACACCAGTACTGCGTAAATTTCTTTAAAGTATTGTAATACCAATACCAATACCAATACTTTTACCAATACTTTTCGATTAGTAAGTTTATGTTTATTGCCATAAAATACGTGCTAACAATATCAAGCACTACATACTGTAACAGTATTAGCAGCAGGTAACCTAAACCAATGTCCTTCTCCATTTGCAGGATATCTAACACACAATAAACTGGCTGCATAATCTGGCAGGTCGTTTTGGAATCAATCCAGTACACTGTCACGCCCAGAAAACTACGTCTTTTAGTAGGAAAAGTATTGGTATCGATCGAGTATCGGTGATTTAAAGGCAAAAAGTATCGGCGATGCACATGCGACACCAACAAACAAAACTATCGCGATACTGGGTGCGATACTGAAATAAGTATCGGCGATACCAAGTATTGCGAAACTTTTTCGCGATATTAACAGCCCTGTATGCGACATTGCATTTTGTTAGACCCCATATATGTGCGTATATATACGTACTGTAAGCTGCAGATAAAAACAGATTATTGTAGGCTCTACATGTTACACCAAATGTTTATTTTGTCATAAAGCGTCTGTGAAAAACGACTTTCGAAGACCATAGATCTAATAACGACCAGGATAAGTGAACGAACATATATGCCTTAGCATACAATTAACAGGCCCAACTAACGGTCTGTCTGTCTGTCGGTCGGTCGGTCTGTCGATCCATGGGTCTGTGGGTCTATCGGTCGGTCTGTCGGTCGGTCTGTCTGTCGATCGGTCGGTCGGTCTGTCTGTCGGTCGGTCTGTTGGTCTGTCGGTCTATCGGTTGGTCGGTCGGTCTGTAGGTCTGTGGGTCGGTCGCTATGTCAGTCGCACTGTCGGTTTATCGGTCGGTCAGTTGGTCTATCGGTCGGTCTATCGGTCTATCGCTATGTCAGTCGAACTGTCGCTCCATTGGTCGGTCATTTGGTCTGTCGGTCTATCGTTCTATCAGTCTATCGGTCTATCAGTCTACCAGTCTATCGGTCTATCGGTCTATCAGTCTATCGGTCTATCAGTCTATCGGTCTATCAGTCTATCGTTCGATCTATCGGTCGGTCTGTCCGTCGGTCAGTTGGTCTATCGGTCTATCGGTCGGTCAGTTGGTCTATCGGTCGGTCTATCGTCGGTCTATCGGTCGGTCTGTCGGTCTATCGGTCGGTCTGTCCGTCGGTCTGTCCGTCGGTCTGTCGGTCTATCGGTCTATCGGTCGGTCTGTCTGTCGGTCAGTCTATCGGTCGATCTGTCGGTCTATCGGTCGGTCCATCGGTCAGTCTGTCGGTCGGTCTATCGGTCGGTCTGTCCGTCGGTCTGTCGGTCTATCGGTAGGTCTGTCGGTCTATCGGTCGGTCTATCGGTCGGTCTGTCGGTCTATCGGTCGGTCTGTCGGTCGATCTGTCGGTCTATCGGTCGGTCTATCGGTCAGTCTGTCGGTCGGTCTATCTGTCGGTCTGTCCGTCGGTCTGTCGGTCTATCGGTCTATCGGTCGGTCTGTCTGTCGGTCAGTCTATCGGTCGATCTGTCGGTCTATCGGTCGGTCCATCGGTCAGTCTGTCGGTCGGTCTATCGGTCGGTCTGTCCGTCGGTCTGTCGGTCTATCGGTAGGTCTGTCGGTCTATCGGTCGGTCTATCGGTCGGTCTGTCGGTCTATCGGTCGGTCTGTCGGTCGATCTGTCGGTCTATCGGTCGGTCTATCGGTCAGTCTGTCGGTCGGTCTATCTGTCGGTCTGTCCGTCGGTCTGTCGGTCTATCGGTCGGTCTGTCGGTCTATCGGTCGGTCTATCGGTCGGTCTGTCGGTCTATCGGTCGGTCTATCGGTCGGTCTGTCGGTATATCGGTCGGTCTGTCGGTCGATCTGTCGGTCTATCGGTCGGTCTATCGGTCAGTCTGTCGGTCGGTCTATCTGTCGGTCTGTCCGTCGGTCTGTCGGTCTATCGGTCGGTCTGATAGACGGTCTATCGGTCGGTCTGTCGGTCTATCGGTCGGTCTGTCGGTCGGTCTGTCGGTCTATCGGTCGGTCTATCGGTCAGTCTGTCGGTCGGTCTATCGGTCGGTCTGTCCGTCGGTCTGTCGGTCTATCGGTCGGTCTGTCGGTCTATCGGTCGGTCTATCGGTCGGTCTGTCGGTCTATCGGTCGATCTGTCGGTCGATCTGTCGGTCTATCGGTCGGTCTATCAGTCAGTCTGTCGGTCGGTCTATCTGTCGGTCTGTCCGTCGGTCTGTCGGTCTATCGGTCGGTCTGTCGGTCTATCGGTCGGTCTATTGGTCGGTCTGTCGGTCTATCGGTCGGTCTGTCGGTCGGTCTGTCGGTCGATCTGTCGGTCTGTCGGTCGGTGTCTCGGTCTTTCAGACGTCTGATCCTTGTGATGTTAACCAGGTGAATAATACATGGTGCTAGTAGGTGGTCTTCGAAATAGATAGATTCATCCTCGATCGTTGATGATGCATTTACAGCTGCACGATCAGTTGTTGATGCTGATCCAAATGTCGGTGCCCCGGCTGCTGCTGCTACTGCTGCTGCTACTGATGCTGGAGGGCGATACATGCATCACGTAAGCAAGCAACATCATCGCCAGATAAGAAAGCGTGACATTTCGCAGACTGAACGAAAGCAGTGAGACAGTGATTGGTAGGCAGAACGGACCAACCAGTGACAAGCGAACGAATAGACTTTAGCATCGACGTGTCTAGATGCATACACTTCAATGTTGTCCAATCCACAGACAAACTTAACGACGTTAGACAATGCACCCGACGTTCAATCTCAGTACAATAGTTTTTTTCTCTCTTCTCTTCTCTTCTCTCTGTCTCTCTCTTTGTCTGTCTCTCTCTGTCTCTCTGTCTCTCTCCAGTCTATCCCCCTCTCTCTCTTTTCTTGATAACTCTTTCGTTTTCTTTCTTTCTGCAACTTTTTGTCTTCCCGAATTCGCTTTTGTGCTCTCTGTTTGCTCCTGTTGTTCGTTTTACCATTTCTCTGTCTTCTGTCTCTGCATCTTTCTTTTTCCGCATTTCTCTCTCGCTCTCTCTCTCTCTCTCTCTCTCTCTCTCTCTCTCTCTCTCTCTCTCTCTCTCTCTCTCTCTCTCTCTCTCTCTCTCTCTGTATGTATATATATATATATATATTAACCAGTTCTCTCTGGGTCAGGTTTTGATAGATAATCTAAAGTCAGTCCAGTTAAATGCGATTCGTTCGCAAAGGAACTTTAGGATTTGAAGCACTGTGCACACTTCATCGACCAACTAAAATAACGTTCTTCTAAGTTGTGGAGTTATAATGTGATGATTACGATTGCGATAATGACAACGATGATGATAAACTAAATGAACCAGAATCGAAAATGTCACGGATACATGGGAGGTACCAAATGATTTATCAACGGATATATTGAAAGACTGAGATGCCAATGAAAAGAACAGCAAACAATACTTAAGTTAGACCCACGGACACTGCAGGGGTCATAAAGCTGGCCTATTCTCACCTCTTTACCCTACCCAATAAATAGTCGATGCTCAAACAACCATTCTGGAGTGGTTGGACATACTGATGTGTCTCCACCGTGTGCCTGCAGCCACTGTGGCAACTGGTGGCCCACCTACGGTTCAGTGGGGCCCAACTAACATCGCCGAAATGGCGGTAATTGGACGCTAAGCCAATACACAAGCCATCTACTTTCAACCATTCTACCAATAGTTAATTCTGCGGGATTTCGAGTAATTTAGTTTATTTATGGAGCGCCTTTTTATGCGGAACCAATCAAAAGGCACTCGTAGGTATACGCTGATGATGCGAAGGTATCGGCATGTATACATATGTTCTGTGTATTTGGACTTTCAATGACTGCGTGCGCGCTTTGATTGTACCGCTGTGAAACCGACTACAGTTATCGTCCGTCGATGAGTGCAAGTGCCGCCTCTAAGTGGCTGCACTCCAGTGTAAGTGCAGTGCGACAACTCGTCGCTGAAGACCAGTGCGGCGGCGGCGGCAGTGGCGGACTCTTGAAGCGATCAAGTAACAAGAGTTCGGCGGCATGGCACAAAGGGGAACAGGAGGCAGCTGGCGACAGCCTCGTCCCGTCAGCTCAAGACCAGAAAAGACGGACAATCTAGAATAATTCATTAAATCCAGTACAAACCCATTTAAGTCCGTCTGCTCCTCCTACTCCTACTCCTCCTCCTCCTCTTCCTCGTCGGACTCCTCCTTCTCTTCCGCTTTCTTGTAATTACGTTGTCCTGATCGTTGATGACGGTGACGAACAGCGTTAGCGTAGTAGAGTTTCCAGTTCCGTCGTCCGTTACGAGAAGTGGCTAAGATGTTCGGCCTAATCGGTTAACTGCGGCGGCGAAGCAGTTCACGCATTCGATGCGGAGAGGAACGACGTTTCCAGTGGAGGAAGTTCAGACAGCGAGTCGTAAATCAAGACTAAAGAACGACAACGTATAGGACGACGACGACGACGACTACGGACGCTAGAGGGCTACAGACCCACGACGGCGGCGGCGGCGGCGGTGGCGCTAGAGGCGGCGGGTGCTACTCGTGCCTTTTAGTCTGTGTCGCCTCTATACCTGACTGATTTATACTTAGCCATAAGACCAGCCCAATGCACAAGCCACAATCAGTTCCACAGTACGCGAAAGGGAAAGGAATAGGAATAGCCAGCGACAGGCAGAGATAGATAAAGTGAGAGGAAGGGGGAGGCGCAGAGTCACAGGGAGAGGCAACGAGTGAAACATACAGCAGTCACGTCACTGCGGGTGGTGGCAAAGGCGCTCGGGAACGACAGAGCCGCACCTGGCGCCGTAAGAACGGGTTCGACGTCGTACGATTGTTACACGGCGAGAAACCAGAGCGGATGTTAATCCTGACGGGACCCGGTGCTGTTTTGAGTTGTCGAGCGCTCCAATGCGCCTCCGCCGCTGCGTAAGGCGATACTCGCTCGGGGCGGCGGAGGCGGCGGCGGCGGCGGAGGCGACCGACGGACTACGGCGGCGAAGGCCGTTTATCAAGTCATATGCAACGGACGACAAACAATCGGTGATAAATGCCTTTGTATTGCAGCAGACGACGCTACTGAACCCGTTGCGTCTGCAGTTGATTAAACAATGTACCACGTGAACTGTATCCCTTACGAGGCTCCGTCGAATATATGCGTCACACGACTCCAACGCAACTAGACAAACTATGCGTTCGCCTGCTCTACGCATATGCAGCCGCTGCCGTTAGACTTATGTATAGGCCCACAGATGGTCCATAGGCCCGTCACTTATGCAGGCCCATACGTCTATATATATACACCTATGCACTATATATACAGGACTACTGCTGCACGGAAAGAAACTATATCACCGTCTTTAAATATTCACGTATGTAATACAGTGTGCACGCATTCATGCACTTTCCTTAGTGGCCTCGACTTGGGATCCCTATAGCAACAAATCTTCGTCCTCTCCCCCTACTTTTATATATATGTATTCGTCTATATATACAATATATATACAATATATATATATAACATATATATAAAGACGTAGCCCACATGTGATCATTGGCTGATGGCAACCGCTGCGTTTGTTATATAGTTGTCTTTTGCGTCGTGCCAACGCGCGACGATTGCCAATCGCACTGAAAAATTGCCATCAGATAAGAAACGTCGCAACCGAACAGATTTAACGCATTGAGAAACTTAATCAGCCAATTTGTTATCGCTCGACAGTGGCGTTTGAAGTAACAGAACGGAACAAGAATTCCCAGATAACACGGGTTAAAACATTATTATACATTATGTGGATACGCTGTAGTAGAGAGAAAGAGATAGAAAGAGACAGGGAGACAGAGAGACAGAAAGACAGAGACAGATACAGATACAGAGAGAGAGAGAGAGGGAGAGAGGGAGAAAGAGAGAGGGAGAGAGGGAGAGGGAGAGAGGGGGAGAGAGAGGGAGAGGGAGAGGGAGAGGGAGAGATAGAGATAGAGACCAAAATACCATGCATACTGTGTCCTGGAGAAAATAAATTAGCCTATAGGCCTAAAATGTGTCTAACATTTATCAGACCTGCTTCTGTAACCTTTATTACATATATAAACTATATGTTCACCATTTACATAACGTTTATATGAAAGTTTCTTGAGTGCATGAATGTCGGCCAATGATTGATTCAATTTTAACGGAGCTAGCTAGAAAAATTGTTCAAGTTTAATTACAACGGGTGACGTTGACAAAGCTCTCTGATATAAGTCGAAGTGAATTCCCAGTGATAGACAGACGGACAGAGATAAAGAAGGTCACCGAGGCAGAGACAAGAAGGATACAGAGAGTCACAGAGACATAGCCAAATAATAGATACGGAGACTGAGCTTTTATTGGATGTTATAATATATGTATTCAGAAAGCAAGCATGCAACTGCAGAGTGGAATTTCCAAAAAATCCGGCATGAACGACTTCAGCTGCTGAGCCAAACGATGCAGTTTCTGTGAGATTCTAAGTCTGACGGAGGTCTGTTGTGGTTTAGAAAGAGACAAAAGTGATGTCTGATGACAGCAGTTTCAGCAAAACCGGTCTGTCTTATAAGAACATCTGCATGCACGTAGAACGTTTGAATATATCTCTTTCCCCCACTCCATCTCTGTGTATATATGCATATATGTGTGTGTGTGTGTGTGTGTGTGTGTGTGTGTGTGTGTGTGTGTGTGTGTGTGTGTGTGTGTGTGTGTGTGTGTGTGTGTGTGTGTGTGTGTGTGTGTGTGTGTGTGTGTGTGTGTGTGTGTGTGTGTGTGTGTGTGTGTGTGTGTGTGTGTGTGTGTGTGTGTGTGTGTGTGTGTGTGTGTGTGTGTGTGTGTGTGTGTGTGTGTGTGTGTGTGTGTGTGTGTGTGTGTGTGTGTGTGTGTGTGTGTGTGTGTGTGTGTGTGTGTGTGTGTGTGTGTGTGTGTGTGTGTGTGTGTGTGTGTGTGTGTGTGTGTGTGTGTGTGACTGTGTAACTCTTCTTTTTCTGTGGATCTCTATACCTCTCGCTATCTGTCTTAATTCTGCATCGCTTAATTTTTGGCCATTGCTCTAAGCATGTCTCCTCTTCCACCCCGTCCTCCTCCTCATCATCCTCCTCCTGTTCCTCCTCAACGTCCTTCTCCTCTTCTTCGTTCTCGTCCTCGTCCTCCTGCTGTTCCTCCTCCACGTCCTTATCCTCTTCCTCCTCCTCCTATACTGTTCCTCCTTTCCGTTCTTCTCCTCTTCCTCCTCCTTCCGCTTTCCTCCTCATGTTCATCATCCTGTTCCTTCTCCTCCTCCTCCTCCTTGTCCTCTTCCTCCTCCTCCTCCTCCTCATGTTCCTCCTCTTCCTCCTCCTCATCAAGAGTATAAACCGTTCCACTTTTGCCCATCCTCCGCAGCAGTCTGCACTTAAACTGCTGTCTAAGTTTCATGTCAAATACAATATATATGCGGACTCTATCTAAACGGATTTAATATTTGCACGCATACGCACACGCCAATCGCGTACTCTCTGGCAGTCAGTGGCCCTTTTAAGTGGCCTTTCCACAATCAATTCTGGTATAGTATTTCACTGCTGAGACTTTCTACGTATTATAGGCATATGTACATCAATGGTTCAAATTATACATTGTATATACATCAGTTATGCAAGCTGCCTCTCTCCATCGTATGCACACGATGCCATTAGTCATGACCCCTGCCATAAGACTGTCTCTTGTTCGACTTATGCCTAGGCCTATATGTTGAAATAGGCGCATGATGTAGAACAGCTAATTGCGCCGAAGTTTTGTTCCAACAGCGGCGTGATTATTTAATTTCGAGCGTATAAATCCTGTTTCTCATTTGTTTCTATGTATCCGTGTATAATTGCAGTGCACATCGCTTAAGTCTATATTTAGACTTAGGTCTAATATGCCTATTGGCCTACAGTAATTGGTGTTCCATCATGCATGTCGAAAAGTCACTCTTCAAATATAAGAATGTGGATAAGTATGCATGCAAATGAGCATCGAACTATGAAGTATAGGCCTACATATACATATCTTTTTATGATACTATATATTTCCTTTACCGATGCCGATCTTTTGTATGGTCTGGTTTCGTCATCGCCGCCAGCCATATAGAACCGCTACATTTCAGATTATCATAAACGATAGCAATCTTCTACAGTTATTTATTTACT
Source organism: Allolobophora icterica (assembly GCA_963556255.1). Classification (NCBI taxonomy): domain Eukaryota; kingdom Metazoa; phylum Annelida; class Clitellata; order Crassiclitellata; family Lumbricidae; genus Allolobophora; species Allolobophora icterica. The sequence goes on along the minus strand of OY744602.1, from coordinate 70,505,420 downwards.
GCGGGCTTGAAAACTTTTACAAAAGAGACAACCGTTTGTTGAGATTGATCGACCTCATCTGACGTCTCTGTCGATCCGCCGCCGTCTCATCATGTATATATTATATATACAAAAAAACTTGTCTCGTTTCTAATGCACACACTAAATATGAAGTAAATATGAAGACTTTTATGGGCTATTGTATGCGTAATACGAAATAAGAAACGTATACGCATGCCATGGTTTTTGTTGCGTGCAGGTAAATTGCAGTCGATAATTCGATAGAGGCATTTTTCAATGACAAGCAAATGCATGTGCAGCGATATCAAGTGATAGCGATCAACGGCAGCAGTCAGCGGCTTCAGTTTAACCATCGTCTAAGTTTACTTTGCTTTCAATATCGTCTGAATCCCACTTCCGGTTTCGCTCATCTATATGAGAGCATGTCTAATCTGGAAACTCCCTTGATAGTCTCTTAATTGCAGAGCGCATGGCATCAGTGCCTGGATGGTTTCTCCTTTTTAAAAAATCGCTTTCAGGATCACAATCGTTTGGACAGACAGATGTAGTCGAGGTCCACAAGGTCTCAAAGACCGGAAGTAAGGCTATGCAGGATGCACGTGGATGACTTTTCCAGTCATGCAAGATCATTTCTGCCAGTTCCGGATGTGGTTCGGTCGAAGAGAAATCCCAGAAATCCATGCGGATTTTTAGATATCATGCCAAAAGGACACAATAGGTAGATAGCCAAGAGGAAATGACTTCACTTAGAAGTATTTTGGCAGTGTGATCTTCGTGTAATGTACCTTCATTTGCCTATTTAAACTCTATGTATACATATTGCATGTATGCCGAATTTCTACCATATTTAAGGTCCAAATAAACATTTTGTATGTGTATGCATACATACATGCATGTATGTATCTATGTGTGTATGTATGTGTGTATGCATGTCTGTATGTTTGTATGTATGTATGTATGTATGTATGTATGTATGTATGTATGTATGAATGTATGTATATATGCATGTATGTATGCATGTATGTATGTATATATGTATGTATGTATGCTTGTATGTGTGTTTGTATGTGTGTATGTATGTATGCATGTATGTATGTATGTATGTATATATGTATGTATGCATATGTGTGTGTGTTTGTGTTTGTGTGTGTGTGCGTGTGTTTGTGTTAGTGTGTGTGTGCGTGTGTGTGTGTGTAGGTGTGTGTGTCACAGTGTGTGTGTGTGTCACAGTGTGTGTGTGTGTGTGTGTGTGTGTGTGTGTGTGTGTGTGTGTGTGTGTGTGTGTGTGTGTGTGTGTGTGTGTGTGTGTGTGTGTGTGTGTGTGTGTGTGTGTGTGTGTGTGTGTGTGTGTGTGTGTGTGTGTGTGTGTGTGTGTGTGTGTGTGTGTGTAGATACACGTACTTACTTTAGCGCCTTTAGAGTACCTCCCAATAGCGCTGCCTGCGCCGGCCTAAGCTATGTTAACGTTAAGAACAAAAACATTAATCAACAAGTGAACGTTGCTCAGGTAACTACAGAAGGGTCTCACATACACGCTGAGCCCAACCGACGGATTCCCATCCAGGGGCTTCTATCTCTATTCAGGGCGGGCGCAAGTCGAACCCGGTGAAAAACAGGGGGGAAAGTGTTCTGTTCAATTTTTAATCACACTCTCTACAAGAGTCTTCGCTCACACTCCTGTAAAAGAGGGGGAAGCAGAGGGATTGAGCCCGGTTGTTTAGTGGGGATTGAAGCCACTGTTCCCATCCACAGCTTATAGTATTCATGGCTAGTTGTATTGCCTGTCCACATATAAAGACGGTAAAAAAATTGAAAATTGTATTTTCATATTGTACAGGCGGTAGTATTTAGCTGTATTGGTGCTATATCAAATCAATTCGCTAATGGCCTTTAAAGCCCGTTTTAAGCCGTTAGTTTAAAGAGCAGCCGTTTAGGCCTATGGTATATTTCAATTTAAGTGTAATGAAGTGTGAACCGATCGTCCCTTAGAATGTCGCCGTTTTGTAAACAGTGACGTCATTGGTTATGAATATTCATTAGTTGGAAGTGGCCAATGAGAGGAGCGTTACACAATACACATGATGACCAACATTTCTGTTTCTTTATATTATTACTGTTCGGAGTTCCTGGACCAAGTAGCGTCGAAGAAGAGAAGGGACTTCAGGTTAAAAGGTTCGCAGCAAAACGAACCCCAACAGCGAGCAGTCCCTCGCAGATGGTACAAGACGCTGCATAGCAATTGTTCGTACAGCGTCACCGCGCAGTCAGAACCAACCGACGGACTCTCTTGACTTTTCCAGATGGAGTTTGATTCTGTGGTAACCTGAAACCTCTGAGTTGGACGAGTCCATGGAAACAACGGTGAAAGAGAGAAATAGGCCTACCTCAAACAAGGAAAACCGTAGGTCCCATCAAACAAAATTTACCCAGCAAAATCCGCACTTATTGACCAACTAACTGATCAAAATGGAAACGAATACGGATGATATATGCATGTGGCCATCTTGGCTGCAGCACGTGACGTATGTATGTGTATTAATGTGATACATGTGATACCATATGTTACGTATCTGAGTGATGCGATGTGCGGAAGTGTGTGGAGAACAGGGTCACATGATCCATGTATCCTGTGCAGTAACCAAACGAATACGGAAATTGTATTTCAATCGGAGAGTGTCTGAGCCAATGTGGGCTCAGTTTCTTTCCTTCACTTTCTATATCTTTCGTGACCTTACCTTACCTTTCTTTACCCTACAGTGTCTCTCCTTACTTCACATTGCCTTAGCTTATCTTGTCTTGCCTTACATTGCCCTATCTTACCTTACATTGCTTTATCTTACGCTGCCTTGCCCTGATTTACCATATTTTACTTTGCATTTCTCCTTACATTTGCCGTATCTGACTCTGCCTAACTTAATTATGTCATGACATACTTTACATTGCATTCCTTCGTATTAGCTTACCTTACCCGGGAGTCGAACTCAACTGGTGGAGGTGATGAGGAGATTATAGAAGTTAGGCCTTGAAGTCATGAATGTCTTGATGAGTTTATAGACTGACTTTTTGTACGATGGCGTTTGTGTGATCGACAGAGCAGAGAAGCATTTGTGTTTCATTTCGATGAAACATGTAGTTGGCTGATGTCGTAATAAAAGGAAAATTGTTGTTTTTGGATCAAGTTACCGCCAACGACCATCGAATCAGTTGGCGCAGACCTCCGAGTCACGGATGCAGGCGAACACATGTTGCATCTCCTATATGTATGCGCCTTGACGTCTATTCCGAGCCCTCGTAGTCATTAAGTTGGAACTTAAAACAGCTTACACAGAATAACGTGTTTCATATGCGACTCTAAATGAGCCTCAGCCGATAAAAGCCAAGTGGATTCTGGTTTAGATTGTCGCCCATCTATCATGCAAGACAATGTAAACTAGCCTCTGGGCCTCTGTGGTTAAACGAGCGCTACATAAGCCATCTGTTACGCTGCATGGAATCCACGCATGGCATACACAGTCTAGTTTATAATTACAGAGATCATGAGAGATGTCTGTATGCATAAAAACGTTTAAATACAACATCTGAGCCCTCATACAATGCCTTCTAAAGGATAGCTGTTTGCTGGGGGGGGGAGGGGTAGAGTAATGGATAACACACTGGCGTGAAGAGCTGAAGGTACCAAGATCGAATCCCGTAGACCCCCGTAAGGTTTATTCAGCCTTCCACTCGGTAGGTGACAGCGATGGTTAAATGAATACTAGGCCATGATTGGCGCCGTGTGGTGTCGCTTAAAACAGTTATATTCGACTCCTGTAAAACTGTTATCATGTGTGTTTCTACTTAATACATGTATGTAAGGCGCCCTGCGTGGCTACCGTTTCTACTATAATGTATGTTCACTGTACAGCGCAGTGCAGTTGCAGGGGCTTAATTAAAGAAAAGATTATTATTATTATTATTATTATTATTATTATTAATAATAATAATAATAATAATAATAATAATAATAATTATTATTATTATTATTATTATTATTATTATTATTATTATTATTATTATTATTATTATTATTATCTCTCATGTTATTATTGTTATTATGTTATTATTATTATTATTATTATTATTATTATTATTATTATTATTTTTTTTTTTTTTTTTTTTTATGCCCCGAGGTAAAAATGATCCCTCAGGGACTTTAAAATTAGTAAAACTATTAAAGGTCTGGAACGGCTAAAACTCCTCGGGCTCGGGCAAAAGGTTAGCAAACGTCCCGCAAATTGCAACAGCGTTGAAACGTTGGATAATCAGAGAAATACGTTGGAACAAAAATGAAGTTTCGCGAAGGTCTCCTGTTATTATTATTATTATTATTATTATTATTATTATTATTATTATTATTATTATTATTATTATTATTATTATTATTATTATTATTATTATTATTATCAAAGCAGTGGTACAGTGCCTTGCCTGTAAGCATATCCAGAAGACATCCTTTATATTAACTACACGACGGTTAAAGTATCCATTCTTAGATACCAGTTCCGAAGGCATGCAAAGGCAAAATGGTTTTTGTATACGTATGGGTGAATAAAACGAATGCACGCAGAAACGTTGTGGCGCAACCATTTGATATACCGTGTTCATCTTCAGAAGGATTATCTTAGATTGTGGTCTAGCCGTTGGACATCGTTTGAATAGGCAATCGCGATATATCCGGTAGCCATGAATTTTGCTGAACAATGTCCTAAGTGGTGTATTAAGGAATTTCTATGGCGCCCGAGTATCAGAGGAATGGCTGGGCTGGTGCCATCAAAATAGGAGTTTTTAAATAAATATATATTTTAGAAATTTTTCAAAAAAATAAGTGCTCAGAAATTCTGCAATTGATTGTTGGGTCAGTTTTGGTGCCAGGTCAGGATCTGGGGAGACATAGTCGGTGCGTTGCATGTATGCATGTATTTATGTATGTATTTATGTATTTATGTATGTATGTATGTATGTATGTATGTATGTATGTATGTATGTATGTATGTATGTATGTATGTATGTATGTATGTATGTATGTATGTATGTATGTATGTATGTATGTATGTATGTATGTATGTATGTATGTATGTATGTATGTATGTATGTATGTATGTATGTATGTATGTATGTATGTATGTATGTATGTATGTATGTATGTATGTATGTATGTATGTATGTATGCAGATTCACATGCATAATACGAGGAGTGCTACTACGTATCGCCCTGCTAGAGCTCGTACAAACACAAGGGAGTTCAGTATTAAAGCATCGGGACCACAAATTTGGAATAATATACCTTTAGAAATACGCCCCTCATCTAATCGCAATGAATTTAAAATAGGACTAAAAACCTGGTTGATAAATGATGAATGAATTGATGAATGGTTGACCTTTTTGCTGAAAAGCAGGCCTCCCTTCAGGCACCTTGATGGCCGGACGGGGTGTGCGCACCAGGGCTCGGGGGACAGAGTCCCTTAGTTAAGAATATTAGTTAAGAAAGTTACTTAAGAAGAACTAAACAACTTCCCACAAAGAATAATGGCATTACTGGTTATACGCTATATATAGATCTAGGGAGAAATTATGTAACCAGTCATATGCACATTATTATAAATGTGTAATTTGCTGATGGGGTGACCCCCTTAGCGGGATTGTATCCCTTTGGGGCCACCCTTTGCAGCCAATACTCAGCATACCTTGAATGCAATCTTTAAACTAAACTAATTCGTTATTATTCTGTTGCTGACTTTGCAATAAAGATTTTTTTGATTTGATTTGATGTATGCATGCTTGCATGCATGTATGTATGTATCGAGACACGTAGGCTAATATAGCGCTTTGAAGTAGCCTATATACAAAAAGATTGCGCGCAACACTACCTGATATGACTGATATAAACAAGTAGTCTACGTTTTAAGGTAATTAATTAATGGTCTGCTTAGCTACAACGATTAGAGCCATTGGCATAACTTTGTATTGTGACGGTAGTGTTCACTAACCACCACTTCAAAAAGTTCTGGTGACATTCACCGCCACCTTTTGCCCTTGTGCTGAAATATTTGTTGCGAAATGACAACGTTACTTTGGTTTGAAGCAAGTTCAAGCATCGACGATTAACTATATCGCAAATTCGCAATGCTGATAGATGCTTTCACGTAAGCTTACTGACTTATTATTTTATGTTGCATAAATTTGTGGCGTCATCCATCTTGAGGTTGTTGTCGACACTCAGTATCGTATGAAGTTGTATAAATTGGTCGCCATGGAGGCCTGGACCACTTTGTGAGGCTATAACTTACGCCTTTTATCAGAGCGTATGTCCCATGTATAGGCCCATACTTCTGTGCGTGAGGAAACAGGTTCGCGTATAGATGGTGGCTTCTTCCAGATATTTGAATCTCAGGCAAGTGTATACGGTCCATACACGGGAACCTTAAATGGCGTGGCTCCCATTCAAATGTGCAACGGTGGTGAAGGATCTCACTAACCGATCACTTCATTGAAAAATGAGCAGAGTCAAGGCCAACGGTCGCTATAGAAAAACGCGTGCACTTATATTTTATTTTCTTACTTCGATAATGCTTGCTGAACAGAGCCAAAGGCATGATGCAATAGGCCCCCTATGCCTAGTATACTTACGCACACAGTATAACTGAAAGCCTAAACAAGCCTCCATAGTACAGATTATAGCTGAGACAAATACTGGTAGGCTACAGGCAATTATGTTGTAATCCTTTTGCAACGAACTTAAGTTTTAATGAGCTGGCTGCTGGCTGTCCTAGGATGACACTGAATCACGTTATCAGATTACCTAAACAGACACGAGGCATGCATAATGCGAGACAAAACAATGACACTGGACGAGGAAGGTCAATCAGTGCAGTAAGATATGTGATTGATGAGTATAACGCAATATGCTGAGTCATCAGGAAAGCTAAGCCCGAGTCCATTTAGTCCCCGATTGAAAAACTTGGAGTCAGAATCACCAATTTTTTGTCAACGACATTTTAGAAGTTGACAAATGAGCAGGGTTGAAGCCACACGATCGCTATATAAGTAGTTTAAGCACTCCGAGTTAGGCGCGCTAAACAATGTCATAAGCCTAACACTGATTATACGTACCCTCGTGTAAAATCTATTGATTGTAATTTAAAAGCCAACATCAGCCACATATCTACTATCATCATCGTCATCGTCATCATCATCATCATTACCTCAAGAATAGCCACAATGATCACCATCGATATGTCCATTTGACGTCGGACAATAATCGCCTCCATCTTTCCCTCTGGGAATTCGCAAGGCATTTAAAGTCAACCTCAGCCTCTGTTGCCTCTTCTGCCCATCACGTGTAATCTGATTACAAATTATGCAGCGCCTGTAAATATAAACAAATGAACTCACACTCTATTCAGCGAACAGCTAAAGACTAATTGAGTAAGCTTACCTATTCAGCACGCTCGCATATATACATACATCCACTGCACCTACGGGCGTTGGCACCATAGACTGTCGTTTTAATCTCCAGTGTCAGTGCTGCAAGCTTGGGAGTCATCTGATGTGCGCAAACTAATGGCATAACCTTGAGCAGACTATATTATTACTCTTGGAAAGCTCAAAGCTCTGTAATGTGTTCCGCCACTTTGCATAGAATGGCCTGTTATTATAAGTAACAGTTCTGCATATCATCAATCCCGTGCGATTTAACACAGAGTGTCCATATGCGCAGAAGTTTTATTGGCGAATGCACCGGATGTTGTCAGCTGCCTCGACTATTGCAAAACCTTCTCTCAGATGCTGCAAGACAATTTCTAAAAGATTGCTAATGGTTCAGAATTACTTGACAAAGCTGCTGTGCACCTGTAGGACTATTTCAAATTAAGATCATATTATCCATATGCTCCCTGCTGAGGTGTCTAAACCTGGGAGAATGACACTCGCTTAATCATTGAAACTTCGGAGGGATTCAGTTATATATACGTATGCGTGTGTATATATGTATGACATTGTATGTGTGTATGTATGCTTGTAGTATGTGTGTATGCATGCATGCATGCGTGTATATATGTATTAGCCTATGCATGTACGCGTGCATGTGTGCATGCATATACATGCACACATACATACATGAATAGTTTTGCATACATAAGTTACCTCTTGATGTTAACTGATGTTCGATAAGAAGTTCATCTGCAGGCGAATGAAGCCCGAAGAATAGGAGAATCCTTCATCGACGGTCTCTCGTACACACGTAGAACCAACGAAACCGATCGTCCATGACTAATGATAGATTTTGACTAATCTCCTGCTATAATTCATGTCTCGATTTATTTCAGTATAACCTCGTTTGCTGATCGTGAATAACTGACTGGCACTCAATTTCTGATAGGGGTGGGGTGGGGGTGGGGTGGGGGAAATAGCCAAGCGTTATTATGACTCAATTGCAGCATCAACCTGTGGATGACTTATGCGAAAGCCTACGTGGTCCCACTGCTTTTCCCACGGTGTAAACACTCAGAATTATTACGTTGCATAAAATTTTATGAACTGCAGCAGGAAACGCTGATGAAAAGTCAAAAATCGTATTATTACCATCGATTGACCGTGACTACTCCATTTGAAAGCGTGGATATAAAGGTATTTTCCACACAATGCCGTCTTTCTACACATTAGTGGATCACGAAATATTACCAAAAAAATTGGACCATTATGGAATAAGGGGCATGTGCTTGGACTGGCCTAGGGATTAACTAAACAATAGAAGACAATGTGTCTCTTACAACGGCCTGTTAATTGTAACTTGTGGGGTCCCCCATGGCTCTATATTAGGCCCACCATTACTTTTGATATGTTTTGTTAATGACATTTATTTTGCTTCACCTGCACTACAATTCATTATGTTTGCAGACGATGCTAATGCGTTCATGTCTAATAAATCCTTGGATGCCTTGGTCAATAAGCTAAATGAGGAACTAGACAAAGGTGGACAAATGGCTTAATGCAAACAAACTAACGCTGAATACAACTAAAACAAATTATATCCTGTTTAGCTCGTGGAGAAAAACAAAATTAGAGCTTCAGTACCCTAACATTATTAGCATAGGCCTAAATAAACAAAATATGACACAGCCAAATTGTTGGGTGTTCACATAGATGAACTCTTATCTTAGAAGCAACGCGTAACTAGCATCTGCGTGAAACTGGCCAAAAGCATAGGCATAATAGCTCGTATAAGACACTGTTTGCTGATAAAGGTGCTCGTAAATGTACTATGCGATGATATATCCTTATCTTGCTTACTGTAATCTCATCTGGGCATCAACCTACCGCACACGACTTACAGTATTACAGACGCGTGCTGTATGGGTTGTTAGTAATGCGCCGTTCAGAGCACATACAAAACACATTTTTAAAACCTTGATGTATGCCTATTGAAATTATTAACAAACTCGATCCAAGCTGGGATCTTCATGTATAAGTCTCATAGGCAATGCTTTTTTTTCAGCCGGAACGCGTCGGAACGGCGTTCCGGCACCTTTTTTCAGGTACTAAAAATAATTTATTTATTTTAATAATAAAAACAATAATTTAGTTATTTTAATTTTATTTCAGTGTTTTGAACTGTTTTCAGTGTTTATTGACACTCCTCACAACCTCCAATCCCGTTATTCTCGGGATTTTAGCCCGCCCATAATTATTCCGTTCCGGAACCTATTGTTCCGTTCCGGAACCTTTTTCTCCAGAAAAAAAGCACTGCTCATAGGTATTTACTACCGGAAAGCTTTGCAAATTGGTTTTGTAAAAATCACTAGATCCATGGTCATCAAAAGCGTCCCAAAATAAGTAGGCCCCTACCATCAAAGTATCATGCGCATTAGGATCAGACAACACAGCCTCAGAAACTATGGTCCAGTACTCTGGAATTCCCTGCCATTGGAGATCACAAACTTTACAAAAGTGCATCAATTTAAAAACAGATTACGAGGTCATCTGATGGACATGTTTACATCGTAGTGCCTCCTCGTCTCTTGTTTCAAAACTGGAACAGAATAAAAGTTCTGGGAGTTGCATCTAAAGACAGTCGAAAGCGTCCATAAGTTGAATAGCCTGCCTAACGTACTAGATTACTAGACTAAATAATACATTCTTCTTGGCATGTCTTCATCTTTTGGTTATTACCCTGAAACCGGAATCTGGTAAAAGTTCTGAAGGTTGCATAACAAGACAGTTTAGAACTTTAGATTAAAATGCATAAGATGTATTATGTATATCGATAAATTAAATAGCCAATTAAACGTTCTAGACTATTAATAGGAATTATGTACATGCATAGGCCTAGTTAATACCGAACGTTCATGATTATTATGCTACAGATGTTATTAGGAATAAACTCAGCATTGTTAAGCACCACTTCATCATTGGTCTGATATAGCCTGCAGTGTAATAACTAATAAGGGACCCTGACAGCGGAACGGTTTCGTTCCTATGGGTTTTCCTTTTGTCACTGATCGCCTGTAACTTGAAGTTCGTGTTATCATGTAAATTGTGTTATTGTTCAAAGATTGGTGAACAATAAAAGAATTTGATTGATTGATTGATTAAATTTAGCTTCAAGGATAAAGCTTCTAATCAGTTCTGCTCTTGCACCAGCGCAGTGTACACTGTGAATCAGGCCAGGTCATGCAGACAATCCACCGGTCGTCTTCACCTCTCACGTGTCTTAATGCAACTCAAAGCTCGAGGGTACGTACCATACGTATTCTATTTTGTGAAAGGTACGTACGTTTTTTAACGTACCCTATTTTAGGGTACGTAAACAATACAAAGATACGTTGACCACGTCATTGCTCATTATAAGAATGTTCAATTTAATTTAAGCAAACAATCACAACCCAGTAGCCTATACAGCGTAGTACAGAGTTTCCCAAACTGTGGGTCGCGACCCAAAAGTGGGTCGCGAAGCTCTGGCAAGTGGGTCGCCCAATTTTTTAGAGAAAATTTTATTTTTTGCAGCGACACACATTTGGCTGTAATTGGACTTTAACTAGCTGGATTGCAATAAATTGGAAACTGTTTTTACCAAAATTTCCTTTTAATGCTTGAAATTTCGACGTAAATCCACATATTTCGATGCCAATTTACGAAGCAAATTTTAGTACACAATGCTTAATTTAACACAGTGGGTATCGAGACTGCCAAGATATTCACAAGTGGGTCGCGACCCAGAAAAGTTTGGGAACCACTGGCGTAGTAAATTGCTGCAATGCTATATTGTAGGTCTATGTTTATCCAGCATACAATGCACTAATGTCAGTCAGTCGGCTCAGTTCTGCTGCAGCACTTCAAAGTCCAACTCCAAGCAAAAGGTTGAACAGTTGAACAACTGCTACTTGACTTAATGTAGGCCCCACACTAATCTTAAATGCTACTCCCAGAATCTGACTCGGAATCGTCAGTCTCACCGTCAGTTACAGAAATATGCAATCCAGTGACGTGTACCTAGCACTCCTCAGAATGAAAGTACAATTTCCATTAAACTAATTATAACCGAAGAATTTATCGAATTTAATTTACTGCTACGCTACCGGAAGTACCGGTTTCAATTACGCATACTGTTGACGTCAGATTATACGTAGGCTATGGGTCGCCGAGTAAACCATAAATAAAATTTTCGTGTATGATACGTACCATACGCGTACTGTATTTTTTAAAGGTACGTACGTATTTTAACGTATTCTATTTTAGGGTACGCGTACCCTCGAGCTTTGATGCAACTTAATCTTGCATAGAGGCGATTAGTGTCAGCGAATAAACGTTCAATGCACAGTAGTCATGGAGACCATCTTCGACGGAGCACTGAGACAGGCATTTAGGCCTAGCTTGAAATTTATTAGATTTGCTCCTAAATTAATCACAATCGGCTTCTTCCAATTGTTTGGAATTTCGCTCCAGTCATAATCAATTGCTTCATATTACTCATGTTGACCTTGGAATGCGACGCTAATAAGATTTGCTCACAATTCCTCCGATTTGTTTGTAAAAAAAGCGCATTATATCGACTTACTTGAATTGTTCGGATTTGTACCTATTAAACCTCAAAATTCGCTTGTGCTCGGGGGCTCTATCATTTTTCCTGGGAGAATTTACCAATACTCTGCACCCGGATCCATTTCTGTATCAAGATTGGCAGCCAAGCAATATTCACACTTTCCTAGAGGGAGCGTGACACCTTCAATACCGACTTTGATGCGCTTACACCCTTTCCTAGAGGGAGCGTGATCCTCCTAAGCATACCTTCAATACCGACTTCGATGCTAATACACCTCCATAGTGAGTACATGCAAGAGCCATTAGATCGAAACCAACGTTAGCAAAAATTGTGATCTGTGGTCCATTTAGGTGTTAATTATGTTGTTTTAAATATTGTTTTCGTTGTGTTGGCAATTATAGTCTAAATCACAGCCTTACAACGTCCGGTAATCTGAATGATATTTTAGTTTCGTACGACATGATTTTGGTTTCGTATTTAGATGGATATGTAACCATCATGTAACCATGTGGAGAACAAGCAGCATATTGATTAGAACCAAGATGAAATTGTACGAAACTTTTGTCATTCCAGTGCTGCTATAAGGATCTGAGTATTGGTGCCTGCGCAGAGACGATGAGAAGAGATTGCTGGTGGCAGAAATGAGCTGGCTACGCAGAATAGGCCTACTGGACAGAAGCAGAAGAGATAAGATCCGAAATGAGGTGACCAGAGAGGAGCTGGGACAGAGGGAGACAATAGTGGACAAGATCAGAAAAAGCCATGGATGGACAATGTAAAGGAGGATTTGAAGGTACAGGACTTGGACATGAGGGAGGCCGTTGATAAAACGAGGCACAGAACGATGTGGAGACGTTATGTTAAGGTCTCATCGTCGGTGCACACCTGACGGAGGAGAGAAGAAGAAGGTATATAACCATCATTGCGAAGATGGCTGACCTGATTAGGACTTGATTTTTGGTGCTCCATCGGTTAGCCCCTGACGCCATAGACACCGACGCGATTGCAGTTAGGCCTACTACTTAATAATAATAATAAATAATAATAGTAATATATGATAGAAAATACTTACAAGTAGTCAGCGCAAGGATGATGCTTGCATCAAATGACCACTATTATGTCCTTCAAAGTAGCAACGTTCGTCTTTTACGAAATTCAATATATCAAATATGTTTCAAGTCATATCTTACAGAGATATCTAACAATGAATTCGCTGTCCTTTGCACCATTCTGATAAAACAAACCATCGGCAGAAATAAGTCGGCCAATTAGTCGTCGTGGTCGTAATTGCGAAAACGAAGTCATTGGGCCAAGCTTAGTCAATGACCTCAATGACCTCTGACCTCAATGACCTCTGACCTCAATGACCTCTGACTAGAAGCTCGTTATTCAGGGAAAGGGATCAGGATGTTCAGATTTTTATTTCAGATATTGCATTTCTGATCATGCAAATTTATGATCATGCAAATGCATCTCTGCTGCCAACTATCATCTGTGTGTAACTGAGTGGGAAGTCATAAACCTGTAGGACTAGATATTGCAGAATCAACTGCAGAAGCTTTTTTATTTGCGGGGTTTCGGGAAAGTACTGGCTTGAAGAGTCAGCGTAGGCCATGATACGGAACGAGGAGTGGGTGTTAAACCTTAGTTGGAAATTCCCTCCGACTTTGTTGATTTCGTTAATAATCCTTATGACCCGACACTATAATGAATAATATACAATTATATGACATACTGAGATCAGTCCAACAAGTGAGAGACAACTAGAAGAGACTTTAGCATTTGTCTTTGATTGAGCTAAGTTTACCCCATATTGTTCAAACTTAACCAAAGCCAAAAGTCAGAAATCTCGGCCCTGACGGACAGTCAAAACCATACACAATTACACATACATACATACATACATACATACATACATGCATACATACATAGATACATACATACATGCATACATACATACATACATACATACATACATACATACATACATACATACATACATACATACATACATACATACATACATACATACATACATACATACATACATACATATATTCATACATACATACATACATACATACATACATACATACATACATACATACATACATACATACATACGTACATACGTACGTACGTACATATGCGTGCATACATTCACACATATATACATAGTTTTACAGACATACATACATGCGTGCATACAAACATGCATATATACATGCATACATGAATACCTGCATGCATACATACATGCATACATACATGCATAAATATATATACATACACATGAGCGTTGGCACAAGTGGGCTAAGGGCCGACTCGAAAAACCTGGCGATCAGTTGTGGTTTTGTCCCTCCCACTTTCGATTAAATTTTTGCTGTGCCTGTGTCTGTGGTTTGGCTAAATCGTCAGACACCTGCTGTGAAGGAGAGTTAATTAATAGCCTGAAGTCTGGAAAGCCATCAACTCAAACGTGTGAAGTCACCATTTTTATGAAGTTGCGAAGCAATAGCTTTACCAAAATGCATGCATTCATACACACTATACATACATATACATACATATTACACGAATACATATTTACACATATAATATATACATAGCCTACATTCATTCATGTATACATACATGATTACATACATGCATAAATACAAACACACACACATACATACATACATGCATGCATACATGCAAAAATACATACAAAAATACATACAAAAATACATGCATACATATATACATACATACGAACATGAATGTGCATACATACATTTACAAACATACATGCATTCATACATGTATACATACCTACATACATGCATATACATGCATACATACATACATGCATGCATACAAAAATACATGCATTCATACATGCGTACATACGTACATATACAATTATACATGCATGCATACACTGGCGTAAACTTGTCCAAAATATTGGGGGGCATTTGGCTTTAATTTTACACTTGTTGCATTGGTGTACAGTCCATTTCAATTATTGGGGGCACATGCCCCGACTGCCCCTCCCCGCCACCCCGAGTCTAGGCCTATGTATGTAGGCCTATGCATGCATACATCCATATATAATCATAGGCGTAGACTCTGGGGGTGGGCAGCCGGGGCACGTGCTCCCCAATTATTGAGATGGACTGTACATGTACATGTACATCCAATCCAACAAGTGTAAAATTTATAGCAAAATGCCCTCTCCCCAATATTTTGGACAAGTTTACGCCAGTGCATATATGTATGCATGCATAAATACATAAATACATACATACATGCATGCATGCTAATATACTTACATACATACATACATACAAGCATACATACTCACTTGTATGCAGACATCACATAACATAACATAGTTCTTTTTTGTATCTCATCATATGTCATTAGATACAGAAAAATAAAATAAAAACAGATAGCAAGTGCTGTTCGAGCTCAAATAGGTTAGGTACATGTATCAGCCGGATGGGACACAACTGGGATATCCGAAAGGGACTAATGTCCCGCTAAGTAGGAACTCCCAGGTAACATTATCAGAGGCAGTTCATGACGATTCAGGTAAATTAATTATAGCATTGCAAGGAGTCAGCTCAAAAATTCTCAAGTACCAAAACCATTAGGATCATCATTAACACAGTAACAGGTTGAACTTAACTTAAGAGAAGTTCAAAGAGGAGATAAGATAAGAGAAAAAGAAAAGAACAAAGAAAAGAAAAAAGAAAAGAGAACAGGTAAAATGACTTGGAAGAACCTCAGTGCATTTCCGTTAATGGTCCATTAAATACACTCGTAATGATCTTTTAACGGAACACAAAGTTAACAAGCTGTGATCTTCCCAAGGCAGTTTATTCCAAATTACAGGACCCGTGTACTTGATCGAGTGCTTTATATAATTTGTGTGGATACTTACTGAACGGAGGATGTCCTATTAGCCCTGGTATTATGACTTGCGCATCCTTAGTGAACGTGAAACAAATGGTAAAGTCCACCGGAAGGGATTTGTGAAGGAATCTAACATAAAAACCCCAATCTGCAGTTGTTTTATCTACTCAATATTCAGATATCTCGTTTGCCGGAATAGAGAGAAATGTGGGCATTATACTTACTTTTAGTGATTATTCGTACCGTACCGCTCTCTTTTGTAGTTTCGTCAGTCTGTCGATCCAGTCTATAGTATACTTGGATAAGTCGATGCCCAACTCAAATACGACAGATATGGATGATTTAAAGCGTAGTAGAGATTAGTTAATATGTGAGAAGGAAGCCGATGGGAGATCTTAGATATGATAACAACGTTTTTGCAATTTTTGTTCCAATATTGTAAATGTGGACCCTCGATGTGAGATGTTCATCAGTGGGAAGACCTAGGAATTTCGCTGATTTAACTTGTGATATAATTGAGTTATCAATATACAATGAGTAGTTCAAGTGAGGCAGTAGCTTCCTGTAAGATCTGAATAGTACAAAATTTGTATTAAGTAGGTTCAACGAGAGTCGATTGGCTCTAACCCAATCGGCTATAAATGTTAATTCATGATTGGTAACTTTGAATAAACCCTCGAGCGGCCTGTGGGATAGGAAAATGTTATCGTCATCAGCAAACAATATGAGGCTCAGTTTTGACGAGGCGTTAGGAAGGTCACTGATAGAAATTAAAAAATAAATTTGATCCCTGAAAGAAGCCATATTTTACTGTTTTACATTTAGATGTAGTACCATTACAAACAGCGCTCTGGAGTCTTTGATCGAGATGATTCTTAAACCAATTGAGTTGCTTACCTCTGACCCCGTAATTTTCTAGTTTGCTAAGGAGTATAGCATTGTCCACCGTATCAAAAGCCTTAGCTAAATGAATAAATATTCCTAGTGAGAATTCGTTGTTATCACTGGCCAGTGAGATTTCATCCTGCAGATTAATCAACGACATATAGGCTAGCAGTAGAGTGACCAGACTGGAAAGATTTACTATCAAAAGGGCGACTTCGAAAGGGCGACCATCAAAAGGGCGCGTTCAAAAAGGCGCCGCTCATAAAGGCGCGTGTTTAAAAGGGCGCTGATCAAAAGAGCGCGCTATTAAAAGGGCGACAATCGAAAAGGCGAGAAAGTTCGCAGTTGGAAGAGGCATAGAGTTTTAAACATAAAATTTGGAACCAACTAGGGGATTCAGTCAACTACTTGGAGCTTCTCATCCCACTATTTGGAAGTTCATAGACAGTTTGAAGAAAGAACAGAGTCTCAACGAAATGAAGTTGGAGCAATTCGTTTCGAGGTAACATCGCTCGCATGGAAGGGAAATCTACAGGGAAGTTGACAAACGTATCAAGACCATAGTTGAAGATTATGGCAACAGAACAAACATGGAGTATCTCAGAGGGATCGCTCATGACCTCAGCCTCAACATTTGAAAAACAGACGTTATCTCTAAAGACAGTAGTAATAACTATGGAAATATCAATAAATAACGTTGGTCTAACATTTGAAAAACAGACATTGTTATTGTTATTATCATCTCTAAATACAGTAGTAATAACTATGGAAATATCAATAAAATTACGTAGGATTAACATTTGAAGAACAGATTTTAAACCTATTGTTTGCCTTTTCGATTGTCGCCCTTTTAATAGCGCGCTCTTTTGATCGGCGCCCTTTTAAACACGCGCCTTTATGAGCGGCGCCTTTTTGAACGCGCCCTTTTGATGGTCGCCCTTTCGAAGTCGCCCTTTTGATAGGATACCGACTGGAAACCGGGCTGTAAAGGATAAAGGAAGTTGTTTTGATTAATATAGCTATAGAGTATAGAACCTAACGTACATTAATTTTTCCAAGGGTTTTGCAAACTATGGAAGAATTGATATAGGGCGATAGTTTGAGGCTTCCGCACGATTGCCCTGTTTGAATATGGTTATAATCTTGGCCAGTGCTTTTTTCTGGAAAAAAGGTTCCAGAACGGAACAATAGGTTCCGGAACGGAATAATTTTGGGCAGACTAAAATCCCGAGAAAAACGGGATTGGGGGGTTGGGAGGGGTCTCAATAAACACTGAAAACAGTTCAAAACACTGAAATTAAATTAAAATAACTAAATTATTATTTTATTATTAAAATAAATAAATTATTATTTAGTAGCTGAAAAAACGTGCCGGAACGCCGTTTCGGTTGAAAAAAGCACTGATCTTGGCCATTTTTAGTGCTAGAGGTACTATTCCAGTCGTAAAGTAGGCCTATATACATACATAATTATATACATGCATAGACTATAATGATAAAACATACACAGACTGTGCGATGAATCAACGGGGAAGTGTCATTTTCCCATTTCATTGAGCACATGATATATTGTGTTACTGTGTGAATCTTTGTGCTATTTGACTCTTTGGCGTAGACTTGAACGGTCTTTCTGCATGGTAATAGATTTGACTAAAACTGAAATTGTCTATTTAGTTGTTTAGAAACTAAGTCTTTATATATTATGGTACTCTACCATCATCAATCTGTCAGCAAATTATACAAATCATAATAACAATCAGCTTAGGGTTATGCAGGCATGCCTGCATGAAGAATCCTAAACTGATTGTTCAACGCCATGTCTAGTAGTCTACACCACGTTGTCCGGAATCGAATCCCCCGCCTGCTGGGACTTTGTTTAGAAGACGCCTCTTCGTTGTTTACTCTTCAGCTGACAACTCCTACACAACATTGTTAAATTTTTTTTAAACTGCAATTTGAAATTTATATAGCGCCTAATCTGAAATTTTATAGCGCCGCTTCACCAGAAGCTAAACAGAGACGCTAATTTCGTTAGCCTAAACGACGCTGTTGGCTCTGTCCCGGCATACTTCGGGGAGCTCTGTGTTCCAGTTTTAAGTCAACCTTGTCGGCGATCGTTGCGCTCTGCTAGCCGTGGAGATGTGCAGGTGCCGCGCTTCCGTACTTTAACTTTAGCTAATCGTGATTCTCATGTATTGGACCATCTCCGTGGAACAGTCTTCCATTGCATTGAAGCACTGTTGCACTCGACCCTATGCAGCAAACATTCTCAAACTGTCTTACAACGCACTTGTTCAGATCAGTCAGATAGCCGCGTGTGCAGTGCTTTGTGAGGTACTTAAAAGGCGCTATACTAAGTATCGTGATACATATATGCATACATACATACATGCATATATAATTACATACGTACATGCATGCATAAATACATACATACATACATACATACATACATACATACATACATACATACATACATACATACATACATACATACATACATACATACATACATACATACATACATACATACATACATACATCAGTGGTGTAGTGGGGCGGGAACGCGGGGGAACGCCGTTCCCGCACTTTTTTCCATACTTACCTACCAAAGATTGCACTTTTTGCTACAGTTGCTACTTCAATTTCCAGGCGTTCCCCCACTTCATTTTTTAGGACTACACCACTGACATACAT
Organism: Allolobophora icterica; assembly: GCA_963556255.1. NCBI lineage: Eukaryota > Metazoa > Annelida > Clitellata > Crassiclitellata > Lumbricidae > Allolobophora > Allolobophora icterica. Next base: position 70,485,863 of record OY744602.1, on the reverse strand, counting down.
ACATACATACATACATACATACATACATACATACATACATACATACATACATACATACATACATACATACATACATACATACATACATACATACATACATACAAACATACATACATACATACATACATACATACATACATACATGCATACATACATACATACATACATACATACATACATACATACATACATACATACATACATACATACATACATGTTAAAGTCATTAAGAAGAGAAAGTTAAAAAATTAGTCTACAGTGACGAGATAATGAAAAGGGGAATAACAAACTGACAGAAACAGATGACCAGCGTGCAATCGGAACTGATGAAGTAACGGAGGCGTATACACTTGTTAACCCTCTAGGGTTTATAACACCAACCATATATAGTTCCTTCTGCACGACAGCACCTTAGCTTAGAATCAGGACATAAATTATTGGACTTTATACGACATGCCTGGCTCTCAGACTCAGTACGAAATCTAAGTCAAAGGAATATCTGTCATCTTCAAAGACCCTCCTTCATTGCAGACAGGTCTACGATATGTAGAGTTAGTGTACGTTGGGTCGTACATCTGGTCTTGCAACGGCCCCGGCAACTTAATCATTCTAAAGGCTACGGAGGTTAGCAAGTATCGTCACGTACGTATACTAGCCTGCCTTTAGGCCTGCTGTTTGTCGCAGAAGAGCCGACTTACAGAAATGTCCTACTGATAACACTCGTCAAAGTTCCGGTCCCAAAAGCTTAACAACACGTAGGCCCTGATGCAGTGTTTAAGCATCAACCGAATCCTCAGAATCTTTTCTCAGAGAAATCAACCTAGACAACCTCACCTTAGCTTATTACTTGCTCCATCACCACATATCATCCATCAATGCTGCGCTATTTGGCGTCCAGCGAGGTTCTACCCCAGGGCCCTTGCTGTTCATTCTTTATACCTATGCGCTGTCAGCCATTGCCCCTAGTCATTGCATACAAATCCACCTTTACGCAGATGATACCCAACTTTATATGCATTTCCGGATAAATGATATATCGCAGATGCTACAAAGATGCATGCGAGTATGCAAAGGATTCTGTCTGTGTGTCTAAAAACTCAACCCTGACAAATATATGCTCATCTGGTTTGAATGTTCCTCTAAGTTTCTACAGTGTGCAGAACTTTCACCCTATACTTCACCCTCACTGCTCTCGTCCCTCTATTGCTCCGAAGATTTGGAGTGATGCTTGACTTGACACTCTTCCTCCGAAACCTCATATAGCTGCAGCTTCTCGAACTTGATTGTTTCGCCTCAGAAAGATACAACAGCCCTCGCTCTACTCGTATATATATAGAGCTCAAAACATCTTCACTGAGAGCACTGATATTGTGGCGAAAATAACGACCGCTTGGCCGGCTCATCGGTCGACAACTCTTCGACGCCGGTTGGGTACGGGGGGGGGGTCGTTCCTCAGCCTCGCTTCTGGTACACGACTGGGATTCTCCCTGTCCGTGGCGGGTCCGGATTCCGTGGACTACCAGAAACCTTCGATGAAAACGTTCAGCCACATCCATGCACGACCAATTTATTTCAGCATCATCGACATCAATGGCGATCTTAGGATCCCTTATATTAGCTGCGCTCCACTTGTTCGGACCGATGACGACGAACATAGGCGCCGACTTTTGCTTTTGTCTCTGGGTGCCAGTCAGGGGCGGATCCAGAAGGTTTATCAAAGTTTTAAAGGACCAACGGAACTTTTTTAGGAAATCATCTCCGAAAAAAAACTGAAGACCTTTTTTTAGTCATCCGTGTGTAAACATAAGAAAATTTTAAATGGGGGGCCATGGCCGGATCTGGTGCCAGTGCATATTTTAAGGTAATTCTCTCCTAAAATTTTACGACTTTTTTTTAGGAATTCATCCCCCGAAAAAATGTGACGACTTTTTTTAGGAATACCCCAAAATATTGAATTTAAGGTCCGAATTCTTCTGGGTGCCAGGCCCCCACTGAACTTTTTCTCTGGGTGCATTGGCATCCAAGGCCCCCAAGAAGTCGGCGCCTATGATTCGACGAACTAGATCTTCAGTAGCTTCCGAACTTTCCACTTGAGGCGTCCGACTCCGATGCGTCCCTTTTCTCTCGTCCCTCCGCCTTATATATCCTCCGGCGGGAGGAGGGGGACTCTACAGGGGTACTCTACAGGGGTCCGAGAGGAGACTCTGCGGTGGGACTCTACAGGGGGACTTTACAGCCTTACAGAGGGACACAGAGGGGACTCTACGGAGGACCGAGATGGACTCTACGGGTGAACCGAGGAGACTCCACAGAGGTCTCTACAAGGGGACCCAGGGTGGACCTGAATTTCGCTACAATATTCTGACCAGACTCGACTACTACAACTCTATACTGTATGCTTTCCTTGACTGCACACTGCTTCCTTTACCTAGAATAATGCAAGATTGTGTCCTGGACTCTCGTACCGAGACCATATCGCACCTGCTCTTCGTTGTCTACGCTAGCTTCTTGTACCTGAGATTATCCGCTTCAAGATGTCACTTCTCGTGCACAGGGAACGTACACTTCATCTACGTCTCACTTATATCCCGTGGTTATACACTCTGTAGGTCTGCCATAAGTCGATTCTCTCTTGGGTCAGCATCTGCTGGAAAGTAAGCTGTGTCTTACGCATACACAGACGTTCATTCACAGTTGCTGGTCCCTCCATCTGAAACTCTTACCTCCTAACGTTCGAATCGTAACTCTACAACCGAGATTGTCCTTCGACGTAAACCGAAAACTTCCCTCTTGCAGTCTCTTTACGGTATCAAAAATATTTTCTATGCTTCAACGTGCACTTCTGGACTTTGTAGTGAGTGTATATCGAATCAGACTGTGCATTCTATTCTGTTGTATAATCGTCCCTCATGCACTTCAATCGCGTGAAAAATGTGTGTATCACAGTGCCACACGGTCCCCCCTTTCCCCCTTCCATCTGGACGTGCTCTACCTTTCTCGGGCGCTCTCGTCCATCCTATAATGCAGCATCGAAGGCCAGGAAAGTCTTAACAGAGGACGAATGACACACGATGCGTCTAGAAACTCCAGGGAGAAAATAATATTCTGAGTCGATATTTCAGCGAGTTTCCTGCAACAGGGTCTGAATTCCAATCTTAGTCAAGTGTGTGGCTAAAGAAGTAAGGCTAGTAATCTATTTCATGCAACTCACAGGCCCGGTTCTAGACATTTGGCGGCCCTGGGCAAATCGGCGAAAGCGGCGGCCCTAGGCAAACCGGCGGTGCTAAGCACAAAAAAGTTGATGACCTTTTTTTAGTCATTCACCTCTTTTTACGAATAATACATTAAATAATTTTTGAAAAATGGAAAATTGGCGGCCCCTAAAAATCGGCGGCCATGGGCGGCTGCCCAGTTGCCCATACGGACGAACCGGGCCTGGCAACTCATACTGATTCTGTAAAGCAATAGACATACACTAGCAAAGCGTTACTATAGACCTGGCTATCTCATAGCAAAATGAACCTGCGCAGGCATGTATTGTGCTTTCCCACTGTTTCCCATCACGGCGCACAACACGAAGTCTAATAAGCATATAAGTCGACGCTGAGAAAGAATTAGATTTTATTTGTGTTATCAATGGCTTTGACTGGAAGCGATGCAACTACCATGGTCCACACTCCTAAACATGCGGTTAAAGGTACTTCTCCCACTTGATAAGGTTACCGTACTCAACATTTATGGTAGTTGCGAATAGAAGCGTAGGCCTGTGGACCCCCATCATTTGTGCTGTGAATACTATTCGTATTGATGACAGATATTAAAACATAGTCAACACCTGTGGTCCGTTGTTACCTGCGTTTGTGTACTTTTGATATGCTCCGTACAAAACTAGACCAAACCCTACTTTTAATGGTAATGTTTTTCATTAAAAGTGCAGGCGCACAAACATACGTGGACCATGATAATTTCTTTTGTATTTCAATGTTACCAGATCAAACCTCTTTTCTACCTAAGTTTTTAAAGCTGCTGAACATTAACAAGTGGAACCTATGTAACAGTACCATCCAATGCGCTGTATAACTGTTGAATCGGGCCATATTCTCCTCCAGTGAACGATATATATATATAATATATATAATATATATATATATATATTCGCTTAGTTCTTTTGTTGATTTTACTCAATTCTCTATGCTGGGTACAATAAATTGCTTTGAATTGAATTGCTTTAAATATATCTGGCAATATCTGTTTAATAATCTCTTTCAAATGTCCAATTATACAGAGGTTGTCAAGCAATAGCTATGCAAGTGTTGTGACAATGACTTAAAGCTAGTGACTCGAAGGCTCTAAAGTAGCCACAGTGACAAGTTTGTCCTCTGTTTTAGGCTGTAGCCATCTACCTCGTGTTTGGCGTGGAGCCAGTTGCAAAACACCGAGCCAGGCGGCGGCGGCGGCGGTGGCTCTTTGAGGCGCGGATTCAATATACGAAACGCCTAGATTTCGCTGATGAATACGTTCGACCCTGAAGACGTCTGTCGAACATTTTTGACGCTTTCGATTGATGCGATACAGAAACTATATACGCACGAGACATCGATGACGAACGACTGTTTTGTGTTGGCCTACTCTCCGAAACATTGATCATATATGATTTTTAAGGATCTCTCCCTTGAACAGTTTCAATTCTGCAGGAGACTCGTCTGTCTGTTTTAGATGCATATATGTACTCGTTTATAGGTGGCCTGTTCAAAGAGCTGTTCAACGCCTATAGAGTGTTAGAGTCGTATACTGCAAAAGAGAAGGTGTGGATGGATCGAAGGCACTCTACCTTCGGGCTAGTTTTCGCGCTCAGTGGCTCGGGGTATGGCACAGCTACAGTTCTGTCATCCAATCTCACAATAATCTAACACTTACTTTGTTATTGGAATCTGCCTATATATAGTTTTATACACATATATACTATACTATATATAGTTTTATACGTGTGTGTATATACTGATTTGCGTGGAGTGACTGATTTATGGCTGAACATAACGATCTACCCTATCTCAGCGCGTGTCCGATTGACATAGAACATTTTGCCAACTAGTTTAATCACAACAGTTCGCAGTTTTGCCTTAGTCTCTTTTCTAATCTTGTTCTGTTTGAAGAAAAGCCTTGGCCATTTGTGTAGGAAGACCAAATCCCTCCTGTATCTACAGACATGACATTTCACATTCAGCTATCACGGAGAGTCGCTAAGCGGAGTTGGAGTAATTTAAATTCTATTAGGTTATTTGCAACTGTTGGCAACTCTGGAAATTATTGGCACAGCCTACTATGACCACTGTTTCTTAGGCAATAGGCCCTAATGATAGCTTTCTTTTCTCTCTTACTTCTGTCACGTGGACATTTCGAACCTTTGCGCTGTTGGCCCTAAGCGTACATGTAGGCTATTGTAATCCTTACAATATATTCGTCCTTAAAATGTGTTCATCCTTAGAATGTATTCAGCGCCACACAAAAGCTACATTAGGGGAACCTGCTTAATCACTGACGCCATATATTCAAAATTAAGAGCCAGTTTGATTGGCTATTCTATGTATGCGATGGTTGAAACGCCACTGAGGAGAAATTGGCCATCTACAATAGGCCTACATAGCCTTGTGGCTCTAGGGGGCAGAAGTGGTGCAGCTTAAAGATTCGGTAAGGTTGGAGGGGCTGCCAAGAAAGCACTTATCAAATGAAATTCATTATAAACAAATAGCCAACGTGAAACTGCTGTGCCTGTAACAGATTTCATAACCATTTTGTAACATTCTCTTGCCTTTGCTGAGCTGTTGAACTTTAGTTTCTCTGTAGCAACGGCACGCAAACAGACTGGCAGGCATACGTTTATTTTCTACTGTGTTTGAAACTTAAAATCATATTTCCATGTTTGGTGGGATGACATGAAGGCTTGATGGAGGAGGTGGCTACCTTTAGTGGATCACAGAGAGCATTAGAAAGCTCTCCAGAGAAGTGAACGGACAAACAAAGAAAAAGATGAAAAACTAAGCATACTTTTTACAGAAGATCGTTATATTGATTATTGCCTAAGATATCGTGCTTCTCGATGTTGTTTCTGTGTACACTTTACTAAACGAAAGAATTGCCGCGTGGAGCCTTGTTGGCTATAATGGTGGCGCCTAGTGCGGCAGATAAGCTTACTCGCTTGCATTCAGAGCAAATGAAGTTGAGCATGACCGGGCCTCATTAGTGTTCTTTTTAGATGGACAACAACCAATGCAACAGCAACCGTTCATAATTCAGATGTCAAACCAGAGGTCTGGGTTCAGTTCCCTCTCGGGCAGAAAGATGTTTTGAGATTTAGGGCCCATGCTCAACCTGAATCCCTTTTGTGAACTCATCTATAGAGTCAGGTGAGAATTTTCGGGGGAGGAGGATTAGCGGGTTCAACCCTCCTTATTTTTTCTTAGAACCCCACAGTCAAGTCTTAATTGCACACCCAAGGGGGGATCGTTTCCAACCCCTCAGTTGTGCTAGTGTGATTTAGCATTATTTCATTTGACTCTGAGTCTCTGCAAAAGAGAAGAAATTTCCATGCTTTCTATTGCATTTCTGAATTTTCTCAACAAAGATATTGATTTTGATTCGAATCTGACTTGCAAACCTGCTAGCGTTGAAATCTGCTGCTTTCAAATTTCGTCGACATCAGTTTGCAAAATACGGATAAAATATTCAACTCCACGTGGATCAAAGTCTAACCCCCCAGTCTTTTTTCTACAGCTCTCACACTGTTGTATAGAGTTAGCCTCTGACCGTACACTCTCGGCAGGATGATCAGACAACAAGGGAATGGGCTGGCCACCCGTCCTAACGAGGCTAAGAAAATTAAGACCGTTAAAACTTCACACAAAGATTAATAAAAAAAAACTAAAATAATATAACTTAAGTGAAAACTTGTAAAAGCGCAACTTCTAGAAAAAGCGCACCAGTATCGCTCCCTGCTATCGTGTCTGGAGCGACACGACAGCATGGAGGACCTACTCCTCTATATAAGTGATAACGTTACGTGCTGGTATGTTAAATAGGAAATACGCGTTTTCTGATTGTTGGCATTGTGTGTGCGCTATGCAGAGTTGTAGAAACTGTTCTACACAGCTGTTACAACAGCGGGCTCTAAATTTGGTTAATCATCTTCGTCCATGGCTCGCCACATCAATCTCTCAATGCAGCAGCGTTGCCATTCCACCACTGCAACATCGGTGGAAATATAGCAGCACGTGCTCATGTAGTGCCTGAATGGCAGTCTTGGCAGATAAGGTTATAGCAAGCGCTAACTGTGAATACATTACATATCAATTCTCCTACCATTCAATTCTACGTTTGCAACAACGCCGTAAATCTAGCGCGATCAAAGTCGTCCACTTGCAAATTTCAGTCCAGCACCAACAGGTGCACATGTCTTGGTTGCATTAGACATATTCAATGTATGTTTGTGTAATACAGTAAAGTTAATATGAAGTGAAATTGTATCTTTATAAACATGGGACCCCATTAGGAAAACTTCACATAGTACGCCTAGTGGAATCAATTGGTCCCCGTTTGGTTTCCACCTCTTGATACCTTTATTGTAAAATGTTGCCTGTGATTATCACACGATGACATTGGGGCTCAATAAAAGTTCTACGAATCACTTTTTCGTCACTTATTCGCAGTCACAAAACGCCGTTCAAGTGGTCCAGCCTCTCCTCCCTCCTTCGGTCGTCGATCTACGCTTAAATGACCCTCCCCCCATTCAGCCATAGCAACGCGTTTTCTGATGAATGTGGTCCACAAGCAGCCCTTTTCCCTTTGTCACTTCCCAAATGCTTCCGCTTCCGCTCATTAGAACTACCTCCCGGAAGCGTTCCCTCCACCTGTCACGTGACCTCTGCTAGGAATTTCAATCGGTGCAAATAGCCAATGAGCTGTTTTACTCTGAACTCCTTGGCACCGTATCTTCTGGAAAGGATGCTGATCCTACAGTGCACGTCTTCTCTTTGGCCGGCGCTCATTCACAGTTGCTGGTCACTCCATCTGGAACTATCTACCATTCTACCTCCTCATGCTAGAAACTCCCTCACCAAGACTCTCTGTCATTGTTAAATGTAAACACAGCTCCTCCAATCTGTTTATGGCTGATATTTCCTGGTGCCCATGGTTTCATTGTGCACTCCTTAACTTTACAACGGAAGGAGCATGATCACATTTCAGTTATATGGCATTGTAGTTGTATCATTGTATGGAAGAAATGGATGATCAGATTGCGCTACAAAGTTGTTGCGCAAACAGTCTGCAAGTTTTAACAAATCGGTGTAACACGAATAACTGGTTATAGAAAACGTCACAGTCTACTCATCGCATACGTTTATCTATGGTAAAAAATGAAAAGCACTGTGAAAAAAGAATGATGGCAGTGCGGAAGGCATGAGATGGAAAGAGTTGCTTCAGAGTGGATGAGTCCAATATCAGAAAAGGAATATGCCAATAGAGAGGATTTCATAAGCGAGTATAGATAAATGGCTGCGCAATGCATTAATACAAGGGAGTTCATATTACTATATGCTATATGTATTGCTTCTCAGTATCATGTTAATTTACAGGGTGCAGAATTACACGAACTGCTTAAATTTAGATTTAAAATAAATTAAAATAAATTTGAATATAAATTAAATATGCTTCAACCAATTACACAGACGCGCATAGTTACACGTAACTGCCTAAATATAATTATATGCTTCGTTCAATTACATAGAAGCACATAATTACACGTAGCTCCTAAATATAATTATAAGCTTCATCCAATTACATGGGAGTGCATAATTACACGTAACTCCTAAATATAATTATAAGCTTCATCCAATTACATGGGAGTGCATAATTACACGTAACTCCTAAATATAATTATATGCTTCGTTCAATTACATAGAAGCACATAATTACACGTAGCTCCTAAATATAATTATAAGCTTCATCCAATTACATGGGAGTGCATAATTACACGTAACTCCTAAATATAATTATAAGCTTCATTCAATTACATAGAAGCACATAATTACACGTAGCTCCTAAATATAATTATAAGCTTCATCCAATTACATGGGAGTGCATAATTACACGTAACTCCTAAATATAATTATAAGCTTCATCCAATTACATGGGAGTGCATAATTACACGTAACTGCCTAAATATAATTATATGCTTCATCCAATTACACAGGAGTGCATAATTACAAGTAACTCCTAAATATAATTATGTTCATATTCATTCAATTACCCAGGAGTACATAGTTACACGTAACTCCTAAATGTAATTATCTGCTTCATCCAATTACACAGGAGTGCATAATTACTGCAAAGTAACTGCCTTTGAATATAATTATCTACATCATCCAATTACACAGAAGCAGGGGCGTCTATCCCCCCTAAGTCATTGGAACAACTTCCCATTTCCCCCTCTTCTTCCCACTCCCCTTCCTTCCCCCTAAAATGGTGGCACACGCACTGACAGATTCCCCCTATTTCTTGGATGGAGAATTTGCTCCAAGGTTTCTATGGTGTAGACGCCCCTACACAGAAGTATATAGTTATTCTGAGCTGAGAATTACGCGCAGCTGTTGCGTAAATCATCGTAGAAGTAGTTCTTTACTTACCACGCTATATAAATTGCAGTTATACAATTACAATAAATACATCTGTTTCATCTTAATTAAACAGGATTGTATAAGTTTACTGAGCTGCCTAATTATAGCTAATTACAATGAGTGCATATAATTACATGCAAAGCCAACGTGCCTAAATAAAGCTGTTTACGTCTAATTACCTAGGAGTGTGCGATCATTTGCGAGTGGATGGTGAGCAGTTCCATTTCATTATGCAGCTCGTGTTTGGACAAAACAATGATACATGGACGAAAGAGCGATATTATGTAACTCGCACACACCAGTTGAACCACAGATGAACGGAACATTGCTCTCTCTCTCTCTCTCTCTCTCTCTCTCTCTCTCTCTCTCTCTCTCTCTCTCTCTCTCTCTCTCTCTCTCTCTCTCTCTCTCTCTCTCTCTCTCTCTCTCTCTCTCTCTCTCTCTATCTCTCTCTCTCTCTCTCTCTGCGTCTTTCTGGCTCTGCCTGTGACACTCTGTCACTGTCTATCGCTCTCTCTAGTTGCATTGCTGTTAATCTCTCTGTGTATCTCTTTGTTAGTCTCTCTGTATGTCTGTGTCTGTTTATGCCTAGTTGTATCTGTCGCCCTCTCTGCCTTCCTTCATCCCTGTCTGTCTGTCTATCTGTCTGTCTGTATGTCTGTCTGTCTGTCTGTGCCTGTGTCTGTGTCTCTCTGTCTGTCTGTCTGTCTGTCTGTCTGTCTGTCTGTCTGTCTGTCTGTCTGTCTGTCTGTCTGTCTGTCTCTTTCTCTCTCTCTCTCTCTCTCAGGATGCAGCGACGATGAGGCCTCGATCCTCCTCGTAGTATACGAACCAGCCCACCACCTCCACCTCCACCACCACCACCACACGCACGCACGCATACACCATTAATTACACGCAGTCTGTGTATATCGTAAGCCGAAGGGAGGGCGGCCTCTCGCTGTCCCGGCCGGAGCTGGTTTCCGATTCGGTCTGCGTACTCAGGGACTCGGGGCGGCCAGCGCGCAGTCCCATTAATTTCCCGTCACATGCTGCGATAATACATTGCAACGCGACAAACGACACAAACCGTGGCCTGTCACGTTGAAAAATTGTTTTCAGTTTGAACGCATCCATCTCTCGCGCAAGAGAGTCGCCCCCAGTCGAGGAAAAACTGCAGATATATTTACATACACATAAATATACACATATGCACGCATATGTCAGTACACGGAGAGTCGGTGTGGTGTAACTCGGCTCACATATGAGAAATGAAGCGGCCTCTGCTCTCTGCCTCTCTGTCTGTCTGTCTATGGGTCTCTGTCTCTCCATCTCTTTCTCTGTCCGTCTCTTTTTCTGTGTCCGTCTGTCGCTCGCCGATGCATTATACGATCGGAATTTTTCTTTTAAAATAATAGAATTTCCATTTTGCATTATATGAACATCTGCGCTGCGTTTTAAAAACATCCTATACGCCTCGATATGCCTACGTCCGATCCTATGACGAAATTGTTGCTAATTCTGTTCCATTATGTTAAATTATTATCATAGGCCTAAGTCGCCAGATATATTCATAAAGCGGACACTAGATCAATCATTTACGCGCTGTAAGCGTCTGACTAATGCCTACTATTTCGTTATGCGGGCTGTTGGGTGCAGAAGAAGAGGGTATACTTGCGACTTGCGAGTTAGGCCATCGCTACCTCTGCATCCCCCATAAGGGTGCACGTCCAACCGTTACCTACTGCAGCTACACCTGCTGAGCGTTTTGTGCGGTAGCAACAGGCGATATATGACTTGTGTAGCTAATTGTTTAATTACATATAGGTGACCAGTAGAAGACGATCAGCCCACTGAGCCACCCCGAAAAGGCAGTGTTAACGACTTTATTTTCTTAGCCTCGGCGTATGATGGCTGATGGTCATTCCCCTCTCTCACGCTCTTCTTCCCACCGACAGTGCGTGCGCTGGTATTTAACTCATTCTACGGCTGAGTTCGCTAGGGGCGCCAGTGGAGCAGAAATCTCGAAACACCCTTCTGCCCTGCAGTGGGTATTGAACCCAAGACCCCTGGATTGACAGTCCACCACGCTAACCAGTAGACTATCACGTGACCCTATATGTCATTGATGGGCCCAATATTTTTGGGTTAGCGCACCCACGACTTGCAAACGTTTTATATGCAAGGACCTGTACGCTAGAGTTAGACGGCTAGAGGTCTACACTAGGCCTATATACATGCCGGTCCTAGATTACAGACCATAGTACGATAGGTCTCTGCGTGTTCCAAACTGTCTGGGTTGACCGACGAGTAGCTTAACTGCCAGAGTGCATTCCGGGTGCTGCACGGTTCGTTCGTTCGTTCGTTCAAAAGCGAAACATAATTCGGCGATTTGATTCGGCGATTTAATGATTCGATTCGATTCGGCATCACTCTGAAAGTCGTAAACAAGACTTTGTGCTGAACAACAATCGCTGGACAAGTAGGCTCCTGATCAGTGAACGACGTCCATCGCATTTTTAATAAAACAATATTGTAACTAGTATTATTTGTGCATATATATATATATATATATAATATATATATGAATGTATGTATATCTTATTCTTTCTTCTTTATCTGTCTTTTGTCAGGTATGTGCCGACGACGAAGTTTGAAGATGTCTCCACTTAATTCCCTCTGTCTCCGGCAGATGTTGACGCAGTTCTCATGTCAACTCGTCGCGTCAAGGGGTCCACCCTCATATCATCCCTTCAAGACTTCATCTGTCCTCCGCGACTCCACTTTCCCTCCTCTTTCCCTCCACTTGGTTAGGCCCTATGCATAGATGTGCATATTCGCGAATTCCAGTCTTGGCTTTGGACTAGACTCACCCTAGAGTTTGGTTCTACACGACGATGTTCTTAGCAGCGACTATCGACCGATGCTTTGTGCATTATTTCATTGACACTGTAGAAGTTCTCAGATTAGGTCTCTTGTGACCTTGATAAAGTTTGTTAGTCACTTTCAAATCTATTAATTCATCGCCAAATCCATTTGAATTCTTGTCGTTGGAGTACAAGCCAACGTCCTGGTGGCTCCAGGGAAGTTGCTTGTCTCCGCTCTGCATCGCTTAATTAAATCCATGGCTTCCGTTATCACATGATCCTGGCAATCACAGTCGACCATGCAGCCGCCAGTCGCCATTGAAAGAAAGTAAAACACATTGACGCCGTACATACGTATTACCCGTGCAAACTTATATACATGGACAATATCTATGTACATGCTTAAACTAAACCACATACGCAGATATTGTAATTGCAATTAGTAACTTCTATTGCGCCGGTGTCTAATGCGCAAGGCTTCAACCGATGGCACACTAAAACCAAGCCGTAATCAGGTCAATATCAAGAAGAGAAGATCAGTCCGTAAGACAGAGAGGCAGCCTGTGGTGGATAAGCAATTTTGAACAGGGAAGTTTTAAGTTGGCAAGCGACTGGGCAAAGCAAAGAGACACAGAGAAAGAGTTCCAAAAAGTAGGTCCAGCAATCGAAGTTTACATAGACTACACGTAGGCCCCTAGCACATGCGCCTCGCCTCCCGAAGTTGGCTTATCTCGGGCTAGCACGGTCCGTACACGGTGACCATAAATGGCGTGGCGCCTATTCAAACGGGCAGCGGTGGTGAATGATCTCACCCGATCAATTCATTAAAGAATGAGAAGGGTCGAGGCCTTCCGGTCGCTGTATAAAATCGTGTACATTAACATTTATTTGTTAAATGCATGATTCAACATGATTTGTGTAGAGTTTATGTGTAGGTCTAAATGCAATTACGTATATGTATACTTTATGTGTATATGTATGTATATATACATAATATATATATATATTTATATAGGGTGTCCCTATTAGCGGGATTTCCATCCGTTCTGGGCCTTCCCTTTGTCAGCGTTTTCTTGTAACATACCAATGTTGAATTGATGTATGTTATATCATTGCAATAAAAAAATTGATTGATTGATTGATTGATTGATTGATATATAAGCACTCAGTTAGATAAATATAGGCCCCATGCATGCATGCATGCACGCCTAGAAATTATACGCATATGTACGTACAATGTCGTTCATACACAGACATACACACGCGCATGCATGCACACATGCACATATCTCTCTCGCATACAGGGACGGACTTGGACCTCTACTTTGTCATCTCTGGACAACACTTCTGACACGACGCAGCGATCGTGAATAAGTTGGTGCCTTGCGCTTAGCTTTTAATGTGCTTTTAAAAAATGTAGAGATTACGATTACGATTAGTCTACATGAGTTCCACAACAACCATACGACGCAGGGACGTCTTCGCTTTTTACCGACGGGAACAGCTCGAGCCTTCAATCCATAATTGAAGGCTCTGGACAGCAGACTGGACTGCTAATGATCAGTAAATCCCCTAATGATTTATACATTATCGGCGTTTTTTCGAAGAGCACTGTTGGCTATTTTGATCAACAGATCCTTTCCATATTTCTTTCAAAGTTTCCTTTCTCTTCGTTTTGTATATATATTTTCAATTTTCAAATTTGTTCTAACATTCATCTATTAGGGGGACCCTTCCTAGTGGGATTGTATCCCTTCTGGGTCTCCCTTTGTGTCCCTTAACTTCACACTAATGTGCTATATACTTACTTGGATTTGCTCTATTATTTTCATTGATGTTATTTAAACTTAATTAACTAGTTAACTATTGTGCGATTCGTCAATGTGCTTGTAGATGTGTGTCCAAATTAGTGGTGTAACCTGTTGTACAATATTTTTGGGACCAATAAAAAAGAAAAAAAAGAAAAAAAGTGGGCGCTAAAGAAATTACCAGATTATACAATAGGCCTACGCTATCCGTCACATAATCCGTTGTTGAAATTTAGGGCCTTTTGCTGGAATCTGTATATTATTATTATTTTTTTTATACCCGAGGTAGATATAATCCCTCGGGTTGTCTAAAACTATATCCGGAGATAATATGATTATTATTATTATTATTATTATTATTATTATTATTATTATTATTATTATTATTATTATTTTTTTTTTTTTTTCGCCCGAGGTAAGTAAGATCCCTCAGGCTCTAAGATATTAACAGTGATTGAAATTTTTATTAGTGGTGTAACCTGTTGTACAATTATTTTATTATTATTATTATTATTATTATTATTATTATTATTATTATTATTATTATTATTATAATTACAGAGGTCTTACATAGCGCCCCTTCAAGGTTATCTACTCAGGAGCGCGTATAATATCGCGTATAATAGGCCTATCCAGTTCCTTGCAAAGATGTCAATATTAAAGATGTTAATATTAACATCTTTGGTTTCTTGCGTGTAAGCTCAAGTCATTTTATTTAAATCTTCTAGAGCTGTTTCAACCTTCTCTACAGTGAATTGGGGTAGACTACGATGTTCGTTCGTTCACTTTTTTCACGACAGATGCTTCCGTTTTCGGTTACTAGGCCTATTAGCTTCTAAAATACTTGCAATAACTATAACTGCTATTATGCATTTTTCAAACAGCTTGTGTTCATGATGTTGCATTGACTTGTTGTTTATAGGATACGCTGCTGCAAATAGATTGCACATCTTCTGTTCACTCCATGCAGTTTCATTTGAATATCTGTATACGATCTTGCTCCTATAACCCGTCTTATGAGTCTCGATCTGTAAATAAACCCAATCTTTGCCTAACTGATTTATGTTGGATGTGCATATAAGCTCTGGACTGAATAAAAACTAAATTGCACTTGCTGTGTTATGCGTCGTTGCATATCTCGCAGTATATCTAATACATGGAAATGATTGATCCAACGGCGAATTCTTGAAATCATGCACCCAGCTGCTGATCAGGCACGAGGAAAAAGCCATCTAGCATTCGAGAACAAGCGATATCGTTTTGAATACGAAATTACGGCTCTTCTTATACCAACTGAACGGAGTTCTGAGAATTAAGATCAGTTGGTCCTATTTATCTAAAGATTTCTGTAGCGCCTTTATTGTAAGGCAAGACACCAATCGATCGATCGTCGCTTCAAGGAAACTTAATGCTTCATGTAGATTCGTATGGACTACATTTGCATTGGACTGGACTGGACTGGACTGCATCTCATCTGGCAGCATCTACCTCATGACTTATAAGGAACAATTTATTAGCTACGTAATTGTGTAAAAGGCATCTTTAACCCCTTGCATGGAAGAAGTTTAGATAGCGCTAATAGCACGATCAGTTTGTTTGCTCTTATTTGCAAGCCTCTGCAGAAACTGTCAAGAAGCGTGGTTCGTAATGGTAAACTCGGAAATTTCTCTAGCGCTATTTAAAGTCAAGTGCAGGCCGCAAGGCCCATAGTTGATTCACGAGCATTGCTTCAAGTCAGAGTGGTGGTTGTTCCAAGATGTGAGAGGAGAGAGAGAGAGAGAGAGAGAGAGAGAGAGAGAGAGAGAGAGAGAGAGAGAGAGAGAGAGAGAGAGAGAGAGAGAGAGAGAGAGAGAGAGAGAGAGAGAGAGAGAGAGAGACAGACAGACAGACAGACAGACAGACAGACAGACAGACAGACAGAGAGACAGACAGACAGACAGACAGACAGACAGACAGACAGACAGACAGACAGACAGACAGACAGACAGAGACAGACAGAGACAGAGATAGACAGACAGACAGAGACAGAGACAGAGAGAGACACAGAGAGAGGGAGAGAGAGATTTTAGATGAACGCGTTCAAGGTTTTCAGCCAGTGGAATAATGTATGGAAATGAGTGAATTTGGTGATGCTTCGATGTCCGTTGACGGATCAGGCAAGTGAATTTTGAACAAATTAAGGAAGCTTCATTAGATTGGATTAAAGGTTCAATAAAAGCGAATTACAACAGTCGGGTTTGGAGTGGATAATGGAGGTAGCAGTGGCAGAGGTAGTTTTACAATCATCAAAAGGATAAATCGAATACGGCGAAGGTGAGGAAGCAGGTGCGCGTGAGGTTGGAGAAGGTATTTGAAAACGAGAGATGTGAGTCACAGGCACTGGCGCATACTTGTCCAAAATATTGGGGGGGAGATTTGGCTATTCATTCTACACTTGTTGCATTGGGCTACAGTCCATCTCAATTATTGGGGTGGGGCACGTGCCCCGGCTGCACCCCCCCCCCAAAGAGTGTACGCCTATATGATCACAGGTGACGTCAAGATTGCGATTAATCTACTCAGATACGAAAGTGAAAGAGGGATTAGTTGATAGATGGATGGCAGAGTCACGGATTTTCCTAATCTGATGTGGTAGACCTAGAGGGCTAGAATAGTCAGTTTGGCCTAAGATGAGGCAAGGAATTCAGAGACATTTCTTTTGAGATTTGGTTGTCGACACCAAGCGAGTGATGAAGAAAAAGAACCAGGAGAGAAGAATGTGGAGATCTGGATGTCATCTGAATAAAGATGGTGGTCGACTGTAGGCCTAAAGCAGAGGTGGGCAAACTTTTGGCACGTTGGGCCACATTAAGCGCCAAAAATATTCGGAGGGCCGGGTAAATTTCTTAGTAACGACTAACATGAAAAGAAGTTTACTTATTTATAATATATTAAATATACTTTAGAAGTTACTAAATAATGATATGTATGAAACTGTGAGCATGAATTAACAACTTTCCCATAATCCGGAGTGATTTCACTGTCTGCAATTCGCAGTCTGAGTTCAAGTTTAGATCAGTTAACTGAGATCTGTACTTGAATTCATTTATCTCTAGAGTTGAAAATCTTTGTTTAGAGATGTAAATGAATGCAAATAACACAAATGCTTTGACAGCAAAATTTTTTAGATTTGTGAATTTTTTATTTCTTAGTGAAGAAAAGAATGTTTTCAGGTCTGATCCTTTGAGCTGCTCTTTGAGAACAATGTCCCTTTGTGGGTCGGTTAACTCCAGCTGAAGTTCCGTAGGAGCTAATTGTCAATGTCAGATGTGAACGGTAGGCTATATTAAGTAGAACAAATTCAGCCTCAATTGATTTAAAATCCGCAACTCGTCTGGAGAACTCTTCTTTCATATTTGACAACTGGAGACTATATTTTTCTGCAGACTCTGCTGTGACAGTTTGCAACTGGAGGGTAGGAAAGTGTCCATAGTTTTATTATTTCATCTGCTTTGAATGCAACATTACCTTTACTTGTAAGGAGTTCGCTTCTGGGTACAGATCATGTGCAAAAACCTCTGCGGGGAAGATCGGCAGAGTTAATAGAGTTATTATAAAGGACGAGATTGGAATAGTAAATATATAAGAGAGGAGCGCCACGTGACTAAAAGGAAAAAATCTTCTCGGATCTAAATGTTTAAAAATTTCTAAAGAATTGTGGGGCTGGATAAAAAGTGTTGGCGGGCCCGATCCGGCCCGCGGGCCGTAGTTTGCCCACCCATGGCCTAAAGGATTCAATGAGATTGCTCAGTGGTGGGGATGGATCAAGGACGAAATCTTGAGGGACACCACAAGGGACTGGAAGAAACTGCGAGAGACAAGCAAAGTTTCAGCTAATGGAGTGGTACCTAGTGACTCGAGATTGGTGTATACGTTGAAGTGTGATCGAGTGAACAGAAAGGTATTCATTCATGAAGTTTTTGCATAGCTATTCATGAATAGAGGACACGTACGTGACAACTTTAAAAATAAATAATGGTCAAAGACTTTAGGCCTACCTACATAATTAAGTGTTTTTTCGCATTGAAAATCGTGTTGGAACTGTTTTAATAATCATAATAATCAAGAGATTTAATTTTTGTAAAATATTTGCAAAATCCATGGGCAAATGCCCCTTGCCCCTTCGGACGCCCGCCCATGCCACCGCTGCCCATGTCAATGAGTGCCACGCCCTTAAGGTCCAAATTTGTAGACCGTGATGATAGAAGGAAATGGAGTTTGCGATAATAATCAAGTAGATTAAGGTAATTAAAAAAAACAAGTTTCACATTGGTAATAAAATGAAACTTTGGCAAAGCTTCGCCAATTTATTGTGGTTCTGGCCGTTCTGCCACTGTCTCCCTACGCACAGACTAGGCCCCACGTTTAATTCGTATCGATAGTAGGCCTACAGGCCAAAGATTTGGAATTGGCCGAGGCAGCGTTGTACAGTGCGATGTAAAAGTAACGCGTTCCTGTAACTAAGTAAGTAAGTAATCTTTTATTTGTATAAGACAAACGCTCATACTTAACAACCACAATACATACATTGGCAAAAGACAGCAAATAACAAAACAATAATCAGTAAGACAAAAACAGCAGCAGTATTATAGGCTATACAATTTGATCATGTCTGATTTACATAAGACAGCTGCTGTGGTCGTAGCAGGCTGTCATAAAAATACAGGACATTTTACAGGACACAAAAAATAAAATTACAGGACGTTTTACAGGACATTTATAATAAAAAATCCCCAGTACAAATTTATTTTTGCTTCTACTACATAGTAGCTATTACTAGCTAAGTAACTAAGGGACCTGACTTCGCATAGGAAGCAATGGAGAATGTTTATCATGACGATCGCTAGAGCTCCAGGAGTTGACAGCACAAGGTGACATAGTAGCAGTCATTCAACAGCGTTTCCTCATCATCATCATACTGCCAGAATTTAGTTCTGCTTTGTCAACTATTTTTTCTTTGAGCTATGACAACAGGGTTGAATCGGTAACAAACTGGTTAGCAGACAAATTTTGTGCACAAAATGAGGTTATGTGCTAAATTAATTATACTCTGCAGTCTGCATAGACAACATCTGGAAACATTTATCATAACATACATAACATAACAAGGGTTTTAAGTGGTTCAGCAGACGTGTAGTCTGTGTTAGAACCATTGCAAATGAACCTGCAATGCCTAATAGCCCAATTTTCTAGATTCTTCTTAAAAGTTGTGATAGTGTCCACTGAGATAGTACTATCATCCAAACCATTCCACAGGTCTACAACTCCTGCAGTGAAGAATTTCTATCCTAATGTTCCGTTCAGCTTAATCTTATATAATTTAGAGGCCTACCTGTGTCCCCGAGTTGCCTTGTTTGGTGCCAATTCAAAGAACCTCTCCCACTGTGTGCTTGCTTTCCAGTGATAACCTTATAAGCTTCGATTAGACCTCCTCTGCTCCTCCTTCTCTCCAATGTTGTTAGTCCACACCTTTTCAACCTTTCTTCATAACTCAAACCCTTGTAGCCCCAAATCATTTTTGTAGCTCATCTTTGCACTTTCTCCAGTTTTTCAATGTCCTATTTCAGGTATGGATTCCATATCTGGATGCAGTATTCCAATTGTGGCCTAACCAGTGATTTGTACTACCTAAGTATTGTATCCTTGGCTCTGGTGACTATTGTCCTTCTTATCATAAGAAGAACTTCTTATGATAAGAAGTTCTTCTTACCACAGAAGTTGAGTTAGCCTTTTCGACGCTGCAGCTTCA
The DNA here is from genome assembly GCA_963556255.1 of Allolobophora icterica. NCBI lineage: Eukaryota > Metazoa > Annelida > Clitellata > Crassiclitellata > Lumbricidae > Allolobophora > Allolobophora icterica. Next base: position 70,465,750 of record OY744602.1, on the reverse strand, counting down.
GCACATAGACTTGAAGGTTTTGCACTCTTGTGCATAATCACTCCCAAGTCCCTTTCTTCTTCACTCACTTTCAATACCCTACCCCCCCCCATTTCATATGAAAACTCATTCTCTTCTCCATATGCATCACTGAGCACTTTTCCAAATTAAAGTGCATTTGCCAGTCCTGTGACTACCTGAACATTCTTCTTAAATCTTCCCGCAGTATCTCCGCTTCTTCTTCATCATCCCATGCATGCTCTACATAGTATTGTATCATCTGCAAACTTAGAAATAGTTTGCAGAAATTTTTGATAAAATCCCATCATCTATGTCATTAATAAAAGTACCAACAGCAGTGGCCCAAGCACTGATCCTTGTGGCACTCCACTTAGCACTGTCGTCCAGCTACAGTGTTTATCTCCTATGCCCACTTTTTGTCTTCTACCTGATTACCAGCTTTGAATCCATGTTAGTACTTGTCCTCTAATTCCACTTGCTTGCAACGTTTTGACCAGCCTTAGGTACTTTGTCAAATGCCTTGGCAAAATCTAGGTAAATTATATCTACTGGTTTCCCTCGTCAATCCTATCATAGACCTCCTGAAAGAACTCCAGCAGATTTGTCAAACATGAATGGCCTCTGGTAAATCCATGTTGACTGCCCTTTATAATATCATGCCCATTCAAATGTTCCACTATATTATCCTTAATAATTATCTCCATGACCTTGCACACCACACTGGTTAAACTGACTGGTCTGTAGTTCCCTAGTTACACTTCTAATTTTTAAACAATGGCACTACGAGTGCATCACTCCATTCCCGTGGCACTTCCCCAGTTTGCGTTGATTTATTGAAGAACTGGGCTAATACCTCTCCAATTTCTTCCCTCACTTCATGTAAGAATTTTGGATGGAGTTCATCTATGCCTGGATTCTTGTCAGATTTTAGCCTTTCAGCTGTTCCACAATCCCTTTTCACCACAGTCTGTTTGCTTAGGCTCTACGATATTTCCCATTTCTTCTAAAGTAAACATCGAGCTGAAATATTTATTGAGTACTTCAGCAGTTTCAACATCATCCACAATAACTTCTCCCTTTCCACCTTCCGTTTTGAATGGCCCTATCATGTCTTTCCTTCTCTGCTTACTTCTGACATAGTTGTAAAAACTCTTACTATCCTCTTTTACATTGCTACTAGATAACTTCTGCTCAAAGCTTTTTATTGCCTTTGTTTGCATTATACTTGTTTCTTAAATTCTCAAGTCTGGCAACACTTTCATGATCCAAATCCAGTCTGTTCTTTGTTTCTTTCTTCAACTTCTGAAAATTCTTCCATGCTTTGTTCTTTACCCTTCTTTTTCTTTGAACCTCACGTGTTACCCAAAGGCCTTCTCTTATTGGTCCTTTTGTACTTCGGTATGTTTTCTTCAACAATTTCCCTCAAAAGTTCCTTAACTTCTTCCAAGCATCATTCACTTACCATATTTTTCCCCCCCAACCTATTCCTCACTAACTCATAATCTTCTTTAAAGAAGTTGGGTCTTTTCACATAGGCTTTGACTTCTTGGGTCTGATCCATGACTAATTCCCAACTGATAACCCGATGATCACTAGTGCTAAAATGCCCTCCCACATTTACATTATCTACCATATTTTCATCCGATGTTATCATTAAGTCAAAAATGTTTTCTCCTCTGGTTGGCTCCATAACATGCGGTTGCACAAAGCTGGCATCATTAAAATCCAAGAATATCCTGTCTTTTTCTCTTTCCCCTTCTAATTTTTCCCAATCAATATGGTAGCTAAGTCTCCCATAATCAAGGATGTTTCCTTATTAGCCACTTCCAGTAGTTTGCACATCCCTTGATCAGCTTCTTTGGTGGCATCTGGTAATATTCTAACATATGCTACTATGTAGTAACTTATACTACTCTGTATTATAAGTTAAAAGCTCAAAATATAATAAAAATAACAAATTATAAATATCATGTATTCGCGACAAAAAAGAGCGTGAAATCTGACTTTCTAAAAAATACAGGAAATACAGGACACTTTTGCAAAAATACAGGATTTTACAGGACAAGCAAAAAAATACAGGAAGTTACAGGAAATAGAGGACCGCTACGACCACTGCAGCATACATAAGACAATTTCTAAGTCAGTTTTCCAAGTCAGATTTACGTTAATAAACGCGATCACAAAACCGCGATCGTCAAAATAGCGATCACAAAAGCGCGACTGCAGTAAAACAGCGAGGCTCAAAACAGCGATTTTGCCACTTACGATGACCAATAGGCTACACATAAACATAAACAGATTATTTTAATAAACCGTTTGAACTTTTAGTAGTTCAATCAACAAACGACTCAACGCACGAATCAGGACCAGCTAGGCTAACGTAGGCCCTACAATTACCGTACATAAACATAAACATCAATCACTTGCAAAGAAAATAAGATTTCAGATTATTGTAATTAACCGTTTGAACTAATTTGGAGTTGCCAATCAACACACGATTCGACACCTAGGCCTAGGCCTACGTGGAAGCTGTAGAAAAAAATAGGCCTAATCGTCGTCGATTAGCCTACACTAATAGTCCGATATTGGACCACCTACGTGGAATCGGGCATAATTTGAGTCTTCAGGTTTAACATTAAATTGATAAGTGGGCTAGGGCCTAGACATTTTAAAGAAGGTTTCACATTATGCTTGTTACACTAAATTAGATCGTTAAAAGACGCCTAAACGCTATTTTGTGAGGTTTTAACTTAAATTAGAGTCTACGAGTAGGCTACATTGGAAACAAAAGCCGCTTAGGATAAACGCTATTTTGTAAGGTTTTGACTTAAAGTCTAAACGAATAGGCCTACATTGGAAATAAATCTATTAAATCGCTGTTTTGGTTGTCGCTATTTTGTGCACTCGCAGTTTTTTAAATCACTATTTTGTGATCGCTAATTTGACGATCGCGGTTTTCTGATTGCGGTTATTAACGTATAGGCCTAGGCCTACCGTAAGTCAAAGTTTCAATATTTTTACTTGTAAAGAAACATCACAGAACGGAGAAACTTTAAACGAAGTAAAACTTAACCCATATTTCAGAACTTTTACTTAGTTACAATGTACGTAATAGGCTATTCGTAACAATACCGGTACTAAAATTTCGCTATAGGCCTAACATTTGTTAGAAACGGCGAAGTTGGAGGAGATATAAATTTTTATACAGCTCGCATTGGAAATCTGTTTATAGACTCTAGAAACTTCTAGAAATTTCTGTGACCAATAGAAAGGCTTTAAATAAAACACGTGACACGTGGCGGTAATTCCTGCGTAGCTTGGAAAATAAGCGCGAAATTTTCTTAAAATAATAGAAGTCGAAAATGTGGACACTGTTTGCACTTTATTCATTTAAACCCTAAACTGTCTTTCAATTCATAATGAGTGAATCTGTTGACAATTTTTAACATCCACATTAGAGCAGAGAAGATAATGCTTGCTTGCTTACTTACTTACTGTGACCATTTGGTTTGTCTGCTTGTGATCGCCCAAGTACAATGTCGTCCATTCATCAACTCACCACGACGCCACCCCAATTTAATAAGCTGGTTCCCGTGACTTTGCTTTTTTAGGTGCTGTAGAAGATATTTCGAGATTACAATTATATTACTATGTTCAAAATCTGAAAAGGCACACCGCGTAAACCCTAACTATGCTCGGAGCAAGAGTAGAATAGGCCCAGAAGGAAACGCGCCTTCAAATGAGCGATAAATAGTGGTTTACAATTAGTGGAGGAAATTTTTGGAAATACGAAATAATGAGTGAAATTCGACCAACTAGTCAGCAGGCGGATCGAGAAAAGTTAAGTCAAGATATTGAAAAGTTGAAATTAGCCGTTAAAGATACAAGTCTCAATCGAAACTGGGATGAGTATTCTGATAGCGACGACGATGCGCTGCACATAACCGAGGACCAAAACAGTCGCGATGTCAACGATGGTGTGTGCTATATAAGCGTGTTGCATAATCAAACTTAACCGGCCTGTTAAACATTTTTTTGCATTTTGAGTACCATGTTTAGGCATTTTAAGACAAAATCTCCCATTTCATTCCATTCTGTCACTTGTGGTCACAAGCATCTGCAAAAATCTTTACTTCTCGAACCTTTCATCAGCATCAAAGTGTTCTGATTGGTTTACTATGGGGTAATTGCGAAGACTGATTGCCTCCCTATATAAACAATATGGTTGCCACCGACTTCGCTCCAGTAGAGCGCCGCTGCCTACCAGCCACATCCCACAATGCAATGCGCTAGGTAAGTAAGTAAAACGAACACTCGAAGTCAAATGCACACTTGAAGTAAAACGAACTTTAATTTGATTGAAAATTGAAATATATGCATACATCGTAAGAAATTTTTTAATCCATTAGATATAAACAAAATCATTCAGTTGTGTTTGTAATATGTGTTCGTTTTACTTATTTACTTAGCACATTGCATTGTGGGATGTTCCTGGTAGGTAGCATATATATATATATATATATATATATATATATATATATATATATATATATATATATATATATATATAATGGATTAAACCAGTTCTTAAGATGTATGCATATATTTTAATTTTCAATCTAATTAAAATTCATTTTCGTTTGACTTCAAGTGTTCGACTTACTTACTTAGCGCATTGCATTGTGGGATATGGCTGGTAGGTAGCGGCACTCTATTGGAGCAAAGTCAGTGGCAACCATATTGTTTATATAGGGAGGCACTCAGTCTTTGCAATTACCTACTATGGTTATAAGTTTGTGTCAAAAACTGCTCGGTTTAAGAGAGCTTCATGGGTCGGTAAAACTTTACGGTGTTGATACCGTTCACAAGGTGAACATCATGGCTGCCCCAGAATTTGATAGAATGGAGTGCCATGACTCTCATAGCCTGCCTCGGCTCAAATAAGTAAGTCATTCACGAGAGGAACTCTGTTGATCCATACAACGACGCAGTGCACACGCAAAACATTGAAAATGTGGATGCACGCAAAACTAAAGCTCAAGAGACAATGGGAACAAGTTGAGAGTTGTTCAGCGCACACCTGCAGGAATTCGTGTGGCGATCCGCCTTTTGAGGCGAGAATCTCTTCAAACTTTCTGATATCCATCTCGGAACAGCAGTTCATTTCTGACGTTTATATCTTACGTTTATATTGTCTTCGTTTGACAGTTTATTTTTAACCTTTTAAAATATTGTGTCAGTTGTGTCAATTTTCTAGTAAATAAATGGTTCACAAACCATTACTTACTTACCTACTTACTTGAGTGGAGGTAAGCTATGAGAGTCGTAGCACTCTTATTCTATCAAATTCTGGGGAGGCCATGATGTTTGTGTCATTCATGGTTTCGACCATGCCACCGTAAACTTTTACCCATGGGTCATTATGCCAAGTCTCAAGAATGCACTTTCTGTATCTGTTTTCACTTTTCTGATCCGGTATTAAAAAAACTTGTAGAACTGTATAAACATGTTTATTTTCCTTATGCTGTCTCTGTATGTCAACAGTAGTGGTAAAAAGTACCAATAAGATTGGCAACACTACCATTAGTCGAAATCATATAGGAAGTTTCACTAACTACATTTTATACCAGCATCCTTTTGAAGGGGTAGTTTCAGGCTCAACTTTACATTAAGAAATTATAATATTTGCACTTCAGTGACATTAAATACAGTGCAAAGCCTATTACATGTGGCGACTGGGAGCCAGTGACAATGACCATGTGTTATGGACTGCGGGCTTAGAGGACCATACTGAAATACAGTAGTGCAGTGGTTCTCAACCTTTTTTGGCACGCGACACACCTAAACTTGCCACCAAATTTGGCGACACACCACGCAATCGTATGTGAACATTGTTAAAAATGTTAAAGTTAAACTAGTTTAACATTTTAAATTTTTAACATTTTAAAGAATGAAAATGTTCATGTTGAATCCTTTCCAGTTTCTACGTTAACTTAGTAGCATGCAGTTACTGAGATTTTGGTCCTGGATTTTCTGTGGATTATTTGCAAATGGAGGATCCACAGTTTTTGTAAGTGCATCACGTAAGCAGGCTGAGAGAGATCTTCTGACCACTTTATTCCTTTTTTTTCTTTATGTTGATCATCCGAGAAAAACCTTGCTCAGATAAGTAGGAACTATGAAATGAAACCAACTCTTTGATTGCTTTGCTCGCCAGCATGGGTGTCCGCAGGAATTTTTACAGGGGGCAAAATTTTTGACATGGCACAAAATTTTGTAGGAGGAGTAAAGTGACGTGTTTCCATATTCATGAACATAGAACACGTGACAACTTTAAAAATAAATAACTGTCAAGGACCTACCTAAATAATTAAGAGGTTTTTGCATTTAAAATCGTGTTGGGCTGTTATAATAATCATAGTAATAAAAAGATTTTATTTTTGTAACATATTTGCAAAATTCGGTGGCAAATGCCCCCTTGCCCTCCTCCGGACGCCCACCTCTCCAGTGTATTGTAATGTTCCCCTTTGTATGTCTTAGCCCAGAACTGAGTTCTTGAGGATTGCTTGTACATAACTTTCTAGATTTCTTCTTTCTCATGTTTTTCTTGATTGGTTTACTAGAACTAGCAGTGGCAGCGTCATTGTTTGCGTATTCATTATTGTTGGTGCTAGAACCCGTCTCATTGCTACCAAAATTTGATTTCGCATGACCAGTAGAAGATTCGCAACATGTTCCCTTTATACTGATCAGTTTATCCTTTCCAAATGTTGCAATAATGGGTAAAAGTTAACATCGGCGCCATCGCAAACGTGTAGGGGTCTATGGTGTATAAGATAAACATCATGGCCACCTTAGATTACGATATAATAGAATAGATATTATAAATGGATTGTTAGGAATTCTCACAGCCTACGTCCGCTAAGCTTCAAGTAAGTAAGTTAATGTAGAAATGACGGGGAATTCTGAGAGAATTCGCGACACACCAATTTTATCGCGACACACCAGCGACACACCAGGTTTACGCGACACACTGCCGGTCGATGCGCGACACACTAGTGTGTCGCGACACACCGGTTGAGAACCACTGCAGTAGTGTATGATTTACGTAAGTTTTAGTGTAGCTACAAAGCAAAAAACATAAGTTGTCTGAATTGAAGGCACTTGCACTGTAGCCACTATAACATGATTTTGTTCAGTTACTATGAAAAGACACAAATTGCTGTCTGGTTATGGGCAAAAGTGATTGTGATTGAATAATGAGCAATTTACGTTTCTAGCCACATTAATTTTTTCTGTTTCTTGACTTTACTTGAAAGTGTGAAGATGCCAGGTACACAGCTGTTTGCACATGGACAGCGGCTAAGTTCCTCCTGTTGACTGGCTGTGTCAACAGGGGCACAAATATCATAATTTGTCTTGGTCGTAGCTGCTACTAGATGTTGGAACTGGAGACATGTGCAGCTGTATTAAGTTCACATGCTCTGGAACTGTACTGCTCTCTGCAGGGCTTAACAGCTAGCAACTGTTGCTTCGTATTCAGACAGCTGTTGCAAACTGCTACACAGCAAGTTCCTGTACTGTTTGTTAGTGTGTCATGTGTTAAATAGGTATTGTTGGGAGCTATCGTGTAACCACTTGTTAGGCAGATTCGTGAGTAAATGGACCGCATGAAAACTGGTCTTCACTACACAGACTGACCATAAATCTGTGAAGTCTTACCAAATCCATAGAAACCCAATGTCTTTCACATGTTACGTAGACTGGTACTTTCTCATGTTAGCTTGTAGAACTTATCAGATTTTGTAGAAAGAAGTAAAATCAAATTTATTTGCAACAATCAGCTGATGAGGGATGAATTGTAAAATATAATTATTTAAGGGATGATTTGTAAAATATGATTATTGTGTTTTTTCAAAGATGGACAGCTTGGTGGCAGAGTGGTGGGAGTTGTGGAAAGATTTTTTCCTGAGGAAGCTATTCAAGGCATTTCGCAAGATGTAAGTCTTGATTATAAATAGTTGCTAATTCATGAAGTATTGACAGTTTTATTGCTGTATCTGATTTTGTTTGGCTTATAAAAATTGGTTTCATCTTAGCATACCAGGTCTCTACTCACAAACCTTAACTTTGGCTTGCATGCTGTTTGTAATGGAATCAATTGATTATCCTCCAGATGGTCATCCTGTTTGAATCTTCCAATTACTTATGCTTATCTGATGAGCTTAGAGCTAGTCAGACCAGTGCCTGTCTCCTTCAGCTCCCTGTGAGTAACCCATGTGTCAAGTAACATAAACACCTGTGTTGGTTTGTCTAAGCTGATTAAATCCTATGTTGGCAATTAGTGTTCGTGAGGCGGAAAAATTGTCCGGAAAATTTCATATTTTTCCGGAAAATTTCCAGTGTTTTTTTCCAGAAAATGTTCCATATTTTTCCATCAGTACATCAGTACAATATTACTAAATAAGAATTTAAATGCATCAAAATGTTTAGACATCACTCACTCTAGCTATCTTATGTAGTTATAACTGATATGTTTATTCAATAGATAGCACCATAGACGCCGACTTTCGCTTTTGTCTCTGGGTGCCTGGTCCTCCCCCTTCCACTCCCCTTCCCACTTTCCTTAGTTAGGTGTGTTTTAGCGGGTTTTAGGAGAAAGAAAATTGTTTTCTTGTCAAAGCTTATGAGGGTTAGAAAAGTATTGGAAATCGGTGACGACGTTCCAGTGTTTTTTTTTTAAATAATAAATAAATAATATATTTATTTATGGGCTGTGACTGTAAGATCGTGGAATGTTGGGTATTTGTGTTGTAGTTGTATACTTCTCAAGTTGTGAGATTAGTTAGTTGTAAAAAATATGAATTTAAGGTCCGAATTCTTCTGGGTGCCAGGCACTCACTGAACTTTCTCTCTGGGTGCATTGGCACCCAAGGCTCCCAAGAAGTCAGCGCCTATGGATAGCACTGTTAGTGCTTACTGTTCAGTGTTCACAAGGCTCAACATTCAACAACGACAATACATTTAAGAATTAATTGCAATTAAACTTCACTGTTAATTTAGAGAAAATATTTTTTATGATTTAGTCTCCTAGGCTGAGAAAATTGTTTTGAGCAGTATTTTTTCAAGTATTGGTAGATTGTTTCATTTTATTTTAAAACATTTCCTAGAGCAGAGCAGACTGCAGACATACAGGCTACAACTAGTTTGAACTAGGCTACTGTAGTCTGAACCACTAATGAACAGAACAGTGAACTATTGCTGAGAAAATTGTTTCGAACAGTATTGTTTCAAGTGTTGGTAGATTGTTTCATGTTTATTTTAATTTTTTTAAACATTTCCTGCAGCAAAGCAGACTGCAGACATACAGGCTACAACTTGTTTGAACTAGGCTAATCTAGTTTGAAACGCTAATGAACAGTGTTTAATGTTTATATTTTAATTCTTTTAAGGTGAACGTTGCCTGCATTGACAGAAATACTGTAAATAAAATGAACTTTAAAGAACAGAAATTTTCTAGTGTTGTCTCACTTGTCTGATACTGAAAATTGGACATTAATTATGAGTTAAATGTATTTTTCTGGTTCTATGGAAAATTTCTGGAAAATTTTCCGTAAAATATTTTTCTGGAAAAGCTACATCACTACTGGCAGTTTTTCTTAAATAGTAGTACTGCTTGTTTTCAACAGTCACTTGGAAGCCTCGGATCAGTTGAATTGACAAACAGCCCCGAAGTCTGTCTTGCATTAAACAGAGAGTATCAAGACTGGATTAGGAAAAATCTTACAAGGATTCAGATTGTGTTAGAGCATAACAGACACTGTCAGGTAAGCCACTGATCCATCTATTTCCACATTTCAAGCTGTGATTAATTTGTAATTGTAGTTGTAATTACGACGATTTCTACATAGCATTGTCAGTAGCAAGCTAATTCTAGGATGCTTACACCTTCAACTGTCAGCTCAAATGCTAATAGTTAGATAGCAAGTACAGTTTTAACTGTTTAAAAATATATATATGCTGAATAGGCGCTGGAAGACAGGCATGTGGAACAACAACACAAAAGGCCTGATTGTCCGTTTAGTTGCTGGCACATATAGATCAATGGACTTTGAGTCGTCCGAGAGCGGTCTAATGCTATCTGCAAGGTAGCATGGTGCGCAGTTCATTCTCAGTCTAACATTCTTAGTCTTCCTGAATGAGTAATGCATGATCTAAATTAATTCTATAGTCTATCTGAATGCATAGTGACCATGTAAATTTAGTTGTTAGCATGTTTTGAATGGTTTGTGTTAAATTGAATTCAAGATCAAAGAAATTCTTTAGATGCAGTTTGATAGACTAGTTCAGAATTTAGAGGTTAACTAAGAAAATAGCACAAAACTGTTACTGTGGAAGCAGTCCAGCCAGTTGACTTGCATTGCAGTTGTTTAGGAATAAACACAAGACCAACATGAGGTTTAGACTCTCGAATGATTTTTAATTTAAGTTGTTGAAATAAATTCAATTTCTTTTTGTGTCTGTAGTGTTTGATTGAGCTGTGTTCTGCGTTTGTAGAGAGAAGTCAGACTGGAAATGCAGGAGAAGTCATCAGAGAAGATAGCACTGAATGCCAAACGAAAGACTCTGACTGTTTATGCTAAGCCATATTTTAAAACTGCTGACGGTTCAGTGAGTCAATAAATTAGACTTGATATCAATTGGTGTGATGCAATACATATGCTTTGCTGTGCTTGTGTCCAGTGCTTTAGTTTGTCCCTATTCAGCTGTGGTCTATATGGGGTAATTTACTCACTGCTACTTCTTGAGAAAGCATTAATGCTGTATGGTGATTGCAGTTGATAGTCAATTTCTTAAAGTGATGCCGTTTAATCTCTACAATTGATTAACGTTCTGAGTGTAACATGGCTGCTTTTTTGTTAACTTTATTATTACGAACTTCTTTCATCACTGTTATACGTGTATGTATGTATAGTTGTATACAGATAAGACAATGTCACTTTTGGCTCCAAAGGTTCTTCATCATTATCATTAATAACGCAGTGGGACATGAAGCTTGAACTGTTACAGGGGCCATGCAAGTGTGACACGGTAGCCAGTTGGTTGAAGTGCTTGCTTTGTAATGAGGATAGTGGTTTGAGCCGTCCTAAGATGGCTAGTTGGCTACTGTGTAGGGTCTTTGTGCAAGTCCTTTGCTCACAATTGCTTTGTGGTTCAGATTCACCTTTCCCAAATGTGGATCTACCATGAAACTAGTGAAGCTGAAGCTTCTGGGCCCCATAAGCGACTCAGGCTGTAGACATAAGTGTATTATCTTGTCTGTTTGCGAAGGGGCCCCCTGTAACAGTTCAAGCTTCATAGCCCACAAAATTTAGGTCCGTCTTTGACCTTTACTGAGGCCTTGTGCTTATAATAGATGCATAAAAAATAATGCAAGTAATATTGTTTTCCTGCGTGATATGTTACAAAATATATTCTGATCTACTACTTATTATTATGCTACTGTATAAATGAGATTCATTACTAGGATTTGTTTATGGCATTTAAAGTAAGTTATGATCTTGTAGTTTCCACCACCAAATGAAGATACTGCGATTAAGAGAAATTCACGTGAATTGGATCCTTTCATTCGACCTCCCAAAACATGTGAGCAAATACTTGATTTAAGTGATTTTACCAATCATCTAGCTTCATATGTTGCGTTAAACTGTTTTTAAACAGTGGATTGAAATTATTAGTATGGATTATGACAGTGTGGATGTGCATGATGTGAAGTAGTGTTGTGTCCTGCAAAGCCATTAACGTAACATGCTCTGTTACCTTATACACAGTATAAAGAATTATAGAATTTCATAACCACCAGAGTAATTCATCGTGGTCTTACCATCTGCTTACAAAACATGCCTCTGGTTAAATTGTTTGCAGTGTGGTAGTCATATTGACATCATGAAAGTATTTAAGCAAGCGTTTTGTTAGACAACTTTTGGGCTTAATTAGGATACTTGATGAAGGTGTATGTATTGCTTATAATACAGATTGGTATATGTGTTACTTCTAGCGGGCACAAAAACTTAAAGCTGGAGTAGTGTTTTATTGAAATGTGTTTTTTTAGGGACCACTAATGAACGAAATAAACTGAGAGCGGCAGTACAAGCAGATCGACTGCAGAAAGCATTGCGTCCATTCATGAACAAGCAAGTTGTGTTTATGTTCATATGGAATTTACAGTGTTTGTGAACATTCTGTCGCTGCTGTTTCGCGATTCTTTTGTTTTTTTGGTTTATGAGAAGCCCTGAGTTATGTAAAATAAATCCAGAAATAAGAATTGACATGACGTGACAATCTTGTAACGTCAGTGATTGACAAGCCTAATGGTCGCCAGCCCAGGTGGCCTGTAACAGATGCATGGTAGGTTTCTGGAATTGATTTAAAGGCCCAGGTGTGACCCTTGGCAAAATTCTAATTATATATGAGTGGCCTATAAATTGCCTGGTTATTCTGGGGCCCGTTCACAACCCTAGTAAGTAGTACCAATCAAAATTCTAGTAATATCTGAGTGGCATACAAATTGTCGTTAGTCCAGAGCAAAACCTTAGAAAAAAAACTTATTAATCAGTTTTTTAAATCGGCAAAATCGGTTTACTGATCCAGACTTTGGTTATGCCCTAGTATGATTAGTTCTGGACTTAGTGGACTACCTATATTTTTATCATGATGTTGTTTTACATTTTCAGTAATGCTACTCTCGAACTGATTTCTACCTCAAATTACTTCTACACTTTGTATCCTACAATATGTTCCATAAACATTCTTTTTCTTTGTCATCTCAATTCAAGGAAAGAGATTGAAGTTGATCGACTGAGGATGGTTACACCTGACAGCGAAGAAGAAAAGCAAATTAAGGAGCAGATTGAAGACATTGATAACAAGATGAAGGCCATTAGGTACACTAGCTCTGTCTTCCTTTACCATGTTATGAGAGGAGTTTGTGTTGTAATGAATTCATGATCTAAAGCAGAATGAAATTTTAAATCCTTATCCCTTGCAGAAGTTTTTGCATTTAGCATTCTGGTTTTCATGATCCAATATTGGTGTCATAATTTGCTTTCATATAAATGAACAGTATTGTCTTGGTTTGCTTGACTTGAGTTGCAGTGACTCACTGACAGACTGACCAACCAGTTGAATGACCTACTGACCTTACAACTGAATAACCAAATGATTGACCAACCAACTAAAGGAGTGACTGAATGAGTGACTGCATGACTTAGCTATAGTGTATGTGTACAATGAATAAAATAACCAACTACTGAATTGTTTGTGATCTGGCAGGACCTCCGTTGACATAAACATGGTGTATGGTGACTTGAAAGACCTGGAAACGATCGACTGGATGAAAATTGCTAATATCGATGTGAGTTTTTCAGTAATTTCTGTGACGGATATGTACAAACAGTATGCAGATATCTCCAACTTGCAGATCTGTTACACTAGGCAGCTTAATGTTTTGAGAACTCTCATCTGCTGATGCTCCTTATCCAAGGCTTTAATGAAGGTCAGATATGTCAAGAGGGTGCATATGGATGAGATTTAAGTCTTTTAGGCTTGAAAAAATTGACTTCAGCAACCTTTCAGTGATCATATGAGGAATATGTAACAGCAAAGATGTGCGTAGAGGCTTATCTAATTAATTAGATCTGCTTAGGACGGACCTATGATTTCGTACCTATATCGTGAAGTAACGTACGATAATTTTTTGTCATAGTAGAGAGTGAAATCCATGATCTGGGGTTTGGAAATCCAAAATGCAAACCACTATACTTACACACAATATATTTTGTACAGCTCTGGCAAGTTATTGTTTCTTGTCATCTCCGAGTTTCAGTCTGTGTGTGTTTCATGTCACTCGTTTTTATTTCAGTTTGAGGGACAGCGTACTCCGGAAGCATGCAAACTGTTGTGGCTGAACGCAGCTCATCCCAACATCAATGTTTTGAAATGGACGTCTGCAGAAGATATGAAACTGATAGAACATGTTTCAAGGTTTGAAGGTGTCCACTGGGTGGAAATAGCTCAGGCTCTTGGGGTAAGAGATTTGTTTTCAACATTTGCTGTGTTTTGATAAAATTTACTGTTTTCTTATTCATTGCATTAGGCCTTGGCAGACTTGAGAGAACTCATTGGTATTATGATTTTGAAGTGCTTATGACAAATTATTCACAGACTCATAAGCTGAGGACAACTCAGATGACAAGTCATCTTATGACCGATGAGAGTGAGATGGCAACTTACATACCTAGATTACATGGCTTCAATATAGAACTACCACATAATCACAACTTTTATCTTATTTATTGAAAGGTGATGTTGTTGCTGTCCTCAGTGTATGCAGTGGACTGCATGTCAAATGCATGCCACCAAAACATGCAATAAATCATTTAACCTGTGCAAGAAATGCCATGCTCTGCCTAAGCTGTAGGTGCAAAATTATCAGTGATGACCAGTTTCAACTTCTAAATTGTTAGATCACCTGAAAAGCTCTGTTGGAGTTGGCAAACTGTCTTAATGGCTGTTGAGAGAGTGTGGCTCTCATTTCATGGGAAGGAGGGGCAACCTCATGTCTAAGATGACTCCAAGGTGACATTACCACAAGAGAATGTGTGCAAATAACTTAATAAGTGGTTAAGTGATTTGATCTGTCTGCAGTTGATATATGATGTGATAATATTTCAAAGGAATGGATTGTTTGTTATGTTTGAACAGACGAATCGCAGTGCATTCATGTGCCTACAGAGATATCAGACCAAGTTAAATCCCTGTCTTCAGACTGGGTAGGTGACTGCAGCTGCTCTCATCTTTTGCCATCTTCATGATTGGTTAGAAATGTTTTTCTGCTGTTGTGTGGATATGGTAATTAAGAGTTGCAGTTTGGTCTGTCTTTTACAGCTGATCCATAATTTATGTTATGTCATCCAGTAACTATTGCAGAGGCATTTTTATGATTCCCTAGACCAGAATAAAAGGCAGAAATCTGCTAGGTGACGCTTTGTTTACATCCGGGAATCAGTAGCTTAGCACTACGAGCACTGTAGTAACTTGATGATTAGGTTCAGTGATGATCTGAGCCAACGATTCCGAAACACTGTGAAATATATCAGACATTGATGAATCTATCTCATTTGGGTGGCTCTTTCAGTAAAATTGTTTGACCAGCCTTAATCAGAGATGGCATAAATTACTCATTGTCATTACTATTATGACATATCGCTTTTATTTTCATTTGAGAAGTTCTATGAATCGTTGGGATGAATGCTAGTACAGTATTCTTAGATATTGTTACTCATAAATGCATGAAATCCTTCAACATTAACTCTTCATTCCTATGCTGAATTACTTGAAATCATGTGCCAAATTTCGTCTTCTTTTGCCATCAGTATTGGAAAACGCGATCATAAAATGAAACAGATCACCAACTTTTAGGTCTAATATCTCCACAACTGTCCAATGGTGTCCATTAGGTGTATAAATCACCAATGAGAAATTGTAGCTAATTTACTGCCCTGGTTAACAGTGCACTTGTTTATAGGAAGGTGGAGTGTTGGTATTAATGTCAATTGCTGTAGCAGGCGCATCTATAATGTCAGTTTTGCACCTGTGGCCAGTGTGGAAAGTTGTCTGATGTCAAAATTTTATGCCTGGCAGGCAAAGGTTTAGCTGAATCTGCGTGAAGAAATATTTTTGCGTGCTCTGTTAACAGATTGTGATGTGCTGATTTACTGACGCTACAAGTTTTCGTACAGATTTTCTCATTGAATTTTTTCCAGAAAATGGACTCCAGAAGAAGATGAGTTCCTAAAGGAAGTAATTAATAATTACAAGAATGGCGATTGCATTCCATGGTCAACTGGTAAGTAATCTTTCCGTTGCCTGAGGATGATTTTCAGTGATTTGCTTAGCCTTTAGGGAGGTCCAATACATTGGGCTCACATCTTGATGTATCTGCTCATATATTGTAATATAGTCCTTTAACGTAAGACATCTGTTCAGAAGCATTCCAGGTCAGCTCTGTGAACTTAAGGACGTGTAATTACTGTGTATAGAGGTTTGGTAAAGAGGTCAACACTCTTCCTGAGTTTGGAGAAGTTCTCCAGGTTTGACTGGTTGCTCCAGGTTTACCTGTTTTTACTTCATTTCTGCTGAAGGTGCTGATGGCAGGGATTTTGTAGATGACAGTACTTGATTAGGATGTAAAGGATGGAGGTGCAGTTAACATTTTAATGACGAGAGTGTACTAAAAGTGTCATTAAAGTGTTGAGGTGAAGACGGTGGCTGTTGTTATAAGTTATGCAAAACTGAGTGGTGAAGATGCTGCCCATTACTGTATTGGTGCCGGTGGTTAGTAGGGTAGTGGTGATTGGTAACGAAGAGGGTAATAATGTTACAATGATGGTGGTGGTGATGATGATGATAGTAATGGTAGTCTTGGGGATGTTAGTCTGTTTATGTGTGTTGCATTGGCAGTGGCGTATTATGTGGAGGGACGCAGTCGAGAGCAGTGTGCCAGGAGATGGGAACAACTCCATCCAAAGAGCTTCAAAAAGGGAAAGTGGACAATTGAAGAAGACAAAGTAAGTTCTGGCTCAGATCATTTGCTGGTGTTATCCATGATCTGGATGTTGTTAGGTTTGGTTTATGAATGTATTTGTGTGTTGCTATCAGTCATCCTGTTTCGCCTAACCATCGTGCGTGTCAAAACCGTCTTCTGCCAAATTCTTGTTGCCTAGAGTTTTTCCAAGAATTGTTGCTGGCAGGTGCTGCTGTTAAGTGATCCTGTCTACTTTACGATGTTCTAACAGAATCTGAACTGGTATTCTGTGGTTGCCTACCATCAGACATGCAGTCGAGATTTCCTTCTAAGACAATGCTTATTCTTTTATCTGTGGTTGCTTACCATCCCACAAGCATTTCCAGGTATATCTGTGTTTATTTCAGTTAAGCATTGTTTGCTTGCACCATTTTGTTTGGAATTTCTTAGAAACTAATGGAAGCCGCAAAGCTGTTTGGAGTGAACAAATGGTGGAAGATCAAGGAGTTTGTTCCTGGCCGCACAGCAGCACAATGTCGTGAAAGGTGAGCTTTTTATGCAGACCATTTCTGCTGAGACAAAGTCAACAACACTATACCATACTGTATTTTGGCATGGCTCATTTACAGGGTCACCATGTTTTGACCGCCAACTACCATGCCTTAATGGGTCTGCCCTGTAATATTTATCATGTGATTGCCATATCAGTTACTGAGCTAATGTACAGCTGAAATTTTTAAAATTTAAAGAAAAATTTCACAGTGTACATTAATATGGCACTCCTATGGAATTACTAGATCAATGATACAAATCTTTTTTTTTATGACTGATGTATAATCACTGTGATTTCAGGTGGAAAAACACTCTGGATTATAGTATTCATTTTGGCGAATGGAGATATGAAGAGGACAGAACGTTGTGGCTGACTGTGCAAGAACTTGGTGCTGGTAAGGTGTTGGTTAAAATTCTCAGTGAAGCCCTATTTTTGTGGGTTGACATTCCAGATACTGCACTGTGATTCTTTATATGGTTTGAGAAATAAGGATGAAAAATAATTAGAAGGTTCAGGATATTACAGTAACTGATGTATTTCAACACCAAAGTAGTTTATGCATAAGTTTGTTGACTCTTGTTGAATTTTCTTAGAACAGTGTGTAACATTCAGTTGCTTGATGTTGTTTGCAATAGTGCTTGACTGTCTGCAACGAAACTGAATCCAAGACAAAGTGGCACAGATATGTAATGGTTTATATTGACCAAAGTCCTTTTTCTACTGTTTGGTTTAAAGAAATCCAGGCACTGAAATGCATCAAGGAATTTTATACCTCAGCATCGGAGTACCAATGCATTTAGCTATCTACCAAGTAATCCACCTGTCTGCCATCTATCCATCCATCCACCTTTCCACTAGGTTGCCCACCCATTTGCTGCTGATGTATCCAACGACCTACATCCATTTATGTATTTTAGGCCAGGGGTTCTCAAACGGTGGTACGCGTACCCCTAGGGGTACGCCAGGTGTCGCTAAGGGGTACGCGAAAATAAAATGAAAAAAAGAAATTTTCAATGAGTTTATTCCCATGTTTCTTTGATTAGCTATTGACTATTGAAGTCCACCTTACGCTTCTTTTTCTTTAAATTTTCTATGAGTTTATCCCTATCTTTCCATTTTCGGATGTAGGCCTAGTGTTGCCGGCAGATTTTTCAGTCCGGGATCGAGAAACCATTTTGTTGAACTTTCATGTGATGTTGGATTGAAAAACCAATTCATGAAAGACATGTTGTGCGATTTCTGGCTGAAGCGAAGAGCTGAATATGGATTAATTTCTGATCGAGCTTTACAAATTTTATTCCCTTCAGCACGTCATATCTGTGCGAAACTGGTTTTTCCAGCAATGCTTGCGATTAAAAACAAATAGGCCTACAGAACAATGCTTGAACTCGAACCAGATTTGCGTTTGAAATTGATTAATATTAAACCAGATATTGTAAATCTGTGCTTGTCGAAACAGGCCCACAGCTCACATTAACACTTTGTAATAGGCCTAGCGGAACCGTAGCAACAAAGAACGCGGCCCCCTCCGAACATACGTTGGGGGCCCCTTACAATGCGGAAACTGGAACGCGGTAATATACAATATACATGGTTCATATTATGCATAGGCCTACATAGGCCTACTCCTACAGTGTAGGCCTACATGTATTCCACTTCCGTATTACGCAAAGTGCTTCTTTCGAGCCTTGTTCTCCGCAAATTGGTTATAAAATGCGTAGCTATTATATAGCATTATGTGATGTATCAAGACAGTATCATAATGACTTCACGCCGTTCACAATTATTTGTTGCCCCTTGTAGGGGGCCCTTCCTTGCGGGGCCCCCTTCGGTCGGAGGGTACGGAGGGCGGTCGCTACGAGTCTGAGGCCTAGTGATTTAATTTTACCTTTTGTTGATATGATTTCATTCTTAAAAATTATATTTTACATTCTTGAAATTATATTTTAAATTTGACTACCTGTGCCATGGTCCTACGCTAATTGCAGGGGCACTTCGCGCTCGCCTGTAGTTTCTGATCAGACGGTACTTTTGCTAGGGGTACGCCAACACTCGATTTTTTTACCTGGGGGTACAATAAAAATAAAGTTTGAGAACCCCTGTTTTAGGCCATGTAATAAATTTTTAAAGATTGTGGTCTGATGAGTTTCCATAGACAGAGTGCTGTTGTTTATCTTCTGAACAGGTCACTGGCAGCAGATCGCGAAGGAATATCTTCCTGGACGAACAGACAACATGTGTCTCCAGCGCTACCGCCGACTTGTGCACTGGTACCAGGAGAACAAAGCAAAGGAAAGGGTCAGTAGAGCCTCTTGAATCAAACAGATGGATATGAGTTCTGTGAATTATTCTCTGGCATTTCTTTATTCAGTATTCTCTGGCATCTGTCTATTCGATGCTCTGACATTTATTTAATTTAAGATTTTGATTTGAGTTTGGCAGTGCTAATTGGGGAATACTCCAGGCTATTTACATGAGATGTGCTGCCCCATTTCACTGAGTTAATTGGTTTTTGCTTTGAACACACATTGATAATGAAGCTTTGCACTTTTCAGTGGTTGGGCCATCCACTTGGATCTGCATCTTGTCTTTGCTAGGGATTCTTCATGTACTTTATACAGACACTCCAAAACTGTTCTTTTCCTCTGAGGGCTGGGAGTGCCTCTGAGTATTTATCTTGGAGAGGTGCTATATAAATACTCTATGGGGCATTCCTTACTTAGTGTTCTGTGACATTGCTGTATTCATTATTCTGTAGCATTACTTTATTCCAGTATTCTCAGTGCAAATGACAAAACAGTCCACCATATTGCCAGTCGACCATGATAAAGACAGTTTCAGCCTGAGATTCTGTGCCTCAGAGTCGGATTAACTGACTCTGTGCATGTGGTTGAAAGAGACAGATAAAATGATTGAATTCATCAGTGCTGTTGATGTTGGTTTCACTGTCAAATGTGACTATCTTCTGATTTCATTTATTTTAGGGTAAGGGTACAGTAGAAGTGTGGTCTGTTAGATTAGGTTATTCTTGTTCTAAAATTTCATATTTTCGTAGTTGTTAACATTGGACCATCGTCATTCACGAAAATTCACTTGGTTTTTTTAAAGGTGAAACGTCAGACAAAAGCAGGCGGATGGAGACAAAGCAGACGATGGAAGAGGTTTACGGATAAGCAGTATCTGAAGAGGAAACAAATGGAGAAGGTCCTGGATAGAGTTAAGACTGAGGCAAAGCAAAATGAAATTTTGTCGGCTCTCAAATACGTTGAAGGCATTTGTGATGACGGTCAGGGGCAAGGCGATGATGGACGTTTGGATAGAACAGCAGAACAGGTGAACTTAGTGAAACTACAAGCACTTTTATTATCTCGTTTTGAGTTGAGAAATGTGAGTTAAATGAGAAACACATTATATGCCAGTGAACGTCGATAAGTGTTTAGGATCGAGTCCAGAATAATCTGTTCTTTGTTAGGACTCTATCTTGTACGTGCTTTACTAGGGACAGTTATGCAATTCCATCATACTGCATTTCTATCAGCAAGCTGCTGATGTTCTGGTCTGTCAAGCCTTTTTCAGCTCAGTAGTCTTAGACTCTACACAAGAGAACTTTGAAAAAATTATATTTTCATTTTTACTCTCAGTAATATTGTTTACAGCTTGAGCAGCTATTCATATTATAGTTTCTTAGAGCAATTTACACCTGAGACTGAGAGTAGTACCGGTATGTGTTGTGTGAAGAAGATAAGAGTAGCTTTTGAAAAACTTGTAGTCCGTAGGCAAATGTCAAGAATTTCAAGATTGTCATAATTTTGGGTATAATCTTGGCAAATGTGTTTAAAATGTTCAAAATTGTGTTGTGCACGCAAAAAACCATGTTGCCAGTTTTTTAATTTGGTCCCGAGTGCATATTTGGGACCAAATGTGCACTCCAGATTAACGGAACTTAAACTGAATGCGTTGTACTGAATTTTAGACTAGGCTTGGAATCTCAAAATGACATTGTTAGAAGCAAATCATGTAACAATTTGCTAACCGGCGTTTCTAGACTAATTTGACCCTGCTGAAAACGAAAATCGTGGTTAGCAAGCTGGATTTTTAGCGGTTGCATAGAAAAACAAGATGGCGGCCAAAATGGCGGCCAATATCGTCATATGGCTATAAGTACAGTCATGTACGTGATAAAAACATGGTTTTAGAGTCTAAATTAACATTTTGGGTCAAGGAATCGGATGGACCTAAAGACAAATATGTAGCACTGCAGAAAACAAAATGGCGGACAAAATGGCAGCCAAATATCTTCAAATGGCTATAAATAAAGCCATGTATACGATGGAAACATGATTTTAGAGTCGAAGTTAACATTTTCGAGGCAAAGGAATGCGATGGAACTAAAGACAAATATGTAGCACTGCCAGAAACAAAATGGCGGCCAAAATGGCGGCCAAATATCTTCAAACGGCTATAAATAAAGCCATGTATATGATGGAAACATGATTTTAGAGTCTAAGTTAACGTTTTCGGGGTCAAGAAATGCGATGGAACTAAAGACAAATATGCAGCACTGCCATAAAACAAAATGGCGGACAAAATGGCCGACAATCACCTTCAAATGGTTATAAAACAAAATGGCGGTCAGTCTGGACTCTGGAGTAGTGTTTACTTGGTCAAAGCATACAAAGGAAGGAACATTCTATATCATTCACTGATGTTATTGCAGTTTAACCATCATTAGTTACATGATATTTTTAGTAGCCTGTGATTGCTGTTTGACCATTTTATACATTACGTACACAATATTCGTGTTTCATGACTTGATTAAAGCTATTTCAAGCATTGTTTCAGTCAATGCAATTGCACATAAGTGTACATGGCAAGTTCACATTTCGACAGCAGCAGCAGCGCTTGGTGTTACACTTATCTACTTTGCATGATTTACAGTAGAAAAACTCTAGACACGGTGGAATTGAGCAGTTCAGCAGCGGTTCGCAAGCCTGGTGCCCTTCACAGAGTACGTTGGATGATGAAGGCACTGATAATCAATGAAGACTGAATTCTTTTTGATGGAAACGAATTGGTTTCTTCTGCTTCTTCCTGTTCTTCTTCTCCTCCTCCTCCTCTTCCTCCTCTTCCTCCTCCTTCTTCTTCTTCCGCTGGGATTAGTTCCTCGCTGGGGAGTGATCAGCCACTCAGATCCTCTGTCTCCATCCCACTCGATCTACGGTGTCTTCTTTTTTCAGGCCCAGAAGCCTGAGGTCGGGCTGAACCATGTCCATTCATCTCGTCCTCTGGCGTCCTCGGCTGCGGTGTTCATGCACCTCCTCTTTCATGATTCTTTTGATGCTACTATCTTCCTCCGCCCGCTCTACATGTCCATACCACCTCAGTCTGGTTTCGCGCACCTTGTCAGATATACAGTCCACTCCAAGTGTTTTCCGGATATTCTCATATTTCTGCCTGTCTTTCAGTGTCACCCCAAATATCCATCGTAGCATCATCATCTCAGTTCTCTCCAGATGTTCCTCCTCCTTCCTCCTCAGCGTCCATGCTTCTGCTCCATAAATCAATACCGGTCTTATCATTGTCCTGTATAACTTTCCCTTGAGGCGAACTGAGTTCTTGCGATCACACAGCACACCAGACAAATCCCTCCACTTCTGCCAGGCGACTTTTATTCTATTTTTGACATCTTGCTCACATCCTCCTTTAGCATTCATTATCGACCCCAGGCATTTAAAGGTTTCCACCTGTTGCACATTTCCCCCACCATCTATAACCGCCAGGTCCACATCTGTCCTTGAGCAAACCATGACTTCTGTTTATTCTTGAATTTATGTTGAGTCCCTTGCTCTCCAGTGCCTTCTACCAACCAGTGAAGCTTATCTGGGCATTCTCTGCTAAGCTATCCGCCACAATGGGATCATCAGCATACAACATATCCCAAGGTACCTCTCTCCCGATGTTGTCTGATAATGCGTCCAACAGTGAGCTCAGGCACGATCCTTGGTGTACACCTACTCGTATTTCGAACTCCACTGTGTTTCCAACCCTGCACCTCACCGAAGTGCGTGCCCCATCATACATGGACTTTACCAGTCGCACAGTTTTCTTCGTCACTCCCTTTTTCCTCAGACTCCAGAATACTACCTCCCTAGGCACTCTATCGAAGGCCTTCTCCAGTTCCACAGAGGTCCAGTATCTCTTGCTGTTCCCTTCCATTACCTTTTCCTTGACTAACTGTGAATAACAGGGTATCCAACAATTTAACAGATTTATTGTCATCATCTGCATCCACTCGTGGTGCACCCATCAATGACATTTAACTAATCCAAAGGCTGCATGCCTATGATGCTGCTGCTCTTCGGACCACAGGTCTTAAGATGATGCAGCGTCATTCTTGGTCCCTAAGCCAAGAGCTAGCGACCCTCTCTTCTGTCCGCAGCTGTCTTCTGAAGAAAGCGCAGCTTATCTTGACCAATGAAAGATGATCGAGGATTGCACCTGGTTCAGTCTCTTCCCCGTATAATAACGGAATTATCTATTTCTCGAAAGTTCTTCCGAACTATCGCCATCGACGATTGTTTTCTCGATATTCCGTGGTCGAGATCTAAGAGCAGAGATGTCCACAATCTACTGGTGTTCCAAGATCATTAGGCAAGCTACTCCATAGTTCCACCAGGCCTTCTGCACAACAGCAGAATTTGGTTTTCAGTGGATAACATTGACAAAGAAG
The DNA here is from genome assembly GCA_963556255.1 of Allolobophora icterica. Classification (NCBI taxonomy): domain Eukaryota; kingdom Metazoa; phylum Annelida; class Clitellata; order Crassiclitellata; family Lumbricidae; genus Allolobophora; species Allolobophora icterica. The sequence continues at coordinate 70,441,882 of OY744602.1, read as the reverse complement.
TGATACCTCATATGGAAGAGGGAGTTTTCATGGAAGGCCTTCTCCAGATCCACAAAAGTCCAGTATCTCTTGCTGTTCCCCTCCAGTACCTTTTCCTTGACTAACTGTGAATTATCCCATACTCAGTCGGACGATCACTTTGGATGTATCATCACTTCCGGAGTCAGAAGGCGATATCACTGCTCAGCAAGTGTGGCGCAGAGGTGTCTTACGACCATGTTAAGAACGTATGCAGCAACCTCGCCAATATTGTGTACATAATGTATAAAATGGTCAAACAGCAAACACATGCTACTAAAAGTGTCATGTAAACAATGATGGCTAAACTGCAATAACATCAGTGAATGATGTAGAATGCTACTTCCTTTGTATGATTTGTCCAAGAAAACACTATACCAGACTGACCGCCATTTTGTCCGCCATTTGAAGATAATTGACCGACATTTTGTCCGCCATTTTGTTTTCTGGCAGTGCTGCATATTTGTCTTTAGTTCCATCACATGCCTTTATCCCGAAAACGTTAACTTAGACTCTAAGATCATGTTTCCATCACATATATGGCTTTATTTATAGCAATTTGAAGATATTTGTCCGCCATTTTGTCCGCCATTTTGTCCGCCATTTTGTTTCTGGCAGTGCTACATATTTGTCTTTAGGTCCATCCCATTCCTTGACCCCGAAAACGTTAACTTAGACTCTAAAACCATGTTTCCATCACATACATGGCTTTATTTATAGCCATTTGAAGATATTTGGCTGCCATTTTGTCCGCCATTTTGTTTCTGGCAGTGCTACATATTTGTCTTTAGGTCCATCCGATTCCTTGACCCCGTAAATGTTAATTTAGATTCTAAAATCATGTCTCCATCACGTACATGACTTTACTTATAACCATATGAAGATATTGGCTGCCATTTTGGCCGCCATCTTGTTTTTCTATGCAACCGCTAAAAATCCAGCTTGCTAACCGCGATTTTCGTTTTCAGCAGGGTCAAATTAATCTAGAAACGCCGGTTAGCAACTTGGTACATGATTTGCTTCTAACCATGTCATTTTGAGATTCCAAACCTAGTCTATGATTAAAGTTTCCATGCACTTTTCACAATCATGTAGCTTTTGTAACCATTAAAAATTTCCCCGGGACCACTCAGAAAAACTGGCAAGAACATTTTTCATGATCAGTGAGGTATTTAGGTGTAAAAAAACATATTTGCCAAGATTATACCCAAAAAAATATCTATTTCACACTTGCCAACAGACTATTGTCACTGAAGGTGAAAGATTCAAAAACTCTGGTTAAGCTTGACAAGTTTCTTTGCACTTTGTTTAAACTGACCTGGTATTGCTATTCGTATGACATATTCAAGCATATGAATGAATATTTGCAGATGTCAGATTTTGAGAACCAAGCTGTTGCTGAATCTGGGGATTGTCTGTACAGTGCAAATGAGATGGAAGCCATACGACGTGATGAAGATCTTGGTAGACTTCTATTCTATCAATCAAAACACCCTCTGTTCTAAACCATTGATAAAAGACTAAAGTCATATAATTTATATTGGGATATAGTGCCACTATCTTATGGCAAGGCATCAGTTGTAAGTGCTGAGCAGTCATGCATGAAGGATTGGCTTGCTGAAGCCTGGCAGTGGTGGTCTGTATGGATATGGGAGCCTGAATGCTGCATTAAAGGAGTGATCAGCTACCCAGGAAAGTGTAATTCTCTTCGATGGTTCATAGGTTGTTCATGTAGTATGTATTTTTAAGATGCAGTTCATTTTGGGGCGGGGAGATGACTGAATGGTAACATGCTGGCACGAAGATCAGAAGGACGCGGGATCAATTCCCGCTTGCCCAATAAGGTTGACTCAGCCTTCATTCGCTAGGTGGCAACTGTAAAATGAGCCGTAGGGCAGATGGTCGCCTTGTATGGCTGCCATACAGTTAAATTCGACTCCTGTTACACTTGTTATCGTCTGTTACTACTATACCATGTAATCTTACTGCGTACTTTGTCAGTTTGAATTATTAAACGAAGATATTATTATTATATGTGACCTTGGCCAAGAGAGGGGACCACTTGTCACTTACTAGATTAGCCGGAAAATGCGTTTTTACGCTGGACCATGAACTGGGACTCACTGTAATACAACAAATCTTATGTACTTGATGCATTCAGGCAAAATTTCGGTATTAATGGATTGGGTAGCGAAACATTAAATATTTTTTTCGCAATTTCCCGCCAAATGATATTTTATACTTTTGTGAAAAAGTGCATGAATTAATTATGGGCCAAACGTTCTGAAATTTTGTCTTGATTTTACCTAAGGTGTAAGCTTGTGGAAAATGCTAATAATTCCATTCGCAACAAGTGGCCCCTTCTCTCGGTCACATATTATTATTTTGTTTGGTAATGGTGCTATGAAATGCAGTTTTCTCACAGTAATGAAAAATATATTTTCCAGTAAAAATGAAGATTCAATACTGTAATGCTAACAGTTCCTACTTATTTTTGTCATGTGCTGGTTTTGTGTCATTTTGCTTTTATAGACTGTTAACTGTTTTTCTTTCTCGGCAGGCATTGTTATTCCACGACCATCAACACGTTCGTGTGTAAATCGAAACTGTTTGCCGGAGCTGTACAAGTACCGGTTGCGAAGTGATATAGGAAGACGAGTTGCTTCTCAACTCTTATCGGAAAGAAGGGCACCGTCCAGCCTCCGGACACGACTAGATGAGCTCATCAGTGGAAAAGGAACCTCTGGCTTTGTGAGTTGCACAGACTAATTTAATTCTCTTCTGACTAACTTATTGTCGTTGAATTATATTATTATTTGCACATCATTGTCGCTAATCTGGTGTGTAAGCAATAAATTGAAAGCAAATACCTAACCAAGCATTTAAACAGCGTGAAACTGATTGTCGTTTAGATGGAAATAGAGAGCAATTCATAGAGACATCCCATCTAAGAAAGTTTATTCTAGATTTAAGTGATGTCGAAAATTGTTTTTTTCCAGTTGTAAACTGATTAGAATGGTATGTTTCAGCAAAACTGTTGACAGAGTTGCTCACTTTTGTGAATGGTTTGAATTTATGTAAAGAAAGCATGATCTGTTCTCGATTAGAAATTGATTTGATCAGATTGCCAAGTGTCTGAATGTTGTGTGTTCTGTGTTCACTTCAGTCTCAGCCACTTCAGGAGAAATTGCAGTCACTGAGTGATAATGCAACTATACGTGAACTCATTGACCTATCAGCTGAGGTCAAGCAAGAGGTCACTTCTACTCTGGGGTCATCATCTGGTCCGCTGCGCGGTCGCCCTAAGCGTTCTGAGGAAGAAGGAGATGTCGAACGCAAAATATCCATGTTGGTTTGCGATCCAGTGATGGGAACAAGAGGCTTTCATCGACGCATGAAGTTCTTAGGTATTTAATACTTCACCTTGTGTAAATTTTTTCCTGCATTACCTTTCTTTTCTTTTATTTTATGTCATGACTCAACTTTGAGAACGCCTGCACTGGTATTATCTATAACCTTTTAAGTTAATCAGCTCCAGCAGGAATGAGTTTATTTGTCCAGGGTGCGTTTGTGTTTAGGTTTTGTAGAGCCGTTTCTTTGATATGCCTGAATTTATCAGCTTGTGTTTCAGGTGAAGAGTCAAGCAGGACTGGTCTTAGATCAAGCAAAAAGAATGCAGCTGAAGATAAGCAAGGAAAAGTGGTTCATCTTATGGCTAATGTAGGTATTGCATTGAAACTGAAGGCCTGCTACTCCCAATAAGTATAGGTTCACGAATTCCATGCTTAATTTGTTAACTGCTTGTGCTAAAATAATAGCTAAGATGCATATGTGCGTGTTTGTTTTTTTACGAGGTCTGATGTTGCAGTAAATGTTGCAGCGAGGAGGCATATGAGACCAAAAGACTAGTCTGATAATCGTATTGTATTGCAGCTTGCTGTGTCATTAAAACAATATTTGTACCAAAACAAACCAATTATTTTGTACAGTCTAGAGTAGAGCTCATTATTTTGATGGACTTTAATGAGCACTTCTAGATTTCATATGTTAAGCAAGCATGCATAATAACCAAACCATATTATTAGCCTTCAAGAAGTCACAGAACTTTATTGGAAATAAACTTTTGGGAAGGAATGATATCATATACTTCAGACTCCATTCTAAGGCAGTAAATATAATGGAAGCTTTTGGTTACAACATTTGCAAGAAAAGGTTAAAAGCCCTGCTTTTGTGCAGATGTTGCATATAAACAACTTGTAATTTGGAGGGACACAGGACAGATAAACTTATGGCAGTTGGGAATTGCCAATTTTTTTATGAAAAAATAAAAAGGATATTTGGAAGCCAAAAATATGTTAAAATGTATTTATTTTAAGCAGTAGTTGCATAAATTATTGGTAGAGTTTTTCTGAAGTGGAAGAAGATATGAATAGGTGAACTGTTAGGTCTAATTCTTTGTCATGTTGATGGGTTTGTAGGCTCTTGGCTTTCGCAAGTGTCATCCTCTTCCTGCACAATCATCATCTATGTCATCTGTCTCAGATGCCTCACCGCAGACCACCCCGGTTCAGCCATCATCTTCTGCACAGCATGGATTTGCCAAGCAGGCCGCCAAGGCCATTTCGTCAATGTCGCCAGAAGGGAGCATTGTTGTTGTGCTGAAAAGGGCGTCTTCGTCAACAGCAAATAAGTCATCACAACATACACCACAAAGTGATGAAGTCACACCTGAATGCACGTCTTGCGCCACAAGTGATCCAAGGTTAAGTCCTAGCGTGCTGAAAAAGGCAGCATATGGCAGGGCAGCCCTTGATGGAGTGCAAGCAAAGATCTACCAAATGCCGCCTTTACCTCCATCCTGCGGTACACTGAATGCATTCAAGACCCTCTTGCTGAATCGCACAAAGCTGCTTTCAGTTGCTGGCCAGTTCCACATTCCTGGCATTCTGCCAGTTCCAAAGTCAATGAGACAACAGGAGATGTTGAAGACGGATGATAAGAGTCTGGATTCAACGACAAGTTCGAGTGGAATGGGGACAAAGGCTTCTACCAGTGCCGAGTCTCTTGAGCATGAAGGCGAGAGGAAAGAGATGGGTGCTCAAGAGAACTCACCTGCTGCTGAAACTGAATTCAGAGATGTTAAATCTGCTGTGAAAACTGATGGCATTAGGAAAAGTGATGGCCCCTCCTCAAAGGGGTTACCAAGTTTGTCAAAAAGAAGCCGTTTGTGGGCAGATTGTCACAAGACTCCAAGGAAACTTTCTCGACTTGCTGATAAGGGCCTTAAACAGGTGGTTAAATCAAAGTTGCGAAGTCGCCGTGTACTAGCGGCAATTCATGCATCACACGACTACCAGCTGTTGCGCTCACGATTTCTGTCGCTCTTCCTGTGGCCAGCATTCATGTCCACACTTCCTGTGGAGGAAGTGAAGCGCAGTTCTTCACGCAACGTCACCCGAGCAGCAGAAGCTGAAGATGCCATGTCGTCATTGTCAGCTGAAGAACTGGAACAAGACGACCAGGTGGATGAATGCAGCAGTGATGATGAGGACTGGTCAAAAAGGCATTACAAAAAGAGGTGCTTTATGCAGTTCTTTACACTCATTTTTTGGTCAAGAAAATTAATATTGTTTTATACCCAAGGCATAAATGATCGATCAGAAGAAAATATTATATTGGGAGCTTGTGTATGATATTATGCTGGATGAGCATGAAGGGAAGAGGAATAAAGTTCTAGTATTGTTATCTAACTTACTTGATTCACTTGGACAAACTTCCAGATTGTTATGCTGAGGAGCCATTGAGATTCTGTGATAATTGTTTACTATTGTTTTCAAAATTGCTAGTCAGAAATATTATTGTGACCGTGAAATGCTGAAGATCAGTTACAACTTTAGTCTTTCAAGCCCTACATTTCGGATAAGCATTTCCATAATGACATGTAATGATATATCGGAAGCAACTAAGGACTTTAATAGTTAATGTGGATTTGGAGTATTAAGTGGTAGTAATTTACTGCATTTTCAGCTGTGTAGATGTATGTCTGTGTATCAAGTCTAGATATGTAAGATGGGTTTATTGGTCAACTTTAAGGAAATCTGAGAACCTACACTAGAATAAACAGACCCATTCGCTTTTTTTTATCTTATATCGTCTGACAACATTAGGAAACATGTGAGTGTATCATGATATATCTGTTTACTCTCCAAACTGTGTATATTCCCTACCCTTGTGTATATATATATGTATGGACTAATGCATCCAGGCTATTTTTTTGGTTAGTTTGTTTGGTGCTAGTCTCTCATGCATATGCATACATTTAGACGTATTTAAATAATTAAACCTGTATGAAGAAATATGGAATTGTTCTGGAGGGAGTTTGCAATTGTCTTGTAGATACGCTGGTTCTGGTAAGCCCAGGGTCTACAGTCGGTGGAAGCGAAAGGAGGAGAGAAATGTGGCTGAGGAGACTGATGTGCAGGATGCCTCCATGGATACGAGTTTAGTTTCACCACTGCGACCAAGCACTTCCAGTCATGCAGGCAAGACTTAAATTCAGCTAACCACAGATTATAAGTGCATAATTCACTTATGTGCATAGAAGCAGGGCCGGTCTTATTTTAATATAGGGTATTTCAATGGAAGACAGCTCTGGGTACATGCATGTCGCTTAAGTGCATAACTTGGTTATGTGCATAGCTGACTACAGGCCCATTATGCATTGCTCTGTGTATATCAATGCCGCTTAATTGCATACGCAGCTTAGAACATTCTGGCCGCTGAGGCAGTTCGCCCGTCGACAGCCAATTATTACAGAGCTGCCAAGTGGTCTGTCGTAGCTGCACTGTGGTCCGTATCAGCAGGTGATGTAAGATTGTTACCGGTTGACATTCCAGAGTGTGCAAACTGTACCATAAACATTCTGTTTAGTGTCTGTCATTCACGCTATTACTATAGCTTGCTTAACGCTCGTTTAAATTGTGAAAATGTTAAATGGTTGGGCGCATCTGTTAAACTTTGATGTTAATGGAGCGAATAGAGGTGCTTAAACACCTGGAAATAAGATTTACTTTAACCCTTTAACGACAAGAGGGATTAGTTTTCCTTACATATTAGTGCACGCTCGTTGTTAAAGTGTTAACTGAATGGTTGCTGAAGGCATTACAGTATGTAGGCTCCATCTCTGTTATTAAATACCATTACATTTAGCCAATTTTACACAGTACATGTGAACTTCTCTTATGCGCATAATCAGTTAAGTACAAAGGTTCAAGGCAGTCCAGAGGCTAAGCACTTACGTGGCGTCGGCTGTATATTAAAAATTCTTTGGTATGTCAAAAATCATTAATCCACTTAAGTATCATAAAATATACAGTATTGAATAACTTTTATCCATGAAATTGAACTCTGAATGAGGACATTTCATAAGTTAAACACTGTTACATGCGATTAGTTTTTGGTGATCAATGAGGCTTGTTTTTAGCTACTCTGCTGCTTAATATTAATTAGGCAACATTAGACACTACAGCTATAGGATGTTCCAGAAAATAAGTGTGTTGTTTCTAAAGGTTTGGAGTAAAGAGATGCAAGTGGTCAGCCTTTTGAACACACAAAGACTGGCAATGTTCCCACGTGAAATGACCTTTGCTCCACTAAGGACTTAAAGTGTGGCAGAGCTGGTCATGAGAAATCCAATAAAATTGTTAAAACATTGCACTGTAACAAATTTAAAATGAAGAACTGAAGGTTACAAGAGCATGCGGATATTTTTTATTTTGGAGTAATTTATTATGAGATTTTTCTAATTTTATTACCACTGTATTGAGTATTAAATTCACAGCTCAACCGAATTGCTCTCAACTGGTTCTGTCATAAGGATTATGGTGATCAGAATCCAGTTTTGCTGAGAAGCGACCATTGATTCATGCCTTGTGTATTACTTTATGGCGCTGTAGAAATTTACAGATACGGTGACCAGTAGATCGTGAAAGGAGAAGGAATGCAGTTGTTGTTTAGGTTTGGTTTCTTCTTTACAGATAACTTTTCATTTCGAGTGTCTCAAAGTGAGAGTCGGAAAAAGAAGCGAGGCCATCGCAGAATTCCTGTTCTTGACGACTGTAGGAAGAGCCGTCGTCTTGCTGAGAAAAGGGATCTGAAGCAGCGTACGGAAGAGCAGGAATCTGTCTTAGCCATGGAACATCACAGAGCTCTGCTGAAAGCGACAGACGTGGAGTATGACGGCGAAAGCTATGCTCCAAGAAAGAAGCGTCCAAGACTAATGCCTGACAAGTCAGACGCAGAACAGAAACCGGTTGCCGCTGAACTGTGGGAAAGGAGTCGTTTCTCAGCACAAAACGAACCAGATTTGCGTGCAAACACCTATAGGTCAAGTGAACGTCATATCCAGAACGCTTTGTCAGAATTTGGCATGCCATCTGATCTTAACGCCAGTTCTGCCGAACCAGCAGACAATAAGACTGGCATAGTCACCTCAAGTGCCTATATACAGTCGGCATTTCTGGATGCAAATGGATTCCTTCAGCCATATATCGTAGGTCCAGATGGTATTCTTCAGCCGGTAGTCATGAATTCCAGTCAGTTCGTTGAAACCGTGGTAGATTCGGATGGGTTCTTGAGACCATCAGTGTTACCGTCTGAGCAATCACTTATTCCTAGTCTAGTCAGTGCCTGTCAGTTCATCCAGCCAATGATTCTGAATTTTGATGAAATGTCAGGGAGTACTGGAAGTCGCGCTCATATGAATGCAGCGGGTGATGCTCAGAATTCAGTTGGTAAATCGGAGTCATTTACAGCTGTTTCATCAACTGAGGAAGGCAGCGTGGCTGGTTCATCCAGTCAGCTGTCATTTAGCTTTGATCTGGCTTCTCTTCCAGTGGATTTCACTGTGGACAAGTCCAGTACAGCAGAGCAGTCTGATCGATATTCTTTACAGAGCACAGACACACCCATACAAGTGAAGCACGATAGGTCCCCAGAAGGCCTGATGGATTGCTCTGACTTTAGTTTAGTAACTGAAACTCCGAAAAACGAACGTTTAGAAGAATTGAACTGTGAAGTAGATACTACCTCAGGCTCATTGGATCAGAGTTGTGAAGAGAACGGTCAAATACAATCAAACTACAAAGAGCGCGAGTCGGATAAAGAAGCCACCGATCAAATACAAGTAAACGATAGCAACTTGGATGTTCTTGTTCGAGCAAGTGAACTGATGGAAAAGAATTGCACTGATACTGGTCCAGAGACTCGATACCAGGCTCCTTGTGTGCCACCTGTTGAGCTGAACATTCCTTCAACTGTTTTGCATTCTTATTCTGGTCCCGGTGATGCTGATCAGGTGCAGATGGATAGTCGCACTTCATATGCCCTGGCAGATGGAACTGACTCTGACATTGTGCTTGTTACAGGTTTGGCTGAAACTGGTGCCTCTAGTCTAAGTACAGGACAAAACGCTGATGTAAATCCAATTTCACTTCATAACAGACAGTTGGAAAGTGCAGTTTCTTCCACTCAGTATTCTTGTATTTCAGGTGATACAGCCGCTTACAGTAAGAAGTCAGTCTCCACAGATGCACACACTAGTTCTGTTACAACTAGTAATGGCATGTCTCATTTCAGAGAGAGTGATGGCTTGGTGACAAGAGCTGCTGATGTAAACCATACTGTCACATCTCATGTGGATTGTCTCATAAGAATTGATACAGTTTCAGCTGAGGAAGAAACCAGTAAGCAAAGTGCAGGAAATGAATGCAGTCAGTCGACTGTAGGACAGCTTGAGTTGTCAGCAGTGTCAAGAGAAAAACCAAATGTAGGATCAGACACTGCAGACGAGGAGGGCATGGATTGGACTACGACTCCTACCATAGTGACAGTGGCCTCGTCAGAAAGCCCACAGTCGTCTCTTTCATCTGTAGAAATCATGTCGGCTGCTCAGTCAGAAAATGATTTAAGTGCAAACCAAGAGATGAACGACAGTATCGATAACCTCAAGGCTCCGATGACCTGCAGTGAAAGCGAAAGTCCCATTGGGTCAGATGCAACTGACCATTCAAGTGTCAAGACTTCGGTTGTGACCAGTGTAGCGGACAGCAGCTTGTGTTCGGCCAGTAGTCAGCAATCTTCTGATCTACTGACCCATATACCATTCGCCAACGCTTCCATCTCTTCTTCCAACGCCTTCTCCGTCTCCTCTGCTAATCCTCAGGTAATGATGTCAAATGTTTTACCAGTGCTTAGTACACTGCCGTCTGTCGTACAGAATGCCACTGCAGCAGCCGTTCAACAGCTTACAGCAATGATCATGAGTCAACTTCTTGAATCCATTCAGATGCAGATGCACCAGTCACATCTGCAAGGAGCACAGAACTTGACCTCTCCTCTGGTAAATGCTATCCTGCAGTCTTCTGGCTTACCTTCATCTGCTGGCTTACAGACAATTGCTGCTTTACAACAACCTGCTGTGTTACAAGCGTTCCCTGGTTTACAACAACCTCATATGTTACAGCAGTCTGCTACTTTACAACAACTTGCTGACTTACAATCATCGCCACATTTACAGTCATCTGTTGCCTATCAGTTACAACCACCTGTTGGCTTACTTGGTGCTAGCTTTCCACTTGACTGGTCAGCCTCATCTGGTTTGCAACCTGGTTCTGCATTACAGGTAGATGCTAACTTACAGCCAGCTATGGGCTTGCAGCATGGAGCAATGATGCAGGCTACACTTGGGTGGCAGAACAGCAGCATGGTAGAAATGGGTTCCAATCAGCAATCTTCTGGATGTGTGCTGTCTAATTCTGGAATGCAAGGCAGCGTTGACTCGCAAGTTGACAGCGTGCTATCTGGCAAGATTCTGCCAGCTGAAAGTAACCTTCAAGCAAGTCCATCACAGTCGACTTTCTCAACTCTATCAAAGACTCAGTCTCCAGCTCACACTTTTCTAACAGGCAATCTGTCAGGATCACAGAGATTTTCACAGCCATTTATTCATAGTTCGCCAGGGAATCTGCCAGGATCACAGCCATTTATTCATAGTTCGCCAGGGAATCTGCGAGGATCACAGCCATTTATTTATAGCTCGCCAGGGAATCTGCCAGGATCACAGCCATTTCTTTACCATGTGCCAGGAAATCTAATAGCATCACAGCCGTTGCTTCACACTGTGTCAGGGAATATGTCTGGATTATATCCTTTACTTCACACAGCACAAGGGAATTTTACAGGATCACAGCCTTTCCTCCAGACTGTGCCAGAGAATCCGTCTTCATCACAGTCTTTATTGCAACAAACTGTGCCAGGATCACAGCCTTCACTTGAGACTTTGCCACGAAATCCCTCATCAGAGAAGGCAGCAACCCAGCAGGATGCTAGTTTACATTCCCAGCAGTTATATGATTTGATTTCTGTTAATCCTCTTCAGTCGAGTGCAGCCACGAATCCCACTGCATCCTTCAGTCAGCAGCTGATGGGTTGTTTGGTGCCTCAGCTGGGTGGCCAATTTCAGCAACTGGTTTCTGGTAACACAATAGCTGCCAATTCTTACCATCAGGTGACTTCACAGGGCCTTGGACCTTATGTCGATGCTTCTGTGCTGCAACAAATTCATTCTGAACAAGCATCTGCATATATGGTGCCAGTGCATCCAACTAACCAGGCAGGTTCATTGATATATCGTGCTCCAACTTTACCTGGGTACCTGCCATCTTTTATGGGAATGCAGGCGATGAACAGGTGTCCAACTGTTCTTCCTGTTGTCTCATCTTCTTCATCTGCACGTGTTCAATCTTCTTCAACTGCTGACCAACAGACGCCTGGTCCGGCAGCAGTCGGTAGTAGTGCACCAGAGTCATCCAAGTGAGATGCCTTTTAATGAACCGTTTTACGCATTCAATCGTGCAACACAGAAATGGTGATGTGGTGGAATCTTCAATATATCATGATATATGAAGAGTTGTTTTAAAGCATCTTGAGAGAAGATTTTATTTAAGTTATTTGGTTAGGTACTTAAGTTAAAGTGTTGAATTTTAAAGGGTGTTGTTCTGCTCTTAATTGGCTGAATTCATCTGACGCTGTTACTGCGATTGGTTGTTTGTTCATCATCAAATGATGTTTTCTTGTTGGTTTTATATCTGAAAAGAGAACTGTTTCTTGTTTTTATACATTTATTTGGACTGTGTTACAAACGTTGCAAAGTGTTGGCAGTCGCCAGTGGTCACGTTGTTTTATTGTTCAGCATGAAAGTTTTGCTTGAGACTGTTTCTTCATTCAGTTACTTTTCTAAGAGAATGTTTAATAAAAGTGTTTCAATTAAAAGTGCTAAAGTTTAAAACATGAGAAAAAGTTATTCAGTTTAAGTTTTCTTTGTCAACTAAAGTTCTGAAATCAAGATATGGGTAACCTAAACCAGCGTTTCCCAAACTGTGGGTCGCGACCCAAAAGTCGGTCGCGAAGCTCTGGCAAGTGGGTCGCCAATTTTTTTGGAGAAACATTTATTTATTCGGAGCAACAGCATTTGGCTATGGATGGGCTATAACTAGCTGGATTGCAATAAATTGTTAACTATGTTTTACCTAAGTTTCCTTTTAATGCTTTAAATTTCTCAACGCCGTACGTAAATTTGCATATTTCGATGCCAATTTACGATGCAAATTTTAGTACACAATGCTTAATTTTACACAGTGGGTACCGAGATTGCCAAGATATTCACAAGTGGGTCGCGACCCAGCGAAGTTTGGGAACCACTGACCTAAACCATACAAAGCTCTTCTGTGGTAATGAAGCTTGCTGTGTGTCAACTATTCACTCCAAATATGAGTGTTACTAAAAAATGTTTAACCTACCAACGTCACAGTACAAATGTACTTTCTGTCTTGTTCAGCATGTATCACTCAGGCTGTCATGTTCTTATAAAATCCCCATCGACAAGTGCTCATCAGAGGCTGTAGCAGACAACCCATCCCTCCTCACTCTTGCTGCAGAGTAATTCTTTAAGTTCCTACTCCAACCATTAAAGCTGTTCCATTTCAAATTGCATGATGTGTATGACTGCCTCTATCATACAGATGACCCTTTCTCATCTCCTCCTTTTCACCACATCTCTATGGTACATGCTTCATGCATTCATCTCAACAATTATTGTTAAAAAATTTGTAATGTGTGCAGTTGTGCACTCACATAGAAATGCAAATCAGATTCAGTTAGTAGGTAAATGGCAGTTAGATATCCTGATGCTTGAAAGCCAGTGAGAAATACATGTAGTTAGTATACAGGTGTTTCTTGAAGAGTTTGAACATCAGACAAACATTGGCAGTCGGTTCAGTTCTTTGGGCAGCATCATGGAAAGCATGAGCTTCCATGTCAGTTCTACATCATGGTTCAGCCAAAAGACCCATATCCAAAGATTGCAGGCTGTTAGGAGAGATGCAAGACTAGTGGTTGAAGGTATGTAGGGCCTTGTAGGCGAGTCTGTTGTAAGGATTTTATAGGTCAGACAGGCCAATGAATACATGTTTAAACAATCGAGAACTTGACTATAGTAGACAGATAGATTTATGATTTGATTTTGCACTGCTGACAGTGTTCAGTATGGGCTTTTGTTTTTTTTTTAGAAACTCAATGTATAATACAGGTGAAACATACCACCAGTTTACTTGAACATATTTTCTGCACTTTTCTAGAGATTATTTCTAAAACTAAACCAGTTGTAACAGGATGTTCTGAAGGCTTCTCGTGGAAGTATTGATCTTTAGCTAGTTATTTCTTTAAGTTAATGGTTTCAGCATTTAAACCTTAACAGTTTGAGTAGGTTCATTTTATTAAAGATGTGCAAGTCTGCATGCTTTTAAGCCTTTTATTTTGTTAGTGGAAAAGCTTCTCATCATGCACTGGCTTCCTGTTGAATTAAGAAATGTTCATAATAATAATTTAAGACTTGACATTGTGCATACAGTAAGTAAGTAAGTAGCCTTTATTTGCATATGACAAGCGCACATGCATACTGATCAGTGGTTAAATTCAGCCAGATCCTGCCAGATCTCAGGTTTGAGATCCACCACCTGAACTATAAGATCTGCACTTAAAAGTGGGGGCCCATCACATAAACATATCTTTGCTTGCAGTGATCGATGATACTCATCGTATTTCATGCATTTTTAGTTTTATCAGAATAGCGAAAAGCGAGTATCGGTTATAGATTAGCCAGAAAGACTTGTTTGTGCTTTACAAAAATTTGGAGATCCGTGACCTCTGGACGACCAATTTAACCATGGGTACTGACAGATAATACACATACTGAGATAGAGGACTGGTAAATTCATCAGTCACTGTTGGGGTTTAACTATAACCCAGGGTTTAATGTAATGCAGTGACATAAGTCCTTACAACCTATCTTGTCTAGTCTTATTTTTGGCATGGGTTTGAATAGATTTCAAGGACTCTGTCTCCTTGGTTGGAGACTTCTAGTTTCTACTTTGTTCTAATATATATTTGTTTATTATTATAAACCATCAGAGGATAACTATCAAGTTTTGAAACATCAAGATGGAATTAGGATGGACCGATACAGAAGTTGAGGAATTAAATTCTTAACATCTTTAGGTGGAAGAACATAATCATGAGCACAAGGCAAAGGCCAAAGGCATAGCCCCAGTGCACGAGGGGTGGGGGAAAGAAACGGCGGAGGACATGCGCCTCGTTTCAAGAGGATAGACCTAATCCAACTTGAACATTATTTTCTGCACTTTTCTAGAGATTATATCTAAAACTAAACCAATTAAGTAGCTAACTCTTGGTTTATCATATTTTTGCCAGTCTGGATGAATAAATATACTTTTAAATATTTTTGCATACGCTACAGCAAAGAAAACACAAAAGAAACACTGAGAGAAAACAGTGCATGAACATTTACATATTGGTTAGGTGGCAATCATCACTATTGGTACTTTTGTGCTGCAACTTTATGAAATAAGGGGCCGTCCACATATTACGTACGCACTGAGGGGGTCGGGGGTCGGATTTTGGCGTTTTTGTGTACGGGTGCGAACGGGGGGGGAGGAGGGGGGTGACAAAAGTGTACGTACGCAAATAAATTTCTAATTATGACGTCCACATTAGCCTATTTATAACTCTGTATTGTCCTATAGTCGTCCGATGGCATTTTATTACATTATATAAAAGCCATGTGCAGTTATTCTGTGCTGTGAACGAGACAGCTATAATTTGTCTATATTGGCCCTCACTCATCCTTCAATCTGGCCTAAAGTGCAGACAGTCGGGCTGTCGAGACACTTTCTGCAGCTGGTCTTCGGGGGGGGGGTTGCGTCAAGTGTACGTAGGCGGGGGGGGTGTGGAAGAAAGTACGCTTGCGAACAGGGGGGGGAGGGGGTCCAATTTTCCCGGATTTTTGCGTACGTAATATATGGATGGCCCCTAAGTGACAAATCATTGAAGTCCATAAGTCACACTTGGAAAGAACCGACTTACCGGTAATAATGTAACATCACTTCAACCAAACTATAACATTGATAAAGAAAATACAATACAACTGCAATTTGATCCTTACAAAGTTCAGAAGTGCACATTGAAGCCAGGCAAAAGCCATGTGATACGAACATTCCAGTCCAGAGCACAATGCCTCTAGTTTAACATGAGATTTGTTTGAGCAGAGCAAGGTGTGGAAGAGCTTTTGTATAGTGCCTTTTAAGGACCTCTCAAAAGTGTTGTTACATCATTTTAACACAAGTATTAGGACAAAGACACACCTACTGGACATAATGTTACATCGACTGTATTAAAAGTATAAGGAAAATCTGCCATTTGTTTCAATCTAGATTCTTCACAATAATTCAGTTGGTTGTCCTTGAGAAGCACCAGTTATATACTCTTGCTATCACAAAAAAGAAACATGAAAGAAAATTAAAAATAAAATGTTAGTATCAATATCTTGCATTGATTGCATCATACAGGTCCTCTATATCTGCTTAAGGTGCAATAATAGGTACACAGCATATTTCACAAGAAGAATGAAGCATTTGGATGAGAGCACATACACCATGGGTAGCTGGATCTGCAGGTTTTAAAAGTAAAAATCTGAAGATTACACAACACACTAATTTCAGATAAAAATCAGTCATAGTAGGAACAAAAAGGAATAGCTGTCACAACATCACTTAAAACATCACAACAACAAAATTTACAGAATAAAAAACGTGTCAAATATATAAATAAGTGATACAGAATGTTTTCAGTAATTGAATGTGACACCAAAGCACAGTGGCCTACAGACGAGAATGTCACAATGCAAAAAGTGACACTGAAAGCATCTCGGAAGATTAAAAACTGTAAACAAACGCTTGATTCAACATGCAATCAGTTTGGTAAAGAAAACAGACAAAAGGAACATCTGCAGTTGGTAACTGTTCATGTTTCTAGATACCAATTGATACAAGACAACCTCTGAATGCAAAGATTACGGCTTAACTATTATTTTGCCCAAGCTGCAGTAAATATTACCCCTTCAATTTGAGTGCTCTGTGTTGAAAATGGAGTACATCACTTTGTTCTTGCTAAAGCTGTTATTAGACGTACAACCTGGTGTCTGCGTTCTGCGTCCTTTCTTTTTGGTAAGTCTGCATCCTGGTGTTATTGCAGTGTCCCTTTGCTGCAGTTTCTTAACCTCTTCTCATTTCATGCAGCACGTCACAAGCCAAGGGCTGCCGTCACGAAAAATTGTCATCTTTCATTCATGCACTCAAAACAAGTACCAACATGCAATTCATAGACTGCATTTTTAATGCCACGGAGTCAACGTTTCTTCCAATTCTGCATTCCAGAACAGGAGGTTGAGATGAATGTTTAAAAAAGTTTGGCCATTGACAAGGGCAACAGCCAATGGCCAAAGGCTGTATGCAAGATGTGTGTAGCACCAAGGTAAGTGCATTATATCTTCACAGATTATGACATACTGCACTGAGCAATTATCTGAGGCTCTTTAATGCTTCGAAGATTCATTTAACTTGATTGCAGAATTTAGAACAGAAATGGAAGTAGAACATTTCATACGACAGCCAAAATTTCTAGCAGTTGTTTGACAGTGTAGTATCTTCGTGAAATGTGTCTGCATCCAAGGGGACCTAAACAAAAGCACAACAAAAGAAGTTTATTCAAGTCATATACAGTTTACAAGCATCAAATTCCTTGGAATTTCCAAATATTTATTACTCAATCATGAATAACTGAAACTCTGTGTGGTTTGCTCTCATGCATGAATCAGTTTGATTTTGTTTGATTTTGTAGTGCCATCAGAGTGTCTAGCGCTTGCAACAGTTTCAGTTTATATCAGATGCACTGCATCTGTTTGTGCATTCTTTAAAGTAAAAAGTACAACAGTTAACAATTTTCACTACAAATATGATGCATTTTCTGTTAACCATAAGTCGCACTTGTTTTGATTACTTAGATAGCCTTCTAAGCAGTGTTATTGGGAGGTGCTTGAAGTGTGCTATTTAAATCTCTTGTTACATTACATTAAGTGACGAAAATGCAGGCCTGGATGTCTTCAAATCGAGTCTGATCTTAGAGAAGACATTATTCATGTGGCTGAGCACAAAAGAGGCACCAGCAAGGATTGACAGAAACAATAGTGGTGGTGTTTCCAAACTGGAAAGCACAATAGGTTGCCTGTGGGCCCTGGTGTGCTCCTGGATGATGACCTCTCCATGGAGGAGAACATTAGTTCCTCTGCAGGTCCTGGTTTTGCCACTTCATCAGATCAGTCATACGCGAAATTTATCAATCAACACTGCTGCTACTCTTGTCCACTCTGTTCTCTGATGCTCCTGGACTACTGTAACTCTGTCCTTGCAAGCCTGCTGAGATTCCACATTCGACAGCTTCAGTCCATGCTTAACTGTGCTGCCAGTCTTCTCTACCCTTACAAAATACATCGTTTCAATACATATGTTTCAAGCTACATGCTCAGGCTTCAGGTCACGGACAGGACGATCCTCTTCGTGGGAAGAGCTTCAATAGTTGGTGTGGCAGATAGCTCTGCGCTCATGTCTCCAGCCAGCCTGGTTTAAAATTGTTGCGTTCAGAGGAGACTGGTGGGGACTTGATGGTTCTATGCTCCCATACCATGATGTTGCCAATCAAGCTTTCTTGTGCATTGGACCATTCCACTACAAATGCATATACCAAGTACTGTTCTTCCACATACAGCTCAGGAAACATTTTCAAGCCATCTTTAGTCACTCCAAATCAGATCTGCTTGATAGCTATGTTTAGAGTTGATGTCAATCAATATACGTTTATTCAATTCAAAAGTAGACAGGAACACAACTTTGTTCAATCGAGTCTTAAGTTGGTAGGAGGCAGATAAGGGCAAGTTAATTTAAGTAAGTAAGTATGGACTTTAATGCTCTGCTTGCAAACGCACTGCGGTACATGTTTTTGTAAAGGATTCTGGAAATAAAATTTTGATCATTTTTGGCGGGCAGAGAGAACTCGTGACAGCGCGGGCGGAGGTCATGTTTGCAGGAGTGCATCGGTGGGAAAAGGCTTCAGAGCATATGGGACGGGGAGAGATGGACTGCCTGTAGGAGCTTCATTAAAGGCGCTTCATAAATAGCCAGATACATAAGCACATATATACATTACAAAAGCATAATTATTTCAATGTATAAGGGCAAAAAACAGAAGACAGACAGGCAGGCACAAACAGATGGACAACTGGTGCACAAGAAAAGCCACAAAAATCTTTGTTTTCTTTGTTCACCTCAATTTCTGGTTTTGCCATTGGTGCTACCACTTTATCACATTTTCTTCTGCGCCGCTTTCGAGTCGTTTCATTCATTAGGCGTGAAAGGTGGGGTGAAAGAGAACTCGGTTTGATCAGATATCTTCAAAGGAAAAGATGACATCGTGCTATCATATCAAATTTTATGATACATAGAAACTCAGTTTGGGAGGATTACATATAAAATTTCCTATGTCTTTTCGGAAAATATGAAAAGCCTACGATCTGTTAGAGTAAATGGTGGCCATCAAAGGAATTAGAATTCCTATGAACCTGATGTAGCGTCATCCACTCAATAATATGTGTAAAACTTAGATTAGCCACTAGTCAGAACCCTGACTGTAAAGGTGTCAGCAGAAATGCAGAGCTAATACAGCCATGATACATCTTGTAAGGAAACTTAGTTTGAACATGCTGAAGTGATTGAATGGAAACCAGCTGAGCAACACTACAGATCAATAAATCAATCAATATATGTTTATTCGAATAAGAAAAGTTGACATGAACACAACTTTGTACAACTGAGGGGAGCACAGAATGAGTGATAAAGTTAGTGGTAAATGTAGAGTAAACTCATGAGAACAGGGGCAGAGATTGTAATTGCTACATCGCATTGCTGGGAAGAGGCTCCAGAGCACATGGGACAGGGATAGGTGAACCGCCTGCAGGAGGCGATCCTTAGCCATGCTCGTCAGGCACTCCGCGCTTGGGGCATCATTGGGGAGGAAACCCTGTCTAATCATCCTACTTATCAACACCTCAGTACAGGATCTTTCACTCGCAGTCAGAAATCTCCACCATGCTGGGAGGCATACATGAGGTGGCCTATGGTCATGACCCTAGTAACTTCCTCCAGAGAGGGAGGAGGGAGGCCATGGGAATGAAGTACCCCTAGAGCTTATAACGACCGGGAGCAGGAGGCAAGAACTAAGTCGAAGCGCGAGGACATCTCAGATTGGAGCGTGACCCCAAGCACCCTCGTGTATTCAGTATGCTGCACTCTCAGAGTGATTAGAGGGGTCTGGGACCCACCCAGTTTTTCAGAGTAACAACCATCTCTCAGGTCTAAGAGGCATTTAAACAAAGGTTATTTACTTTTGCCCATTCAGTAATTAATGTGCTCCATCTCCTCAGTGATGGTGTACAGATGGTTAGAGCCCAACAGGAGGTAACTGCCATGTGCAGTGAAAACCACATTCATTCACAAGATTTCCTCCAAGCTGTTAGCAACCAACAAAGCTTACTAACATGATATCATTTTCTTCCAACTGGACATCATAACTTGGATTGGTGATAACATATGATATAGTATCCCGGTTATCACTAGCATCATCATCTAAAAAACAGACCAGCAACATTAAAATTTTCAGTTAAAACAATAAATTAATCACTAGAATCCAAATATTACAATTCCTACATTCCAAAGGCATGGACGTGGTGTGGTGATTCTTAAGGACTTGAGGTGGCTGATCGCAGAAACGACAACCACATGCTTGTGTGACATAACATTTTGGAGAAATTGCCTAAAGCTGCAATGCTTTCTGTGTTTACTTAACATTTACTTGTATTTCAATGCCGCTTCATACGTACATACTGATTACTAATTAACCTTCTGTTTTGTCATTTCAGGTGTTTAGTTGTTTACTAAAAAAGCAATTTTGAAGAATATAGTTGTTTATGAATTTAATGACTGCGGAAATGCCACACAAATATTTCAACAGCATTGACACTTTCTCTTACACATGTTGTGAATTCAGCTTGAAAGCACAAATCTATCACTTAAACTATCAACGGCATACATGATAGACTACAGATATATTATATACCTGTCTTGTGCTCTTTAACAATAAATTTGTCATTGCTTGCTTATACAGGCTTTTCCCACCATGACAGCAGACCAGTTTAGTCTGGTTTAAACTGGTCCTCAACTCCTCATTTCCCGAGCAAGCTCCCACGTGATAACTTACACACCTGCCAACGTCATACCACCCCCAATTAAATCAACTTGATTATTTCCAACTTGTTGGCATTCTTTGCAATTGAAGGAATATAACATTGGCAATACCATATGAGTGCTACACAGTACACATGGTAATCAATGAACTTTAAAACATAAAGCAAAGGAACAAAAAGGCTAATCTTGAGTTTAATTATGCGAGACAGAGTTACATGTCCCGATTATAAAATGTCTTTATTTGTGAGGCAGTTATGAAATGCCTTCAAACCATTCTTCCTTGATGGTCTCACAAACAAGAAAGAGGTCACATTCTACTCTGTAGGTATTTCATTCATGACGGATCGTCCTACCCACAGCTTACAATATTAACAATAGAAATGTACAATTCTATTTTGGCCAAAATTAAAATATTTTACGAATAGAAACGTACCATACTCTTCTGTTGGTAAACCGAGGCTGGCCATACGACACTTGACCATCTGCTCAATCTCTTTTCTCTCTATTGTAGCTTCATCACAACAGTCGATGTCATCAAACAATGGTACACTTAAAAGTACCTGAAAGACACATAAAAACAAACAAGAGAAACATATAAATGCATACCAGATTCTTAAAAAAACATGCATATGAAACATTTAAAAAATCTAAAAATGACACCTTTGGAGAAAAAGGGACTGCTTGTCACTTATTAGATCAGCTGGAAACGTTCCTTTCCATGAACTGTTATGCATTAATTGTTATGCCAAAACTGACCATGTTTCGCACTACATGCGGGAGGTCCTGCACTGGCTTCCTTTCCCTCATCGCATCTCCTTTAGGATTTCCTCCTTGGTTTGACATTGCCTTTTAGGTGTAGCGCCCAGCTATCTTCAAGAGCTCTGCATCCCCGTCTTGTCTCATGGAGGTAGCTGCCACCTTTCCACTGCCCGCGGGGCCTGGTTGTCCCTTTCGCTCGCACAATTACTATGCATCATAAGGTGTTTTCTATGGTCGGCTCATAGAAATGGGTTCCCTCTAGAATTGTGTCACCTTCACTGAGCAACTGCTAGTGCATGACCAATGCTTGTACAAAGAAGTAAACAACCCAAACTGACTCGTCGGTGGGAAGTTTAAAAAATGTCAAGTACAAAATAATGCACACTTACTAGATTCTGACTATTACAGTATATCACGTTCAAAATGACACTTTTAAGTATTCAAGCAATGACATAATATACCTTTTCAGAGTTTCGGTAAAGCCAGCCAGAACTGCTTACAAACCAGGAGATCCTATGACAGACTGAATTGAGCAAGTACACTGAAACTGTTAAAAATCATGAACAATTGAGAAAATGGTTATTACCGATGACACATTGGTGGACACTTGCTTCTGTGTTCGATATATGCCGATTGGGATTTCACATGTAGTAGAACCAAGCTTCTGATAGAGTCGTCCATAAGTGTGGATCCACATATCTTCACTCGTCAACTTCATCTGTAATCCAGAACAAAAAGCAAACAGGCAACAATTGACCATAGATTAAAGATCCTTTATATGTGTATTGCCAGGTACAATTTCCAAAGAAATTACTTGAAAACATTTTGCAGTATCAATGGACTTGTTTTGATTAGACAAGTTTCACTTAAGTTAATCACAGTCATCAAATGTTGTCATGGTTAAACTAAGTAAACTCAGAAAGCCAGGCACCATATATATGGAACTGTATGACTGCCAACATAGTGTGAACGTAAGACTAGCAATTCCAGACCAATTGCAGAAATCAGAATACTGGGTCATATCAATCATAGTCCTCTTCCTACTCATGTCACCTCACCAAGTGGCACTGATAAATTTCTAAATAAACTCAATTCAGAAAGGAAGAAGACCAACACATTAGTAATCAAACCAACAAATGGTGAAAGACAATAAATAAATCAATCAGAGTGTGAGACAGACAGACAGACAGTCTATAGAACTTACAATTACAATAAAAACTGTAATTGGTTATGATAATGCTTCTTAAGATGAGTTCTGGAAGTTCAAACTGTTCAGGTTGAAGAGTCCTACATACAGGAACTGCACCTGTGTCACATGTCACACAAAAAAGAAATGATCAGCTGACACTATAACTTAAGCTAATTGCTGGCAGTGAAATTCAACTGAAGCTGCTACTAACACAAGACAAATGACCGGAGCCAGCTGCCTGATCCACACCCAACAGCAGCCTCACAAACGTTATCAAGTAGTCTTTAACGAAAGCCTAAAACAATGTAAAAACAAAATATGCATAAATGCACGAAATAATAGAACATGACTGATATGGATAAACAATTTCTTCAACGCAGTTTAGCATAATTGTGTAATCATCTTTTGATGTTTCAGCTGCTTCCTTGTTCCATTCACATAGCTTTGGATCAATGGTTCTCAATGCATGGTCCATGTACCACCTGTGGAATGTAAGCCAGATGGTCCTTGGTCATGAGTGACCAGTTATTCCCATCTTGTACACATGATACTGTGTTCTTCCAGTTGCTAAATAGCATTCAAGTCCATTGTTTTCTAATATTGTATATATTCTATGATTAGTTGACAAGTTGACATCAATGTTCATGTTGTAGTGAAAACATTGTTACCCACTGTTTATTTCTGATAAAAGCATTGGGCCATTGTACATATGTGGCTGCATATTCGATTCCAGTAAGGTAGACCCCGGGCAAAACACTGTAAATGAATTTCAAAGTTCAACTCCACTAAGTGTAAGTAAAGGACCTGTGTCCCATAGTGGAACATAGGGTAGGAGACCAGTTCCTTTTTGCAAGCCCTTGCCAGCAAATCCCAGGTTCCTGGATACTGGGCAAGTGGATCGCAGGATTTGCTGTTTACTTCCCAGCTACATTACCACATCCAACAAGGGCAGCTTTATATAATATTGAAAATCTTATGAAAGTTGTGCAGATCAATAAAGCAATATCAATCAAACTAGCAGACAAATAACCTCAAGATGTAGGAGATCTAGTTTCAGAACACAACAGAAATGAACAATGAACATGTCTAGGTAATCTTCCCAAATAATGTCTTTTATCCATTACAGATCACTTGCAAATCAGTAAATTTAAGGAATGTACTGAGTACACAAATTACACATCTGGGTTGGTCAGAACTGCACTTTTCAATGCCCTTCATAATGCAGAAGTAGCTGCTCTAACCTGTAGTAAATTCACCTTGAAAATGATACAGAAGAAGAAATAAAATGTGATGTATGTATCTATACATGGGCAACAGACCTGGTACAGTAAGGTATCAAGCATACTGGCACTGAACACATTGCCTGCTGCAAATGGCAACCGGAACATGTAATACAGATGAGAACCCCGTTCTTTCTCTTTCTGAAAAACAGAATTTGCATATGATTGTTTTTCAAAGCAGTTCAAAACATCTCAAAAAGTCACAATAATTCATAAGCAGCCAAATGCACACAAATATTTGGATAATACACTTATGAACCATAAAAGATTAAGTTTCAACTCTGCAGTGGACAAATTCACCTCAAAGTTACTCATTAAAAAACATATTATTTATATAAAAGATAATAATGTCAAAAGTATTTTCTAGGTGATGACCT
Organism: Allolobophora icterica; assembly: GCA_963556255.1. Taxonomy (NCBI): domain Eukaryota; kingdom Metazoa; phylum Annelida; class Clitellata; order Crassiclitellata; family Lumbricidae; genus Allolobophora; species Allolobophora icterica. Next base: position 70,417,494 of record OY744602.1, on the reverse strand, counting down.
TAAACCATCAGTATACAACTATAAAATAAGAACATGCAGTTTACCTTTTCAAGTTTTGATAGCTGCAAAGCATAGTGGTCTTTTGCCCGGAATTGCATGAACCGCATGTTTGAAGCCTGTGACAGCTCCGTTATTATGTTAGCACTTGGAAACAGCCTGCAATGAGGTAAAATAAGATAGAGCTTACAATAGGAGCATGAAGAATACCAAATTCCATTTCTATATGACTTCTCTACCCATTCGTAATGTCCTACCTGTAAATTTCAAAACACAACGTTTCTGACTATGTACTTAAACCAAGATTTTAAGCATTGATACTATGATAAATATACCTTAAAATAACAAAGATAAACACCTTGTTGTCACCTTGTGCTGTCAACTCCTGGAGCTCTAGCGATCGCCACGACACACATTCTCCATTGCTTCCTATTCGAAGTCAGGTCCCTTAGTGCTTCCAGATTCATGCCAGTTACATCGTGAATCTCATCCATCCATTTCTTCCTTGGTCGACCCCGTCTTTTTTTCCCCTCACCACAAGCCAACATCATTTCCTTTTCTAGCCCATCAGATCGCATAACATGACCAAAGAATCCAAGCTTCAATCTTGTCGCTTTTTGTTTTAATGACTCTTCATTCTCGACACCAATCTCCACTCGTATTGATTCGTTCGTCCTTTTCTCTGTCCATGATATTCTCAACATTTTTCTCCATATCCACATTTCACATGCGTTGACCTTTTTCACCATGTTCTTTGTCATTGTCCAAGACTCACAGCCATACAGAACCGTTGGAAAGACTAGGGCTCTCACGAGCCTTTTTTTTGTATACAAAGATAAACAGGATCTGTAAATCTGTAATGAAGAAGGAGAAGCGTGCTCACCTGAAAATTGTTTGTACAGCAAGAATGGTGTTACAGTCAGCGAGCGTGTCTTCGTCACCTGCATTCGAGCTTTCCTTATTCACTATGACAATGTTGTCTGCTAAGTTGATTCCTGCTCGTAACAAGTCATCTAAACTGCAAAGACAACAACTGACAGTGATCACTATGGAATTTATTATCACATAAATGAATCAATAACGATGCATTAGAGTTTCAAGGGATTGTATACTGGCCATGGCTGTAATGTTGTAGCTTTTTAGAAATGTTTCCAGAATTCCCAGTTTCACTCCACTTCTGACTGTCTTCAAATGCTCTGGGCAAGACAAACAGAACAGCACCACCAATCGATGCAACTTATTTGAACTATTGAACTATGGAGGTGGTCGTACATCAGAGGCGGCGCTACACCAGGGCGAGCCAGGGCAACTGCCCTGGTAAAAAAGCCTTTGCCCTGGTAGCTGCCCTGCCAGAATTTTTGCCCTGCCCACACTTTGTTCGGGGCATAAATCGCCCCTGCACTGGTTACTTGTATGACTGCCCTGGTTATGCCCTGGTTACAAAAAAGGTCTGGCGCCGCCACTGCCCTACATGTGACTGCAGTAAGTGTGCCATTCACCTAGTCTCAGATTTCAACAAATCAAAACATTCACATTCTTTAGGAATTCTAATGTCATGTGTAACGTTAGTGCTAAGTAGAAGCACTAAACTAGCACCTCAACAAGCCATGCAAGATTTTCCTGACTAAAACTGTACAGAAATAAGTGTGCAAGTGGACCAATAACGAAGAGCCTCGAGTTTATTAGTAAATAGTGATATGCCAGTGGCTGAAACTTAAGAAACTCAACAAAAATAACCTCAGATTTCTGCTATTTTTCCTGGCTGAAATGTGTTAGATTATAAAAAAATTCAATATTTGAATGAATAGTCTTACCTTTCAATTGACCCAATCATCCAGTAAACAAGAGGGAAATAACAAATTGTCTCAAGAAAACTCTGATCTGGCCTATAACATAGAAACAGTCAAAATGCACAATATCCACAAACAAAATTTGTCAGATGTCTGAACATTTCATGAGGTACAGTGAATGTTGGAAAAACAGCAATTACACTAAAGATCTTCTTCCATTCTGCTCTGGCAGTTTGCTGTTGAGAATGGGAAAATTAAATTTAGCTATACATTTAGGGCATTGGTTAAATTGACATAACATTCCATGTGTCTTGCTATTATCTTTCTTGCTCCACTACTTTACTGTCAGCCAACAGCCAAATTGTGTAACTTAAGCATTGCATCTGTTTACAGCAAAAGTCTAAATAGTGTTAAACCCTGTAAGAAGTATGGATTATTGTGCCAAGAAGCTGTTCTGGCAGAAATTGTAAGTCATTAGATTGGTTCTGAACAGCAAACAATCAAACTAAAATTTCACAAATGTGTTTCTAAAATCTATTCTAGTTTATAACGCTTTCATGAACCGTTCTTAAAACCCTTATATAAGAGTAAAGACTTATAAATCAAATGCTACTTACTACTTAGGAAGCTACTTACACAAAAAGCACAGAAGGAAGGTAAACTTTATATAGTTTACAGTTTTACTATTGTAATAACTGACAATCTAATAAAATACAATGTGGACTCATTTACATGTTCCCACTCCACTTAACATGAGTATTGTTATGTCCCCCAAAGCTATTAACTTAACATGTATATAGGTTAACCCACAATACAAGAACAGCTGTTAACGTCTTCATCATCACCCCATTTTACCCACAGCCTGGTTTACTCGTTTTATAATAAGGCATGTCTCTCTACATATGACTTTGAGTCAACAAGTCCCCATTGCATCACAAAAGTTGGCACTGACTGCTTGTTACATGTTCTTCATCTTCATTAAATGCATTGGGTCACCTTCATGAACCTCATTGGCTTCCTGCTGAATGGTGTATTAAGTTTAATATTGCTTGCCTTACCTTTAAGGCTTATAACACCAGCCTTCCATAATATCTTCATAAGGCAATTCACATTGATAATGCAGTAAGACAATCTAACCTTTTCTCCAAAAGAAGAACGATAGGACTGAGTGAAGATTTTGGTCTTGCATGAGACCTCAGTGGAACTATGAAATTGTAGAGACCATTGCTCGCAAAGTCAGCCGCTACAATTATGCTACGATTTGGCCATACGTAGTCCTGTGCCTGCTTGAAGCTACAGTGTTGACACGGCTGTAAACAGACGCATTCATCGCTACATTTCAACAGTTGCATACAAGCAGTTACAAAGTCACAGATGACATCAGCTGATACTTGATTTCTATTTGGACGGGTTTAGGACATTCCGCCTGGGACATTCCCCCCCGGACAACTCCCCCATCATTGCCCCGGACAATTCCCCCATAGGATAATTCCCCCGGACTTCCCCCCATTGAGACTTGGAGTTTATTACAGGATAGTTGAAGACCCGATCGTGTTTATAAGTAAAAGTGTTTATAACACGAATTGTCTCAACCTCTTATATAATGCTATTTATAATAACCAGCACGTTTATATGCTTTGTTGATCACGATGCAATGTAGTGTGAGTTGAAGTTTATTATAGCAGTCGCGGTATGGAATGAAACAATACCATGAAACTATTACTTCAAAGCAGCCCTTGCCTTTATAAGCAAGTACACCAGAGACACTTCGTTTGCAGTCCGTCGTTTAAGTCAAGAGTTCACTTATATCTAGAATGGAGTCAGTTAGTGTACGAGGAAAGACTAAATTAGTCTATAATGGCTACATTTATGTTAAGCAACATTTTCATTGTATTACTTTGAACAACATTATTCTTGTTTATTCTACAAGTCTTAACGGGGGGAAAGTCCGGGGAATTATCCTACGAAGGGAATTGTCCGGGGGGAAATTACGGGGGAATTGTCCCGGGGGAATGTCTCAGGAGGAAATGTCCGGATACCATTTGGAAACAGCCATTAAAAGAGAATAGATTTAAGAAACCTTTTCAGAAACTGATTTATACAAAAGGTCTTCATTTACAAGACAACATCAATTATATAAAACATAAGGTTATTACAAATACTGAGATGAATACAAAAATATTGAAATCAGTTATTCAGCATGTCTCCAATATTTTCAAATAGAAAACAATTTCACCACTCGAATAAACTACAAAACTCTTTACAGCAGAATGATTGCTGTCTTCAGTAAACCCATATGAGGTGAGATCTAATCAACAGCAGATATTGATGAAGCCAGATAAATCACATGCATTGCTAAGTACCTCAACCAGCTGCAAACAGCAGAGCGGTCTCTTCTCTCGCATCAGATGACACAGTGTGGGATTTGTACCAATGTATGGAGTAACAGGTGGAAAACCACAGGTGTAACTACAACAACAATCCTAAGCAACTAAAAACAATGCATACACAGTGAAGCGATAACGTCACGACTGAAAAGAAAAACAATAACACCCAGAAAAGCAAAACACAAACAAATGGCAAAAACATCGCATGAAAGAAGTATGGAATTTATTTTACGAAATGCCATATAATTTAGGTGATACCTACAATGGCTGATGAAGTTCCGATGATAAAGAAAAATGTTATTAGACCATGAAAAAACAGTGCAATCATAATGAGGAAGATGATATGGATGGCTGCTTACTCTGGTTCATGAGGGCTGCTGTTGCAAGTGGCATTTGACAGACACTCTTCCACATCACTGACAGATGACTCCTCGGAAGCGATCCCTCCCTCCATCTGTTGTTGGGTGCTGTAGACACAGCCATCGGCCGGCACCAGTTCTATGCTAGGACGCCGCAATGCATTTGACTCAGGTACATTAAGAGCGTTAGAACCAGCACCAGTGCCCGATGAAGGTGCTTGCAGTTCCACCATAGTATGTGGAGTTGTGCATGGACGCGTTTCTACAGATCCGCTGCCTAGCACAAACAAGAACAGAGCCACATCACCTTCTGGAGCAGATCAGTTTCAGAAGGTAGAGTCATCATCTTCGCAAAGAAAAAGCTCAAACTCAACTTAGAACTTTGAAGGCAAAAGAGTTGCAAATATGGAATTTTCCACATCCTCTTAGACATGACAAACTATCTATGTAACTGCTGCGGAAAATGAACAGGAATTTCAAACAGCTACTAGATGTGTTTCTTGACACCAACAGTATTATTACACATTTTTTTCTTCCAAAGCTGAACATTTAGAAATAATATAATGTCTCCCAGTTACCAACCATATAATACGTCATCTGTTACTAGCGCTTAACTGTGTCATAGACAGGTTCGATTAGAACCCAAATGCTGCTAGAGGAAGCAGTACCATTAGACAAATAAATAATAAAGCAATAATTAGAACAGGAGATTAGCAGTTAAGACTGCAATCCCCAGCAGATGAACAACAGCAACTGACCGACTGTGGTAATAATACTTGTGACTTTAGTGTAGCGATGGCTATGGACGCGAGCCAGAGCCTTGATGGAGCCATGGCGTGAGAAGATGCCATCCTTGTCTTCATTGGGATGAGCCAGAATAAAACCCGAATTCTCTTCTTTCGTTATTGACATGTAGAAGCAGAGATCAGTTGGTTTCATGATGTGGCGAGGTCCAGGATTCAGCTGGATTGTCGCTCCAACCATGTCTTGTTTGATCCCAACAAGCGACACGCCATATCTACACCATTCCACATGATATCACTGAACCAACAGTCAATACGCCTCTTACTCATCATCTCTGCGTTGAGAAGAAAATTAATCACCAAAAACTCTTCAGCAAATTAAGCTGCAACATCTCAGTTTTATGTTGATTCTTCATTGAGATGCCACAGAAGACTTTTGCTACGAGTCAAAGATCATCCTAAGATCAATAAGATGTGAAATCCTATGAGATCTGTAGACTAACATAACATGGAAGAAACAAACTCGACTCAATATCTGCTTTAGTGATTTTGTCTTAATTACGTGAACAAACTGGTTTCTCCTCCCATTTTCTTTGGGTTGGGGAGTATATAAACCCGGAAAGTGATCAGCACTGAACTTTGTTATGATGGTGTGAATTTGTGAAAACCAAATATAACTGGCTGTAACTAACTGTAAGAATCAAGTAGCCAAACATGTTTAAAGCTAAAATTGCTTAATAGAAGTCATCATTTTCTAGAGTGCTGTGCACAGATCACACCATTTTTTAATTCTGATATGAAGGTAATCCACAGTACTGTAAAAACATAATGGTACTAAAGTTTTAAATTGACTTAATGTTCGTGGAATTTCAGGACAAGAGCTTCTAACAAGATCAAGTTCTGCTGTATGGTCAGTCCATTCGCTTACTTTAAGCTACCAGTACACAAAATGTCAATTAACAGGCCACTGCACGTTTTGAAATGACGTACTTTCTGTGCGCATGAAATGATGCATAGCTGAAACTTTTGCCCTTGTATTCGCCAAAGAATTGACTGTCTCCGAGACGAATGTGATAGATTTCATTGCCACTGCATCTGCCATACAGACGCATCCAGTCTTCAGATGATATCTGGCCTTCTCTGCAAAAGACAAACAGTCTCTTTTACACTGAAAGAAAACACAAGCTGAAATGAAAGAAGTCTCACAAATTTTCACCAAACCTGGAAAGTGATGAGCACTGAACTTTGTTGATTTATATAATGCATTGACACTGTACTGCGCTCAAAAAAGAAAACCTTGACACAGAAAATCTAACCAATTATCGCCCCTTCTCCAATCTTTCCTTTCTATCTAAATTAACAGAACGAATTGTCCTTTCTCAGCTAAATGACTACCTCTCTTCAAATTCACTTCTTAACCTCCCACCAATCTGGCTTCACTAAATACCACTCCACAGAAACTTTACTTCCCTCTCTTTACAATAAACTGGTCTCTGCCGTTAGCCATCAGCAAGTCTCCTGCCTCTGTTTTCTCGACATCTCCGCTGCATTTGACACCATTGATCACAGCCTCCTTCTTAAACGACTATCTTCTTGGTTTGGCATCTCTGGCACTGCTCTACTCTGGTTCCAGTCCTACTTGTCTTCCCGATCCTTCTCTGTTAAAGATCCAGCCACTGCTCACAACCCCTCCCTCTTTCCTGTGGTGTCCCTCAAGGCTCCGTCCTGGGTCCACTACTTTTCATCCTTTATACCACACCTTCAAGCCATCTCATAAAATCGTCCTCTGTCGACCACCATCTTTATGCAGATGACACCCAACTCTTCATATCCTTCTCTCCAGGCTCCTTTTCCACCGCCATCACACAACTACTCAGCGTGGTTAACCTTATTTCACAGTGGATGTCATCCACTCTCCTCTGCCTTAACCCTTCCAAAACTGAATTCATCATCCTAGGCCTCCCTGATCAAATCAAGAAAATCCCTGATCCTTCCATAAACCTTTAGACTAACTCATCGTCTCTCACCTTCACCTCTGACTTCCCTGTCCGCAATCTTGGTGTTACTTTTGATCCACACCTCTCCTTCTCTAACCACATCTCCAACCTCTCGAGCTCCTGCTTCATGCACATTCGTGACCTCCGACGCATACGACTCATGCTCGGCCTTAAAACTGCCTCCACCATTGCAACCTCCATTGTTCATTCAAAGCTTGATTACTGCAATTCTCTTTTCCTCAACCTTGAATCCACTCAAATCAAGCGCCTACAGCTTATCCAAAACTCACTAGCCAGAGCTGTCACTAGAACGCCCAAACATCATCATATCACTCCCATCCTCAAATCACTCCATTGGTTAAAAATCCCAGAGCGAATCCACTTCAAAGTCATATCACTAACCTACAACTCCCTACACTATTCCCACCCCAAGTAACTTCATGATCTCTTTACCATTCAGACAACCCGCTCCACCCGATCATTGTCCTATCTCAGTCTTTCTCGACCCCCAGTCACTACTCACCTCAAGTTCTCCAACCGAGCCATATCCAACACACCACCACGCCTTTGGAATGATCTCCCCCCTGAATTCCACAGTTTCTCAGTGCCTCCATCATCGTTGCAACCTGTCCTTCATCCTCCTCCTCATGTTCCTCTATCTATCACCCCCCGGGCTTTTCACTCAAAACTGAAGTCTCACCTTTTCAAGTACTCCTACCCTGACTTTATATATATAAAGCATTCTTCTCGCCGTAAATGACACCCGCCTTGACAGCTGCTCTGCCTCTCCTCATCTGGTACCCTGGAAATCAGACTTGGACCTCTTTTGGACTCCTCTCTGGAAACCTCCTCTGATTTGGTTTGGCCTTCTGGAAATTGGACTTGGACCTCTTTTGGACTACTCTCTGGAAAACTCCCTCTGATTTGGTTTGGCCTTCTGGAACTGGACTCGGACCTCTTTTGGACTACTCTCTGGAAACCGCCTCTGATTTGACGTAGCGTTCGTGAATAGGATGGTGTCCTGTGCTTTGCCTTCAAGTGTCGTGGCTTAGAAGTTTGGAGATTACGATTATGATATTTAGCTCACCTCGGTTAGCTACATTGGTCAGAGCATATATTGTATTGTATTGTATTGTATTCGGGCATTTACAAAGCACTTCCCAGTGCGAGAGACCCAGAGAGAAAAAGCAGGTTTTAAGAAAGTTAAAACAGGAAGAGACGTTACCTGCGAGAATAGAAGAACGAATGGACGGAGAAAGCTCATTCCAAAAGGCAGGGCCAATGGAAGCAAAAGACTTAGATTGAGCCAGTGAAGTCCTGACACAGGGAACAAGGAGGTCCAAATGGTCAGAGGAATGAAGAAGACAGAAAGAAGCAGCAGAGTGAGGGTGATGAATTAAGTCACATAAATATTTTGGAGCAAAACAAGTTGAGCCTTAGAGACAAGGATGAGGACCTTGAATTGGATGCGGGCAGAAAGTGGGAGCCAGTTGAGTTCTTCTGCCATAACGGTGGTGATATGAGAGAATCTAGGAAGACGGGCAATTAGTCAAGGCCTAACCCTGAGGATGACGGTTACTGATGGTCACTTATTTCAGAGATTTGAATCTTGAGCTAGCACAGTCCATAGACAGGGACCTTCACGGGTGTGGCACCCATTCAAGGGGGTTAGTGGTGGTGAAGAATCTCATCCAATCAATTCAGTGAAAAATTAGCAAGTTCAAGGCCATAGGGTCGCTATAGAAAAATGTGCACATTTAGCTGAGTATATCCTCCAATTAAATTTGTATCTGTGTTAAAATTGTAACAAATGTTCTAAGCATTCTATACCACAAAATGCCTGTGTACTCATCCTATGCAACTATATGCTACTTACTTAGTGACCTATATTTACAGTTAGCATACAACTTTAGCAAGGAATTGGCGATTAAGAAGCAATAATTACTGATACATATGATCAAAATCATGAACGACTAATATGACTATGGACTTCACTGCACTCCTCGTACCTCAGCTTTAATAAGTTACACAGAATTTTGCTTTCACACACTGGGTGATGCATGCATTTAAGAAAACCCACATCTAGGGCTAACTACAAGAGTCGGTATTCAAGGCTCCTTTGCATGCTTTCAACAAAGCATATCTAATAAAACACTCCTATTGACTCCACACAGCAGTATAAGACAATTTCATATTCCTAGCACCAACGCAAGTAGTTAAGTAGCCATAGTGCATTTAATTTTGGTTTGGATGGAGGACAATATTGGAACTGTCTGAATGGGAGACATGTTTCTGTAGAAAAAACAGGTAAATGGCAATGCTGTTAGCTAGTACTGCAACTCAAACTTCCACTGATGTTCTAGGAAGTAGCGAACCATGCAATATAAATGCTCCATTTCATACTTCAGTCAGTGATAGATAAAACAGTTCAACTGGGTCTATCAATACTAAGGCACTCCGGAAAATTAGTTGTTATCATACCAATGGTGCATACTCCGCAAATGCTTTTGTAGGCGATATTAAAAATTTTTATGAATGATTTATGAGTCACACTGCTTCTGTCTGTGATAAATTGCTTGCTTTTTGGTTTGATTATCTCGTTGACAAAACACAAACATTGAATGACAGCAGCAGAGCACTCTAGGGGATATCATGGAGCATATAAATTACTACCTTATTAACTCACTGAGTAAAAAGTCAAAAAATGAGATTATAAATCATGACACATGCAAGATGTCGAAATGTGAGTTTTTGATTAAAAAATAGTTAATGATACTATTCCACCTATCATCGGAGAGTAAACTGATAGAGAAAATCACTAGATTATGTGTTAGTAGCTGATTAATAAAGAGGTATGTCTCAGCAAACTGACAACTGTTTAAGATCAGACATAAATTAGCTTTAATTACAGACGTTACTGATGAAAAATAATTATTTGTTCTAGTAAAAAAACTTAAAAAATTAGCAGATCGTAATCGTAATTTTGAGATTTCTACAGCGCCCCAAAAGCAGAGTCGCAGGAACCAGCTTATTCACAGACAGATGCTAACACTGCTTTTCAGACAAGTTACCAGTACTCTGAGATTTAACAGGGACAGACAACATGTCAGCTAAGTACTGCCAACATCAAAGTATTAATCAAACAACCATTACTGCACATATTTTGTTGCACAAAGACAGAACTGATTCACTGGACAATATGTTGCTTTGGAAAAGACAAGGGAAATATGACATGCTGTTACTCATCAATTCGTCTCACACTTATTCGTTTGAAGCACCATGAAATGAATTGTCAAAAAGTTGACTATCCAGTATGATTTCTCAAGGAGTGAAAGAGTTGGTGTGTGACCCTTGGACCTGACAACAATGGCTGATGTACAGTTGATAATTCATCATCATCATCATCATCATCATCATCATCATCATCATCATCATCATCATCATCATCATCATCATCATCATCATCATCATCATCATCATCATCATCATCATCATCATCATCACCATCAGTTCCTGACACAAGCCATTTGGCAGTGATGGGTATGAATAAATAATCACCACTGTCCTCGGCCATTTGTCAAGTCCGTTGCTCCCCCCTAGTGTTAGTCCCAGTGATGTTATGCTCACACAGTCAACTTGAAGCAACTTTTTAAACTTGGGGACTGACTTGACATTTCTTGTAATTGGATTTGTTCATATTCCCAGAAAGCAGGAGACACAAAACATAACTTGACCCAACATAAATCTTAATCTTGTGATATTGTTCCAAATTTGAAAAAGTAGTCTAGTTGATTGAAAATATAGATCTCACCTAACTACCAGAAGCTAAGAGTTGATTAATTAGTAGTTATCAAATCTTTTACAGGCAAGATGAAGTTGTTTGATATCCCTGTTGTAGAACTAAAAGATAACCATTGTTTTTCTGTGATTCAAATTATCTTTTCCTTAGAGATATTGCATTTACGAATAATCAGCATAAAATGCTGTGACAAGCATGTTGGATCAGACATCATACTGCAACTCCTTCATTCGCTTTAAAACTAAGAAGCGCTTATGTAGAAAGAGGTAACAGAAGCAATTGGCATGCAATGAGGGCAGATTGCAACTCATACTCACACTCCCCTTTGTGGCAACAAGGTAACCAAGGTAGACAGTGGAAGGAGGCACAAGCAGCTGCCTGGTATGACAGCAAACACCTCAACTCATCGTCACAAACCAAATGCTCTAGAATACACCAAAAATGAGCAACACATAACGGGCGGAAATTAAAATACCAGAAACGAAAGCTTATAATATGCAAATTGAGATAGATAAAAACAGGGTAATAAATTAAAAACACATTAAACAACAAATTAAAAAACAAACTGTTCATACAATCAACTTGAAGCAGCTTTTTAACTTGAGGACTGACTCAATATTTCTTGTAATTGGATTTTTTACATAAAAGAAACCTAGCCAACAAGAAATCTGCCAACAACATTTCTATCTTTTAATAAGGAGATAGAAAACATAATTTGACCCAACATAATCTTAATCTTGTGATACTGTTCCAAATTTGAAAAAGTAGTCAAGTTGATTGAAAATACAGATCTGACATAAATACAAGAAGCTCGAGAGTTCTGAATAATCTTAAAACCACGAAAACTAGGCAAATTCATTGACTGATCAAATAATGATAGACCTATTAAGTATGTATAAAAATAAGAGATAAAAAAGTTAATTGATGAAGGGTTTAAGTGATCTCAATTTGGTCCTTAGTTAACAGGAGATTATAAATACCGGTATATGAAATAAACAGACCTCCCCCAAAACTACCGTCCAATCTCTAATCTATCATTTCTCTCCAAAACCCTTGAACGCCTTGTCTCTCTTCAACTTCTTCCCTATCTAGAACAATCTGGACTTCTACCTCCCTTTCAATCAGGTTTTAGGGCTCACCACTCCACTGAAACAGCCCTCCTGTCTTTGCTTTCTGAAATTTACTCAGCTGTTGATAGGTCCGAACTCACTCTTCTGGCGCTATATGATGTCTCCTCAGCCTTTGACATGGTTGACCACACAATTCTTCTACAGCGCCTTGAGACTTCTTGCGGTCTGAAGGGCCCCCCTCTCCAGTGGTTCCGGTCATACCTGTCTGATCGCACTCAGATGGTTATCTCTGGTGAATCTAGAACTCTGTGGGTCCCTATCAAACTGGGTGTTCCGCAGGGCTCTGTTCTAGGCCCTCTCCTCTTTATTTTGTACACGGCCGGTATCCCATCTCTGCTCCCCATCCATGGGGCTTCAGGCCATCTCTTTGCTGACGATGTCCAGGCTTATGTCCATGGGCCTCCTTCCTCTCAACTTCTTCTTGTTCAGCGCATCGAAGCTCTTTCTCGTGATCTTCATACCTGGATGTCTTGCAATCGCCTCTCCCTTAATTCGTCCAAAACCCAATATATCTGGTTTGGCACTCTTCAGCAACTTCTAAAACTCGACTTTGCTGTGCTGTCTCAAAGGTTTCCGCTTTTAACTTTCTCGTCTAGCGTTCGTGATCTAGGAGTGACCCTTGACAATTCTCTCACCTTTACTGAACACATTTCCAAACTCACTCGCACTTCCTTTTTTCACCTAAGGCGCCTTAGGGCTATCCGTCGCTCTCTCTCATCTCCAATTTTCACTTCAATTGTCCATGCATTTGTCTGCTCTAGACTTGACTATTGCAATTCCCTCCTCATTGGTCTTCCTAAAGTCCGTCTTGCTCCTCTTCAGTCCGTTCTCAATGCTGCTGCTAGATTAATTGCCCGTCTTCCTCGATTCTCTCATATCACCACCTTTATGACAGAAGAACTCCACTGGCTCCCGCTTTCTGCCCGCATCCAATTTAAGGTCCTCATCCTTGTATGTAAGGCTCAACTTGGTTTCGCTCCAAAATATTTATCTGACTTAATTCATCGCCCTCACTCTGCTGCTTCTCTTCGTCCTCTTCGTTCATCTGACCGCTTGGACCTCCTCGTTCCCCGTGTCAGGACTTCTCTGGCTCAATCTAGGTCTTTTGCCTCCATTGGCCCTGCTCTTTGGAATGACCTTCCTCCGTACGTTCGTTCTTCTATTCTCTCAGGTAACGTCTCTTCCTCTTTTAAGTTTCTTAAAACTTGATTTTTCTCTCGGGGTCTCTCGCACTGGGAGCGCTTCTGAATGGCCCTCCCGCTAGAAGCGCTTTATAAATATCCAAATACAATACAATACAATAGATGATATAAATAAATGAAATCCACAACAATAATCTATCATGCAACTTTTGAACCCACAACAATTTCCATCATGCAAATTTTGGGAAAAATTTAATTCTCAATATAAATTTACTTCCAAAAACTCCTTATTCTAATTAGTAAAATATTACAGCACAGCATGCATGCAATAAAACATACACACAAAATACCAAAATCATTTTATTGGACAGCATAACAAACAAGAAAAGGTGAAAGGTACTGCACAATTAAGCAGTACAATACATATAAAGAATAAAAAAATAAGCAATATAATTTCAGGTTTAATGTCGTTTCATTTAAAATCTAGCCATGTCATTTTATTTAAAACCTATTTAAGTCATTTTATTTAAAACCTAGCAGTCATTTTATTTAACTTAGCTAAGTCATTTTATTTTAAATCCAGCTAAGCTAAGTCATTTAATTTAAAACCTATCTACGCCAATTTATTTGAAACCTAGCTAAGTCATTTTATTTAAAACCTAGCTAATGCATTTCATTTACAACCTAGCAAATTTGATACAGGTAAACCAGGAAAATGACAGCTGTTTTTATAATGGATACGTTGCAGCATTCTTATGATTGACAGACAAGGCTTGAAATCAGAACTCATTAAGTTCATATCCTCCAGTATATCAGAAAATAGTGCACTGTAGCCACAAAAGAAATCATGCAGAAAACAAATCAAATGACACTCAGATACACAAACAGACACGCACACATACACAAAAGATGCAGGCCAGACTTACGCGCCACGTGATGTGTGGAGCAACAGAGTCATCAAAGTAGAAACGCCCGGACACAAACAGTTGTTGGCCAGCAAAGCATATTTGAATTCATCCTCACAAACAACGTGTTCTGCAAAAACAGGATTCTAGTGGTCTGTGTCTCACTTAAGCTCATCTCAACATCAAATTAATGACATTTTGTTTGTTGAGAATGCACTGGAATCGATTCTGAACAGATATCCTAAATTATGTAGCACATGACATCATTCAACTTCCTTTATCTTAGTGAAGACGATAATGACAATGATGCTCGTGATGATGACAATGACGATGACACAGTCTGTGAACCAGTATTTAGTCACTCCAACAAAGAACCAAGTGGCAACAACAGACCTGCAGTGAGAATGGACTGGCCCCAGACAAACCTGCCATCTGTTCTCAAGGTACTTATTCCCAACTCAGCTTGAGCTCTTAAGAATTGCCTCTTTGGTTAGCAAACACCAGAGGAAATGCTATGTGAAAGAACGGAAGGGTTTACATTAACTAAATTTAAGTAAGGCTAGGTCGCAGAGCTGCGAAAGTTGAAGTTCTCAAAGAATGCCACTCAATCACACATGACTATGATATGTTTTATCTTTGCAATTTTGTGTAAAAGCTTGCATAAAAGTAATTCAATTGCAGTTTATATCAATCTAAATGAAATGTAAATAGGAAACGTTATAATTCTGACCGTTCAAAAACAGACTACAAACCTGCAAATCGAACGTGAAGTTTACTTTCAGGTCGAAAAATCTGAACACATTGAGGACACTGAGGTGCAAAATCTTTAACAGCCCAAGATCGCAGAATTGTATGCTGGTCCTGAAAAAGAAATCCATATCACTATTTAATATAAGAAAACTTTAGTAAAAGATTATAATACAGAATAGATGTGCATCAGAAGAAATCTGAATAACAGAACACATCTGAAAGGTCTGAAGATATCCAACAAATAGACCTACCATCATACAACTAGTCATCAAGAAGTGAAGCTGTGTGAAGCACAATCACATTACGTTTTGGTCACTTGCTAAAATGTTTTCTGTTTCATTCAGTTGTGTGTTGCTAACAAATGTCTTCTATCCAATTGGAACATTACTCGTCTGTGTTCAGTGCATAAGAGCTCTGTAACTTTCTGAAGAAGAACGTCTGCAGAGACTACCATAACTGGTACAAACAGCTGCCCTGTGTATGCTTGGGTTGTAGGTAAGACGTTGGGAAGCCCAGACTGGGAATAACCCAAGGATCTCTTCTCAAAGTCAAATGCTCAAGTTTTAACCTTTTGCAAGCCACAGGCACAAAAACTGAGCCAATACACTTGCCATGCAGGCCATGCAGGTGCTAAATTGCGACATTATAGGTGCACTTCCTAAAGCAGCTGGAAATTAGGGAACCAGCTCCTATGAGAATAAGTTTGTCATTAATTAGAGCAATAAACAAGCAATTTTCTCATTGGTTATTTATAAACCTGTGAGATATTAGACCTGAAAAATGCCTTACGGTCAGATCAGATCACTCCTCTCCACAGACTTTTCTAATTGCCTGCTCTTAGGCAGGTAGTGAGTGACCTTCTCCAAATTGAAAGCATCTGGTATTGGACAAATTCAAGAATAACAAAATACAACAGAAACAGATACAACTTACAGCTGCCGTCTTATCAGTGTAGTTCCTAGCCGCAGTCATGAAGCAAGCCTCAGCATCCTGTACTCTAAAATATAATAAAGGTACAAATTACAGATGAGCTGAAGAACAAAAGTATCATAATGTTATGTTTAAAAAATAAAACTACCTATCATTTCATTATTAACTATTACAATGTGGACTCATTTACATGCTATTCTGCTTAACACAAGTTGTGTTATGTCCCAAAGCTCTCAACATGCCATATAGGTTACCATGTCATACAAGATTATCCTTTTTTGGAGCAGCCTAGTTTACATGCTGAACCTTAAGAGATGTCCCCAACAACTTCACTTTAATGAGTGTACACTGTATCAATGTTACTTCTGTACCCAGAAAGTATAGAAAACTTATTCTTGACAGATGCATAATCTGCACTGAAAGCCACATTATCTTTATTGATTGGGCTAAGAGTTTCAAAGGCAAAATGAGGGAAAGTATCATATTTGGCCACTTTTCTTTGGGCTGCTATCTTGGTAGTGACATCAGCATTTTGGCAGCTTTCTGAGCAATAATATTCTGCCAAGGTGTCACTGTCACATTCCACTTAATCTGTCTGGAGGAATTAGAGTTACACCACCATAGTTCCTCCAAGCAAGTCAATCTGGTGCCTTGTATCATACCAGGCTTAAAGTGTTGTTAGCATAGAATAACATCCAAACTCATTGACTATTTTCATCATACCTAGTAAAATAACTCTAAAACATTGCACTATTTGTCAGACCCTGCAAAAAACCACTATGGCAAGATTTGGAGTCTTTTGGCAATTAAAGGATGAGGTCCCAAAAAGTCAGCACTTGCCTACATCGTGAGAGATCCGTGTCTTTGAGAGCCGAGCCCTGGATATAGATGACCCTGGCTGCCCAGATCGGCACCTGTAGAATCAACTTCATGGTAGGATCAAGTTCTGATGGAGATAGAAGAACAACAAAATAATCCTAAACAGAACAAAAAACAACAAAACTTTAATAGCAAAAATGTATCTGTCTTAGAAATAGCACACTATGAGTTAAAGGCTCTGTGATGTGCAGCAATTTACAATGACAATGACAAAATCATTTATTAAAACCAAAGATCAAAAACAAAACATGATAACGTCTCATAGCATAAACTGGTCACAAAAGGATGTCCCTTCTAATAGTTCGTTTCGACGTCTATTATGGGATGAACTCCCGCTTCGAGGGACACCTAATTGCCAAGACTATTAACAATGGCGCAAGAACCAACCGGAAAGCTTAACTAATTCCTCTAAAAGAAGAAGAGACGGGAAAAACCACTTATCTTAACTACACTGCCAACGCTTGGGCAGCTAGAGGGAGAAACCACAGAAATCAAATAAGAAAAGAAAGAGGAAAACAAAGAAGGAGAAAGTAATCACAAAGATTAATCGAAAATGTTTATACTCATGGGAGAATCAAACGGAAGGGAACACACCAAATCTCAATGGGGGGGGGGGGAAGATGATCTTAATTGAGCAATTAGAAAACCGTCAGTTGTTGGTTTTCACAATAACCTAACCAAGTGGAGTGCTCATTCTTGAACCCAGAATGCAATGAAGAAAGTCTGCATAAATCATGAGGAATGTCAACCACAATCGAGATGCGGTGATTAGGACAAAGTAGCAATGACAAGATGAAACGACATCTGCTGTGGCTTGATGATGATATCTTGGATGAGGGTTTGTGGTTCAAGTATTGACCTACAATGCCAAACAGAGGATGATGGCTCCTCAAATGATCAGTCTGCGGGAGAACTCTTGCCCCATAATGACAAACAGGTGGTGAGGTCTTGCCCCGCAATAATGAACAGGTTTCTCAACAGCATACCAAGACTTGACCATTGAAGACTGATTAGGCATCTCTAGAGGTGAGGATTCCTCGGTGAATCATTTCATGTACTGACCCCTTGGACTTGTTAAGACACCCAAACCCTGAACCTCTGTCAACCTCACTGCCATCTTCCACCAGAACTACACAGTCATGCCCTGCCAGAATTTCTGCCCTGTCCAGAATTTGTTCGGGCATATTTGTTATACCCTGAGATATAAATTCACTTAATTCACTGAAATGTAAAAATTTGTTTTACAAATGTCAAAAAGCGTTCAGCTTCCGGGGGGCTTCGCCTATTATAGTGCTGGGGGCGATTTATGACAAGCACGGTAGCGCGATCTTATAATGGTCACCATTTAAGCTCGCGCTTCTGCGCTCTCCATAAATCACCCTCTGCATTGGTTACTTGTATGACTGCCCTGGCTATGCCCTGGTTACAAAAAGTGTCTGGCGCCGCCACTGCTTCGCCCATCTGACCTTCTGACTAGGCTGACTATAGACAACTATTATAGTGCCGGGGGCGATTTATGAAAAGCACGGTAGCGCGATCTTATAATGATCACCATTTAAGCTCGCGCTACTGCGCTCTCCATAAATCGCCCTCTGCATTGGTTACTTGTATGACTGCCCTGGCTATGCCCTGGTTACAAAAAGTGTCTGGCGCTGCCACTGCACAGTCAGTGACATATGTCAAACTCAACTGCAAACTGTGAAGTGCAAAACTCAACTGCGAAACTGAATAGCCTGAACTCAGCTGCAAACTACCCTAGAACTCCGTCTTCATGAATTTATATGGACCTATCAAGCACAGGCCCTTTCACATTCTAGTTCTGCAATTTCCTGAATGCAACTGCAAACTGCCCTAGAACTTTGTCTTCATGAATTTATATGGACCTATCAAGCACAGGCCCTTTCACTTCTGAGTTATTTGATTTCCTGTAAATCAGAGCGGGATGATTTTTTTGAAGGATTTCACAATTACTGAGTAGCAGGACCAACATTACTGTAAGTAGCATTCACAATAATGATTCACGCATAAGCCAAGAAAAATAGATATACAACTTTCTCATATAAGGTGACTGATCAATAAGTTTCCCTTTTTTCTTTGAAGTCATTCAAGGATTGAATTGACAATTTGTCTTTATGCCATGCATCCCGTTGGGTTGTCCATGTAACCAGAGAAAATACCTATAAGATGGCGCCCACTCTGCCCATGCATTTCAAGGTGAAGGGCATGGTTTGGGGTTACAATCATTGGCATTCATTAAGTAAAGCCACTTAAGTAATCAAGTAAACATCAATAGATACACAATATAAACGAAATACATACAAACTAAACTATGCTAAATGAATCTACTTCAATATCATCTTCACACAATTCCATATATCCAAGTCTATAGTACAACAATCCATCTCTGGCCCATCAGTGCCTACACAACTGAACAACGGAACAAGTGAATCTAATTAAGCTAAACTCAATAAACCTGATACATTTACAACTGATCTATTCTCATTGGCCTATTCATCTATACAAGCACAACTGAATGCTATAAACCATGGGCGTCCAACCATTTAGGGTCAAGGGCCACACTGCCATTTTCATTACTTCGGGGGCTGAAGACAAAATTTCATCAGTAATTAAAATAACACAGAGCATACATACTAGCAAACAATAATTTTACTTGCCTAACTTAAGATCAGTTAACTTACCAAATATATTTGTGCTGAATTGTTTGCACTGATGGGATACTTTACAAGGTTTTCATCACACAACTACTCTATATCTGCCCCTCAGCAGTTGACGTAGCTATTCTAAATAGTCCAGTCAAATATTCATCTGTTAGCAGTGACTCTGAGTTGGTTCTATTTGCCATTGTAGAGAAAAGATGTTCACAACAATATGTGCTGCCAAAGAGTGCAATATTCCAAAGATTGGAGAGATTTGGAAAGCCTCTTAGGATACACACTGCCTGTAAACTGTTAAAAAGTTATGCTATTGGCAAACATTCTTCCAGTTACTGTCATTCTGAATGTCACAAGTACCATTTGCAGTGTTTCTGGAACAGTAGCCAGATCAATTCCAAATGGATCTCCAAACAGCAACAGGACATTATTATGTGCCTTGAAATTGGTAAATCTGTGTGTGAACTCGTTCCTGAGGTTTGCAAGTACTTCAGGGCACTTAGCATGGTTCACCACTTCAGCAGTATATTTAAAACCAGGTCAATTTTTCGCTTTTTGCTAGCACTTTTGATGCCACCATTTTTGTTTGACACTGAAAGAAAGATTATGTATTGCACCACAAAGCTAGCATTATAACTTCCTGTCATGTAGCAAAGAATTACGTAAAACTTTTCAGACAGCTCTGTTAGCAACTATGAGTTTTAGACATAAAAATCATTTAATTTGAAAGGGTCGGTGGGCCGGAGGAGCCCATTCAATTGGCCAGATCATAGCCCATGGGCCGCATGTTGGACAACTCTGCTATAAACAGTACTTAAATAGGCTGAAAGCCTCAAATGAACTCTGCAACAAACTGCCAGCTAAATTCCATCTAGAAAGGAATCAATAGACAAGAGGGAAGCACAACTAATGGCCAAATTCCATCAGAAATAGGCCCTGCTCTAAAACACAGTTACCTTATAAATGATTATAAAGTACAGAAGTAAAGTTCATAAAGTACAGGAAAGAATGATTATAAAGTACAGCTAAGAAGCAATCATGGCACCTTCTGCTCTGCACAAACCCCACACAGAAGCGTCTAATACATCAGAGTTAATGGCTGCAATGAACTCTGGATAAAAACAGAATTCCCACAGCTGAATAACATGACCACTTTCTAAATTCACACCAGGTTTACTGACTGATGAGGCTTTCAACACAATTATGTTCATAACTAATAACATTTATTTTTTTACCCGGATCCCAGCAAACAGCTGTTTTCTCCAGGATGAAAGCGAAACAGCTAAACTGCATAACCAGAACAAAGCCAGTACTGCATTAGTGTCTACCTCACTTGCACAGGCCGCAGGTGACTATTTCCAGACATGCAAGGATTAATAGAACTTTAGTGCAACCGTCAGCTGCCTGATGAAAATCCACCAACGGACATCATAGGATGAAATAACCTGTAAGACCTTAATGAGTCTTAAATTTAGACTGACAGGATGGCTCACCTGGAGTTTAGGATGAGCGTAGAACTCATTTAGAAAATCCATAATGATATCTGCCTGTAGCACTGTTGCCACGACTACCACGTGCTTCTCATTCTGTGCCCGGTGACTGCTGTAATTGCCTCCCATCTTCTGCCTCTCCATCCAAGTGTATGCCAGCTGCTCAAACTATGAACCAAGAAAACATTCAGAACCACAGTGAAACACAAAAATAAATCTTTTCGTAATGCTCAATAGACATGTTCAACAAAATCAATTCAACATTTAAGTGATGTCGCTCAGGGGTCCGGGAGCCCTGAGTCTTAAATTTAGATCTTAATCGAGATTGATGCTCACACAGTTTTGGCTCTGTGATGCCGAAACAGGATCATGCTCACAAAACTTATTCGGAAACAATAATAGTATAAAAATATAATACTGTGATACTCTGATATCACATATAATGTATAATTTCAATAAGCATGCAACTTATGCCCATACTGCACTCACTTACATTGGCTGGGTATTCAGCAAATAATCCAATTCAAAATCTCCCTAATAGTTCACAAAGTGTTACACTTTAACCAGTCAGTCGATCAATCTATGTTCACTGCTAACCTAATAAAAACCAGCCACTGCACTCGATCAATCGACAAATGATTCTTGCCCCACACCCTCGAACACTGTTGGTCTTTTGATAGCTTTCTCGGTGGCTGGTCCAAAGCTTTTAAATTCGACGCCTTGTTCAATTCATTCTGTCAATTCTTTTATATCATTCAGGACTAAATTTAAGACTCATAGCTTTCAACTTGTAAACCCACCACAGCCTGGCTTCTAAGAAATATCAGAAACTGGTACATAATGCACAGATAAAAAGACACTGGTACATAATAGACAGATAAAAAGACACTGGTACATAATACACAGATAGATGCCAATGCATTGGTATATATCTACGTACAGATAATCTGCAGATTGTATTGTATTGTATTGTATTGTATTGTATTCGGATATTTATAAAGCGCTTCTAGCGGGAGGGCCATTCAGAAGCGCTCCCAGTGCGATAGACCCCGAGAGAAAAAGCAAGTTTTAAGAAAGGTAAAAGAGGAAGAGACGCTACCTGAGAGAATAGAAGAACGAACAAACGGAGGAAGCCCATTCCAAAGAGCAGGGCCAATGGAAGCAAACGACCTAGATTGAGCCAGTGAAGTCCTGACACGGGGAACGAGGAGGTCCAAACGGTCAGATGAACGAAGAGGACGAAGAGAAGCCGCAGAGTGAGGGCGATGAAATAAGTCACATAAATATTTTGGAGCGAAACCAAGCTGAGCCTTAGAGACAAGGATGAGGACCTTAAATTGGATGCGGGCAGAAAGCGGGAGCCAGTGGAGTTCTTCTGCCATAAAGGTGGTGATATGAGAGAATCGAGGAAGACGGGCAATTAATCTAGCAGCAGCATTGAGAACGGACTGAAGAGGAGCAAGACGGACTTTGGGAAGACCAATGAGGAGGGAATTGCAGTAGTCAAGTCTAGAGCAGACAAATGCATGGACAATTGAAGTGAAAATTGGAGATGACAGAGAGCGACGGATAGCTCTAAGGCGCCTTAGGTGAAAATAGGAAGTGCGAGTGAGTTTGGAAATGTGTTCAGTAAAGGTGAGAGAATTGTCAAGGGTCACTCCTAGATCACGAACGCTAGACGAGAAAGTGAAAAGCGGAAACCTTTGAGACAGCACAGCAAAGTCGAGTTTTTTAAGTTGCTGAGGAGTGCCAAACCAGATAAACTGGGTTTTTGACGAATTGAGGGAGAGGCGATTGCAAGACATCCAGGTATGAAGATCACGAGAAAGAGCTTCGATGCGCTGAACAAGAAGAAGTTGAGAGGAAGGAGGCCCATGGACATAAGCCTGGACATCGTCAGCAAAGAGATGGCCTGAAGCCCCATGGATGGGGAAGAGAGAGGGGATACCAGCCGTGTACAAAATAAAGAGGAGAGGGCCCAGAACAGAGCCCTGCGGAACACCGAGTTTAATAGGGACCCACAGAGTTCTAGATTCACCAGAGATAACCATCTGAGTGCGATCAGACAGGTATGACCGGAACCACTGGAGAGGGGGGCCCTTCAGACCACAAGAGGTCTCAAGACGCTGTAGAAGAATGGTGTGGTCCACCATGTCAAAGGCTGCAGAGACATCATATAGTGCCAGAAGGGTGAGTTCGGACCTATCAACAGCTGAATAAATTTCAGAAAGCAAGGAAAGGAGGGCAGTTTCAGTGGAGTGGTGAGCCCTAAAACCTGACTGAAAGGGAGGTAGAAGCCCAGATTGTTCCAGATAGGGAAGAAGTTGAAGAGAGACAAGGCGTTCAAGGGTTTTAGATAGAAATGATAGATTAGAGATTGGACGGTAGTTTTGGCAGAGGTTTGTGTCAAGATTGGGCTTCTTGAGTGAGGGGAAAACAATGGCCCGCTTTTGCGAGGCGGGGACACAACCTTGTCCTGTGACCTGAAAGCACCTTTTGGCACCTTGAAATCTATTCTTTGCACACAGACTACCATTAAATACACACGCAATTGTTACATAAATATCATGTATAAGTATAAACACATGCACACAAACAAGTACACATACACATATGCATCCTTAATCTTCTTGTTTACTGCTGTGTTTAACTGACAAGATCTAGACAAACAAAAAAGACAGCTGCCTGAGCATCAATCTGCACTGGTGCTACACGAATGCTTGAACTAATCACTATCCGACAAGAACAGATGTTGCCTGATTAAATGGTTGTAGGTACCTGAGTTGGGAGAACAATAAATGCAGCACCGATGAGCAACATCATGAAGAGTTTACTTGGCCAGATGTCTGGATAGATGTCTCCGTATCCAACTGTCGAGAACGTCACAATCACAAACCACAGCGAATCAAACAGATCAAATTCCATACAGCTCCCTCGCTGCAAGTGTTGTATACCACAAACACTACAACCAACAATTACAACAGCTAATGCTACATATCGCAAATAACAACAGTGTAAGTAAGCAAGCAAAGGTAAAAGAATTGCAGTGCTACTGAGAGCAAACTAAGTCGTGAGGTCCGATTAGTGAAGATGAAATCCTAAACAACATGAAACTGCAAGTGGAACTTAGTACCTTTCAACAAGAACCTATAGCCAGAAACTAATGTATGCCATTATGATCTCACTGTCTTACACAACAATCAACAACATCCAGCAGCAACAGTTGAGCAATGCTGAAGCCAAGACACAACAGGTATTGACATACCTGGCATTGACATACCTGGTAAAGACGAGGCATATCACAGTGGCAGTGAGAATGATCAACTGCTGGGCAAGGGCAGACTGAGATTTCTGCATGGCACGATGGAGATCGTTCTAGAACAGAAATCACACAAACTCAGACAGCAGAACAGAAGGCATGCATAACCACAATGTTAGAAATAGGTTAGACATAAGACAAGGTAAGCACGTATGCCCCGTTCCACCAAAATCCTGAAGATGAAGGATTCTTCTGTTTAACAGCATGACCTCAGTAAACCAAACAACTGGACAGCATCTTCGTTTTGCTACATGGTTCACCAACAGACTGTCAATTTCACATAATGTATTGGAATTAAAACTCCGACCACTAGGGCGAAATGTCACTGTTACCCTGGTGAATCAATCAAGTCCAGCTGAGCAGGAATAAGGATTATCAGACCCCCACTGTTCAAAGAGAATCTTCATAAGGTGTGTTGTTTGGGCTGCACATCATCAGGAAATGGCATCTTTTGTAACAATGCAGTCGTGGCATTCTTCTGAACACTCTGGACGACTCTGCACTGCCATTAGACGATCTCATTTAATTCTTATCCCTGTCAGAGTTGGTCTACAGGCACAGCAATTTACACAGCTATCATCATCAATTGCTTCCTCGCCAAAAAAACCTTTACAAGGGGACTCAGACACATTTATCATCATATAATGAATGAATAATTAATTATCTTTATGACCTGGCTCAATGCTTATGAATAAGCATTGGTTCTTACAGGTAAACTATTTAAAATCATCATTATGATACATGTTAATAAACTTAAGGAACACTCTTTCTGGCAATACTAGAGACAACTTTTGAAACTGACAACTAAAATCCTGGCCACGTTATCTTAATACATTTAAGCGATACTCTCTTGGACAGCATAAGAGAGAGCTGCCAGAATTAGAGCCAGCAGTGACATGTGGCTTCTACACAGCACAAGCCATTCCAAAGAATGAGTGATGCTCAGCTTGTCCAGTGAACATACATGCATACAAGGTCTAACCATCATGGTTTGAATGAGAAAATGCCATCTGCTTCAGCTGCCCTTCACAAGAATGCCTCAGCTGCTAAGTAAATTTTCTGTCAGCCAGTTCACTAAGTGCAGTCTGCCTGAAATCTTATTCTTAGCTAAATATCTACATTTCTGTAAAACCTACTGGTGGTAAGCAATGCTATATATATAGCAGAAGTGAAAAGGCCTCGCCATCAGAGATAAACCCAAAGCTATGATCTATAATAATTTCCACTCCTCCACTTCATCAATCTCATTTTGCTCCCCCTCAAACTCAACTTCTACTCTTTCTCCTACTATGAATTCTTTTCCTACCTTTTTTTTCTTCTCTTAGATAAAAGAAAACAATAAGATATAACGGAAAATGATTAAATTTGTCCTGCTAATCTTGAAGGACTATTGGCAAATAATAATCAGCCAATAGGATGCTTCAATAGGATGAGGGCTCTCAATCAAGCAACATCAGCCTTCTCCATTCTCTGTCTTCAATCTTGACCAACTAAATCTACTACAAGTTTTATGAGTAATGAATGTTTACTCAAGAAACGCACACAAAACGAACTTCTCCATAAGATATTCTCAAAGAAATTATTGGCCAACGACAAACATGAAAATGATTCTCCACAAAATGGCAAACCTTTCCTATTAGGTTTTATTATATGTATATTCGTTTATTATAAATCAACGAAGGATGACACACCGCATCACAGCTTACAACAGTCTAAAGCGATAATAGTAATAATGAAATCATAAATAATAAAGTATATATTTCCAGTGCTATGACAAAGAAATGTATGTGCTAGCAAGATTTGAGAATTAGTCAGATGGATTGAGGATGCTTCTATATAGAAGGCGGCGGATGAAATTCTTGTCATCATTTTGCTTGACAAAAATAAATTGCTCACATACCTCCTGGGGAAGCAAGTTCAGTCAGACACTACATGATACCCAGAATTGTGACTTTTAGAAAATATTTAAGATTTTCCTTATAGAAAAATTATCTAAGACAGCCAAAATACTAATGAAGCTTAAACAAGTGTGCTCCCAAGTGCATGTCTATACAGCTGTCACATCATTCACTCCTAGTTCTTCATGAACTAGTGAAGTTTCTGTTAATGATAATATACCAATAACAAAAACTTACGTTTTCGTTCACAACAGCTATAACTGTAACAAAAACTTGGGCAACAATGATACAAAATAAGAACTAAAACTCAACAAAAAAGAATTTGTGTCTTATCATATTAACTAAAACTGAACGACAGCAGTAACTTCACTGGTGTGGCACAGTGGCCGATTGGTTACAGCATTCGGCCTGTAACGCTGAGAGTATGGGTTTGTTACTGTGTAGGGACCTTGAGCTAATCCTTCACTCACAACTGCTCTGCACCATCGATGTTCTGTCGTATGGCACTGTGTGCACTTCTGAACTTTGGAAGGAGGGCAATATCAAATACAGCTGTATTGTATTGCATCATGAACACATGGATTTCAGTTGTAAATCGACCTTTCTGTGAACTTTTCTGACTGCTCACAGCTCAGCTCACCAACATGGATTTCATCAAAGCGTATGTGATTCACACCAAATGTCCATGAGTATTTTTACATTTCTCTTCTTTCGTGTAAGCACCAAGTCTCCATCCAAGTACTAAAACCTGACCCCGATGCACTTAAACAGCACAAAGCAAGTGAGAATTGTCATGAAAACACACAATGTTGTAATCTGTGATCACAAATCAGATCACAGTCAGGGACATCAGGCTCCAACCGTGGATGTGACTGCGTTTGAACAATTGCCATCATAGCTTCCTCCAGTTTTATCATTTGACTAGAAACAAACTGGGACATGATCCTTAACATCACACAGTGCTTTAATCAGCAATTTTATTACTATAGGTATACATGTTTGATGACAGCACATTACAGTAAATGACCAGAATGAATTTCAGACTGCTTGCTGACAATCCTGACAACTGAAACTGAAGCTGCCAAAATTTTACAATCAGCTTTACAAATTACATGGAATTATGGATATATACTATCTTTATTTCACAGAGCTAATCGAGAGCTTTGTTGCTCTGAAGTACCATAGCAGTCCAATCAGAGCAGATTTACTCTGATCTGTAGCTACCATGTGACAACAAACTTTAGACAAAATGGCTTATCTAACCACTTTAGGTAGTACTAGTTCAAACCCACATCAGCTGCCATTGAAATTAGACTATGTAGTGAAATGAAAACAATTTAATAAACAAGTGCCAATTTCAGTTGAAGTACAGAAGCACATATAAATGCGTGTGTGTGTGTGTGTGTGTGTGTGTGTGTGTGTGTGTGTGTGTGTGTGTGTGTGTGTGTGTGTGTGTGTGTGTGTGTGTGTGTGTGTGTGTGTGTGTGTGTGTGTAAAAAAATTAATGGAAACTTAATTTCATATTTCAAACTTAAAAATTGTATAGAATCTGTATGCAAAGCCTGTTATCTGCCAAGGTAACTAGTAGTAAGGTTTATACAGCTCAGGGTTTTAATCTATGCTTCTACATGAGATTGATCGTGAGCTAACTTTCCAGAACAGTTAAGTTTCTAAATTACACAACTGTAAAATCTGACTTCTGAACATTTGATTTCCACAAACTGTCAAGAAAACAGCTATTAGATACACTGAAGTGTAGCATAAACTTACGAGCATGTTGTCTAAGGCAATCTTAGCAAGCCAACAGTTGAGGAAAACAGGAACAAATAATTCTCGTATAGGAGGATAAAAAATCTAAAAACAAACAGAAAAAACTTATTTGAATAGCACCATTATTCCTTAACCCCTTAACTATCTCAGTCTGTCTCACAACACAATGATATATCAGGACATTTTCTATGATTCTGGGGTATTACCTCTTTCATATTCATCCTGAATGAAATTCAGAACAATTTTTTAAACATAATTACCACGGGACTGTACCCTGAAACCAATCTATTGGTTTTGATTGAGTCTTACTTATGTTCTACCCCTACCTAACAATAGTCCTTCCTCTAATCAATGGTCTACATGATTTCAACCATACTAATTTACCTGCACTGGGTTTTAGTTATAGAAATCAGCACTGGTCTATACTTACTAATTTAGTCTTCATATACCATAATGGTCTGACATTACGCAAACTATAAATGGTGCCATAAATATCGGTTGCTTGGCTTAGATAATACTAGACCAGATTACGATAAAAAAACAGATTACACTTGATTAGAACAGCCATGATTATGAGTTTTAAGTTTTACAAGCAGACACACTGAAACTAACTGGTCTGGTTAATAAGGTAATTTCAGGAACTTTATTATACTCACAGTGACAATAAATGGTATAGAGTTAACCAACTCAAGCACAAAGCTAAGAGACAAGATCTGCTGAAGGATGTTGCCCTGCAATTCAGACAAACTGAGTTGATAACCATTTGAGTGATAAACAGACCAACTGCTTAACAGACTGCATGACTTCCTGCCTGCTGTCTACCTGAACGAATGACTAATTATATATTGATCAATTAATCATTTATCTCAAGTACAAATCTAAGTTGCACAGACAGGTCGTAGAATCCTGCAAGGCCCACGAAACCTTTGTACTGCCTTTTAAAAAATCTTTTCTCCCGATGCTGATCAATTTACATATACACTGTAGTTGTCTTAAAAGGTCTTTATTCTATACTGACTAAAAGCCAGCAGTAAGAATAAGTACCAGTGCACAATCAATACATCAGCCAGTCAACTGGAGTGTTGAGTCAAATCATCTGGCATATTATGACCATTGTTTGCATATTGATGAACTGTTTATGAATTAAAAACCATTATCAATGCAATGCCTTAGTAGTGCTTAAGTACTAACAAATAACTAAAGCAATTGAGATGCAAAAAACTGAAACCTTGAATCTGACAATAAAGATGGAAGAAATAAAACTAGCAGTCTAAGACCTCTTTGAAAACTATGAACGTTACCTTATAGCCCAGGTATGTAACAAGAAGAGTTTC
Organism: Allolobophora icterica; assembly: GCA_963556255.1. Taxonomy (NCBI): domain Eukaryota; kingdom Metazoa; phylum Annelida; class Clitellata; order Crassiclitellata; family Lumbricidae; genus Allolobophora; species Allolobophora icterica. The sequence continues at coordinate 70,388,203 of OY744602.1, read as the reverse complement.
AGCAAGACTGATGACTGCGACAGTCACCTGAATGCCCCACAGCCCCACATGGCGCTCCACCCAAAATATGCATGTCCTTCAATCAATAGCAAATCACAATGTAACATTACATCTGAAGCAAAATATTCAACACCTATACTTCAACATTTAATCGAAACTAATCAGCTGTGTTGTTAGTCAAACACCAAATCATGAAGCTCTGCTAAAAGGAAAAAGAATCAGTCACCTCTTCACAGCCTTCCACTCTCACTTCATGACAGAGCTATCCGTCGCTCTCTCTCATCTCCAATTTTCACTTCAATTGTCCATGCATTTGTCTGTTCTAGACTTGACTATTGCAATTCCCTCCTCATTGGTCTTCCTAAAGTCCGTCTTGCTCCTCTTCAGTCCGTTCTCAATGCTGCTGCTAGATTAATTGCCCGTCTTCCTCGATTCTCTCATATCACCACCTTTATGACAGAAGAACTCCACTGGCTCCCGCTTTCTGCCCGCATCCAATTTAAGGTCCTCATTCTTGTCTCTAAGGCTCAACTTGGTTTCGCTCCAAAATATTTATGTGACTTAATTCATCGCCCTCACTCTGCTGCTTCTCTTCGTCCTCTTCGTTCATCTGACCGCTTGGACCTCCTCGTTCCCCGTGTCAGGACTTCTCTGGCTCAATCTAGGTCTTTTGCCTCCATTGGCCCTGCTCTTTGGAATGAGCTTCCTCCGTACGTTCGTTCTTCTATTCTCTCAGGTAACGTCTCTTCCTCTTTTAAGTTTCTTAAAACTTGCTTTTTCTCTCGGGGTCTCTCGCACTGGGAGCGCTTCTGAATGGCCCTCCCGCTAGAAGCGCTTTATAAATATCCAAATACAATACAATACAATACAATTAGTACCACTAAAGACTTTGTCTCCTTTCATCGGTTGTTAAAAATGCACTTTTTCTCACACTGATGGTGCGTATTTAGCGCCTCTGTGAGGCTCTTAAGGGGTGCTGTACAAATGTTTTATTACATTACATTACACTCACAACAGAAGCAGTTAGCAAAAACATTAATTCGACAAATATATTTTAAATAAACAGAGTAGAAAAGGAAGCAGATATGACCAGAAAAAGCACTACTAAGTGACAAAGTGAGACAATGTTAATCAGGAAAGAGTCAAAATGTTGGCATTTAACACAGGAAAAGATCAGACAACAGCAACACCAGAGGCGAATAGAAACGATGACAATAAAACCTCCGAGAAAAATCCTTATGTGCACTACACGCTATGAAGATGATGACGAAAATGATGACACGATGATGATGATAACACAAGGATGATGAAGGTGATGATGAGTACAGTGATGAAAACCATACGGAAGCTTTGACCCATGCACCCCACAAATACCTCAAAAGCATGGATCCCAAAGGACTACTCTACTGTCTTGCATGCACATCAATCTGACAGATATGGCATTGCCAGCCCTTGCATTGCAAATCGTTCCAGCGTATATATCATAGGGAATTTTAGGTCAGAATCAGGTCAGACCCGCAAGCCCACGCTAATCCCACGCCAATCCTTTGGCCTTTTGGTCCATAGCTCTGTCTTGACACTTCATCTCTGAGAAATATTGATTCCTACACATCTGCAACTCTCTTGGTCTGTCCCTATCTTCATGTCTGTCTGCCAGTGAGTGTGTCTGTCTGTCTGTCTGCCTGCCTGCATCTGTGTCTGTATGTCTTGTCTATCTTGCAATAGATAAAAAAGAAGACCTTTACCAATTATGAACTTTAATTTCCTCCAATTTATTCTCACGAAGCCCCTGAAGAGTCTGACCACCACTGCTTTATACAGTCAAGCAAACCAACAATACAACGAAACAATGGCCTCATCCGGCAAAGCACCGGGATCTTTCAAATGGAACAACGAAACAACCTATTCTCACATAAATTTCAATACTCAAAGACTGAGCTTCGGATTTTACTGGGACTTAAACATAAGACAGATGAATGCGCTGCACAGATGAAAAGTCCAGACTGTAACTAAATAATTCCAGTCAGTGGTGACAGTGGACCATTGACCTTACGATCATAAAATGAGATCTGTCAATAAATAATCCGCTAGCACAAAAGCATCAGCCAACTGGACAGAATCTCAAAGCTAGGCTACTAAATAAGAGAGAGAGAACGAGAAAGATTACCAGTTTATGAATTCGGTTCTTGTCTGCATCTCACACTTCTGGGGGACGCATTCTCTGGCGCAGATGCTCGTATCATTTCGGCTGAAGCTGAATGTCAAACGAAACACCATTAAACTCGGCAAGGCTGTTCTTTGTGCCTCTGATTTGTTTTGATCTTTGACTGGTGCTATATAACTCTATATTACTCTGATGCTGGGCCATTTGGATAACAACAGAAAACACAACGTGTGTAACAGTTCTCTTTACAGTGAGAAAACATGTTCAACTTGTAAACAGCTCTAATAAATTAAGTCATTATGACCAAAAGATGAATTCCATCAAAGTACCTCCAGCCAATAATAGACAATCTGTCTTTAAGGTACATAACTGACTGGCCACATGACCCCAACAGAGGTCATTTCAATCAGGCTTCTCCAACAGGTTGTCAATGTTAATCTATGATTTGGCTTGCAGCAACCACTGACTGATGCCTAGTGACATATGATAATGACAGTAGGTCATCAGATTAAATTAGAACTGTGTCACACAGAGACACATTAAATTTTGCATAACAATTACAAATTAACATCTTGATCTGTCAAGGAAAGATAAACAACAGACAATAACCTTAGAAAATTGTTCAGATAAAAAAAATGAAGATCGTAAAATGACATCTGCCAACCACTTCAAGGAGGCTCCTTACAAAGGGATGCTGTGCATTCAGTAAAAGCTATATGGTCAAGAGGAATTGTTCAGAAAAAAAACGAAAGATCGTAAAATGACATCTGCCAAGCACTTCAAGGAGGCGCCTTACTAAGGGATGCTGTGCATTCAGTAAAAGCTATTTGGAATAAAGAATCCAGTCAGGCTTGACTTAGGAAGTTGTCTACAAGCATGACTAACAGACACTTTTCTATCTATCTGTCTGAAATAAACTTATATAGCGCCTCTTCAAGAAATCTACTCAGTGGCGTGTTTGACCCAGGCCCGGTCAAAAAGAAAGGTCTTAAGAAGGCCATAGAAAGGACCTTAGAGGTCCCTAGGGAGGGAGCAGACCACATTTAAGAACTGATCAGCACATCTGAGAAGTTCCCAACAGATATTATATCAAACAGATCTCCAGAAACATACACACACACACACATTTATATACATAAACACACATACAAACACATTATTGTTTACATGTTGGGCCTGCTGACCAGAGACATGTTAGAGACACCTTCCTTGCTCTCCTTGACATGACTGTGGCCTTCAACACTGCTGACTACAGCATGCTTTTTGACCTCCTTGAAAATTCGTTCAGTGTCGTGAGTCATGCTCTATTGCTCTGTCATAGTTGCAGTTATTCCTTTCTAGGCATTACTAGGTCTGCGGTTCTATGGTTCCACATGGTCCAGCTGGTCCATTGTCTCACGTGATCTTCAGGAACAGGATTCTGGCTTAGGGTTCATGCTCTATATTATCTGCACCATGTGTTTGAACAGGTCTAAACTTTCTTTTTTGGGTTTGCGGCTCATCCGTAGGCTGATGCTCGAAAAATGTATGGGCAAAACCTTTACCTTTATTGGAGGTGCCTGCTGCCCCGATGTGTCTAATTGTCTCTGACTAAATGCTGGGCAAGCCCAATTCATCTGGCTTGGTAACAGTGGGCAGATTTCCAAAATCAACTTGCCTCATCTGCAACATTGCTTTCCTTACATCTCCGTTTTAACTACTGAGCATCAGCTGGACGTGACCTTGGACCAGGAACTGACCAACTGACCTTCTCAGAGCAAGTGAAAGAGATTTTGTCAAATGTGCATTTACCGACTGCATCAGATTTGCACAGTGCACAGTTCACTTACAGCTCTCACGAATGCATGGTGCAGGACAGCGGTTGTTTGCTTTGCACTTGACATGGTCTTAATCGCTGCAACAGCGTTTCCTCTGCAGCCTAGCTATTGAATATGCTTACTTATCAAGAAGGCTCAGATGATGTGCACAGACTGAGTCTTAAGATAATGGATGATAATGGGTCAACATTTTCACGCTGTGGCATTGGTACTCAAGGTTACTACTCATATTAGCAGAAGTCACACATAAATATTCAAAATTTAACTCACTGATAAAAAGAACAGTTTCTCCAGCTAACCCAAGTGGCAGCAATGGGTATGGCATGCTGGTGATTTAATTTTCCAAGCCTCAGTGTATAAGGGCAGACACCCAGCCCTCACCTTTACTGCAAGCTCTTCGCAGGGACACTGTATTTATTTAGAGTTGAATCCATTAGACGACAAAAGCAGAGCAGAAATCTTGAAACTTTTTTCCACCCTAACCGAGATTTGGATCCCCAACTTCTGGGTTGACAGCCCAGCATAACAACCATTAGACTATTGTAAAAGCTGCACAATAAGTGTAAATTACGTTGCCTTTTGACCACACAGAATACTTGTTGAAATTAACACCTAAAAAAAGAATATTACAAGACTTGATTTCCCTAAAGGTGATTAGCGAACTACTTTCAGGGCTTCCTCATCTTTCTCCACACAACTACTATTCTACAGGTGTGACACAACATGCTTCCACCATGTTTCACATTCATACAGGTAGATTATCCAGAGATAAGTTATTGTAATCCAACCCAGCAACTTCCTGTTGATGCTAATCTCAACAAAGCCCCACAATCAGACATTGGACAATACATAAGATTACTTCGTCTTCAGTTTACATATTCTAATTTAATCCACACACCTGTCAGCTAAATAGGCCAGTGCTCAAAGCATAAGATGAGAAAAAAAGAAACTCTAGAAATGTCAAAATAAACTAATCAAAACAGCATGATTCACAATAAAACTATAAATTCAAGTTCTTTGTTTCAGTGTCCAGAACGAAAAACAAGAAGTTGTTCACAGAGTACAGCTTACTCTCTGGACCACAACAAAGAAGAAAATAACAGGCAAAGAAGTAGGAAAGTGGATAAAACTGGAAAATTGATAATGAGACAGTTGCCTTCTGTTAATATTTAGAAAACTGCTTTAACAAAAGGTGAAGTCACAGTTGCTCCCAGCCGGCCAGTGTAAAGAACGGTTTCTAAAATTGCCAGTGACAGCCGATTGGTCTCATGTGTATGGAATGGAAATCGTTAGTTCCCACTTACCAGTTCGACTCTGGGTCGTGATCCATTAAAATCCTCACAATGTAAAGAATGCATGACAGAAGCTTAATCACCAGGTTGAAAATACGAATGCGCAAACCTAGAAAAATTTAGCACCTCTGAAAATTAAGTAATACATACAACCAATCAAAATTAATAACTACGACTAATTAACAAACAACACAGGACAAAGAAAACCCATCAAACTGTTGCATGGCCTTTTGCACAAAACAAATTAACAAAATTTCATAAAATAACAATATAATTATTAATAACTATAATAATTAGCCAAGCCTTCTGCAAGTCTTAGAGCCTCTTCAACTCATGCTATTCCAAACCGTACAATATCAGGACTAAACGTTTGAATCCATGGCTCTGGTTCCAAATGGTTGTTGATTAACAGATGATTGACAGTTGCTGTGTGTTATGAGGGATAAATGAGTAATTACCTTCCACTACCCTTTTGGATTTCATTTGATTAAGTCAGGTGGCTTGTGCTGGTCTAGTGACTTCAGTAATTTTAATTAGCATCTTGAAAAACCTCTCATTATTCTGCCTCTGCCACTGAATGTACAGCTACAGCTTATCATCCCCATTAATGCTAGTCCAAATCTTAAGTTTCTTTCACCATTATTACTTAGTAAGGTGAAATAATTATTAAGCAATTGCACATAAATAAACACAACATAAATAAACATCAACAACATTAACTCACAAAATGCTGATCTGATTTTAATTTGAATGAGCAGCAGATATTCTAAATAAGAAATACGTTGTACACAGCTTTGTTTTTAAGCAGTTATGGTATTGACTGGTTAAGAACTAAAGGGACAAATGAGACAGCTTGCCCAAAAAATGTGTCTGGTACACCAAAGGTACAGGTTCCAAAAATCATTTAACCAATTAAAATTAATAACTTGCTAAAGCCCATATACTCTGAATTTCTTAGTCTTTAGTATTTTAGTTTAGGTGGAAGCACCAGCTTGTAACGCAAAGAGTATGGGTTCAAGCCTCCTTCAGATGGTTAATATGCAAGGATCATGAGCAAGCCATTCGCTCACAACTGCTTCGACCCTCAGATTCCGATTCACCTACCTTGCACGTGCAATAAATGCATCATAATAATATTAATAATAATAATAATATTATTATTACTATTCCAACCAGTTCATTTTCATGCACAGGATATTTGCATAATCAGCTAATCTGAAATGCCTGAAACTTTTTTCGTTTCACCAGCTAATGCTTTGGTTCCATCCACCTTGTTGCAACTTACTTCAAATTGGTATCACTACAAGAGATTTACACAAACTACAAATGGCTCGATATTCCTTAGCCAGAGCCATAATAAAAACCCTTAAATATCAGCATACAACACTCATACTGCACTCATTGCTCTCTGGCTGCTCATTTACTAAAGAATCCATCTTAAAATCTGTCTTATACCTCAGAAGCAATGCATTTACAGCTATCTGATGTTCGATGCTCGTTCCTCTTACATATACTAGCAACTATTGCATTCAATCCGTAGATACTCTCACTAGTCGCTAGTTGTGCCACACATCCTAACAGTATTACGTTCTCAGGCTCCGCAGTCACTCGTTCAACGCCTTGAAATTCATCGCTCAGTTCTGTTCTTCTTTCAGCTTTTTAATGTTATTCAGGTCTAAAACTTAAGACTTAGCACTTTCAACTTCTTGCGAAACCATACCCAACCAAGCCATTACCAACCATAGCCTGATATTTGGTTTTCTTGACCTATCAGATTTTGACTAGGCTTCTCCAAAAGATTATGAGTCTTTTACTATGACCTCATTAGAAGTGACCACTGAGTGACACCTTGCACATCATGATAAAATGCACTATAAAAGTCATTAGATTAGATTAGATTAGATTAGAATCTCATCACAGCATGTAAAATGTTGACAGCGTTTGGCCAAACTTTCCTCAGCCAAATTGTGGCAAAATCTCAACAGGGCTTCTCAGGACACTGCCAACGCTGGATAGGATAGGTGTAAATAGTGTTGATAAACTACTGCCATAAATTCCCAGTAGGCTCCCTCAACTAAGATAAGGTGCTGAGTAAGACAGAAATGGCCCTTGAAAGAAATACATATCAAATTACATTTGTCAACCTTTACAAGATTCCAAGAAGATAAAGGTGACATTAAGTTTCTCAGTCACAGTACAATACCAACACAAGTTGGAACTTAATCAAATGAAGTGCCATCATGAGATTAAAACATGCCACAAAGATTATGCACTTTATAAACCTCGGTAGGGAGTTGAGAGGATGAAAATAATGTTCTTGCTTTTCAATACAGTGGCATTAGCAGTGCCAGGATTTGGCATTCCAAGACGCTAATCAGAAATCTCTTGATAAATCACCAGATTCAGTCAGAACTGATGTTGCTTTTTTAACCTTGGGTGTACATCTTGCACATACCATCACAGTACATTATCATTCTACAAGTTAATGCATTCTCTGCACAATAGCATTATGACAATAAGAATCATGCTTAGTATGCTTAGTAAACCTAACAAAGTAAGTGGTTTTAATGATTCAAAATAAACACAAACTCTTAGCAACAAATCATTGAACAACTACAGAAATTAAAAAGTCTTGCTACAGCCTCAACATTTATATAAGGAAAGCGATACAGGACTTACTTGATCGTTGGTTTTTTACAAAATAGACTTGAAGACGTTCTTTAAAGGAGTTCTCATTTATAAAGTATTCCACCCTCACTCTGAAAAATATAACATTCACACACAATTTTTAAAGTTCATTCTCATCATCATAAATACCCAGCTGTGATAACCATACTGGATGGTCAACCCAGATAGCGACAGTTTAAATCCCTCCCAGACAATGATAAGCAAGTCCAAAATCAAATCTTTGCCGAAAAAACTTGTTGTCTTCTAGTTTTGATTTTCAAGTATCAAATCTTGAATCAAAGCCCTAATACCCAAATCTCAAATCTTAAAACCCCAAATCAAATCCATTACACCATATTCCCATGGCTGTTTTTCACAGTGAGAAGAACAAGAAGAAGAGTCATTGTTCCAGCTCACTCTGAAAAGCAGCCATGAGAATATGGTAGTCTTCATTTTCCATAGATTGAGGCTTTTTTCTGTTTCTTACTATTTCTTCTTGTACATGATTGCAGTGTGCCATTCTTATATAATAAACGAATATATATAATTTATATATATATTATCTTGGCTTATATGACTGCATGAGGAGGGAAGGCTTACTGATGTGCAGCTGGGTAATTTTCGTATGGGAGGAGAAGCAACGGAGGAGAAGCGAGCAGGTCTTTGGAGTGACCTCAATCATTAGTCACTAGTGACGGTTCAATCTCCTGGGTAGCAGGTGAGGAATACCTGTTCTAAGTGGACCTAGCAGCTTGAAGGATAGCCGTAGGTGCCTCATCTACCACCAAAGAGACCTTGGCCAGTGGTGTCAATGTGTTCCTCAGCAGACACTACCCTGTCATCGCCCCGCATTAATTATCGATGCAACCTAGTCCAGTAACTCTGAATATGTCATATATCAACTGTGGAACATGAATCTGTTGGTTGCGCTCCATGTGTATGCATGAACTCACTGCTGGTGACTCTATAAAATTTCTCTTCTTCCTGACCTTTACCATCGTTTAAGCGAGCATAGAGATAAATCTGATGCGCTATTCCTGAAGTGCTATATAAAAAATACACTATATAAATTTCCATTACAATTATAATAACAGTAAGAATTACAATCTCGTAAGAAATCATTTTTGATTTCTTGGGAGGGGTCGAAGCAACTAAACAACTGGGTCTATCGCCCAAGAGTGCACAAATCGATACACACCAATCAATACACAAAGAAGCAGGCACTCAAACTGATGCAATGACAGACCAGAGAATGGGAGGGCTGACAAAGACAGCCAAAGAAGGAGACAGAGAATGAGAAGTCTGACAGGAGAAGAAAGCATAAGCGAACACAAATCGATAATATAATTATCTCCCATAAATCATATAATTATCTCCACCATTGTCTCGTTCACAGGATCCATATTCTGAAAATGACATCAACTGCCGAACCGCTCCCTGGCAAGGGTAATGCAATCAATGGAGACGTAATTATACGGATTCTAGACGCCTATAATATTCAACAGTGAACATCCATTCAATTAAGTCAATGAAAGACAAATGAACAAGCATAATCAATACAGAGAGAAATATATTTGCAACAGCTGTGAATACAGTGCAACAAAAAATGAGAATAGCTGCAAATTGAATACAAGTTGCAGTGACATTAAAGACACCTTCTTGTAACACTTCTCATTGCAGTGTGAATTGTTGCAAGATGCAATAACAGTAAAGACAATTACAAATAAGTTGTAACTTAAATACAATACAGCAAAAAATTTACAATATAACATCTCAACTAACTTGACCGGGTTGGACTGGGAGCGCTCCTGAGTAGATAACCTTGAAGGGGCACTTATATAAGACGTGAGTAACAATAATAATAATAAAATCTATCATGTCAAATCATTGATCACTGGCAAACTGCTGACCTGTCTGATACACTTGCTCAGTGTAAAACAGATCTGGTTAGCTGCATCCAGTCATCCACTGGACAGCATTCAGTTGTGGCGGCAGACAAGAGGTCAGACCCAACATAGTCAAATGATGACCTCCCAGGCAAATGGTCTGTTGACCATTCAATCCATATGGGTCCCATGGAAGCGATTGGCAGTTGCAAACAACCACTGACACGGTAAAGCCTCTAGGACCGGACTGAATAGTGACCTGGTTACAAGCATAGAATTTAGCAAAGGGAAACATGACAGCCCATAAAGTATCAACTCACCAGGACACAACACAGATTTTTCATGCATTTGTATTCATAATAGTAAGTATAATGTCTATGCATAATTAGCATATGCACAGATTCATTTACATCGACACTAATATGCATGAACCTCCTGAATAGCATGGCTAGACCATGCACAATTTTCTATTCATGAGAAGGCTGAAATCCTGTTCAAATGTGGACTTAAAATGTACATCCACATTGGGGAATGTGGCATATCACCATTCACACTGCAGTGAGAAGTGTTACAAGAAGGTGTAAAATGGGCATGGACTTCTGACACATTCTAAACATATGCTGTAATTACAATGGTCATAAACGTACATAAATATAATTAGAACAATGCATGCTCACACACCTCTGCAAGACATGTATCAACATGTAGGCAAAATTATATGTGCTCGTGCATGTTTGCATGAAATAAGCCCATAAACAGCATAATAAAAGACTGGCGATCACGCACATACTATTATATTATCCATGAGAACAAATGCAATACTGACAACATGTAAACAACAGTTGTCTAGTCATGTTGTCTAGTCATGGCAACAGTAACAACAACATACTGCACAAAGCATGCTTCCATTTATTAGCCATATATCATAAGCTTTAATTAAAAATTTACGAAGTCATCTTTATAGGACAGTGTCAGCAAGGCAGGTGGGAGTTGGCCGCCAGAGTAGGCCCTTGATCTAGTAGGCTGTAGGATCGATAAGCTCAAGTGTTGTCATGCAAACAGAACAGGAAATATTAAGGCAACAGAGACAGAAACTTCAGCGGGACCTTGGTCCCTTTGGGTCTTCCTTTTGCTTTCCTAGACTTCTAGCGAAATGATTACAGAATATATGTATAGATATGTGTTACAACTGTCAGGATTGCAATAAACGACATTGAATTGAATTGAATATAATAGTTTTGTAAATAGTTTACCATGGACTGTGTTGTTTAATCTTGACTTATCTTCTCTTATGCACACCCAAAATTGTAGTGGCCTAAAATTTCATTTTTGACATGATTACTGTAATCTACAGATGGGAATTGTTGAATCATCCATATTACCGTAAGTCAACAGTCTACCTCTCATTGAAAAAATTCAATAGTTGATGTCAGTGTCTTTCACACGGAATACAAACTGAGGATAAAAATAAAAATCTCTGTAGTTAATAACTTGCAAAAACTAGAACTGAAACTCTTTTAAGATCTCAGATCACTTAGATCTTCTCAAACATAACTCTAAATAAAAAGTAAAAATAAAGGTAATGTTGCAGACTAACAGACCCTTGCAAGTCCAATTTTGCACCCACTAGTCACCCAAAGCCACAAATCTACTTTGCACTCTCAAGAAAAAGCCTAAATAAATGAATTCACCTCTAATTTGTAATAACTCACACAATTGCTAAGAATTTACCACACTATACTATCCACTGAATTTTGTGCAGTCTGGGTAGAAGCCATGGAAACTAAAAGAGCTGCACTTTGCAAACCAGTGGAATTGTAACATTCTGGATGAGAAGCATTGTATGAAAAACCCTATTCTCTTTTAAATATTTATATGCAGGTCATATTGAGATTCATACCAGAGATCTCACAGCATGAAAAAACCAGAATACAACATCATTGTCACTGTCAACTGCATTATGCAGATGGAACCAAACCGTAAATGCAAATGTAGCATCTGCGCCTAGTTCGAAGCTCTTGCAGATGTTGCAAACTAGCAACAAAAGCCATGAAAGAACTCTGATTATTTACCCCACACCCAACAGCATAGTGCCTAAATCCATAAAAACCAAAGTCCATAGTAATTAAATTAGTTGAAAACAACACAAAAAATAATGAATACGTAAATACATATGACAGCAATATGACGTATAACCAACAATCAAAATCCAGCAGCAGCAGCAGCAGCAGCAGCAGCAGCAGCAGCACAAGCAGTAGATGATGAGCATCTGTGGTGCTTATTGCAGACTTAGGTCAATGCTCAATGAGGGCAGACAGTGGAATTGCTGTACCCCAGTAACAGTCATGTCAGAAATGAAACTCTCATTATCAGCAGCAGATGATGCAAACAGAGAATATATATATATACATATATATATATACATATACATATATATATACATATACATATATATATATACACACAAGCATTGCGTGTTCATTTAAGCATACAAAGCACATCCAACAGACGCGGTCTGTTGACAACAGCGATGGCCATTATGATAAGGAGGCAACATGTCTCAGCTCTCACAGAATTAGGGCATCCGTAAACTAGAAAACACAGTGATAGACAGCTGAGACAGGAGAACATCTGAGAACAATACTGAACACTGGTAATCAATCTATGTGCCACCACGCTCATAACCACTTTACTGCTATTGCAAATTTTCATGTCACAGCGCGAGACATCCCTTTTCACCATGTCACACAACTGGTAAATTTCATGTGCAGTGACTTTACATTCCCTGTTATAGAAATTGATTTATTATCATCTCTTGCATATCTGTCTGATGTCAAAGATAAACACAGAGAGTTCCATTCATTACCAATGTCAAAATTTAGTTGCAATGGCAATCCAATCCATATCCTTCTGAATTGATCCCCCATCAGAATTCCACAAATTTTCCATTCCTCCACCCTCCTGTCATTTGTCCACCTTCACTTGTCTCAAACCCCTCTCCCAATCACTACTCTGGCTTTCCATTCAGAACTAAAGTCCAAGAACTTCAAGAAATTCTATCCTGTCCTTTTGGCGTTTGCAACTCGTCCATGTGAGCTTTCTAAAAACTCAGAACATGCAAGTTACGTTCTGTCCTCAACTGCCCTGCCAATATGGGGCCAAAATTCTCACATATGATGGTTTATATGCGAGAAACATTGAACTGGCTCCAATTCAAGGATTAAAACAGATTTAACACTTTAATGACGAGAGTGTGCTAAAGGCAACTGGGAAATCAACACAGCTCGTGGTTAAATTGTTACAATATCTTTTCTGGACATGTTACAATGGCCCCATGAAACATCTTACATCTGTGTCATATTTCAGTTATGCTTACTGTTTTGCAACCCAATGGGACCTTCTTGTAATCATAATTAGCAACTTCGATAGCGCCAGTGTCTAATGTACAAAACTTTAACCAAAGCCCCTCTTCCTATCACTTCTTAGTCACATGACCAAAATCAAGCTGCAGTCATATCAACATCCAGAAAGTTAGTTCATATAAGAAAGAGAATGGTAGCCTATGGTGGATAAGCCTACTGAAAAGGCAAGACTTGAGTTGAGATCGAAATGACACAAGAGACCAAATAAAACAAACAACTGCAGGAAGAGAGTTCCAATATTAAGGTCCAGCAACTGAAAAGGTCCAGCAACTGAAAAAGTTCATCTTCCAAAAAAGTTTTAGAAAAAGCTTAACCAAAGAAAGACAATCAGATGTCCATGTTGAATAGGTCTGAGGAGTGAGGACTGATTTTAAATATTTCGGTTGGCCAGAGTATAATGTTTTAAAGTTAAAAGCCCCAATCTGAAACAAATCCGTGCCAAAGTAAAGATTCAAGTACAGAAGGCAATTAATGCTCATATTTTGACAGATCTGCACTCTGCAGTTTCTGCAAATCTGACTGCACAACACCATTGAGAAGTGATTTACAGTAATCAGGTACAGCAGGCTGTCTGGCCATCTCCTGGAAAACCTTCTCCTGCAAGTTCAGAGATCTCTTTGAATTATCTCAATCTGCAAAACTTAAAGCCGAGGGAGAGGCACGAACAAAGTGGCTCACCTGTGTATTCAAAGGTACTTGGAACTCTGCCTCATTATCCAGTGACTGGACTAGACTCACTAGAGGAACCATTCTCCCTTTTTACAAAGGCAAGGGCAACCGTTGGGATTGCAAGCACTATCGTGGCATCACCCTACTGTCAGTGCCTGGCTGGCTTTCTCTTGTCAAGAGTAGAGTCACCTGCTACAGCTCAGATGAAGGGAGCAGAGCGGTTCACCCACGGGAGATTAAAAATCGACCGCATATTCACTCTGAATAGCAAGATCCAAATGAGAAGCGAGTTTCAACAACCTCTGTGGATTGCACATGTCGACCTGAGGGCAATCTTTGGTTCTGTTGATAACAAAGTCATCTGAAGGCTACTCCTGTCTCAGGGAATGCCCAAGAGGATTGTTGGCTTGATGAGGAATATGTATACGGACACACTGAGTGCAGTCCGCATTGACGGTGTAACATAAGAATGGTTCTGGGTGGATGGCGGAGTGCGACAGGGGTGTAGAATGGCTCCAGATCTGTTCCTGTGCCCAATGGATATGATCATGGATGAATCTGTGCAGCAGAGGCAACCAGGTGCCCATATTGGGTCAGAGTGGTTCGGATTCGAGATCAACTGAACAAGACAAAAATCCAGACTACAGTAGACCCATGTCCAATATTGGGCCATGTGCAGGTGGTGGGACACCAGGTAGAGCTGGTTCATGGGTTTCCCTACCTCGGTTCACATATTGAGGCTGATTGTGGCAGTGGACCCGAAGTTAGGTGGCCCAGAGCAATTGCCCAGGATTGCATGAGCAGCTTTCAACAAGGAATATGGAACACCAACATTCGGCTAGATACGAAACTCTGCCTGTTTAAGGCATTAACTGCCCATCCTCCAGTAAGGAGTCAAGACCTGGAAGCTCACCAAGGAGACAAAGCTCGATAACTTCCAGCAGTAGTTTCTCAGAAAGATACTGCACTTTCCTTACACAGTGCAAGTCACCAACATGGAAGTATACCAGCGCATGATGCATATCTCATTGTCGGAGACGATTCAAGCTAGTAGACTTTGGCTGTTAGGACACATCAAGTGCTGAGAAGGTGACCAGGACCATGTGAGGGCCTTGCAAGCAATGACCTCCCCCACCGAGAGGTTGGAAAAGACCTGCTGAGTGCACTTGCCACACATGGACAAGAACCGTTGAAGCAGACCTGAATCTACTGAACCTTGGGTTGCACACAGCCTGGAAAAGAGCCTAGAATCAAGAATCAAGAGAGCTGGCTAAACATCGTGGAAACGGCTACACTCCAGAGAGGAGCTCGCCATAGATACCGGTAATGATGCCAAACCATTATTTGACGGCTACCATGCCAACCGTTCATGAAGGAACAATGTCCAATTTTCCTTAGCATAGTGCCAGCTGAAAGCATCTGCCCAGACCCCAAATGATGCCAGACTATGACTGATCATCAACATCACTCAACTCCATTAATGCCATACACCACACTCTTCATCACTGTCACACTGCTGGACTAGACGAAATCGTCCCGAATAGACCCATCTTTTCTTCATATCTAATTTAGAACTTCTACAGTATCAGTGCAAAAGGACATCTAAGCTAAGACTTCATCTAAGCTAAGACTTCATCTAAGTTAAGACTTCATCTAAGCTAAGACTTCATCTAAGTTAAGACTTCATCTAAGCTAAGACTTCATCTAAGCTAAGACTTCATCTAAGCTAAGACTTCATCTAAGCTAAGACTTCATCTAAGCTAAGACTTCATCTAAGCTAAGACTTCATCTAAGCTAAGACTTCATCTAAGCTAAGACTTCATCTAAGCTAAGACTTCATCTAAGCTAAGACTTCATCTAAGCTAAGACTTCATCTAAGCTAAGACTTCATCTAAGCTAAGACTTCATCTAAGCTAAGACTTCATCTAAGCTAAGACTTCATCTAAGCTAAGACTTCTATAGCTCCATTATCGTAATGTGCAAGTCATCAATCGATGATCACTTCAGGTGAAGCCAGGATCAAAATTCACAGTTCGTTGGGACGCACCCTAAAAAATCTGATATGTCAGCCTTGTCAGGCAAACCGGAAGTCAAGCTACTTTGGGTAATCAAGCTGTAACAGATGAGTCTTTGGTATACTGACAATCGTTCATAAGACCATAGCTCATAGGACTATCATTCATAGGGGCCATCACTCATATATGGCCGTATGCTCATAGGACCATCCTTAATATGTTTGGCTGGCTATCATTTCATGGCCTTTTTATACCATTATGGGGAAAACGTTTCTTCTTTGAAGTGCATTGTTGTTATTGTAGAACTGTTATTGCATAATATATTAGTTATTGAATCTTCATTTGAAGTCACTTGTTTGTTTCCTATATGATCTGTGCAATTTAATAATCAATGTATTTGTCCAAAACGGATGATGTGCATATATTTCATAAATATTTGCAAAGTTATATGAAGTCTATTGGAGCAGTTGATTACTTTTATAATTGCTAGCTAATAGGAAGTTAATTGCTTGCATCTATACTCTGATGTGCCAATATAAATTTAATAACAGCGCATGAGCAATAGTCCTATGAGCGAAAGGCCCTACGAGCAATAGGGCCTATACATGAGCAATAGTCCTAGAACCTCTAGATTATACAAAAAAGACCTGACTGAACTTGCAGAACTGGGCAGGGACCTCCAAAGCTTTGGGTCAACCACAGAGGATGTTAAAAATCCCAGCAGCATCATTGCGTGCAGCACGAGAAGCGTCAAAATGTCCATTTACCAAGCCTGGAAAAAGAGCATGTTGTTCGCATGAGGGGTGAGGAATGACCTCCATGAGACAGGGCATAAATGTAACGCCTTGTAAGGAAAATTTTAAACTTGATCTTTCGCTTGATGGGCAACCAGTGTAAAGAACGCAATATAATAATAATAATAATACTACTACTAATAATAATAATAATAATAATAATAATAATAATAATAATAATAATAAAACCATCTGCGAAGACTAGCCATTCCAGAACAATGCCCCCCTAATTTTTGAACTCCCGATGGATCATATGTACCTCGGGGAAAAAAAAAAATAATAATAACAATAATAATAATAATAATAATAATAATAATAATAATAATAATAATAATAAAATAATAACATTCACTAGCTCACTGACAAACTGCAGTAAATTGCATTGACACACATTATATGAAGATGTATGCTCATATTTAAGGGCTTTTAGTGGCTCTGAAAATTGTTCTTAGTGATATCCATGAGAGCTGAGTTACAGCGACCTACTTGACCAGAAATCAGGTTACTTAACAGTGAAAATTTTCAGACATGTGAGAATAACCAGTATGTTACAGTTAACTGACTTGTATAGCCCAAACATGGTCAGAAAATGACATTCATTCATTCATTCATTCATTCATTCATGCATAGGATTTGTATAGCGCACCTTCAAGAATTCTACTCAGAGGTGCTCCCGACCCAGCCCCGATGAAAAAAGAAAATTATAGACATACTGTGTGCACATTCAGTACTATCAACAAGAAAGCACCTAAACTGAACAGATGTAAGCCAATCAAATTTATAGTTTATAAGTTTATAATTTGGGCCTATGGGCAGAGGCGTCTACACCATAGAAACCTTGGAGCAAATGCTCCATCCAAGAAGTAGGAGGGGAAAGATTTGTCCATGTGTTTGCCACCATTTTAGGGGGGAAGGACCGGGGAGGGGGGGAAGAAGAGGGGAAAAGGGACGTTGCTCCAATGACTTAGGGGGGGATAGACGCCCCTGCCTATGGGAAGGAATTCAGTCTTACACCGCTTCAGAAAAGTTTCATTCATTCATTCATTCATTCGAAGATTTATATAGCGCCTCTTCAAGGGAACTACTCAGAGGCGCTCCCGACACCAGCACGTTCATATAAGACAGTTTTAAGTTTTGCAAGAAATATGCCAGGGGTGACCCTAGGGTACATGCGGAGCTCTAAGGGAAGTCTATTCCAGACTACCGGGCCCACCACTGAAAAAGCTCGACTTTGCATAGTCGTGGAACGAGCAAATGGAACTAAAAGTACCCCTTTTCCCGCTGAGCGGAGGGAACGTCGGCCTTGGACAGCATAGCTCTCGCAGGTAAGCAGGGGCAGGGCC
The DNA here is from genome assembly GCA_963556255.1 of Allolobophora icterica. Classification (NCBI taxonomy): domain Eukaryota; kingdom Metazoa; phylum Annelida; class Clitellata; order Crassiclitellata; family Lumbricidae; genus Allolobophora; species Allolobophora icterica. Next base: position 70,370,134 of record OY744602.1, on the reverse strand, counting down.
CTGACAACATCGCCATACTAAGGCAGCGATCCTATATTCTATGCGTAAGCGCATAGGAAGCCAGTGAAGGACCTCCAGCATATATCTAGAAACTTGGCCATGTTTAGGAATATGCCCAATGAGACGGGCTGCAGAGCGCAGAACTCGCTGTAAACACACTATACGACTAGATGGAAGACCAAAATAAAGCGATGAGCAGTAATCAAGGCGCGCTGTGACGAAGGAGTGAACCAGTGTAGTAGTGGCACTGGGCGTTAGCGAACGAGTAACAGTGCGAAGCTGGCGCAGCTGGTAGTAGCAGTCCCTAGTAAGACGGTGTATTTGTGGAGCAAAAGTAAGCTCCTGGTCGAGCCAAACACCAAGATCACGGACAAGAGTTGAGAAGGTATAGTTGGGGAATTCAATTGCAAGAGCAGTGAGGTCAAGTTTAGCGAGTTGCTGTCGCGTGCCTAGCCAAATAAATTTGCTTTTGGACGGGTTCAAGCGTAGTCGATTTGACGACATCCACGCTTCCATGGCATCTAAAGTCCCACTCATAACCCGGACTGTTGGAATGGCATTGGTAGAGAGGCAATGCATGTATGCTTGGACATCATCAGCATATTGCTGACTCAGAACTGCATGTGCAGCCAGAAGCGTCGAAAGACCAGAGGTGTAGATGATGTATAAAATAGGTCCTAGGACGGAGCCTTGGGGCAACCCGTACCGTGCAGGGACCCATGAAGACCTAGTGGTGCCATGGATCACACAGAGGGAACGTTCATAAAGGAATGAGTTTATCCATTCATAAAAGTCTCCAGAAAGGCCAAACGAAACACGCAACCGTTCTAGCAAGATCTCATGGTCTACAGTGTCGAATGCAGCACTGACGTCAAAGAGTGCTAGTAGTGTGAGTTGGGCCCTGTCAATCGCTCCGTAGATGTCTGAGAGAAGCCGAAGCAGGAGTGTCTCAGTTGAATGGAATCTCCTGAAACCCGATTGACTTGATGGCAGAAGATTATTCTTCTCTAAGTAAGCGACGAGCTGCATAGCGACGACTTTTTCGATGATTTTAGAGAGAAAGGTGACATTTGCTATCGGTCTGTAATTCGTAGGGACATCCGGATCCAGACTATCACTCTTTAAGGCAGGAATCAGGATTGATCTCTTCTGCGTCGGTGGTAAGTCGCATTCCTGAAGAGAGCGATTACAGAGTGTTGTGAGAAGGGGGAGCAGGATATCGATGAATTCCTGGAGTAAGAAGGTGGGAATAGGATCCAGTTCGCAAGACTTGGGTGGCGATGAAAGTAAGTTAGTAATCTAAGACTGAACGACACCTAAGAGAGAAGAAAGTAGTTGGAGAGTAGTAGTAGATCAGTGGAGTAGTTGGATCAGTATACAAGTAGCCAAGTCTAGAAAGCTAACACTAAGTAGTGAACTGAGGTACATATGGTGTAAACAGGAGACTACCCGGTAGAAAACCTTGTGGAACACTGCAGTTCAACACCTGACTGAGTACAAAGATACAGGTAAGATGCAACCCAGCTGGCAGCAGGAGGGCCAAACAAATGTTGGAGGAGATGAAGGAGTAACTGTTTAAAAAGTAGCAGATATATCAAGTAACCTGCAAGTAGTTAACTTTCCCCTATCCATGGAGCATAGATGACAAGTGTGCAGTTTCAGTGAGTTGGTATTTATGATACACAGATTGGTAATAGAGGTACAGGCTGTGGGATAAATAGCCACCTCTCCCCCTTGAATTCAACGGAAGGAGATGGCTATTCAAGAAGCTGGTAAACTATGGCATATACACCATACAATCCCATACATATAGCGAGAAAGAGGCCTTGGGCGAGACAGAGATTGGGTTTAGATGCGATGATTGGTCTCAAAACATTAAAGCATTCTTTGACAAGAGTTAAGAAAGATTAAGGTCCAAAGCAAATCACTTATTAGGAGATGAGAAAATGAATTACAAAAATCTGGTTGTTGGATGGAGTAAGCTGAGAACCGGTGGAAGAGAACTTGGTATGATTGACAGGCCATAGAAGGAAGAACAGTTAGAAAACTTGAATCTGAGAGCATGTCCAAGAAGACATGTAAAACCAATCAACAAGTAAACTCTCCTTTCAACAATAAGAGTATGATTAGGAGCTGGGTAGCATATTGCATTAGTTGCTATGTTCACTGCGTGTCATACAAATCTTGGAGAAAGACTTTGGAAACATCTTGGAGAAAAACAAGACAAGTATGCAGATTTGGCTGCTGAATTGAGCTTCCCAACAATTCAACAATGACACATACATTTCAAGAGATGAGAAGCAAATGGAAGTGTCATCACCAGTGTTCTGTGTGATGGCATTAAGGTACTAATCAAAGGTCATTGGTCAAAGAACACTGAAAGGAAAGCCTGAAACTTGATTTTCATCTATTTCACAAGTGCAAAAAATGAGTACAGATACTGACAGACACGTCAGAGGCTAATAACAAGGTCACTTATCATCCTATAATAAAAGTAACACTACTTGTATTTCCACTTCCTGGTTTCTACTGAAATATTGTATTGTATTTAAATATTTATAAAGCGCCTCTAGTAGGGTGAACCGTTCAGAGGCGCTCCCAGTGCTCAAGGCCAAGAGAAAAGAAATAAGTCTTGAGGAAAGGAAAAGAAGACGACGGGTTACCTATTAAAATTTGTGAGCAAGTACAAGGAAACAGTGTATTCCAGAGAGAGGGACCAATTGAGGCAAAAGATCGGGACTGCGCCATAGCTGTTCTAGTACGAGAAACTGCAAGATAAAATCTGTCAGAGGAGCGAAGTGGACGATGCGAGGAGACAGAAAGAGGCCAGTGAATTACATCAATTAAATATTTGGGGGCAAGACCCCGCTGTGTCTTGGATACCAGAATAAGGATTTTAAACTTAATACGTGCAGAGAGAGGAAGCCAGTGCAGTTGCTCAAACATGAAAGATGAAATGCGTGAGTAGCATGGCAGACGTGCTATTAATCTAGCAGCTGCATTTAGGACCTACTGCAGAGGCATGAGACGGACTTTAGGAAGACCAATTAGAAGCGAATTGCAGTAGTCAATTCGGGAGCAAATGAAATATATCAGCCTTTAAACTCTATCAACTAAAGGGGAATTCTAAATCCATCGTGTTCATCCCAGTCCAACACAATACAACTGAAATTTCATACTGGCTCCCTTTTCATTCTGCATGAGTTCAGAAGTGCACACTGAATTCAGTTAACAGGAAATGTCATCAACCATGAAATACAGGTGAGAGGTAAGTTTCCATGTTAGAGCAAAAGAAGATTAAGTTAATGGGAAGAAGGAAGAAGAGAATGATTAATGCATCAATAATTAATGCCATGCACAACCATATAGAGCATCTCATCTGTTCTAAAAACATATGAAAACATTAACAGTATCACTAATTTGTGCAGAGTAAGCCTATCAAACATACAATGGTGGTGATGTAGAGGAGACAAATAGGATAGGGACATATAGGAGGGAGAATTATTCTAGTTTTAAAACAGTCAGGATGAGGTAATGCTAGGAACAAGCAAAGTATTGATAAGCCTCACAAGTCAGTAAAAAATGAAGACAGCAGGGCTGTAAAGCCTTGTAAACAACTAGCATAGAGATGAGCTCTTTGATAATTTCACATCAGTATAGCTGCAACAATAGCAAGCAACTGCATGGGCTAACATTGAGGGCAATGTTCAAAGCACCTGCCTGACAACTTTGTGTCGTCAATATTACCCAACACATGATGTACAAATCAGTCCCAACAATCTCAAAACCTCTAAAGAAATTGATAGACAGCGCTAAATGAAAATATTGGAACATACTCAAAATTCACAAGTTTGTCAAATGCAGAAGTCAGTCAGAAAGCAAGAATAAACAGGACTTCTAAATATCTGTCTGCCTAAGCGTCGTTCTGAACTTTCTGCAATCCAGCATATTGTCAAATAGACTTATTGATGCTCCTGATACACTGGGCTAGAACACACGTGGCCATTATTTCCTGTACGTACCACACAGGAATATCTACCACATAAATTTTCCCCTAATGCTACACTCTCCAAGAAAGGCATTCAAAAGCTTCCGGAGTTAATGAATCATGAGACCATTGTTCAAAGCCCGCTCAGGAAATCAGCAGATTTGTTTAATTCCTTATAGGCCCCTTCCAGCCATTCCGTTCAATCCAATTTAGCTTTGCACCATGAAAAATTTAAGCTGCATCAGTACTGGCCATTATTTTAAAATAGAACTAGCTGCACCCAAAACAAAGCACTTTGTACTTACCCAGATGGTGGCAGATACTCAAAGCTGCCAAGTGGTGCAAGAGCTCCTGCATTAGGAAGCAGCTGCTGTGAAAGGCTTTGTCTTTTATTCATAGGATGCCATGATGCTTTTCCGTGCGATTTATAAATCCAAGGGTTGGTCATGCTGTAGGTCTACACACTTCTCTCTTCAATGGATATCATGCACTGGCACCACTGCTGCTGCTGCTGCTGCTGTTGCTGCTGCTTCTGCTGATGCTACTGCTGCTGCCCGTAAGATGGTGCAGTCACTCTGCCTCCGCAGATCCTGCTGTACCTGAGCAAGGTTACCTGTAAATCAATATGCAGCCGCTCGACGAGTTCCTCACAACACTGTCTGGCTTCACGCACAGTCCACAAATGAAGTCTTAGCAGCAAGGGATTTAGTTCTTTCAGACAAGAAAAAGATTAATTACACTCTGACAGACACTAAACACCAACCTGTTGCTGATATTACGCTCTGCCATTTCCATCCCTTCCTTGCTCCTTTCCAGCAGCCTCCCTTCTTATATCTCCCTATCCTATTTGTCTCCTCTACATCTCTCCTCAGCTACCAATGGACTCAAATGAACTACAGAACTAAAGCTGATTAACACTTTAACGACGAGAGTGTACTAAACGTGACTGGAAAATCAAAGCAGCTCATCGTTAAAGCAGTGAGCATTATGTTCTGGTAACTTGTGCATCATCTCTGACAATAGATGTTTGGACTTTTGAGTCTTTCTGTTGCACTGCCAGAGAAAGCAGTCAGCCATTTTCAGAATAACAAAAACAAGGAGTTAAAAACATAAATAGAAGCTGAAAAGATATCAAAACGGTGATCAGCAATTAATAGCTGATCGATCAATCATGATTTGCCTTTTACACTGCACCAAAGGACTTCACAGTGAACTGTCAAAGTGTCACATTAATAGGCATGCATCAGTTAAATTCATAATTTTGAGTCTTGAAGCGAACAGCTTATGGTGCAGATTCAATGAAACACAGCAACAGGATTTTGACTGGAAATGCAGTCTGATCACGTTGGTAGTGCTGCCCTATGACTCTAAGCGAGCAGCGGTTAATATCCGACTTTGGATCAATGGCTTCAGACCCAGGAAATGACCAGATCACTCAGTGTAAATGCTCATCAAAGCATTGCTCAAACTCATTCAAGTCCTACAAAGATATCTTTTTCGATGTGGATAATTAGAGAAATTAAGCTACAAACCAGTGAGCCCACGAATTTCAAACTATGCCTTCTTACACAGCCTAAGGCTGTTTAAACTACATGGCTGAACAATCGTGCATCGTGATATATTACAGCTCCGCCTGTATTCAGCTGATATCGGATGCATCCACTGATGTCGCAATCACCAATATGCCAACGTCTTTATTCCACATACAATGACTAAAACTGCAAGCCAGCCCATTCAGGAAGCTGCATAGAACAGGCCTTCCATATTTCAAAACCTCTTGCCATCTTTGCACTGGTCTTTCACTCAAAACTGAAAATGCTCTTCTCCCACACATCCTATCCTGATTTTATCTCTCCCCTTGCCTCTCCCGCTGCTTCAGATCTAAGTATCATCCAACATAGCCACATGACTGTCTGCTTGCTTGACCCGTTGGATCTTGTCCTAGAACCGATTTTGATTTTACGTGCCTATTGATTTTGCTTTGATCAACATCTCTGCATAAGCTGGATCCCACAATTTTGCTTTCTTGCCACTGTGGAAATCTCAAGATAATGATTACAATTATAATTACAATTCAGTTCATATGGCCCAGAGGCTTCACATTATGAAACACAATTAAAATGTAATATGCTAGATATAACTTTTACTATTCTTCAGAGGTGTAACTTTGGTCTAGAAAGTGGGAAAAACCAAATTTAGCATTTTCCCCTTTTGTGTGAAGTCTAGTTAAATAATGTAAATGGCATTGTTTATATTCCATGCACATTAATAATAATTATAGGCCTAACAATACTACTACTAATAATAATAATAACAATGGAGATCACAATGATGATGGTGATCACAATGATGATGATGCTCAGTAATTTTTTAGTCTTGACGGCTTCCTCCAAGAAAATCATAATGGGCACAACAATGGGAATGAAAAGTGGGAGTATGGTACCTTCCAGCCTAAAAGGTGGGGTATGGGTATCCCTGCAAATTACACCTATGCTATTTTGCACTGAAACTTTACTCAATGCGTAGAGCTTTCCAGAAAGTACCTCATCTCCAAAAATGCTCTAGAAAATGCAGTCTGCAGAAATTGCAATTGTGAATATGCATACCAGTTAAGGTGCAACCCTAGCACATTTTAAGGGACTGATTCAAAGTCACTTAGAAATAAAATTACCATTACAAGGTAGCCTGATAGGGGCAGCCACAGTAGCTCTGTTAAACAAGCATTACTTCAAGAAGGTTGGTTCACAACAGGAAACAGGAAGAAGAGTTCTCATTGAATTTAAGCAGTTAGGATACCTAAGACTATCACTGCAGTGTAGAATGTGTCTCTAGTATACTTAGTTCCGCTTGTTAAGTTCATGCCTCATTCTGGTTCAGGTTTATATTGGTCTCATTTCTTTCATGTTTCATTTTACATTTTGTTATACTTTGGTCTTACTTAATTCTGGTCCAAATTTGTTTCTGGTCAAGTGCTTGCAGTTAACTCTATTGTTGAAAATGATCTGGAAATTAAAACTTAATACATACCAGTGATCTTTCTTTAAACCCACGTGAAAAAAGTTTACCATAAGCCAATATGTCAATTTTAAAAACAACAACAACAACAGCTTGCCTGTGAGGGTTTAATCAAATGCAGATCTGGACTTTCATAATGCAAGAGAACAGCAAAGCAAAATTAAGTACTGATCTGCAGGATGACAACTAATTTTTTACAGCCGTTGCCAAAACAACCTGATAGATGGTGCTCCACAAACTGTCTATTTTTATTGTTGTCATGCACCACAGACCACTGCAGAGGCCAAGGGCTGGATTGCAATTATATCACATAGGGTTTATGAGTCTCAATCTATCTGCAAAGGCCTTCCATATTTCTTGGTTCACCCAGATGGCTGAATATTATCTATGACGCCAAGTGTCTCCTCGCCTGCTGCTAGCTTCACAGCAGTGTCGTCCTAGGTCGATTTAGTGATTGCAAACCTCAGTACTCGACCACAGCTAATTTCTGGTCAAGCTACCTGTTTTTGGAACTTGAGATCTGTTTACTTACTTGGCACTGTTGCTGCTTGTCTGGAAATCCAAGCAGTCCAAGCACACAAATCATCATGGTTGGTTTATTGGTAGGTTTTGTTGGTTAGTTGCCTGGGTTGGTTGGTTATTTGCCAGTTTAGCTTTCTGGCTGCTCCCAGAATTGCCTGGCATGGTTGGTTATTTGCTTGGGTTGGTCTGTTAACATTGTTGTCAGGAAATGTAAATGTACACGTTTCTTATAGCGACCATATGGCCATGATTCTGCTCATTTTTCAATGAACTCCTTCACCACCTTCGTCCGTTTCAATCGGTGCAAGAAGAAAAATAAACCACCTTGAAGACTTGTTTGTCACAGAGGGTTATAAAATAATCTAGTTAATTCATCAGTTGGTTGATTGCTTGGGATGGTTGGCTGCACATCAGTTCATTGATTATTTAGTTACGGTATTTGGATTATTACCTAGCTGCTTGCTTACTTTGAATATTTTTAAACCTGAAAAGACGGTGTATATATATTGCTGTTGGATTGCACTACAGTAACAGTATCACAGAAATTTAGAAGAAATAACAAATTACCTCACTATTAACCTGTTAATGACGACAGGAATTAGTTTTTCATACCCCTTTTAGTACACGCCTGTTGTCAAAGTGCTAACAGGAAATGTGATGAGATACAATTGAGTACAGAAAACCTTCATTCACTGTAAGGTTTTCATTCAGACAAACATACTTAGTCATAGCTAACAGCTTCACAAGAAATTGAAATTTGGATTACTGCACATATAACATTGTGAATGAGCACGTCACTATTAGATCTAACCTAAGCTGTCATAGCACAAAAGGGATTGATTCAAAGTGACTTAGAAATAAAATTACAATCAGTATGAACATCTTGTCCAAATACACAAGCCACACTGAATACAAACAAATCTGTCATTCTAAAATCTGAAATCATTTAGTGAGGCGATGAGCATCACTGAACAGTTTTCAAATGCAAATAAATATTCCGATGCATAAATATGATAAATTGATGCATGCAATTTGAATCATACTAATAATCAACGATCTACATAGTGCCAAATAAAAAAACTCTCTTGCCTAATAGCATCAAACTGAATTAATTAAAACCACTGACCAGACAAAGGCTAAGAAACACTTGTCACTGGGCATTAGAAATATAAGTGTAACACTGCAAAGCTATGGACTGACCAACGCAGATGTTTAATTCATGCTACGGCAGTTCAAGGGACCACGGACTATAAAACACCAGAGAAGTGCAAGCTGGGAAAAACAATGAGAAGGCACATGCTAACAAAGACATCAGACAGACATGGTCAACCAAGCAGTTACAAATAAACTATAAAATCATTCAACTGCATGATACATTTTCACAACAGTGCTCAACAAAACAACAACAGCAATGAATAATATCTTCTACCACGGAAGCCAATCGCCATTTGGAAGTGGTCAAATATCAGATAAAAGGTCGCATGATCCCTGTTTGGGCAATTTTCTGATTTATTTATGTTACTTGACCTGGAAATCTTGGATTTGGTCAGGCATCAGTGATCCATAGTCTTTGGACTGGCATTTGATGTCTGGACACCAACTCTTCTATCATCTATCATTAGCCCATAGTGCTAATAGTTTAGCATGACCATGTACTGTAAATGTTTCAAGTAGCCGTTTTCATTCCTCTTCCTCAATACAACATTAACTAGTAACTTTGCCAACTGACAACAAGTTGGCTCTGCAGTTCCAATCTACTTTTAGTGAGCTTCTTGATAGGCAAATTCCTTTTAGAACTAAGACAGTAGCAGAGAGCACACCAAAGCCTTGGTCCAACTCTGCCATTTCTGAGGTTAGGCACCGCAAAAGTCAGTTGGAGCATTGGTGGTATCACTCTCATCTTCCTTTGGATCAGACTAGGTTTAAGCAACTGTCTCTTTGACACCACTCTTCTAAAGGAGTGGTTAGGCATTGCAAAAAGGCTGCCTCATGGTGCCCTACCTTTAACGTAGAGTGGCGGCGCATACATTGTGATGTATACGGTGCTTTGGTATCACTTGGTCAGTGGTGACATATACAGTACATACGCTTTAACGTCCTATCAATTTCTCATTGCATGATGGATCTATCAGAGAGTTCGTTCTAGCTATGTAAGGTAATTATAGAACCCAGATCAGTGACTAGACACTAGGCGCCTAAGACGCTAGGATATAGAAACAGGATTCCGTGTAGTGACATCTGCCGATTAAGATTAACTGAATCCACCTGTCCAGCTTCTAGATAGCATCGGTCTCAAAGATAAGCTACATCGAGTTTTTCAGTTCACTCAACGAGAGATAAATCCACGACAATAGATGACACAACAGATGTACATTCCACAAGCCTCTGTTAAGATGAACCATCCACATTGAAGTGTTTCATTAATTGGTTAGTAGTTTACGTAAGGTTTGACTAAGACCATGCCTTCCGGTTGACTGGTAATGTCAATCTATAGGGATCTAAGGTAAGGTCCTACACTTTGACAAATCAATCAAAAGATACCTTTACCAAAGAGATCTGCATGTCTTAGGAGGGCGTCCATAAAAAGGCTAATCAGGTTCACGAGTGACACTTGCTTCCTTCACTGACTGGCCGGTGCTAGCTCCACTAATCTGACAGGGCTGGGCCCACCCTGTTGCAGCGTTGCTAGATCACGAGATGGTCTGAGTTTTGATAGTGGGAGTTTAAAAGGCTGATTAAAGCTTGAAGAAGACATATCGTGAGAAGTAAAGAACTGACAGTTCTGTAACAATACAGGGAAAGTTTCCCACTGATGCTGTTCGATAAATACTGTGGACAAGTGTCATCAATATGCTAGTGTATTATTAACAGCCCAGGAAATCCATAAAGATGTCTGGTTTTGTTTGAGAATAAATTCATCTGTTAATGTAACTACTTATCAGTCATGCTCATTTTTAGCCAGCAGTATTACATTACTGGGTGAGAGCAGGTCAAGTGTAGCTGACAGAGTCGGCTTTTCAAGTACAACTTCAGACATCTCTATGGACCTGGAGAAATCCGAGTAATCAATTGTATTCAGCTGGCCGACTTCCAAATGGAATAGAAATCTGGCTTTTATGTTGGATGGAAAGCAGCTGCTGACCAAATGGTATAATAGTAAGTTGACCATTTCCCGGATGCTCTCTTCCGAATAGGAAAGCCCAATCACTTCAGCACAGCAATTCCATGACCACTCCAGCCATCCTGCATCCTGTGGCAGTTGGTTTATAGCAGCAGCAGTAGCCTTCCAAAGCCTTCTGTCAGCATCTCTCTCACTCGGTTTCCATTCTGATTTTAATATTTGATGAGGAATACGTGCACAAGTGACAATATTCACACTCTACAGTTTTAATATGAATAGGCTGGTCCCTGTGCTTGGCCTTTGAGTGGCGCTTTAAAACGTTTGGAGATTACGATTACGAATATATAACCAAATTTTAAACTAATATTTTTATTGAAACCCTTGCCATCGACGTCAATATACAGTCATCTGTCTTCAAAGTCAACAGTTACAGATGAAATTACTAAAACTTAGTAGACTCATTAAAAATGAATGAATTAATCTATAGTCCATGAAGTAATGTGTAGTCTATGATCTGATTTGGTAAATCCGTTTTAAGAATTTAGCTTACAAATGGAGAGGACAAGACCACAACATAAATCCATTTTTAACGGCAGTGACAGGTGGTAATTCTTCTTCTGTGCTGTTCAATTAAGCAGGTCAAAGTGTCAAATAACTGCCTTCTCCTTTACTTCTCTATAGCTTAATCTAATTATCACCTAATCTAATCAGAGACGTCTACAGCACTGCTCTCAAAGCATAAAACAAATCAATGACCATTTCAAAGTGAAACCACACAAGGTCCATGTCAAGAATCCTCTGGTCAAAAATCGGGTCAAAACCTGAAAGGTCAGAGAAACAAGAAGACACGCTGTACTGGGTGAGCAAATTGAAATATATGAGAAGATGCATTCTGACTCTGGACCTGAAGGACAACAGAGAATCAGCAGAGAATACAAAGGAGCCATGCTGTCACCACAATATGGCTCCCTTGTCCGTCAACCAGTCCAGTAATGTAGTTCTTCTCTCAAACCACTGACCTGTATATAACCTATCATTCATTTTCAAACTCACCGACTGAAGTCATAATCCTGTCTCCGATCAATGAGTAATTGATTTCCAACTTGCTCCTTAACCCACACCAGCCTGGTTTTATCAAGGGACACTCAACTGAAACCCTACTCACTCCGAACATGTCACTCATCTTTCCCGCTCTTGTTTCATGCATATCTGAAATTTTCCACCCTATGCTTGACTTTAAAACTGCATCTAATGTTGCTAAATCCGTAGCCTATGCTAAACTTGATTATTACAACTTGCTCTCCTGAGTATTGACACCACACAAATAAACCGCCTTCAAGCTCTCCAGAATGCTCTCACTTGTGCTGTCACTGAAACTTCCAAACACCATCAAATCACTCCCGTCCTCTAATCACCAGTCTTGTTGTCAAGACCTTAAACCTCAAGACCAAGACCAAGACCAAGACCTTGAACCTCAAGACCAAGACCAAGACCAAGACCTTGAACCTCAAGACCAAGACCAAGACCTTGAACCTCGAGACCAAGACCAAGACCAAGACCTTGAACCTCAAGACCAAGACCAAGACCAAGACCCAAAAAATCGCAATCAGCTCAAAACTTCTAAAATTGTCAAGTCGGAATATTCGCTATTTTAATGAAAACATGAGTCTTTTATTTTATTCAAACAAATTAACTTTAAATGCAAACTGCAGGGAAATCTGAATTTGTATTCAAAAGTCCTTCATGCAAACTATTATTCCAAATGCCTTTTGTATTTTATAAAAACCAATTCGCTCAGAATTTTCTGACCAAGACGTGACTGGTGGGCCTCATAAAAATTCCGCCGTGTGAATAATTTTATACGTTCTACAGGTGCTGAAGTCGCTGACACAGTGACACACACACACAGAAGCTTTTCAAGCACTGGATATAAATGTACAGATAGTGGCCCTTTTGAAGGTTTATCATACCGTCTGATACAGAATAATTGTTGCTGCTGCCAATGGGTTTTCCTGACCAACAAGACTTGTATCCATCCATAGATATTGGTCGTATGATGCAATCAGGCTTGATACAGAATTCTTTAGTATTGTTAAATGACTGTTCATATTGACAGCCGGTCTTGGTCTTGCGAGACCAAGACCAAGACTTTGAACCTCAAGACCAAGACCAAGACCTTGAACCTCAAGATCAAGACCAAGACCAAGACCTTGAACCTCAAGACCAAGACCAAGACCAAGACTTTTAAAAACGAACTCGAGTGCACTCGAGACCAAGACCTTGGTCTCGAGGACAACAAGACTGCTAATCACTCAACTGGCTTAAAATACCTGAATGAATACAATACAAAGTCATATCACTCACCTACAACACGCTTGCAGCCCTCCTATCTCCATCAGTTGTTCACGGTCCAACCACTTCGCTCAACCAGTTCCTCTTCTGCCCCAACACTTATTCACCCTTCCATCACCTCATCACTAAAATTTGCAAATTGCTCCATAGCCACATCTGTTCCACCTCTCTGGAACAAACTCCTGCCAGTAATATCTGATCTGACATATAAACTCACCAAAACTCACCTCTTGCATCTTTCCACAGATCTTTCACTCAAAACTGAACACAATGCTCTTTCGCAAATCCTATCGCGACTCCTCTTCCCATTACCTCCCTTGCCATTTCAATTCGAAACACGATTCACCTTAGCCATCTGACTGTCTGGATGCCTGCCTGACCCTTTTGGATCTTGACCTGGAACCGATTTTTACCTCCTCCTACCTATCGATTTTGTTTTGGCTAAGCACCTGTAAATAAGCTGGTTCCTGCGACTTAGCTTTTTAGGGCGCTGTAGAAATTTCTAGGTTACAAAATTTTACAATTCCTAACTCTGAGTTGCCGAGTTGCCAATCCAGTTCAACTGGCTCTTCCTTATGGTGCTCATAAGTACCCCCTCCTCTTACAACAACCACAGTGGTACTTCCTTTCTGTTTTATTTCCAGTTGATTTTCGTTAATTTACTCCACAACACATTTTCCATGCACTAGGCATTCAAATTTGGAGATGACAATATGATGGCCGCATGTTTATAATGATAATGTACTTCATTACCTAACACTAACTAAATCTGTGCTCCCATATCTGTGGAGAAGGTTTTACCACAGTGCTGCACCCTATATTGTTATGGCTTCTGTTACCCATATGTAATGTCCCATAAACAACTGTGAAACATGCATAAAAAACTTTCATTTTACTTAAAAGGTTATGATTTTATCACTCCTTGTACATGTAGCTCGAATAAATTCAGAAGAATAACTTACAATAATACATATTGATACAGCAAACTGTGACCTAAAACTAAACTCCAATAAAACGTATGAAATAATAATAAGACCGAGGGAGTGGATTAACTTGCCTGCAGTAATTCCTCGTGTGACAAGAGTAAATAGCCTAAATGTTCTGGGAGTCCAGATTTCTGAAACCCTTAGTTTTGAGCAGCATATAAGCAGATTATGCAATAAGGCAACGCAACCTTTATAATGCATTATGCATTATTTCTGCACATGGCTTGTCTGGAATTAAACTCCATGATGTGGTGTGAGCCAGAACTGTTGCCCGACTGTTGTATGCTGTCCTGGCATGGTGGGGATTTGCAGGGCAACAGGATAGAAATAGACTTCAATCGGTTACGAACAAGCTAATTCGACTGGGATATCTTCAATTCAATTCAATTCAAACATGTGTATTGCTTCCAAATAGCGTTTTATCCAAACAACAAGCAAAGGTACAGCACAACAGAATTTGCGTCTATGGTTGCAAAAGGTGACCTCCAAGGGAAGAGATATCCCGCTGAGTGGGGACACCTACTTGGTTAAGTTACATAATCCAAGAGACCGTCGAAGCCAGAGATGTCTCAACCTAGGCCTCAACCTCAAGCGTAATCTTTTCATCAAAGCCTATCCGTCTGCTAAATAGGACCGGCTATCATGCTAGGCTGTAAGTGTTGTCTGTACAGCGCCCTTGTAGCGGCATGGTCGCGTTACGGCGCTCTAGAAATTGTCCGTGTTATTATTAGGCTACATGTAACATCACAAGATTCCAATAGCATAGTTAAGCCCCGGAGGGAGGCGAGTTATTCAGCGAGAGCTAAGGCATATGAAAGTGCTTAACTAATCTTAACTATCCCACTCCCTATAAATAAGTAAGTAGGCAGTGTAGGGCCCAGAAGCGGACGTGTGCCCCTGGACCCAGAAGGGCAACCATCGTAGTCCTAAAGAATGGGGTGGTTCAATCATCTTTCAGCAAAAACTCTTTCAGTTGGGCTATGAATAAATGGATGTTAGCAGAGAGACGCACGTCAGGAGGTATCACTTTCCAAAGGCTCGGCCTGAAGAATTTTATGCTGTATACCCGGATATTTGTGCGTGCTTTAGTGGGGCGGAGTGTAGCATCATTCCTTGTACTATGTGTATGAATCTAAGTCCCCGCTATGAAGTAGTCCTTAAATGTTGCTGGTAAAAGGTTATGGTCAAATCGAAAGAGGAATTCACCTATATAAGCTGTCCGGATTTGTTCAATGTCTAATATATTGAGTCTTTTAAAGATTGGGCTGGTTTGGGAGCCAAACGGGACTCCTGCAATCACTCTTAATGCCTTCTTTAGTAGGGTCATTAATTTGGTTAGTCTAGAGTCGTAACTGGAGGCCCAAACCATATTACAGTAGTTGAGGTACGGGAAAACTAATGCATAATATAGATTTAGCTTGATGGGTTCGGGAAGTAAGTACGAAATCCTGTTGATTATTCCTATATTTTTCGCAGTTTTTTGAGCAATGTAGTTAATGTGCTCTTTCCAAGACAGGTGTCTATCTACAATTACCCCCAGAAATTTTGTTGATTCAACTTGTGCTATAGGGACTCCTGCAATTTCCAGGGACATGTCTGCTGCTCTAATTTTTCTGTGGGATTTGAATAGTATAAAGTTTGTCTTATCTATGTTGAGGGTTAGCTTATTTACTGTAAACCAGTTGTTGACGAGTTTTAGCTCAATGTTAATAGTTTCCATGAGGATTTGCCAGGATTTGTTCGCCACAAAAATGTTGGTGTCGTCAGCTAATAAAATAAAGTAAAGTGTATTTGATATTTTCGCCAGGTCGTTTATATATAATAAAAATAGTAAGGGGCCAAGGTTGGAGCCCTGAGGGACCCCATACATGATACAGCGACTCTCTGATAAAACTCCATTGCACATTACCCTTTGAGTTCTGTTATGAAAGTAAGTAATATTAACCATTTTAATATTGGGCCTCTAATACCATAGTGCTCTAAATTTTTTAGGAGAATGGAGTGGTCGACCGTGTCGAAGGCCTTGGCCAGATCGATGAATATACCTACGGAGTATTCATTTTCATCAATTGCTCTCGAGATACGGTCCTCCATGTCCAACAGGGCCATATAAGTAAAGTGACCTGTTTGGAAACCGTGTTGAGAGTGATGGATTAAATTAATAGTATCAATATAATTACTAAGCCTATCATAAACGATTTTTTCAAAATATTTAGCAAAATAGGGAAGTACCGATATAGGTCTGTAAATTAGCCGGATTATCTTTTTCGCCTTCTCCCTAGTGATAACCCGACTTTTGATTACTTATGTAACAAAGCTGACTCCTGCCTTTTTTCCAATGTTCCGAGTAACTCGGGACATGTTTTGCATGGATTATTACCACCCATAAAGAACACTGGATATACCTTGCGACCAAGAACTCACAATCGGACATCACCTAAGGCTGATGGACAAATGAGAAAGACTTTTTTGATTAGGATGCTGTATGTGTTCTAATTGTCTGACATGTATGTAGTGCATTATGTCAACTGGTCAAATAAAGAATATACTTCCTTACCAGTGATGGGCACTAAACTAATTTTTTTTAGTCAAACTAAAACTATTTTCCAACTAAAAAAAATAGTTTAACTAAAGTTGGCAACTGATTTTGGAAATTAGTTAACTAAACTAAAAAAAAGTAGTTAAACTTTTTCCAACTATTTTCCAACTATTTACGACAAACATTTTCACAATAAAAGACGTTAAATGAACTGTAATAATGCAAAGCGTTAATGACAATTTCACCTTCAAACTATGCAATGTGTACTGTTCTGGAATACAGTTACATGTGTACTGTAAGTAGTGTATGAATTTGAAAACACAGGCTGTTAATGCTAAAACCATGCAGTGTTAAAATGTTTTTTTGCTGACAGTGTTCAATATTCACTGTGGAAAAATAGTTGCATATTGCTGATTTTTTTAGCTAAACTTTTTAGTTAGCAACTAAAAATTTTTAGTTAAACTATGGTTTTAACTAAACTATTTTTTTTAGTTAAACTTCTTCCTTAACTAATTTTTTTTAGTTAAACTAAAAGTTAGCAACTTTTTAGTTAACTATTGCCCATCACTGTTCCTTACTTATATGTACATAACCACTACAATTACGTACAACTAAATTGCATCAAAACTAATCACAACATGCAATGAGAACTTGTAAGGTCACATTAGTCTATAAACAAACCAGAAATTAGTCATATTCATTCACCTTATGAACCAGCCACTAAAAGGGCTGCTAATTTTTGTCTGGACTAATATTGCAGGCAGCATGTCTGATTTCTAATCTCATTTTGTCACGACACCAGTCATGCAGCCAAAATAAAAACAGATGTCACCAGTAAAAACGAGATTGGCAGTATTTTCTTCATTAGTGGATCATGGCTCTTCTGTATGTGCAAAATCAATAAGCCATGAATGTCATAAAACGATTGGTTTTATAAATCATTCCCCTTCAGAAATATTGAGTTCATAAGCCAACCTGACAGCCTGACCCAAAATATCAATATTTTCATAACCTATCCACGACAGGATTCAGAGTGAATCTTGTTTCTCATAACTTGTCAGCAGGTACATAAAAAAATCCGCTGGCATGGCACAGGAAAGGTTTCAGACTCGCCTTGGGGACTTGTACTGTACTGGTCTTGTGGTAAGTTAATGATGGCACATAGCAGATTACAATAAAAAAGTGTCCTCAACATTTATGCTTGCTGATGGAAGCTTAAAAAATTTACAACTATTAATTTTATGATTTACTAAACTGCATAAAAGCTCTGTATACATGTTTTCAGTCACAGATATAATTTTTTCTTAAAATTAATGTCTTAATGTTTTTATCTTTTGGAACAGCTTTAATCATATTATCAATATTGGTGATTTCTGTGATTAATCGTGTTACTTTATTGCCTCAATCTGGTTATTTTTAATAACATTTGCATTACAATGAAGAAAATTTATGAAGTATGTTATTCATTTCTGATTGTGTTGTTCGTCTTCTCTTTGGGTGACCATGATCATTATAAGTGAAAATCCACGAAAGCTGGAAAATTTGGTTTTGCTATGATACCAACATCTTTCTCGTGTTTTGAACTGTTTTTATTTACACAAAAATACCACATTTAAATTTTTTTTATTTGACTCAATGTTTTTTTCGATAACATGTTAGGCATCCTTGCAGCTTTGACCCAGCTCAGCTGGGAGACATTCCACGTATATATGTTATCAGCAAAATAATTATTACTCTGGACAGCTTTGTTTACTGTTCAGCTGTTACTCAGGAAGGATAACAAGAGGGGGTGATTTCACTGCTTATGCTGCTAAAGCCACCCATTCCCAATCCAGACATTTGGATATTCTTGGAAGTAACCAGGACCTAAATATTTCAGGCCTCTAACGAAGATAAATATCACAGTCGACATCAGTCCCTTGACTGACCGGATCAATGATCATTGAATTCATTGACTCTGAGGCTATACAGTGCCACTTCGACTGGACCAGGCCACAGCAATATGACTCGCTGCGTCGGTTTAAACTTCCAGACCAAATATGCTACAGCCGTGCCGTAAAAGCCGTATATTATTACAAATTAAAAAATATTTTCCCCTCTGACAAGAACCAGCTAGCTATTGACAGTTCACAGAAGAAGCATAGAAGAAGCAACGGAAAGCTCCGCTGGCCAGTAATGTGGCTAAAGCCCCAAAGACACTAAGGTCTTAACACAAATCCACCATGGCCCACAGCAAACATCCAGTGTTGTAAATCACAGGGACTTGCACTCGTAACAGATGCGTATATACAATTATTTATATATATATATATATGTGTGTGTGTGTGTGTGTGTGTGTGTGTGTGTGTGTGTGTGTGTGTGTGTGTGTGTGTGTGTGTGTGTGTGTGTGTACATATATATATATATATAACTGTAACCAGTTACAAAACATAAGTCTACAACAGTGTAGCCATGAATCTCAGAGTGGTCAAATACAGTCATAAAAGTCACTTTCAAGAGCCATCAGTGGCTGATGGTGATGGATCTATCAAAAATCATCCAGAATTCTAGGAACCTGGCATGTATCTGTATCACTAGCAGCAGCAAAAGCAGAGACTCTGCAAAACTCTGTTCCTATAATATACTATCAGCATAACAGATAAAAAATTAAAAAATCACAAGATGAAAAAATGTTTTGTTTATGCAGTGGAGAAAAAGAGATAACACACCACCTGAACAATCATCGTAGATGACTAGAAATATTATTTACACAGCGCTGAATAAATATTAAACAAACCATTAGTTCTGATGAAATGATATATAATTGGTGATCAACTGGATGTTTTATGGTGAGATGAATTACATGTTTGGCACAGCCACCACACAACCAATTTTGTTTCGAACAATCAGTCCACAGTCACCACTAACTATTGACAGCATTAGTCTACCATTGTTCTGATTAACATTTTATTAGCATAATTAATTTAACTTTCAGTTTGGTTTACTTAAGTTCAAATTTACATGCAGATAAATGATGAATAATTATGCTGCTTAAATATGCTAACTGTGATGGTTGAATTTTCTGTAGCCAGTTATTCTTACTTCTACCCTGAGGTTTTCGTGCCTGGAAGGTGTTAGCAGCTGTACTTGGTCTAGTTATCAACACCAGGTGGTGTCACATTTTGCTACCTAGACCTGCATAAGTCATTGGGATATATAACACAGGTCACACAACAACAGAAAAGGTGACTGCTTTGACATTAAATTTAACATGCTCTAGGCTCAGAAGATATGTCTGACGGACTTTTACTGTAATAATGGCACAAATACTCGAGCAAACTATATACAAGTGTCATTGGGTCCCCTGTGGACAGTGTGGGTTATTACTCCATCTTACAACCATAAATTTCTCTATATCACAGAAATGCTGAAGTGTGATTAAAAGCTATAATAGGCCTCTCCCTCTACCCAAAATTAACAATCAACATTACGTATAGTTTTGACTTGAAAGTGCAAATTTTAAATATTTGGATTTTATGCATTAAAGCAAATAATAATGCAGCAAAATGAATACAATCTTAAATCAACCAACCTATATCTTGAATAAGCTTCAATTATTGAATAAGCTTCAATTCGTTTCTATCTGCTCCCTCTTCTTTCCAATATTATTACACCACACCTTGTCAACTTTTCTATGTAGCTCAGATCTTTGTAATCCAAATCAATTGGCAGCTCTGGTCTGCACTTTCTCAGTGGTGTTCCATGTCAAGTTTCGATTTGGATTAAAAATCTGGATGCAATATTCTAATTGTGGCATCTTGCCAGCACCATTCCTTTCATCCTTTACACTACTCCACTCAGCCCACTCATCAAAGCATCCTCAGTTGATCATAACTAGTGGGACAAATGTCCCAATAGTTTTAGGATTTGTCCCAGTAGTTTGGGTGATTTGTCCCAGGTAATACTCTACGTTTAATCTTATTTTACAATATTAGAACGAGTGATCTTTCACTACAACAACCTGAGAACGAGCCATCAACTGTCAATGTTTTTTGATACTGTTAATGATCGGTTATTGATATCACTCAATAGAGTGGGCACTGCCTATTTTGACCAGAGGCCATGTGAAGCCAAATTCCTTACTAGTAAAAACAGACGCAAAGGACATTCAGATCCGGACATTTATGCCATGCAGTTCTACACGCAAAAGTTTTCCGCAGTAACTGATCTTACCATCTGGGAAGGTGCTGTGACTGAACTCTGTCTTGACTATTAAAACAGTAAAATAGGCCTAATAGCTGACTAATACCATATTTACATTCTATAAATGTTTGCTTGGTGGGTGTACCCTAATATGGATCACCCATATGGAATTTTAGAACGTTGTTTTCTTGCGTAACTAAATTGGAAAAAAGTTGGTCGTGTTTGCTGACGTTAGAGCAGGGGTCTCCAAAGTACGGCCCGCGGGCCACATTCGGCCCGCTAAGGTCTCTATTCTGGCCCGCGGAACTCTCCATGAAAAAACAAAATAAATTGGGAAAATTGATAATTTTAACGCCGCTGTACTCTGACATGCATATTGCCAAAATCCATGTCACTGTTTGTAGAAATAGGAACTGTGCGTATTTTACTATTATCATTTCGTGACGTCATGTGAGAATTCTGGTGGTTTGAAACCTTTGACAAGCACTGTGTGGAAAACATCTGGACCTGTCATCTGTCCTAGAGCCTGTTGTTTCCACTGTTAACTACATTCGATCTCTTGGACTATTGAGTCGCCAATTTCCTGCAATCCAATGACATTCTGAGGGACAAATTTAAGGAAGGAAATTTGATTGAATTCTACAAATGCCTTCCATCTGAACAATATGTTCATTTAATAAACTTTGCTCGTGAAATTCATTTCAGTTTTTGGCACTACATATTTGTGTGAGAAGACTTTTTCCAAGATGAAGTACACGAAATCCTGCTACAGATCGCAATTGTCTGATGAACATTTGAATGCCTTACTTATGATTGGAACCACTCACTTTGAACCGCAGTTGGATAGAATTATTTCAGAAACGCATCAATTTCATGCTTCTCACACTAATCGGGACTAACGACAAACCATCTTAATTGTTATTGATATCTGCATTGAAATTGTGCACTGAATCAGACCTCAGGAATAAATAGTCTGTTAACAGTGATTCATTCGCGGTTTTTTTTCGGAGTTTTGGCCCGTGGAACTTTAGAAAGTCAGCAATGTGACCCCCCGCTGCAAAACTTTGGAGACCAGGGCTGCGTTAGAGGTATCGCTGTTTGTTGCAGCTGCAGCTCCTTCACTGGGGCATAGTCACTCAGCCTGTCACTAACTTATTTATATAAATTATTTCAATGGTATGGTTGAACTAATTATGTCATATTTTGAAACTTCTATGCATGACTTAAATAGAGATATGTATAATAATTAATAGAGAGCAAATTTGGTAAAATTTATGTAAAAATTTACGATGTACCGGTATTCATCTACATCTGGACTCTTGTCAGTTTTTAATAGTGCTGCCCCTTGATTAAAATTTTTAATCGAAGTTAATCGATAGATTAAAAATTTTAATCGCAAGTTAACTGCAAATTAATCGCACTTTAATAAAATTCTTTGTTAATTACTAAAAGTACATGTATTCGTCAGCATGGGCTCAGTTTGTATAATCTTCTAATCTTCTAAAGATCTGACAGTCACACTTTTGAATCAGTATCTTTTAAGTCTCAATGACTTAAAGTCTTATTCAACATTCACCAACTTCAAAATAATCATCATAAAATAAAAATACACTAGTTGTTAATGCTTCAATCATGATTCCACTACAAATCTACACAGTAATAGCTCTAGCCTTTTTAAATGATTACATCTGACTTGAAGAGTTTAATCTTCATCGTCTTTAAAGTCTCAATTTGATGCCTTAAGTCTATCTACAAATCTACATGGTAAAACATCTTTTTAAATGATTTAAGCTTACGTCTTATTCTAAGAGTTTATCCTGTTAAGAAAATTAAGTTATTTAACCAAGCATTCATAAAGTCCTAAATGGATTTCATCTTATTTTAAGAGTTCACTCTTTTAAGTGAAGCCAGTTATTTAGGCAAACTAGCTTGTTCACATTGCTCGGATCAAGCGATGCTCTTTTCTTATTAACTACTAGCTGGATTACCCGGCGTTGCCCGGGGTTATAAGTTTCACACCACCACCAACAACAACAACAACAACAACAACGACTGCTTGGCAATCTTGGCAGTCGCCCTCTGGCGGCGACTGCTTCGCAGTCTTGGAGGCCCTTGTGGCGTCTGGCGACGTCTGGCGGAGACTGCTTCGCAGTCTTGTAGACGCCTTCTGGCGTCTAGCGACCTCTGCCGTGGAGTGACTGCTTCGCAGTCGCCCTCTGGCGCCGACTGCTTCGCAGTCTTGGAGGCCCTTGTGGCGTGAGGCGACCTGTGGGGGAGACTGCTTCGCAGTCTTGTAGACAGCGGAGACTGCTTCGCAGTCTTGTATACGCCTTCTGGCGTCTAGCGACCTCTGCCGTGGAGTGACTGCTTCGCAGTCGCCCTCTGGCAGCGACTGCTTTGCAGTCTTGGAGGCCCTTGTGGCGTCTGGCGACCTGTGGGTGAACCGGGCGTTGGCGTGTTAAAGAAAACGCCAGAAATCTGGCCCTCACTGCCGGTCTGTAGTCGGCCTCGCCCTTTGTAGAGCAGACTGATTGTTTCATATACTGTAAATAATTTAGATCTTTGTCTTTGAACATACATGTGTTAAAATTTTGTTGTAAAACGATGAATATACTTCGAATCGATCGTCATTAAATTTTGTGCGAAGTAAACAACTGATGCGCATTATTAATGACGTTGGGGAATACCGGCGCCATAAATAGAACCGCGGTGTCGTTAAGCGCATTATTAAAGACGTTGGGGAATACCGGCGCCATAAATAGAACCGCTTGGCAGTGGAATAGGCGAACTTGCACGTGATGGACTGTCGGGTGGGTAGAGTTTTGGGGCATTTTCACCATGGTAGGGGTGAAAACGGGGGCGCGAACCCCTCCACTGGGTGTCCGAAGCCGAGGCCGAAACAGTAGTGAAGGTTTCGAGTGAAAAGGTGCAAAATTGTAGAAGTTAAGCCCGGTCAAACAGACAGACAGACAGACACACACACACAGACAGAAAGCTGGCTTTATTTATATAGATGTCTCCCGATAAGGCAAAACAATCTTTCACAGGTACAGTTGTAGCTGGTGAAGGCAGATACTTCTTGGCTAGTCAAGAAACACGGCTGTTTAAGCCGTGTTTCTTGACTAGTAGTCCATACTCGAATTGTTTGCAAGGCTATTATGTGACTGCGTTAAAAATATTAATCGGCGTTAAAATTATTAATCGTAGTTAAAAATTATGCGTTAATCACGGGCGTTAAAGGCGATTAATCGACAGCACTAGTTTTTAACCTTTTCAGCTGTTCTACTACATTCACTTTAGTAAACAATATTTGTGACAACTCCTGTGATACCTAACATGACTGCCACATTCATTTGACCCACGTTTGATGCATTTCAGGCCACCAGTTGCCATTAGTGGAACAATGCAGACCAACTATTGGCCCAATGAACATGGCTGTCAAGTAATTGACTGTTTCTGTGTCCTTATTTATTGTATAACTGCTGGGCGTGCTGCGCTCTGTTGGTTCTCACAATCTCGTGTGGCTACATTGTTGACAAGTTAGGGACTGCAAGAACTGAACACAAAAGCTTACCACAAGAAGGGCTTGGGCACAAGTTCTCAGGTTTTGGTATATTTACCCTCTGTGTGGCACCATATGACTGGGTCTGAAGTCTTACTTAGGTATGCAAGGTTCCCTTAAGAATCTATTACTTTCAGTTTCTAGGTCTCCTGTAGCTGAATTTAATTAATCTTATTACTGATGCTCACTTGATGGACGATATGAATCCCATCCTCCCAAAAATCAAACACCTGAAGAACTTTCAGGCATAGTTTCTTTTGTCAAGGTTCTGAAATAAAGTTGCCCCATGTTTGCTGCAGTTTCATTTACCTATTAGAGTTTAGCAATGCAGCGCATTTCAAGTCCATGATATTTCATATTCATCGGCATAATGGAGTGGCTAATATATATGTAAAGCATTGTTGTAGAACCTTTCGAATGACGAGAGCCAGATGAAATTGATGCTTTTCATATGGTGCATTCGCTTAATTTTGGTCAGATCTTTGTACAAAAAGCACTTGGGAAATCAAAGTGGCTCGTCGTTAGAGTGTTAAAATATTTTCATACAGCAGCACTTTGCTTATCCATGGCAAAATGCAATTGCTTTAGAACAATTTATATGATATACCAGTTCATATATTAGTTTACTGGATACCTTATTTAACTAATGTACTCAGAGGCTGGTTCTTTTTGAATTGCTACTCACTTTTATAGATCTGTCTTGTCAGTTCTCGATTATTATTCAGGTCTGGACTCTCTTGCTTCTTATAATAAAGGCGTTCTCTTGACTCTTTCATCTTTTCGTTCTTGACCAGATCTGCACAGTGGATTCGAGATGAGTTTAAGATTGCAATTGTTGCAAAGAGACTATCCATTCATGGCCAGCACATTATGGTAAAAAAGAGATGGAAGTCTTCAGATAAATAAGATCATATAAATACAATGCACCAGCCAAATCCAATCTTTGTCATCAAACGGTACAATGCATCAATCCAGTGGTATAGCTTCAAATTTTGGACCTCCCCACAGGTTACTCATTGGATTTTATGAGGCTCTGAATGGGCCTTCTCTTCTTCAAATTTGGGCCCAAGTCCCCAAAGTTGTGTGCCCTGTGGACACATAGTTACGCTATTACCTCAATCTTGACATTACTGTACTTCTCAGGCAGCAAACAAAGGTTCCTACTGCAACCTAAGGCCAGTTCCTAACCTCAAAAACTGAAAAACATAACATGCACTCTTGGGAACCATTAACAAGGCACTATATAAATTTCTACAAGCACATATTCCTGTATACAGTGCTGTTGATAGCTCCATAAGGGGCACTATACAAAAGCCCACATATGTACAATGTACATGTTGTACATACATACACACACACCTACACACACACACATACCTACACACCGACACACACAAACACATGTACACATGCATATCTACTACAGGTGGGTATTCAATGAGTTAACACGATTACCACTCTAAAATTTTGAGGCAATTAAAACTTTAAACCTGATTAATTAACAAAGTAATGAAGCCTGGTGCTAACAATACAGTAACTGGCCATATGTTGAACAAATACTGGTGACTCTCAACTGGAAAATGTAAACTGTACAAACTATTCTTTCTCCACAACTTATAGAACTTTTTAACACTGAGATAATCTTGAGGTTTTTTTTAGCTCATTCTTTTAGAGCATTTTACAAAATCCCAAACACCATTATGCAAACAAACTATTAAGTCAAACTGGATGCCAACCTCTACTATATATCTGTGACCTCCTTTGCCCCTCCTGCTTCAGCTGTCTTTTAATGACAGCTGTTCCCTCATATGACTTGCAAGTTCCCTCGGATCTGTGATTTCGATTTCGTAACACTGCATAGGACATGTGTGGTGTTGACCTACTACGAACACTCCTGCGCTTACTACTCAGATGGTCGCAGGATGCAGGACTGTTGCAACTTGTTACCTTAAAGCTCACCTGTATTCTCAGGACCCTCAAGCCGGAGTGGCATGGGGTAGCTTGTTCTACATGCACTAAATAAGTTTACATAATATACACATATGTAGATACGTGAATACAGCAACACATGCATAAATATATATATGCAACCTACATAAATTCATGCGTATGCACAAACATACACACATGAATAGATACATGGATACATTGGGCTGTAAGGAAAACTATAATTGTTTGGCAACAGAGGCGAAATGTGTGCAAACTTGCCCGTGGTTACAAAGAGAATGCACAACAAACTTATAATTCATCGATTACAGCCCAGGACAAAAGCTAAGACGTCCACATCAGTATTATCGCCAATGAAGGTACATTGTCTCAAGAAACTACAATGGTATGGTGATCATGGGCGGCGATCCTGGGAGGTCGAGGGGGACAAGACCCCACCTTTGAGAGTGGGGGGGACACAGTATACAGTTGTCCCCCCCCCAAATTTTTCACCTCTTTATTGACCAGATCAGTTCAAAATTGTCCCATGTTCCCCCACCTGTCAAACAAGATAGCCGCACATGAAATTGAAAATCCATTGTTAAGCTAGTGCATTCAGTTGGTCTGAATCTGTTAACTGTTTTAGCTTAACAAAATAATGAGCATTTACTGTAACAACAAACCATCAAACAGCTAACACAAACATTCAGCAAAACTGTGAGGCAGAAAATGGTTAAAGAATGTAAAGAGACGAAAGCAAGACAGAGTCTGAGTAGAAACATGGAAAGTTGGTTGCAAAAAAATATAAATATGTAACAGCATCCCTAGAAATAAAAGAACACTGATTAAGAATAGGGGGGAAAGATCACATACCAACTGAATGCAGTACCATGTCCTATCATTAATCTATATTTCTGTATCATCAGTTACGTATGAAGACGCATTCTGATCAGTGTTCAAAGAAACAACGCAGGCATAGGACAATCAATGCCTGGCTGAAGTGATTGCAAGGAGATAAAAGTAAATGTTCTCAACTGCCAGTTCTTTTTGTTGACGCTGACAGATTCTTCCCGTCTTTGCAAAACCACAGAAAAGCTAGGTATTTGAACTGCTGGACCTTAATCTGCATTAGCAATTAAACGCTGTGCCTTCAAAGGGACAAAAACAATTAATTAGCCAGATGAAAGACAAAAACTCTTCATCAGCTTAACGTTGTTTAGATTAGACACACACTGTGTTCATAAACACCGTGGCAAAGCAGAAGCCCATTGCAATTATGATCCCCATTTCATCATTTATTACAGGCCAATGTAAAATCTGTCCCAAGACACTAGACAAATCATCTGAGCAAACATTGCAGCAAAACAATCAACAGGATGATGTCTGCTTTTCCAGTTTCCTATTATTAATCCGTATATACGGCTATTACAACAAGACTGATTTACAGCTCACATCTATTGTATTATTAGCAGCATCAGACAGAATATGTAATAGAAACTCACCCATGTCTAATCTCCAGCATTTATCCTTGTCTGATTTTTTCATAAAACCTATCTGATCTGATGTTAAAAGTCAAAGCATAGTATGCATGTAGCTGTATAAGAACATTTCTATGTGTTATCATAAGTGGCTATGCGATCAGTAATAGTCCAGAAAAGCCTTTAGCTGCAAAATAAAACAGCCTACTTAAAGGCCAGAGAAAGACCATGTACGACCATGTAACCCAACTCAAGGGTCACATAAGTATTCACTGACCATTCCTAAGCTTCCTGGAAATTACCGGCAGCTGCAACTCCAGTCGGAAAGCGATGAATAGAACTTCGTGCTGTTGCTCTGGATCACGGCATCTCTTTGATCATTGGGAGTTTGCTCTTCTTCATTGATTAGTTTACAATGCAGGAGTCATTCCTACAGACTGTTTTCATCCAGCCAACCAAAACCTACCTGGATTATTCCATCATTTCTGCATTCCCAGTTTCTCAACAATCTGTACTAACATTCAAGAATGATCTCTTTCATCCGAATGATAGTCTACTAACTGTAAAAACAGATAATTATTTATGATATAATTATGTAGCTTTTAAGCCAACAAGATGAGCTAGGACATCTTTAAGTTATAAAAACGTTCTCATGTTGTGAGCCAGCGTATAACTCAGCTTTGGGCTATAGCAGCGGTTTTGCTTCGTAAATTAGCATCGAAACATGCGGATTTACGTACAGCATTTAGAAATTGGCATATTTAAAGCATTAAAAGGAAACGTAGGTAAAAATAGTTTACAATTTATTGCAATGAAAAGCAACAGTTACTGTTGTACCTATGTAATGTAACAATGTAAGTAATCTAACAGTATCAATGTGATGAGCCTGCATGTTACTCAGAAGCATAGGCGTAGACTCTGGGGGAGGCAGCCGGGGCACATGCCCCCAATAATTGAGGAGGAGGGGCAATGCCCTCCAATAATTGAGAGGAGAATTTCTTCAAATATTAAAATATTATGTTTCAATGTAGACAAATTTCTTCAGAGACACAGAACTGAAATACTATCAGAAATTCATAATGAAAACAATTATTTCTTTTTATCTTCAATATCTTCACTATGAAAAAATTTACATGTAAACAAAATGCACTCATTTCATAAGCATTACGTAACACCGGAAACCTCTGAGGCTCGCTGATTGTCCAGACCAGAGGTAAAAAAAATTGTTTTTTCGGTTTTTGGTTTAAAAAAACACAAGAAAAAGAAAACCACAAACTTTTAAAAAAAATTTCTTATTCTTGTAGAAGTTGTTATGATAACATTGATTTAATGATTTTTAATTTTCGGAAATCGCAACTGAATTAAACTGAGTTGGAGCTCTTGTTCATGCCATTTTCATGATTTTTATGATCCAAAATCCGAAATCTTAAAAACAAATAAGCAAAAATTATAAAAAAAAACAGAAAAAAACAAGAAAACAACTTTTCATCTTGAAAAAACTTGTTTTTTTGCACCTTTGGTCCAGATCCCATGCCCCTCCCAATATTTTGGACAAGTTTACGCCAGTGCTCAGAAGTAAGTCAATGCGTGATTTTAAGCAAGTCAGACAGAGTCTCATGTTCTCGCTTCAAAAATTTATCCATATCTATGTTTTCTTTTTGCAAATGTCATAAATGCATAAAACATTCAAACATTAAATTTGTGATATTTAAATTAACGTAGTTTATTTTAGTAGCAGAAGTTTTTAATAATCTTGCGTTGCTAAATGTCGTGGTTTTCTGTTCATATACACACGCAGAGCTATGACAGCTAGTTATAGCCTAATCATAGCCAAATGTTGTTGCTCCAAAAAATAAAATGTTTCTCAAAAAAATTTGGTGACCCACTTTTGGGTTGCGACACAGTTTGGTAAACTCTGGGCCCACATTATAAAAGCACCTATATGGGCCCACATAGGCTTCCTGTGAGTCCCATTTAATTGTTTGCAAGGCAATCACCTGGGCCTCAGTGAGCAGCTCATGTGGGATTAATTATAAGCAAAATAAGTTACAACCCAGTTCAGTATTGGAAATGCTATATAGGATATTTATGGATCTGTGTGTGTATATATATATACATATACATATGTATATAATATATATATATATTCTTCTACGTTCTTTATTGTACTTAATCACATACATCAATAACAAACATAATCAAGCATTAAAGTACAATCAGAGCGCTAAAAAAGCATTTATAAGCTTACAAAAGGTTAAGCCCATTTTGCCCTATTAAGTTCATTTACATTATAGAAGCATTTATAAGCTTATGCAAGGTTAAGCCCCTTTTCCGTATTAAGTTCATTTACATTATAGACCATCATAATAGAATTGTCCAGTTTTGAAATAATTATTAACATGTAATTTGTAATTTTCTGCAATTATTTGGACCAATAGCACCTGTTTAAATTACTGTATTTACAGGAAAGGGCAGTCACACTTGTAACTTAACAATACATCTAATTCATTTATTCTCTTTGCAGAATATTACATCCTTAAGATATGTGACTTTACGTATCCTTAAAAATCTGGCATTACTCCTGTCCTTGTACTAATTTATTTATTAGTAAACTCAAGCAAGAATCTTAATTTATTTAGGGGACCTCTAACAATGTATGTACAGTGTGTGTATGTATGTATAATAATAATAATAAGATGATTAGTATGCATGTATGTATGTATGTATGTATGTATGTATGTATGTATGTATGTATGTATGTATGTATGTATGTATGTATGTATGTATGTATGTATGTATGTATGCATGTATTATGTACAATATGTATGTCCCAATTTGAAAGAGCACTTCACTGGACCGATGTGAACAGTCTACACCTCCCTAAAAGCAATCACATCAACTGGCCATTCTGCACTGCCACCCAGCATGAAATCGATAAGAATCAATATGGAACATAAAGAATTATTCCCAGAAACCTCAACACCACAAAGGCATGTTGGCTGAAAACGAGATTCTTCAAGATGCCAATAATGTATACATTTATACATACATACATATACATATACATATACATATCTCTATAAATATATAGATGCCAGCCACACATGTAGGAAAGCATATTACTCAGCCCAGGCATTTTAGAGACTAAGCAATAACCAAGGCCTTGCCTTCAATCAACTGTGGAGATGCAAAATGATAAGGCTTCTGCAGCTTCTCTAACACAACACAAACAACACCACTGGCTCCCTACAGCTACTTTCAGGAGGCACCATAAAATATCCCGATAACTACTCCACTAATTTATATATACATAATATCAAATCAAAACTCGTTCTTTAATAAATTATGCACATGTACATATAGTGCACATCAAATTGATCTCACAGTTGACCTTTGCTGCAGCTCACTCCACAGGGTGTAAAATTTGTAAATGTGATCTTCTACATTCACTTAGTTCACAAATTGGTAACATCACTTTGTACCTAATGGGTGCCATCTTGAGTACAGCTGTACAAAAGAACTACTGGCCCAATTAGCCACTGAGAAATGGAAGTAACACGTGCCTCTTTATTGACAGGTGCCCCTATCAGCTGGTGGCCCAAGTGCCTCTTTCCCCTGTCTTAAACCACTTTCTATTCACTGGGTCTTTAGCACTGTAAAAGGAGCATTATAAGTGTTCAGATACAATACAATACAATACAATACATTGGTTAGAGAGTAGGATGCAGATTGCGGTTTGCCTCCCAAAGGTGGCTTATTTCGTAGATTTAAATCTCCGACTAGCATGGTTTTTACACGGGGGTCTTAAATGGCACGGCACCTATTCAAAAGGGCAGCGGTGGTTAAGGATCGCTGACATTTAATCACAGGACGATCACGTCAGCAAATAACAAAACACAGAGAAATACTGTCAAGTGCTATAAGAAATTTTGGAATAATTATTAATTTCCAATTCTCAGTAGTTAAAATGTAAAGAATACTGTATTAACAGAATTTTATTCTTGAAATGGCCAAACAAACATTATACACATCATTTGAAACTACTTCAAAAGGTAAACTATCTCTTACTCACAACAACTACAAACTCCTGAAACATCTATAATATTTTAACGGATTAACGTAGACATTACATGGCGCTGTAAGATGTATCAGTAATTTAAAAGCCAAGCACAACTGACAACAACTGATCACAGGACAAAGCATAATCACAGAGGCACCATCAAATCAATTATGGCATGAAAGGCAGTCACATATGAGAAAGAGAGATATCTCAGCATGACAACCACAGTCGTCAGTTCTGTAAGTAGTCAACTTCAATTCAATACAATTAAATTCTGTTTATTTCCTGACTATATTAAACAGTTATACAGTATGTATATGTGGTAAGTTACATTCATAGGGATTACGAGGCGGAGACCCAAAAGGGATGAGAAATCCCGATAATAGGGCCACCTGACACGGTGCAAAAATGCACAATAACTAGAGCGTATGGCAGCTAGTTAAAAAATAGGTACAGGAAACACATTGATACACATGAGGTAAGTTAAGTAATAATACATTACTTAACTTACATCTAACCAATATATCTTAACTAACATATCTTAATTAACATATCCAATAATGCAAATCGGGAAGGTTCAACTTATTTGTTGAATCAAATAATGGCACAAGTTATTCTTGAAAGAGACAAGCATCAGCAATTCAGCATTATTGCAAAGTGCCTAAAATGAGGGGAAGACGAAGGTAAGTACCCCTGATGCAGCACCCTCTGGATTCTGAGGAATAATATTTTAGTAGCATTGTCAAAGCATGTATCTTTAAAACAGACCTTACTGCAACAGCACGAATCACTAAGATCATCTCAAAATTTTATACCATTATATAACGAGCAAGTCCAGTGAAATAATATTCATGTGCCCTCGGGGAACCATTGGTATGCCACCACCTCCCATTCTAGATCGTATCGATAGGGTGCACACTCTTAATATTATACTGGGTGTAGAGCTTAATGAGAAATTTGGGTTCTCTAACCACATCAAGCACCTGATCATTAAGGCAAGGCAGTCCTTCTACACTCTTCGAGTTTTGAGGTTACATGGGCTTTCGGGGGACTGTTTATTTGACGTGGTGTATGCTCCACTACAGTTGGCAGGATGCTTTACTGCTCACCTGTGTGGTGGGGTTTTGCGAGCGGGCAGTTGCGGGAGGCCCTGGAGGGAATAATCCGGAGGCTGGTGCATCAGAAGTACTTACCTTCATTATCCCCCTCATTTGAGGCACTTTGCAATAATGCTTATGCTAGTCTCTTTGCTAGTATTTTGCTCAATCCTTTCCATGTATAACATACAGTGCTGCAGCCGATTAAGGACACTCGCTACTCTCTGTGCCCACAGTCCAACAAAAGTGAGCTTCCAAGGAATGATAACTTGTCTCAGAAATGCTTCTTCACTAGGATGCTATACAAATAATTATGCTCTCCCAAGATTTGGCTACATAACTCCTCTCCTCTCCTCCTTATGTCTCACTTAATTTGCAGTAACTTCTCACTTTATACAATTGGTTATATTACATTATTTGACTGTAATATGTTTACCATGTACAGTGCTGTGTGTTTGCTAGTGCTTCTCAATATAGAAAATTACTTACTTACTTTACTTACTTACCACTGGAGCTCTTTAATTGCTTAATATGGGACTAGGAAACACGTGTTCAGTAATACCACGTTGCAAGAAATTATTGGAAAGGGGTTCAAAGTTCAAGCTTTGGCAAGCTGATGGAACATTTTCAACTAATGCCAGGAAAACCTTCTGTTCCTGTTTACTGCTTGGCAGAAAATAAGCATTGTATTACACATACATCAATTCCAACCTATATCAAAACCCTAGTCCGTTGCTGCTCCAAAACATTATACTCTGATTTTGCAGTTTATTGTGGAATCATTTCAAAATGTATACCCTAAGGCGACATTGCTGACTGAGAAATTTCCTGCTGACACCTACTCTTCCACCATTCGCGACTTGGGTGTCACACTTGACTCCTCCCTCACATTCACAGAACATATCTCCAACATGACTCGCTCCTGCTTCTTTCAACTGAGGCATCTCAGGGCCATCAGACGCTCGGTCTCACCTTCTGTCTTTACCACCATAGTTCACGCAATTGTCTGCTCACGCTTGGACTACTGCGACTCGCTCCTCATGGGTCTCCCCAAGCAGCGTCTCTCCCCCTTCAATCTGTTCTAAATGCTTCAGCCAGGCTCATCGCTCGACTCCCCCGGTTTGCCCATATCTCTACTTACATGCTTGATGTCCTTCACTGGATCCCTATTGCTGCACGCATCCGATATAAGATCCTCTTCCTTGTCTCTAAATCTCAGCAGCCTACTGCCCTGAAATATCTCTTGAACTATCTGCGAAAACCGCTATCCGCATCTTCTTCTCGCTCATTGCGGTCTGCAAATCGGCTTGATCTTTCTGTTCCCAGGGCTAAAACTTAGGGACCTGCGAAGCTTCGATATTCGATTCGAAAACGAATCGGGCGGCGGTATTCGATTCGATTCGAAAATGATGTCATGATTCGAAAAATTTCGAATCTTTTTCAGAAAATGATTAGCTCTTTGTTGTAAACTAATTACTTTAATTGTTTACTGCGCGTGGATTGGTTGTTGAATTTCTGTGTTCAACGCGGCACGCGACAACAGCAAACAATGAATTGGAAAGGAAATTTCGTTAAGTACCTCTATAGTTCTATAAACTGTACATTTCTCAGTATTCTTACCATTCACATAGATTTCATGCCCTGAAAATGGTTGCACTGTTTCCAAGCACCTACATTCACGAATTCGTGAACAGTTCTTCTCAGAGATGAAATCATGAAACTAACAAAATGCAAAAACGGATGCAGACTGACAGGTGACATGATCTCTCCAATGAACTTTTTGAATTGGCACTTCGAACATTAAAGCAAACATTCCGGATTTGTGTGGTGGGAAGAAGTGTCATATCTCAACTTAATCATTATTATATATTAAATATTGCACATCTAGCAATGGATGCATTGTACATACTAACAGTTTTATGTATTTTAAAAACTGAAGAAACTTGAAACATTTTGTTTTTTACTGTATTGTAGAACTGTAGGCACTAGGTATTAGAAATTATTTTCATTTACTTTAAACTTGAAGTTTAACTGTAAAAATTATTCCACAATATTTATTTTGAATAAAATTAATATTGTCTCATTTTCTGGGCAAATAAATCTGCAAAACTTAGCCTGCGTTTGGCACACGGCCCCAGAGCTGCCCTTAAAATCTTAGGGCGGCACTCTATTGTTCTGAATGCGGCTGCCAGGCTCATTGCCCATTTTCCTCGCTTCTCTCACATAACTACCTTTATGACTGATGTACTTCACTGGCTTCCTGTTGCTTCCCGCATCCAATACAAGGTTCTTCTCCTGGTTTCTAGGACTCAACTGGGAAAAGCTCCTAAATACCTCTGTGACCTAATGCGCAAACCTCTATCTGCTCTGTCTTCCCGCCCTCTTCGGTCTGCTGACCGCTTTGATCTGCTTGTCCCTCGCACAAGGACTTCGATGGCTCAGCATCGTGCTTTTGCCATCCTTGGCCCTTCCCTTTGGAATGACCTGCCCCCTCTCTCCGTAGCAAGATATTGCTTGGGATCTCGCCTTCTTCTCTCCGCTGCCTAAAGACCTTTCTTTTCCTTCGGGGCTGACACGCTGGGAGCGCCTCTGAATAGTCTATGCTGTGAGAGGCGCTTTATAAATAATTATATAAGATAAGATTAAAAGAAGTTGCCCATGCGGCCATGCCTGGCTTAGATGAATGTACACCAAAGTGTGGTTATGCAATTGGTACAATAAAGAATATAGGCCTACTTACTTACTTGACTCATAAATTATTTGTGTCATTGTTAATTCTGTTAATTAGCTTAATGTTTAGTTCAATTGATTTTAAACTGCAGAAATGTTATTGAGATGATGTTGTGGTACATACACATACACACTAAATGAATATCAAAACATGGTTTTGGTACCCGCTGATTCGATTCGAGATTCGATTCGAATTCGAATCTTTACCCCCGATTCGATTCGAGATTCGATTCGACGGAAAATTTGTGATTCGCAGGTCCCTACTAAAACTGTCTTGGCCCAGCACCGGGCGTTTGCTGTAGTGGGTCCCATGATGTGGAACGATCTTCCCCTCTGCTCAGGGCCAAACTAACGACAGCTTTTTCTCATCGGTCTCGTGTTCTCTAAAGGCATTTTTGTTTCCCCGGGGCTTCTGTGCTGAGAGCGCCTCTGAATAGTTATTCTGCGAGAGGCGCTTTAAATTTCTAAATTTCTAGATACAATACAATACAATACAATACAGTAATATCAGGCCATTAATTTCAAATGACTCAGAGAGTAATGCACAGAGCTCAGGATCTAGGATTAAAAAGTGAATTTTTAAAAATCTTGCTGTGAGCATATATATGTATTCAAGGTAACCGCCCACCCAGAAAGGCAACCAGCATTCGGACCTGCTAGTTTTCCAAAACATCAGTGGAAATATTTCAAGTTGCATCAGCTGGAGTTGTACGACAGCTAATTTGTTGAAGGTTGAAGGTTGGTGCTGCTCCACAGTCTACACGCTCTTTTTCACTGCCACCATCCGATGCGGAGAACGTTTATGCAGGGCAAACAAAAAGATCTGCTCATGCAGAAGTATCCGGCTGTGGACCTATTGCTCCAGTGAGATATCATGATCCAAAACTCCTGAAGGCTAAAGAAAGTAACCAAATTTTATTCTTCCACAGAAATAATAATTAGTCTACTTGTTAGCACTGCTCATCTTTGACATGGTTAACATAATAAAGATCATACAATTTCTAATTTTGCCTTTCTTATATTTTCAGTTGTCTTAATTTTAATACAGACATGATTAACTGTTCCGTGATTAAGTGTCGCCTGGTTAAATGTCAGAGTGACTACATGTTGGTGATGAAGCATCACATGATGAAGTGTTGAGTCATTAAAAGTCACTAAACCGTTGAACTTAACAAGGAAAAGTCAACTATGATGTTACTGCCAAAATCAGGTTGGAACAATCTATGAATAATAAATACAGTAGGACCATCACAAATGAAGTAGTAATTATCTCCAGTCCTTTCAAACGACAGCTCATGAAAAGCAATATGTAAACATAGCCACAGTGCTGCTGGTCATGGCCACACAGTTGACCATGATGAATGTTTTTCATTTTATAGACTCTCTGGATTGCTCACATTTGGTCTTAGGTTTCTCACTATCATGATCCCCTTTCACTCAATCTGCATAACTTTCAGCTTTCCCTTCTGCAGCAAATGCATCGTGGTCGGCACTACATCGCAATCACAAAATGGAAAAGCTAGTTCTTTAGAGTTCCTATTCAACTTGATGGTAAACATTCATTTGCCACAGACTGGAGTTCAGATCGCATATCTCTGCCAGTGATTATTCAGAATTTATGGACAGCTAGGACTATTCCTGGGCTGTCTTTTATCGTATCAGAGAACTGCATCTGTAAGGTACTGCCAATCTAAATGTGCACAATGTCTCTGCCTTGTATGTCTGTCTTTGCTGAAGTCTAGGAACCATCCAAAGTTTTACATCTACAACACATGCAACACTTGCTCAACCTTCAGCAGCACCTAGCTGACAACTTCACAGTCAATTGATCTGGCAAACTATTGTCATCCACCTGAAAGTGAGCAAATAGCCTGTGAGAAACTACGTGAATCTACAAGTCACTACCACAGCTCTTTTTCTTCAGCTTCTTGTAATTAGTTAGTTGTTCTTGTTCAAGAACAAAAGGCAATACTTTATTTGTAATGTAATGTAATGTAATCACAGAATTATATAGCACTGCTTCAAGAAAACTCATCAGAGGTGCTCTCAACTTAAAGGTGAAAACCATGATTGAACAAAATAGTTTCAAGTGCTTATGGAAAAGAGGTAGTGTTAAATCTGGAACAACTAGAAACTGTGCCTGATTGACCTAGATCAAGAAAGAGCAATGCAAAATCGGCTTAATACTAAATCATTCTGAAAAGGCCCTGTTACTGTCCAGCTGGATATAAATCAGAACTCTATCAGATTGTATTGATCTTGTCTCAGAGCTGCACAACGCCCTCTGGTATCAGCTTATAACCCACAAAGTCCATCTTTCTTGTGTTTACCAAACTTTCATGCTAGAAACAGTAGTGATACCAGAAATTCTCCGAAAGCTTACTTTTTACTGGTTTGATTAGCATAAGTTTGTCTACTGGAACGTGCACTCTGTTCTAACCATAAGCTAAATGCAATGTGTCCTCCAGTGACTCCAAACAAATTCACAATGCAGCTTGCAAGAAAACTGATACATAAATGTCCAGATACTGATCTGAAAACATCTTGCCTTAATGAGACCACTGCATGCAGGCCATGAATTTGCATTAGACTTTGTAAAATTATCTAAGCAGAATTACAGTAAAAAATGACTTTTAGGAAATTGCTTCTTAACAGGTGGGTATCGACATAACCGCTGTAGACACTAGCATTGTGAAAACTCTAGTATTTTTAACAAATTCCTGTGTTTATTTTCCAAACTAGAGATTCTTTGTTGTGCACAGCTTGAGTCTTTATATATTAGTCTGTGTATATTTTATGCAAAAACTAAAAACATATAGAAATTGTGAGCTACCCCAAGACAGCCATTAAGCAATCAACATGGGAGAAAAGTAGTGGCAAAAATAGTAAAGAAAACAATGCAAATACATAGTGTATGACCAACAGATAAACAGGAACTGGAAGGATGTTTGAAGTGCCATTAAGCCATTCATTATACATGCAGACATCGTGTTTAAGTCTGTATCACAACACTTTCAAACTCCATATGCGTTTTGTACAACAGAATTTGTTATGACTTCATCGATCTGGCCTGCTGTGACTGGCAGCATCATTGGCTACTTGCACCCACACCACTCCATGAAGTGCAGACTAGTGTCTCTCTAGCTCCTTAATTTAAAATTTTCATTTTCATCTCAGCTCCTCTACTGGACCCAAGCACATAAAACAACATTTCATCATTTCCAATTACTGTCACCACATAAGTAATGCTAAGCACATTAAAGTCCTGGATAAATAACAGAATTGCCTTCACCTGCAACAACTGCTAAGCAAAATTATATATATATATCCTGGAGATATAAATGAAATATGTGAGGCTGATGCATGCCTGACGATATGAGGAGAGAAGAAATGCATGATATTTGACTGCAAATGGCCTAAATGACAGGGAACACACAGATCCCCAATATATTATAATACCTCAATACTTTCTGCAGCTTCTCACCGACCTCTCCGCTTTTGCAACCGGCATGTCCTCTTTCTTCCGCGTTCCAGGACCACTCTAGCTCATATTACATCTTTTGCCAACATAGGGCCATCCGTGTGGAATGCCCTTCCTTCCTATCTATCGGTAACCTTACTTTCCGGATCTCTTCCTACATCCCTTTCCATGCTTAAAACCTTTTTCTTCTCTCAGAGCTTTCGCACTGGGAGTACTGCTGAATGGCCGGTGTCCCGAGATATTCTATCCCCCCTAAAGCGTATCCCCCGGATGGAATAAACCGGTTTAGAGTATCCGGTGGGATGAACCATTCTATCCCCCCTCGTCATACGCATCACGATAGCCTCGACGAAATTCCAGTCAAAATCACTAAAAACAAAGTAAATTGATTTCAGGTCGACGTACAAACTAAAGATACGCAATTAAAAAATTTTATGTGTGCAATAAATCCAAACAGTACGACTGAATACACTTAGAAACCGCCAAAAATGCAAACTAAACCGAATACTCCATTTCGCTAAGGGGGATACGCATGTATGGGGGATACTCTATTTCGTGACACCGGCACTATACAAATCTCCAAATACAATATGATACAATATTGTTGAAAATGAGGTCACTGCTACATCTGCGCTTTAATTTGTTATCAGACAATAATTTATGCTTGATTTAAACAGAAAATCATTCTCTAGCATGTTCATGATGCAAAATACTCTTGGCTTTAGAACTGCACACTTAATTCAAAATGTTACACGTGCAAACAAACCAAATGTGTCTTGAACTATCATGAAGGAAATCATATAGGGATGTGTGCTAGCCTAGTGCCTAGCATGCTAGACTGTCAATTGAGAGGTCGGGGGTTAAAATCTCGGCCAGGGCAGAATTTTTTGAAATTTTGGCCCTACTTATACTTCCCTAGCCAACTCAGTTATAATGAGTACACTGACCACACACTGTCGACGAGACAATCAGGTAGCAAAAGTGAGGGTTGGTCACCGCCCTAATATGCCGAACCTAAGAAAACTGTCACTAAGACTTGTTCATACCTATGGCTGCCTATCAGAGCTAACTTAAGGGCTCTTCTTCTACCTCTTCTTCTTTATCAAGTATAAAGATGGTGTAACGGAGTGACAAATCCACAGCTTACTGTACAAATTACACATAAAACAAGCAAAAAACAGTGACTAACTGTAAGAAAGAAAATAAAGGAATATATTTAAATATAGGCAAACAATAACATCCAGAACAAATCTTTTGCAGAATGTTCAGCAGCAATAGAAAATTACTAACTATTCAGCGGGAATATAAATAACCTAATTCCAATGAAGACTTTATCAACTGTGTGATGGCTGCTCATGTACTTGATGGCTGATTTGTGGCAGATTTGAAGACATGCAGGACTGCACTCACCTTCCACTTATCCAACATATATTACCCGTAACTGCTTTAACCCAAACCACACTGTCTAGCTAGGGCATCAATCTTTTATGTAGGCAAAGGTAATACAAACTGTTAAGTTGCTCTCAACGGCACTTGGAAGTTCTGGAACAGGTTGTGTGCATAGCTGTTAACTCAGGGCAATCAATGAAGCGAATGCCAATAGCAGCCACAAGACAAAAAATGTCACACACACACACTCAAAAACACACACACACACACACACACATTTACTCAATTATGAATATTGCCAACCTAAGAAACCTGGTGGTGCAGAGCACTGCTAAGAGTTTCTCTGCTATGGTGCTGTAAATAGTCTAGTTCTACACTGATCATTGCAACCTAAGCAAACACAGCTCGAAAACCATCTACACTTGACCCAGACCAAACTGACTGAAACTATATTGACTAAAGCCCGAGTTTTCTTGATCCTTCCTCACTCAACGATCCATACCTGAACATTACCAAACTCCGGCAGCCTGTCCTCTGGGAGCCAGTGCAAAGTCAATGTAACATTGGACACCGGTCCAATGTTTGGAGTCATAACAGAATGTTAATGTCCTTCAAACAGCAGAAAGGACAGATTCCGACAACATCCAGAGCATGAGCCAAGCCAGGCAGACATTTTCGAAACCAGTATAAAATCAGTCTTCATTGCATTCTTCCATAGTAACAACACTTGTGGAAGCAAACAAGACAAAGGATTACAAACACACATTATTTACATATAAGCAAAATAGGTATAGGTTCAGTGGTACAGAACATTAAGGGTAGACAAGTACATAGGAATGAATAATGTAGGTGACCAAGACCAAGTTTATCATGGCAAACAAACAAAACATATTCATTTAACCCCTTTACCGTGATCCCCGAGTTAACTCGTCCAGCAGGAACTTATTGTGCAGCGTGATCCCCGAGTTAACTCGTCCGCACGCTATGCGTCTATTTACTCGCCATGTATCGCGAATAAACTCGACCTAATGGCAATAGCAAAATATAATAATGTTTCACGATTGTAATAACGGCTTTCCATATTGTAAATTAGGTCGGGCGATCTAAAAATTATTATATAAACATGGTTTATAGTAAAAAATGGTTGGTCGCAACGGAGTTCGATGGGTCGCAAGCATGGTTTATCTAACCAAGAAATACATCGTTGCATATTGCTTGAAAGTTTCTCAGATTTAGACAGTGATGATGATTTCGAACCAAGTTCTAGTTCTAATAATGGTGATTTGTCAGAAAATTATGACAGTAATGATAGCCAGAAACTGCGCCGTTTGCGTGGTCAAGAGATGACTTCGGGACGCGTCAGCGCTTAGCATTTATAGGAACATGTACTAAACTGGCACTATATAAATTCACCAGGACAACTAAAGGCCCATTTGTTTTACAAACTTAGTATATTAGGTTGACTTTAATATTTCTCAGAGGAAAGATACTTTTGTAGAGACTGCCACCATGCTTTGGTATTTATCATACAAAGCGATTATATGCCTACTAAACTGGTGC
This sequence comes from Allolobophora icterica, assembly GCA_963556255.1. Classification (NCBI taxonomy): domain Eukaryota; kingdom Metazoa; phylum Annelida; class Clitellata; order Crassiclitellata; family Lumbricidae; genus Allolobophora; species Allolobophora icterica. Next base: position 70,328,146 of record OY744602.1, on the reverse strand, counting down.
TAGATAAATTCAACAGGACCACTAAAGGACCAATTTCTTTTACTAAATTAGTATATTATGTTCACTTCTAAGTTTCCCAGAGCAAAGAAAGACTTGTGGATTATTACAAATGCAAATGCCAGTCATTCTTTAATCACATGCATTGTTGTGATGACTACCTAAAAATAATTACACATGTGTGGAAAATATTCAAAAAAATTTTTCCATGGTAAAGGGGTTAAGCATGTGAATTATTGGTGGATTTGGCAAGAAAACAAGTGAATGGACACTGCTCAGCAGTTGTACCCTAACCCTACCAATGGCAGGCATAAAAAATGATGTAACTGACCAGAACACTAATAAACTCAAAACATGCAACAACAACATCATGTATATTTACGTTTATATCTTATATTTATATTTATGCAGTGCTTTTTTCTAGAAAAATAAGTTCCGGAATGGAACAATAGGTTCCGGAACTGAACAGTTATGGGCGGGCTAAAATCCCGAGAAAAACGGGATTGGGAGTTTGGAATGGTCTCAATAGACACTGAAAACAGTTCAAAACACTGAAATTAATTAAAATAACTAAATTATTGTTTTTATTATTAAAATAAATAAATTATTTTTAGTAGCTAAAATAAGTGCCAGAACGTTCCGGCTGAAAAAAGCGCTGTATTTATGTATACTGGCAGCCTATACATATTATATATTTTACATACTAAACATGTATGTACGTATGAACACAAGTACAAATGCATAGGCACACTAATTATGCGCATTTAAGCATCAGTGATGGCGGTGCTGGGTGCCGACGGTGGTGGTGTCGGTGGTGATGACGATGATAACATGAAATCAATAGCAACAGCGACAATAGCAATGACTACTACTATGATGATACAGAGGATGCAAGATATATGAGTACGATGGCCCATCAGAAAAAGCGAATAACAGGATCAAAGGAGACAAATGCGTTGCCATTGCCTAAATAGCGCACAGCATGAAGATGATTGGCAAACAGATCAAACGTGATCGCTTATACTACCAGTTCTGCTTCCATACAATTTTAGCCGATGCAGCACAGAGGCAGCACCGACACCAGCATTTATCAGCCACCGTGCCTCTGGATTCATTTTGGTCTGACATCGTCCTTACACAGTGAAGTTTGTGAGAGATACATTTTTAACTCCCTACGCCTGGAAGACATTAGACACAGCAAACAGGAGCTGGTCATCATACAGAATTTATGCAGCATAATAAACATTGATATACTAATGACTGAAACTGCCCAGGATCCCTGCCTCCTTTAAAAACATAAAAAGGGATCTACAGAATTTTGGCTAGATGTAGCTGTACATTGAAATGAAAAGAGGCTCAACGTTTAACACTGTAACGACGAGCGTCTACTGAAATGTATGGAAAACTGATCCCTCTCGTGTTTAAAGGTTAAACTCAGCCATCAGTTCTTCATCTACATATTTTCAGAAACATATTCAGAAAAACCAATTATATTTTTATGCAGATACGGTCTTTCTTTCAGCCCTAGAAATCCTCAAAGCTCAAAGTCAGAATCAGACAGTCAGAATCAAACAGTATCATATACCGGTTATCGTGTTAGAACATTAAAACACATATAAAACAAAAGTGATCTCTGTGATAAATATTTTGTTACAAAAATGCATATTAAAATATATTAAAACTATATGTGTTGGAAATGAGGCTGTATGCTAGCAATCCTATCCTATTCTATCCTAGCCAAGCTATCCATCATATGCTGGTTCTGTTTATGCACCATCCCATGACCACGACCACCGATTTCCACCACAACACCATGCTGCCTCCTCGGCTTGACCTTCCTCATACTTGTGACATGACACCAATACAGACCAAACAATCCGGCTCAAGATTGAGGACTTGATTTGATATAGCACCGGTGAATAAGCTGGTCTTCCTGAAGCGGCTTTTGTGTGGAACTGAGAAATTAAAGAGATTTGCATTACATTGCATTACTAAGCCCAACCTGAAATGACATGTTGCTTTCTGACATCACATATTTTTTTTTAAATTTATTTCGGATATTTCTATAGCGCCTCCTCAAGTCTACTACTACTCAGAGGTGCTCCCGACTGTACAGCATTTGATACTGTGTCGGAGTTTTCACGCCAAAGCGCCATGAGCAATCGCAAGTGAAGGACTTGCCCAAGGTCCATACGCAGCGAACTTACCACTGAGCCACCACACCCCACATATGTTGTGTCCTCTTCTTCAAAAATGTAAAGCACAATATTAGATCTTTTAAATTGGGAACATAAAGTAACTTAGATGCCTTTAAGTATCCAAACATTCTCTTCGTGTTTCTTTTCTGTAGAAGCTAAATCTCACAATTTATACAAGTTAGTTTAAGTCACTGAAACTTAACCTACAAATTAGTTTTTTAGTTTTCTTGCAATTTCATGTCTTCGTTTCTTAACACAATTTTTTTTTACAAATATCCTGTCTCCTATTTCATAATGTTTTCTCAAAATATTGTAATATGCTACATTTTCCAATTTTACACCAGAAAATTAACACTTTATCAAATTCTATTTGCACTATTGCAGTTGGAGACCATTGTCTCAACAACAGAAACGTCTAGATCAGTTTGAAATCGCATCTGCTATCTTCGTCACCAAAAACACATGCACTTGACCCTATCCCAACATTCCTTCTGCACAAATTTATTGATGAGTTGCTGCCATTCCTCAAGGCTCTGCAATTCATCGTTGACCGAAGGATGCCAACAAGCGCAACAAAAAGCACGATTGTTCGTCCATCCTTGAAGAAGCAACTACCGATCAATCTCAAATCAGCACATTCCTATCAAAGCACATCGAAAAAGTAGTTGCTCAGTAGATGGTAAGGTATCTAGAAGCAAGTTACCTCATGCCCAAGCTCCAGTCTGGTTTCAGAAAGGGTCCTTGATGTCAAATGGTCTTCATATTGTGTTGAAGAGTTGTGCAAAAGCAAAATGACAAAATCCCATTCAGAAAACTGTACAGCTCCAGGGCACCACTACAAGGCACCACTACAGGACACGAATCAGAAATTTGTTTCACATAAATATACCACAGCATTTCCAAAAGCCCTGTGTTTCTTTCGTGTCTTTACAGGCTCCCAGAAGAATGCATTGACAAGTTAATTGTAAGTGCTAAGTTAATGGTTAATAAGTTAATACCTGACTTCGAATAGGAAGCAATGGAGAATGTTTATCATGACGATCGCTAGAGCTCCAGGAGTTGACAGCACAAGGTGACAAGGTGACAAGTTAATGGTCAAAGACTTTGGACATCATGACTTGTGAATCTGAATTTGCCATTGAAATAAATAACTAGAAATCTGCAGATAACAATCCAAGCCTTTCTTCACACAAAAGGAAGGAGGATGTACTAGCTAAAATTCAGAGATTCAGACCCTTTTCCAACCATATGTTGTCACTTACAAGGAATTTTCAAAAACCTGTAATTTTGGTGAAAACAAATAATATGGGAACAACTTTGTGGACAGTAAAGCATAATATGGGAACCACTTTTTGGACAGTAAAGCATAGGAAAATCCTTCTGCATAGCCTTTGAACCAGAAATCACCTGGCAAGACCACTAGCAACTGCAAAGCTTATTTAAGAAATCAATGCTATTGAACAGCATACCAGATTGATATAGAAGGGCAAAACATAGAATCCCTAAAAAGTAGTGTTTAGAGTGTTAATACAAGAAATCAATGGTTCCTGACAAAGCCCTTGATTAGAAACAGCAGATGAAAAGTGTTGTGTAAACAGCCACATGTGGGTCAGTTACACCAATGATGCTGCAAAGGTCTCCCTCTTTGTAACAGAAAAACATATATATGAAACCTATGTTTCAGTAGAGTTCTGCATGATTCCACAAGGATCAGTTTTTTACAGGCCTTCCCAGATACTAAGAGACAGTGTACTTCGAGAAGTACTATGACAGGTAGTGGTGCCATCAAATATGTACAATGTTCACAGAAGTGAACAATCGGAAGGTTCTGTTAGACACACTACCCAACCAACAGCAATAGCACCCAGCAATACATTATAGTGAGATGATTCACAAGACACTACAGAAATGTTCAGTTATACTCAAGAGTGGGTGATGCACATGCAATGGGGCGTGGTGGCTCAGTGGTAAGTTCGGCGCCTTTTGACCGAAGGGTTGCTGGTTCGAATCCCACTCTAGCCGCTGCGTACGGACCTTGGGCAAGTCCTTCACTCGCAATAGCTCGTGGCACTTCGGCGTGAAAACTCCGACACAGTATACCAATGCTGTAGTCGGGAGCGCCTCTGAGTAGTAGTAGACTTCGAGAGGCACTATAGAAATATCCGGAATAAATAAATAAATGAAATAAATAAATAAATAAAACAAGGTAGCAAATTCAAAAGCTTAAGATAAGCCACTGAAGAAGTTCAAGAATCGAGCAATGTCCTGGGTGCAAGGCTCAGCAAGAGTGAAAGAGCCAGACAACTGAATACAACATCTATGTTGGTTCAGGATCAGCAAACAGATGATATACAACCAATACTGTGCACACTGTAAGCCAGATTTTACGCTGAATTCTCTGCGCAGTAAGCTGACTAAGCTCAGTAGAGTTTCTGAGCGAAACAATGAAAAATGGCACACAGTGGTCAAGTCAACTAGAAAACAGGCTATGGGATCTCAGAAGAGTAGTAATAATGAAGAATGTAGCAGCATTAATGCCAAAAACCCATTATTAACTGCCTAAGAGTCACATCAACAACATGAAAACTGCATGAACATGTAACCACAAGATGCTGCCAGATGCAGGATGTGGTCATGGAATTCACTGTTCGGCATTCGCACATGTAAATTAGTAACTATGTAAGTAAATTTAGTGTTAAGAATTTATGTAACTGTGGCATCTGGTTAAAATGCTCATGTTTTGACAACAGTAATAGCATCTACATAATAGGCCTATAAAGCAAATGTTTTGTCTCTGCTATAATATATTTAGGTCAAGTTCTTCAGCATGCTTGCTTTCAGTTCAATATGTAGTGGAGACCAATCTTCCAATGCCGATCTCTCCAGAGACAAAACAGTGTTATATGTTTGACAAAATTAGTCTTCAGTCACACCACGCAATTTCCCAGAAATGGTTAGAAGCACTGTTCCTTCTAAGCTGTGCGCGTGTGCGCGCGCACACAGGTCGTGAGACGAGCGCACACAAGAAAACATGGAGCGCACAAAACATTTTCATCCAAAAAATGTTCTTTGCACATATTTTATACACGTCATTCTAAATATTTCCTCTAATTAAAGTACAAAGACTTGCTTGTTGAAAATACCAAAATTACTGATCAATACAGCGATTTCAAGTTTACAGCTGCAGAAAAAATAAAAAGCAAATTGGTATTGAATTTTCAAGATTATGGTGAATTTTGCACTTAAGAGCACTTAAGATTGAACAGTTTCATGATCTTAAAAAGCTGATGGATATTGGAGGAACTTTTCTGGCATCCAGTGTGGACTGCGAGCGGGGATTTAGTTTAATGAATGCGCTGAAGACCAAGATAAGGAATCGATTACAAGAAGACTATCTAGACATGCTGATGGGCATTAAGAGTTATCATCTCGGCGGTGCCAAGAATCGAAGAGAGAAATTATAAAGGTTAGGCCACATGACAATATTTATGTTATATAAAGACTACTTATATCGATATTCCAAGGTTAACTTAGACTTTTGTCAATGAGATATTTAAGTTAGAAACGACGAGAATTATCCGCCCACTCTGCAATGCGTGCAAAAGTTTGCTCTCCTTGTACAATGGTGCACAAAAGAAATTTTATGCGCACACAGAATCCAAAAAATTAGAGGGAACATTGGTTAGAAGAGTGTTTTACACTGAGATCACGCATACGAACTATTTACCATATTTTGGTACATGTCCTAATCTATGCATTTGCACTTAAGACCTAAATTTGTGATGCACCTAAATGTATACAGGGTCCTATCTACTAACTTTGATGCATCAGTCATTATGACCAAAGGGAAGCAAATCCTTTTAGGGTTAATTTTGCATAACATCTGTTGAATAACATAGACAATATTATACATCATTTGAAAGGTCACTGTCTGCCCATTTTAAATATTCAACTAGTATAGCTTTTCTCCCATATGTGAGCACATGACAAGGCTTTAATTAAAGGTTAGGCCTATTTATTGCTAAGAAAATAACACGTCAAACTAGTCAGATTCAGATATTTCTGAAAATTATAGATTTGACACTCATGATGTTCATATGACAATATCTCTGGGTCTGCTTGGAATATTTTATATAAATATATCGTTTCAAACAGAATGGAATATATTATAAATCTGAAAGTGTCAAATATCTGACTTACGATTCATTGTCAAAGCTGGTCCGTTTGCTTCCATTTTGTCTACTTTCTTCCAACATTTTCCGAAACACTGCCAAGCAGTTTGTTGTAAAACTACTTTGCAAGTAACTATTATATCTGATCCCAAAGTGCAGATTTCACCTCTCATCCAGGAATATCTAACATGCTAATGCATGTTTTGGACAAACTAAGCAGTCACAACTTCTGAGACAATGTAACCTTTTATTTAATTTCCATACTGTTGCATGGGGGCCTATTCAAAATTTGGAAGCAAACGGCGCCTTCCTGGAACTCCAAGTAATCTTCCCACTGTCCTCATATGTTTTGGTAATGCCTTAGTCCTGCCCACTTGTTTCAAACTTATATCCAACTAACTCACTCTCCTTCAGCCTCGCACCTATTATATATATTCCACATTGCCTCTATGCATGGTCTTTTGCTGACGTCCACCGTGCTGATATCCAACGCCGTATGCGTCAAACCCGTAGGCTTATTAACAACCTCGCCCTTGAACCATTCTGCCTTGACTGAAGCCCACAAATATCGGTCAGCCGGGTTTGACTTCAACTTAATAAACCCGAGAAATATAGGTTTGTAATTTGCCAGCAGTAACATTGGCCAAAATATCGTCAGCTGATTTAAATCGTCTTAAACTGTTTTCCGCTAAAATGTGTCGGCAGTTCTTAAATCTTTCAAAACGTTTTAAGCTTTCAGGTAGGTCTAATGCAGAACAGGCCCTGCACTTTGTACATCAACTAATTTTGTCACTTACACAATGTCATAATCGGTCATATGTATGTCGTGTCAATATCCCACTGGATACGGCACGTACCTCGTACGCAAGAAAGACAGCGCCAAAACTACAAACAGGCAACCACGAACTGCAGGAGAAATCCGGCCTACCTGTCGTCTTCTGCATGGTCTCCCAAAATCACGTCCTTTAAGCGGTATCTAGGTGGCAAAGGGGGTACTCTCAACTCGAGACCATCGTTGTCACCCATCTTCAACCTCCAAAATGATCAATAAATTTGCAAATATACGATAGTTAAACTTGAAATGCTCGAAGCAATTACAACATCACCATCACTAGCTAGTATAGCGTTTTTCATCTGCAGATCAATCGGTCGTTAAGGGTCAGGATGCCAACACGCTGAATTGAGACACGCGCGGTCAGATGGATGAATATCCGCGGTTTGTATACCGACGTCTTATTTCCTTTCACTCAGCAGATGCAGGCAGGCTTTGTAGACAGGAAGCCAACCGAAGCACGCAGGTATCGTCACTTCAGAGTTCTTTTTATAACACGCTACTAACGTGATTGAAAACTTATATTGTTTGGAGATGCAAGCTGTCAGATTTATATATTATGCACTGCTGAAAGAATGTGGAATAGCGAGGGAACCTATCTGCACGATAACGTAGTCACCGACAGACGGAACTCGATGTTAAATTCCTTGTAATCTGGGCGCTGGTTGTCCGCTGGCAGTCGAGTCGCCTACGAAGGTACGTGTTATAGTCATCAGCAGAGGTGTTAAATCCATTTATGTTTTTGCACTTTATTCTCAGACCATAGCCTGTATCAAAGGAAAATAGGATAAGCACGACGTCTTATTAACCTAGAAGAAAGATGCACACAATGACAAAGCGAGAAAGCTACTGCCGTAAATATGATAATAAGTTCCATCTCCTTATTAATAATTCATGTCGGCTCTAATTCTAGGCATGCGGCTCTTGTCTGATATTATTGGTTATCTTCGGGATTTCATAGTTCAGTAACTGCATGAGGTAGACTGGAAGTATCGTTGTATGTTAATTTAGATATGTTTATATTTAGATTGGTAGCCTTCTAGTTTGCAGCTGGGAAAATAAACGATGGGAATCTTGTGGCAAGCAAAGGCCTATTCTATGCAGCAGCATCCACATAATTATACATAGTGGTTTTTTTCTAGAAAAGAACGTTCCGGAACAGAAGAATTATTATGGAAGGGCTAAATCGAGGGCGAAGCCCGAGAAAAAACCGAGGGTGTGATTTGGAGAGGGGTCTCGGTGAGACCCTCTGCAAGAAAATATTTGACGTCACATTAAATTAAAATTACTAAATTACTCTTTTATTAAATAAGTAAATTATGTTTTAATAGGAGAAAAAGTGCCAGAACGCCGTTCCGGAGTGTTCCGGCAGAAAAAGCACGGATTATGCAGGATCGAGCTACTTCGATTCCCGCCAGTTTAAGCGATAGCTGTAAGCATGTACAAGTGTAATATTGGAATAAAATAATAAGGGGACTTTATTCAGACCATCCTGCATCAAATGTATTTTGCATCTCAGCATGGGCGTCCGGAGGGGCAAGGGGATCCCCCGCTTTGAAAGTTGTCACGTTTTCTGTGTTTGTGAGTATGCAGAAACTGGTGTAAGCATGTACAAGCGTAATATTGGAATAAAATAATAAGGGGACTTTATTCAGACCATCCTACATCAAATCATCAAATGTATTTTGCATCTCAGCATGGGCGTCCGGAGGGGCAAGGGGATCCCCCCCCGGCTTTGAAAGGTGTCACGTTTTCTGTGTTTGTGAGTATGCAAAAAACGTCATTTTGCCCCCCCCCTTGAAAAATTTAGCCCCCCAGAAAATTTTTTTAGCGCCCCTAGAAAAATTCCTGCGGACGCCCATGCATCTCAGTATGCTCATGTACAGGGTGGGCCATAAAAAAGTAACCCCTACAGGTTTGTGCTAACATTTCGGCCAAAAGTAAGAATTTTTAAATCAAATTTTACTGGCTTAAAGGTAATTCATATTTACGTATAACAGCCAAATTTCACCAAAATATTTCAAACAGAACCAAAGTTATATCACTTGAGATGTGAGTTAATAAAATCGTTTTTTGTTACTTTTTGTTGCATTACATGTTTTTGGACCATCAAAAAACAGTGGATGGACTCAGTAAAAATGATATAACTTTGGTTCTATTTGAAATATTTTGGTGAAATTTGGCTGTTATACGTAAATATAAATTACTTTTAAGCCAGTAAAATTTTATTTAAAAAATTATTACCTTTGGCCGAAATATTAGCAAAACCTGTAGGGGGTTATTTTTTTGGCCCACCCTGTATATATGTCTCTTCCCTTTCGGACTGCTTCCAACCAAAAATCACACCCTGTGCTGTGAGCTGATCCCAAACAGTTTAGGCAAGGATGGCCAACAGAAATTGAAAGTAAACAATAGCCATGAAAATACTGTCAAATGATGTCTTGTTGTCCTCGAGACCAAGGTCTTGGTCTCGAGTGCACTCGAGTTCGTTTTTAAAAGTCTTGGTCTTGAGACCAAAGGTCTTGGTCTTGAGGTTCAAGGTCTTGGTCTTGGTCTTGAGTGTTTAAATTATAACTTTTGTAATTTATATGGCATCCACTGTCATCCACGCACTGAACTCGTTGGTTGTTGTAATGTTGAACCAGTTGTAAGTTAATATCTACGAAACTAATAATAATAATCTTCTTTATTAATTCAAACTGACAAGTACGCAGTAAGATTACACTGAAATATAACAGTACTATAACAGAGTTGATTTAGGTATGTAAGTAATTATAGGACCAAGTTAAGTAAGGCGCCTTAGAAGCTGTAGGAGTTCAGAATAGGATTAATTGTTATGACATATCCAGATTAACTGTATCCACCTGGCCAACTCCTATAGAAAGAGCCACCGTCGTCAAAGATAGGCTGCGAGTGAGGATTTTAGTTATTGACAAGTATACATTATCTGATAAAAAAATTATTCAACAGCTGGAGATTCTGGAACCTTCCAGAAGGTAATCTACCCAAGTCAGTTAGGCCAACCTACTGGTTTTCTATTTGTCAGTAGATTTAGGTAAGGTTAGACTAGGACAACCTTCCAGTATAGCTTATCTAATGCCAATCTAATAATCTAAGGTAGAAAGGCTTATGGGTTGCTGGACCAATCAGAAGTACACCTTTACCAAAGAGATCAGAATAACTTCGATATGTAAGTCAGAGTCAGTCTGGAGTTCGTTCAGTGGTCAGTGAGTAGAGTCAGCGGTGAGCATTCGGTCAAGGCAGAATTAAGCTTAGACTGTGCAATCTGTAATAGCTGACATGTCTAGTGTTAAGCAGACACCATAGGCATTCATCTTAAGTAGTTTAGAATAGTAGTTCTTGTTATCGCAATCTCGTAGTCGTGTCATCGTCTGTGTAATTGAACAATCGTCTGCAATTGTACGCTGTAAAGAGACATTCGTATTGAATGCCAATAAAGACATTCGTATTGTTGACAAATAAAGAAACTATACAGACAGAACCAAAGTCTGATATACGTCGTAGACAGCAAACCAAAGGCTGTATTAGAGAAGAGTAATAGCTTCTGGAGCACCACGATCCAGAACTGTTATAGTAAAATTATCAAGTTCTTAATTAAACACACGTTTTGGCAGCCTTGCAAGGCGCTCACTGTAGAGGGAAGTTACGGGTATCGAACCGCGACTTTTTCAAGATCTAATGCTATTCTGGCCATGAGTGTTATCATTCATCTATCCCCAAGATCCCCTATTTAAGTAAGAGATCAGAGATGACTACCAAGAACTTATTGAGCTGACAATGGTTGTCCTTGGAAATCAGCCTTCAGTAATTCACTGGAGAGCCCCTGCAAACCTACAGAAATGTTACAGTTCAATCTGAATAACTGTTTTTGTATCACATGTGTTGTCAAATTACAGTAATACTTGATTTATCTTGAAATAAAATACATCTGTATGCTCAACACACTCATTTCTACAATTAATGTCTATTTATCGGTATTGAACAAAGTAACACAGTCCGTGAGCACCATCTTCCAGTTGGAATTGGAAGCTGAAATTTTATTGAGACATACGTTTGACGCACCCCTCCCCCGTAGAACGGTTAATAGCAGTGAAGAGGGATGGCATACAAGTGACACCTCAGAATTAATGGGGGCCATTTTTTTTACTATCATAATATTAATAATAGTTACTATTAACATTAAACTCTCATTACCCCCTAGTGCATGATGTACGATAAGCCATCTTTCTGGGAGGGGGGATAGAGTAGAGGTAACACTCATGGCCAGGAGAGCAGCAGTACGCGGTTCAAATTCCCGCAACCCCACTCGGTCGGGTGCCTTGCATGGCTGCCATAATGTGTGTTTAGTTAAGATATTGATAATTGTACTGTCATGTCTCAATGTAATCTTACTGTGTTTGTCGGTTTGAATTAATAAAGAAAAAGATTATTACTAGGTTGCATCTTTGTATATCTTATGTTTGCATGTAATATGTTGGGCACTGTGAACTAGTGTACGAGTGGCTTTAATACTGCCACATTTTTTCAGATATTGAGACTAGCTTTCAATCTTATATATTTCATGTGTTTTATTCAATAAACTTATGAGTTGTAAGCAGAAAAATGTATCATTTTAGCTAGATCAGATAGGGGGTAATGTGAACAGTGCAGGGGTAACTTGAAATCAAATTCAGACTACCCCAGGGGTAATAAAAAAAATTATGAAATCGATTTGATTAACAGGGAGGGGGGTTACTTGAAAGAGGGGGTACCTTGAAGTCTACACCAGGGGTAATAAAAAATTATCAAATCAATTTGATTACCGGGGAAGGGGGGTTACTTGGTCTACACCGGTAGTACTTGTCGGATAGCTGCAAGAACTGAACTGTGGCTCATTTGAAGGCCAATATAGACATAGATTAAAGATACGCGAAAGAGGAAAAGCCGAGATTGGAGGAATCAGTAAAAGAGTGGTTAATAGTTTGGGCAATTTTGCTCTTGTTTAAAACTGGAGATAGTGAATTCAGTTTTATCCTGGTTTAGGTGGAGTTGTATGCAATTTGTATGCGATTTGAAAGGCAGCATTGAGCAGTCGAGTGTTGGAGCAAGAAACCAATATAACTTCATTTGTTGAATACGGAAGGAAACTGGATTTTACTTAACAAGATTATTGCACTTAAACTGGATTCTACTTACAAAGATTGTACTTAAAAGGTTACGTGTGTACCAAGAATTTCGTGTGGCGTCGTTTTAATACCTCTACCTCTGGCCACTTGGCTAACTACAGTAGGCTTACTTATAATCTGATTCTGAGCACATTTTGAAGTCCCAACAAGAAGGATGTGCATCACTGGAATGTAATTGATTCTGTGAGTTCTAATCACCGAAATAATTAGATTTTATTAGAAAGCGAGTTAAAGATAAAGGAGACAAATATGGAACACACTTTTATGTCAACTTGATGTTTTGTTGTCATTAATTTTAAATCTAGATTGCTCAATGTCGCCTTACACAACCTTTGCACATCCTGAATTATGTACAGCAGAATCTTCCTGGTTTGTTGCAAAATAAATTTTGATATCCTCTGCAGGTATGTTATGATAATGCAAAGTAACAAATAGTAGGGCATTATGTAGGTATTGTAAAGTAGTTGCTTGTTTGCGACACATCACTCTCCAAAGGCTCTCAAGATTATTAATATTATTATTACTTATTACTTTATATGGTGACATGTCTACTGCACAAGGCATCAATCAATTGTGCAATAAAGCCACAATGACATCAACTTCCAGAAGATCAGTCTGATAAGACAGGCAGCCCATAAGCAATTTGAGAGAGGTAAGAAACCGAGAACAAAATGACATAAGCGACTGAGCAGAACGAGCAGATACAGGTAGATTTCCAAAATCTAGGTCCAGCAACTAAAAAAGCTCGTTCACCAAAAACAGTTCTAGTCCTAGGTATAACCAAAGACAAGCAGATGACCGTTAAATAATAATGGCCGACAAGTCTGAGGAATTGAGACTGACTGACTACTGTGGTTTTTTAAACTATGAGCCCCAATTTAAAAGAAATCCTTAACTGAATAGAAGCCAATGCAAAGGTTTAAGCATAACGGTTAAGAGTGGTAAACTTAGAACTCATCGGTTTACCAGACCACAATGATTTGCATCTTTCAGTCTGCTGCTTCATTTCTACTACATCACAATAGACATGCATCAGATCATTTTGTCAAGTACCCAGCCATGGGAACATTAATTAATGTAATAAATTGTATACCTTGCTCAGCAGGAATTAGTTCAGAAATATTTATTAATTTTCAATATCTTGACATAGCTTTCAAATTTATATTAAATAACCGTGCAGCCAGACAGAAATTTAAATGGCTGATAAAAATTTTAATTATGTAATAATGAATGCACATTAATGCAAGCTTTGAGATCTATGACAAAGCACTAGTTAGACAGTGATGAGAATTATTATGACCACCCATAACTGCAATATGCAAATATAAGAGAAAACACAACGATCAACTTTAGTGGTACAAACATCTTTTTCATCAGTTAGACGAAAGAAATCCGAATCAAAATAGCTAAATTTTTCTCTCATTATGGAATAATTACCGGTACAGCTTCCCAGAGTTTGTGTTGATTATATTAGCTATACCACCACAACCACAGAACCTTGCCCTTGATCTTTAAATTCAAGTTTACAGTTTATTAAATCCAAAAGAATTATGAGCCTTATAAGATTTAGCAAAATGGTATGGTGGTCTTCAAATCGTGTAAGTTGTACGCTTGGCCATGTTGCCAGCTGAAATTCTGTTCAATATGCAATGCATATGCTACATACAGTGCATAGCTGGGAGAACAAGCATTTGGTCCTTGGCTTTCAAACTTAATCATGTGTAAAGTAGATGTCTCCATTTATCTGCACATCTGCAGTAAAAACCTTAAGACGGTCGGTCGGTCATAATCAGAGTCACTTTACCGCTTCCACAGTTTATCTAGAGATAGCTATGAACACAAATACACTGTCGTTAACATGGGACAGGTCAGCTGGTCACTAAGCCGTATCCATAGCTAACATGTACAACTGCTATACAAGAAGAGACACGATGCATGATCTGTTAGATACACGTCTGCCGTGGTGGATGATACGGACTGCCTTTCAGTCCACAGCTGCCACAGTGGACAGCAATTCTGTCTTTGTTTCAGTTCTGCAGATCAACCAGCTGAGAATGATAATTCGAAGTGATGATTAGCTGGTTGGCTGGTCTGATTCTACCTGTAGCTAATTTACTCGCACAGCCATGAACATGGCAAAGAAAACGTCGTATCCAATCACGTCAAAATCAGTCAAGAGAGCGAAGAATGGAACAGAACTTCGGCAAGAGTTGTTGCTACCTTCTGGTCCATAATCTGAGACATGACGAGATGAAGCAGGCGATGATGAAAGCGGGCAAACAGGATCCTGTTCTCAGGCACCGCTGCCATATGGCGCAAGACTGCAGCAGCACGCCTCAGCATGTCTAGGCTAGTACCCATCATCTCCGGACTGTCCTTGAGCATCGCTAATCCTTGAGTGCTGACGACCTGTAATGCACGGTGGTCGGCCGACTCGATGAAGTCCAACAGGATTGATATGGAGGGATGGTGAAGTGCAATCGCCCGTGCAGAGCTGCTGTCGGCCTGGATGACACTCGAGATGAGCACGATCGCAAATTCTCGCACTACCTGATCGCTGCTCTCAGCCACCAGCTGAACCAAGTTGGAAAGAAAGATGACAATGCGGCTGTAGGGTGGCATCGCCAGCAGTAGGTCCACATTGGAGTCAGTAATACACAGCTTACACAGCGTCTCTAGAACGAGGCGCCTCGGAGACAGGCTTAGGTGCAAAGGCATCGTTGGTAGTGGGTCGTGAGCACAGGCCGCTGTACAAGTCACCCAGTGTAGTAGTCCGTTTAGAATGGGAGAGACAATCTCCTCAGGAAACAGTGAGAGGTCCAGTTGGCCACTGATGTTGGCGAAGATGACGAATGTATCTTCACGCAGCACTTCCAACGTTTCCAAACTCCACCGAGCCTTTGAGTCGCAACCAATTAGCAGCTGATCGGTCTCTTCATCTGCGTCAGTGGCATCCATCTTTTTGCTCTCAGCACTTGGCTTTAGGTGAATGTGATTCAACATCAGAAGTTTTCCAATGACCAGCAGCAGGCCGGCATGCTTTGACATCTCCAAGTCGTTGCCTGGCACAAACGAGAGACCACGGAAAATATTGGAAATGCATAAACAGCGACGTGATATTTCCGTCTGTGCCTCGTTCACCAGAAACAATGACTGAGCATCATGCTGATAGACCTCAATGTCTTCATCTTCTGTCCACTTGCGTTTCATAGATTCGAGCGCTCTGGCCTCATACTCGAAATCAGCTTCGGTCAGTTTCTGACAGTCCATCTGATCCACAGTAGTGCGGTCTGAAACAACAGGACCTGTGCAGTCTGAAACACCAATTGAGTCTTCCTCTATCTTTACAGCTGCTGGTTTCTCTCCATTTCTCTCATCCGTCTTGCACAAGACAGGTGCTTCATCTTGCTGAATTTTTTTACAACTTTCATCTGGTATCTGCTTTTCAGCAACTGCTTTAAAATCATTCTTCATATTCCGATTCTCCTCATCAAGTAAGTGAGGAGGATGTCTACTTCCAAAAAATTTCTTTTTACAAAACTCCAAAGAATTTTCTGGATTGAAATGAGTTAGGACATGAATTGAAGTATCGCCACGACCCATTTGCCAGTCAAACAACGAACTGTCTACCTCCTGATAGACATCCCATTTCTTATTGTCCAAAACAAGCTCTTGCTCCGGTGAGTTTTCTTCAATAACAACCGTTTCTCCACTTCTAGTCTTCATAGTAAAATTGTTTTCTTCTGACAATCCTACACACTTGTCATCCGCTTGAACGTCTGAGTTGGTTGTCGCACCAGAGGCTGCTCCTGCTGCTGCTGGTGTTTCCTTGCCTTGTTCCATCTTTCCATCTTCTGTTCCCAAACGATTGATGATTTGCAGGGTTTCAAATCCCAGTTCTAGATCTTCAAAGGTGCTGGGGAAAATCTGAGTCAGGCAGCGTCGGAAGTGTTCTAACAAGACCTCGACTAAACCTGGCAAATGCTGGAGACCAAACCAAGAAACAGTAGCATCATCATGCAGTAGAATGGACAAGATTTCAAGAGCTGATGTACTTTCCACAATTAATCCTGACTTGAGCGACATCATTAGCCTCCATGGATCAGTGAGACCTAAACCAAACAAACCAGAAGATGCTCAGCGGTTGCATTGACCAAATCTAACTAGTTTCAGTAATATCTAACATAACACAAATGCTGCAAACTTATTACATTTTTACCTCACAGATTGCTTATTGTTTTAAATGCATCCAACATTCCCTGGATCAAGCACTCATACCTACCTTCAGAAACTAGTATCTCTACATCCCTCCCCACATGCAGTCTGGGATCTACAGGTATGGATATTTTGGTAGAGCCATGGTGTAGCACTGTCAAGTGTTCTTGTGTATTCTGTGCTTCTGCACCCAAGGAAAGGAACCAACTATCAGTGTTTCTCCGATGCTCAAACTCTTTCCGTAAGAAATGCCTCAAAACTCACTATTTCTCACTGCCCTTCACCTGGCGAATGAATACACACTCCTCAGATTTGCATTTCTGTGTAGCCATGCGCATGTTAACAATTTTCAAAATAATAATGATCTATCCCAGTCTTTGACTATGCGTACAGAGACGGACAAGCATTCCAGTTTGGTATACTACATAGCTTTCGAAACCATATATACACAACAATCGCGATCAAAACACTTCCACTTACACACTGGCATTCAGGTGAGAATTGGGTCATAAACTCACCAAGCTGTTTGTGTGTGTATCTCTTTCGTTTCAGTGTATGTGGCTGGATGGCCTCTATGCTATCTGGAGGAAAATGGATATCACTTCTTGAAGGAAGAGCCGAGACCTTCTGCAACAACAAAACAGCAGTGTTCTCATACACAGTGTGGACTCATTAACCCAAAGTTGTAGGTGGACAAGTTATCCAATACCAAGTGTAGATCAGGCTGCATGTAAAACAGACTAATACTGAAATAATTTAAGAAGAAGCAGTCCCTTAAGCTAGCCCTGAGGCAGCCATGGATGTGAAGTGTTAGCGACTTCATTTTCTTAGCCTCAGCATACAATGGCGGGGCCGGTCCTCTCCCTTGCTGTCTCATCTTTCCACCGACAGGGTACAGTCAGTGTACCCATTATAGCCGAGTTGGGTTAAAATATTCTATAACTAAACCCTGACAGTATAGTATGCCTGTCTAACATCACTTCCTTTCATTAAGCATAAGGGGTCATTGCATAATTACGTAACGCCGAAAATGACCGTTTTTGACCCACCCACCCTGTAACGCTTCGTAACGTTTCCCTTGACCCACCCACCCACCCTCCATCGTTACGTAACGCGCCCGGGTGGCGAAACTCTCTAAAGAATTACACTAAACGGTAGGCCTAACTTCTCAGGTTTAGGCTACCGTGTAGGCCTAATCTATGCCAAAACCAATGGACATCCGGGTCTAGCCCTTCGAATTCACGGTAAGTAATCGAACATTTATTATTTCTGTTATTTCAAAGTTCGGCAAAAGATACAAGAAACCCCCGACGGAATACAATTATTGTCCGTCCCTTAAAACAACCTGTCAAAGGCAACTCACGTCCAGTTTCTTTTTGAAAAAACTGTCAAATTTCTGGTTTTATGCGAATAGGCTACAACAACGAAAGTCTTGTCCGAAAAATCAACCAAGAACAACAAGACTGCGTCCTTAATTTTCGCAGACGAAATTTCAGAGTCTAACCAGTTTGGTCATTCGCCATTGGGCCGTATTTATATACAGAAATAGGTCACTCGGTCGCGTTGCTTCATTTTCTGTATGGCTCCCTACGAGAGCCATACAGACAATGAAGGCGCGAACCTTCACAATTTATACTATTGTGTGTTTTTAGTTAAGTTTTAAGTCAATGGAACGAAGTTTGAACTTCGATCACATCGTGTCTAAAGTGTCATTCGATGTTAATTTGAAGTTCATTATAACTTAACTGTTGGTAAAAGCGTTACGTAAAGTTCATCTCCATCCACCCACCCACGTAACGTTTCGTAACGTTTTCAAGGACCCACCCACCCACCCTCGAGCGTTACGTAATTATGCAATGACCCCTAAGTAAAATATATTTGTCATGCAGTTTGTTATATAAGTTTGAAAACCTAAAGAAACACAAAATACTAAAACTTGATAACACTATCAAATATAATTATACAATAAATTACAAGTTTTAACCACTTTGAAATAATGTCTGGAAAGAGTAAACATTAACTTTATGGGGTCAGAAACATACACTATCTGTATTAAAATCAGTCACTTTTGCCTATAACCAGAGAGTAATGTGGTCTTTCAAAGTAACTGGACAAAATCATCTGAAAGCAAGTACAATGCCCCTTCACATCAGACAATCTATGTCCTTGAGCTTTCTGGCCTTACTGGGACTGCGTAAATCATACACTACTGTACTCCAGTATGGCCCTCTACCATCAGTCCATTAACATGGACAGATGGCTTCCAACGACCACGCATATATGGGTCTGCACTGTAGATCTTGACAATGTGTGACCACCAAAGCTTTGTCTCTACCATCACGAAATAGCTAATTAAAGATTTCTAAATATTTAGTATGACTAAGTGCAGTATGTCTTATGAAATGGTGATGAAAAGGAAAAGTAAACAACGTTATACATCATGTTCACATGAATTAATTAAACCTTGCTATATATTTAGTGCTACACTGCAAATTTTATGTACTTCACATAAAATAACACAGCATATGAGGTTAATAGCTTTCAGGACATTACACCACTCATGTTATGCGTAATGAAGGGTAAACTAGCAAGTAACCATGTCCTTTCAGTAACTATGTGATGTTATCTCTAAGTAAATGCATTTATATATGTATCTGAATGCATGTAGAGCACCTAACTCTAAATAATATTAACAATAATCTACCATTCCTAGTCAGTTATCACCCATGTTCAACTTTGCTTGTTCCTCACGCATGTTTCGATTTCGTCAAAACATACATTATCTAATCTAAATAACTTCTGTAGCACAATCATCATTCTCACATCATATTCCAACTAAGGATTTGTCTCTAAAGTGTGCAATACATCAGCTACTACTCTACCTCCTTGCCTCGTCTTGTGTCTGATTGCAGTGACCTATAAAAACCAGTTTCATACAGCGACACAAGTTCACCACTAGCCAACAGATTTGCAAGGCTCTATAGTTGGTCATACTTGAAACAGAGCAACACGTCTACTTCTGGTAGAGGAAAAGATGGTTAACTGATGGTGTTCCAATGTTCAAATTATCAGTTGTGTGTACTAACCCGGTCAGGTTGAGGAGGACACATTGGCCTGTCCAGTTTCTGTGGAGAGAGACATAACTGACTGGAATGGTTAAATGGTGGTGGATGAACTCCAGGCAGCATGGCATTTGGAGGATAGTTCAGAGGATAGTTTGGCATGTGGCCACCAGATGTCATCCAAGGCTGGTCTTTTCTTGCATCTATAGAGATATTATAGCAGTTTAAGTAGAACAGTGAAGCAAATAATTCAACATATGTGTAACAGCTAATGAACACGAGAAAAATTTGTCAATTTCATAAACATAGCAGCATTAGACCCATCATACACAACTTTTAGGATACTGATCTCCCATGTGGACATCAGCCAACGAACAAACAAACATGCAAGAGCTGGGTTTAACACTGTATGGCCAAATGCATCATGCGCACTTTAAACACATCATGCTACCACATCACAACACCTGTGCTTGTGGATGCGACAAGCAACTGTTGTTAAGGAACTATCTGTTCCCTCAGCAACCTGCATGTGTGACAGATTCTTCAGAGGTGCTGCATAAAAATCCAGATAAATACGCACAAACATCAAAGGCAAAATTTTGAACTTACAGTTTTATCAGCGTCCAAACAGAAGTTACAGTTCAGAAATGTACCAACCATAGCAAGGACTGTATCCCTCTCGGAGCTCGGTCTTCATCATAGCTGGTCTCTGTGGTGAAGGAGTCAGCATATCTCGCCTTGATGGTAGAGGTGGACACCCAGGCGGTGTGGTCATGTACAGCTGCTGACCAGCAGCATCCACAGCCATACCAGAAGCACCTGTCGGGTAGTACTTTTCAGAACCGCCAGAGGGAGGCAGAATCCTTTGGTTATTGGGGTAGCCTCCTGGATATCCGTGACTGAAGGCAACCTGTTGATCAATCATTGATCTCTGCTGTAGAGCAGCCTGTCTGTTGCTATAGTAACTTGGATCAGTGTGGCCTTGATCATCATGATGCAAAGAATGTACAAGTCCTTGTCCTGCTCCCATCAGAGGCTGCTGCTGTGGTTGAGGTTGCTGCTCAAACCTTGTAACAATCAGAAGACATTGGTGTAGAATTAAGTATGCAATGGAATCCATTCTGTCAATGAAGCTTACAACATTTGAACAACTGAAAAATTTGTTGTGCACTGTGTTCCACAAGGCTGTACAAATTTCTAAATACTGAAAGTGATTTTGAGTGTTTAGCTCAGTGTAAATGAGAGACAGTTGAGACATGAAGGGCCTGTGCCAAGACTCGGATCTAGTAAAGAATCAATTGTCAGAGAGATTATCATGGTAGAGTCAGTCTAGAGTTGCATATAAATCTCACCTGTTGGAAGTCAAGTGAGCAGAGTCCATCACAGTTCTAGGGCCAGAGCTGCCAGACTCTGAAGGTGCTCGATTGCTGTATGCTGGAAAGCCATCTTGGCTATTGCTGGCTGTATCATGTATCATTTGACCATCCATTGAATCTGTCTGGCTGCCCTCATACACGCCTGTACCACTGCCACCTCCACCCATCATAGGAGATGACAATGGAGACTTACCAGCTACTGCTGATGCTGGCGATCCAAATGGCATCTTTTGAGAGCGTCCATCCAACATGTTTCCAACCCCTCCATACATGGCTCGATGTGCCATCATTCCACCAGCGCCACTGGCACCCATATAATTCAAGCCTGGCCTGTGAAGTGCTCCAGGAACCTGGTTGGGAGCATCTGAGAATGGATCCTGTATGCTGATGGTGTCTCCTCCATTGTTGGGAGGCATCAGACCTTGCACCCCTCCACCTGTGTTTCCCATTCCATGGGGAGTGGGCATGCCCCCTTCCATTCCAGGATGCATCATTCCACCATTTGGCATGGTCGCTGAAGGCGGCATCATTCCAGGTCCAGCGGAGTGCATCATTCCTGGGCCACCATATGGCATCTGCTGAGGATTGGCACTAACCATGCCGGATGAGGAGGACATCAACATTGGATTGTTTCCAGGATCCATTCCAGGTTGAAGATGAACATTTGACCCTGGATAGCAACCAAATTGCTGACCCGATGACATCCGGTACATGTCTTGTGCATTGGCTACAAATTACACAAACAAACACAGACTTATTGAGCTATTTCTCTTAGTCTAACATCTCAGTGCCTACATGTATGTATAAATATACTTTATCGTATGTATCCCGGTTTCATCCATCCACGGCCACAGCGTTCTTCACTCTGGCATCCAAGGCGACCTGGCTACCCCACCAGCCTGAACTTCCACAGTTCAACAGAAAAGCTTTGCAGTGGTCAGCCCATACTCTTGGAATAGCTGTCTAGCAAACCTCCATCCCTGGTTAAACATTTCTTTGCTCTATGGCACAAGGTGGTTGCACCACCATCCTGAATTTTGACCATCCAGCATAGAAGCTTCATCATGGTTTGATCCATCTTCTGGAATAAACTGCCTTGCAACCTGTGTGACATAAGCTTCTTGGCCTTTCTCTACCTCCTTAACAAAAGTGCTTTAAAATTATTCATTTCAATCGTTGTTTGTGTGTCATCAGGTTCGTAGTGCCTTAAAATGTAACTTCTGGTAAAAGCAGAAGGTATAACTGAATCTTAGAATGCATACACAACTAATAAGATGGTCATCCTTTAAGTTAACCCAGGTTTCCCAGAACAATAAAGCAAAGTACAAGACATGTGATAAATCTGATAGACTGACAACAGATAGTTTTCAAACCATGAACTTACTTAGCAAAGTGTAGTTTTCAACATGGATATCTTAAAATGAAAGTACACTCTGAAGTCTTAATTATTTCAAATAACGCTCCATGGGATATCCTAAAATGTGATCCATCTTAGCAGGAAGAGTGGCCTACTTATTTTGGCATGTGTGTGACAGTTTTCAAATTAAAGGAACTACTTAGTCACACTGTAGAAGCTCTCAAAAGATAAATATCTCTTACAATGAAAATAGACTCCATGGATTATTTCCTTGTTTAAATAGCAATTTTTTATTTCCTTGATACAAAAGATAATTAAAAACTTAAGATCATCATTATGCAGACCTGCAGCTGCAGCAGCCCTCTCTGCAGCTGCTTTCTTGCTCTCTTTCTTGGTTGGTTGCTCAAGCATAGCCAGAAGAGGAACAGGATCAACATTGCCTCGGTCGAATCGACACTCAAATCCAAACAGATGCTTTCCATAATTCTTCTTCAGTGTAAACCCAGCACTGCTTGAAGGGCCAATATTAAGCGCACCGCTTACATCCCGCCACTTCTTGCTCTTTGTTACCTGATAACAAACATCATTCCACATTAAAGACTTAAACATTTAACTGATATTCGTATTCACATAAATCTAACATTCAGTACAAAAAACTGGCAACCATAATTGAAGATAAAATTATATTTGGATGAACTTAAATAAAGGCTATTGAAACCTTGAATATTGTTCC
Source organism: Allolobophora icterica (assembly GCA_963556255.1). Taxonomy (NCBI): domain Eukaryota; kingdom Metazoa; phylum Annelida; class Clitellata; order Crassiclitellata; family Lumbricidae; genus Allolobophora; species Allolobophora icterica. The sequence continues at coordinate 70,305,018 of OY744602.1, read as the reverse complement.
AAAAGAAGAATAAAGTCCCTCAAAAACTAACCCTGAGAGGCAACTAAGGGTCTATACTGTTAGCAACTTCATTTTCTTTTTCTGAGGAAAAAAGACTAGTTTTCTCCCTCACCAGGTGATTGACACTAATTAGCTGATGTACTCAATTCACAGCCAAGTTCGCTAATGGGTGCTAATGGAATGGAAATTTTGAAACATCTTTCTGTTATAGTTAGGATTTGAACCCACAGCATCTGTAGTGATAGTCCAGCATGTTTAACCACTATTATACCATTGTGCTTGCTGGTCAGTATTTAGTGTCTAAAAACACATAAAACAAATGATTTCATGCAATATAAAAACGTACTGAAACACAGTATTTAATACAATGTACCAACTGCTCTGAACCAAGGCCACTAAGCATCAACCAACCTCTGCCATTCTCCAACAAATCTCCATCATTCTACCCTTTTCTGGTAAAGAACAATGTATCTAAGAGCAATCAACTGAAGCACCTCTATCATTCCTCAATGTTCTTCTAAAACTGCTAGGCACTGCAATGAATTAAATACACTAACCTCCACCATTCCTCCATGTTCCCTGACCAGATGATACAGTTTGTAAAGGTCAACTGCTGTTTTGCTGATCATAGGAATGCTGACAATTGGAGTTCCGTTCTCCTCCATGAAAGCGAACAGACGCTCAAGAAAAGGTCGGCGATCTCGCTCGTCACCCATCTCTGCCAATCGGTTCAATACATCGTTGCCTTCAGATTTCTGTACAGAAAATGACATCTGCACATCAGAAGAATATTTCATTTAAGATTTTAAGCTTTAATACATGTGATGGATTTACGGAAGAAGTGTGAAGGGTCATTCCATTTCATTATCATCAACAAAAGTTAACTGTCTAAACACACGCTCACCTCAATGGGAACAAAATTAGCAGTGTCAAGGCCATAAGGACGCTATATAAAAACGTGTACATTTACATTTTACAATATGCTAAAAATCTTCCACACCATTCCATGAAAAGGCAAATCCGGTCTCTTTCTTAACTGTCATCATAACCGACTTTGGAATTTAATTAACGGTAATGACTCTAAACTTGCTAGAACTATAATTTCTTCTTATCCCAGATATCATGTCTTCCAGTCTACCTCTAGCATCCAGATTTTTACTGGACCATTACAACAAATCGATGACGGCAATATGACATGACATGACCACAACAAATTATGGACTGTGCTTTCACTTTGCTGCCACCACGGATTGATATATATCATGCATGATGATAACAATGCCTAACAAGTCTTAATTAAGATTAGAGTCAGAAAGGTGTGCCTGTGACAGCCCTAGCTGTAAGGGCTGTAAAGGAAACTAAAATGTCTGGCAACAAAATGTTACTGGCAGCCAGATTAATGACCACATTGAAGTCTTAGTGCAGTAAGCATGCAGTCACAGTTAAAAATAGTCAAAACTGCATTGGCAAATCAAAAGCATGTAGTCTGCATTTAATTAGCATTGAAATACACATAATATATTACATATGTTCCAGATGGAGATCATTACAACTGAAGACAATTTCTCTCAAACTTCACATCATAATAAAACTTATAAGTTTGTCATACACATAACTGGGAACCAAAGATCCATAGGAATCACCAAATTTTGTTAAGTTGATATTAGACTGCTAAGGTAATTAACCCTTTAGGGGGAAAATGCCTTTTTGCATAGGAGAAACTGGAGGTTTGCTCAGCCCTGACCCCCTAGGAACTGTCAAAGAGGAAAATCAAGACTACCGGAGTTGTTGGCCGGCTGGCATTACTGATGTCATCGAGTTCATCATGGACTGGTGTCATTGGAGATGGAACCACAAAACCAGGCACCTTATCCTGTCATTCAAAGTTTAAGCCAAGTTATATATGACAACAAATCTACAGTTCTATTAGAAACTAAATATTCCAAAAGTCAAATGCAAAGCAGAACAATAATCATTTGTTAAAAAGACGAAAATTTCACACCTGAAGAATATAAAGGCACAGACTTTAATGCGTTTTAAACCTCATCAATATATAAAATAGCACTCACTCATTTCATACATAATACCACACACAGCACATCAGCCTGGCGTACAAGTATAGCTTCTAGCTTTGTATAGATATACGAAGTTATGTATGTGTATTGTATTATTATTATTATTAAAGTAGTTTTATATAGCGCCCCTTCAAGATTGCCTACTCAGGAGCACTCCCAGCCCAACCACGGTCAAATAACGCAGTTTTGAGGACAGCAAGAAACAGGGTAAAATGACCAATCGGTATTTGACGGAGCTTGGTAGGGAGCCCATTCCAGGCCATGGGGGCAGCCACAGAGAAGGCACAGCGCTGCCGCATGGCTGTCCGCGCGTGGGGAACTATAAGTTCACCTTGCGTAGCTGAGCGTATGTATGTATGTATGTATGTATGTATGTATGTATGTATGTATGTATGTATTAAAACTGTTGCATAGCACCTTTTAAGGTTCTCACTAGAAGTGCTTGTTGAAGTGGAAGACATAAGTGGAGATGCAACTGAGGAATGCTGCATAGCCAGACTATTTCACAGCAATGGACCAACACACAAGAGATGGAGCGCCTCCGAGTAGAGTTCATGAAGGGGCACTATACAAATCCTCTGAATGAGTGGCAGTTTTCTCATGTGAAATATGGAAGCAAGGGATCAGAAGATCTCCACAGCAGCAATTGATGCCCCAACTGAGCTTAAACAAGCACAAACAGCACCCACATGTATGATGGGGCAGAGCCAACCAACAAGTTCAACTCATGATGAGGATCTTGAATTTTATTCTTTCCTCGACAAGAAACCAGTTCTGGCATATATTCTGATATGCCTCTCATATCCAGTTTGGCATCTCTGGCACGTCAATCTTTATTATTATTATTACCATAACATAAAAAACAACTTCAGTAGATTGACCACAAAATTTGGGCACAACAGTTGAGAAAGGAAAGAATATGAATTTCAGCAGGCCTGTGATTATAGAATTTCCTTCTCCCTCATCAAGCCTTCCCAAACCACAGTTGAGGTACTGTGAAACCCAGCCCAGGGACTATAAATGGGCTTCTCCTTGATCAGTTACGGTACAGGCCTGGCAAGTTCCAAACTACAGATATATTGTGTATTGGCCAGGCCAACATGGTCAATTTGATGACATTACCTGTCAGCTCTGCACCATATGCCTCTCCCTCCCTTTCATGCTGTCACTAGGGTACTTTAATTCATGCCCTTAACTGCACTAGGGTGGACTTTGGTAACCCTATCTGTGCTGGACTTTCATTAGCTAATAATTCAAAGCTTCAGTCTGTTCTTAATGCCACTGCCCGTCTTATTGGAGGTGTCCCCAGGTTTAGCCATAAAGCTTCCTTTATGCAGGATACTTTGCACTGGCTTTTCCAACAGCATATTCAGTTTAAGATCTTGACCCTAATGCGTAATTGCCTTGTTCGCACTGCTCCATCATGCCTTAGGGACTTCTGCATTTTAGTCTCCTCGGTACCGGGACATGGCACCCTTCAGTCAGCTGCCCATTGAATCCTGATTGTCCCTCACATGTGTACTGCTACAGCTTGGTCCAGAAGTTTTGCCTAGGTTGTACCCAACTGCTGGAATAGCCGTTCTCAATAGCTGCGGCTCAAGCTCCTCAGTTTGTCCCTTCCACAGTTTTGCAAGCGCCTTAAGTCTGTATTATTTGAGTGATTTCACTGGTTTGGGTCAGAAGCACCACTGAGTTTGTTCTTGAAGTGGTGCTTTATAAATGTCAGATTACAAATACAATCCATGCCAGCACCTCCATCAGTGGTCAGAGTTGATGTGACAGGCAAACAAATAAGATGGTTGACAGCTAAGACTCTCTCTCTCTCTCTCTCTCTCTCTCTCTCTCTCTCTCTCTCTCTCTCTCTCTCTCTCTCTCTCTCTCTCTCTCTCTCTCTCTCTCTCTCTCTCTCTCTCTCTCTCTCTCTCTCTCTCTCTCTCTCTCTCAAACGTCCAAGACTTTCTTCAGTGCACAACATAGGTACTCCTCAGCACAGACACATGGCCTTTGTCAGCTATATGAGTGACTGAGGATCATTGAAAGATTTTTTCCATAATCACCCATTTTGTAATCAGTTACAGCTAATTTCACTAATAAAACTAATGACCACTAATGACTACTATTAACAATAGTAGAAGTTTCAAAAGATATCAACTGCCTATATTGACAAGTGATAATTGAATAAAACTCACAGATTTATGTTTTTTAGACTTGGAAACTTTGGACTTTTTTGCATCATCATTGCTGCCTAGCAATGTTTTGTTTAGCAGCGAGCCATTGCCGCTTGATGAAGACATGTCATTTCCTGAATTCAGGGTCAATCTGGTGGAATCGTCTGTCATCATGGGAAATGGACCCATATCACTTGACTGTGTGTCACTTGCACTACCTAAAAAAACAGCAGAAGGATATAAAATAACACAATTCAGTTAATTAAAACAGAATGTTAAAAATTTAACATCATGAGCACCTATCATATAAGCTATACTACATATTATGATCTAAATAACTGCTATGTTGCATCTGATCATATTGGTTGACAATTTTCTTCGTTCACAATGGAAAATCATCTTTACTTGCATAGCTCCAGTGTCTTTGTGTATTCAGGTGAACTGTGTCCAACTCTGCACCATTCGTCACTCACTCTCCCCTCACGCGGCCACCACTCCCGTACATGCGCTAATCTGTACTAGGGTTGACTTCAGCAACTCCATCTATGCTGCTCTCTCTTCATTAAACCTTGCCAAGCTTCAGTCAATAAACTTAACACTGCTGCCCGCCTTATTGGTGGTCTCCAGAGGTTTGCCCACATATCTGCCTTCATTTGAGACACTCTCTACTGTATTCCTGTGCCCCAACGCATCCAGTTCAAAATTTTAACTCTTATGCACAACTGTTTGGTCGGGGTAGCTCCTTCATACCTCAAGATCTTCTGTACCTCGGTCTCTTCATTCCCTGGTCACTCCACTCTCTGATCCGCTGCCAGAGGCCTTCTGGTTGTTCCCCACATGTGCGGGACTACTGCCCAGTCTAGGAGTTTTGCCTATATTGGCCCCTCTAGTTGGAACAGTCTTCTGCAAGAATAGCAGCCTGAGATCCTCAGCCTTTATCTTTCCCTGTTCCAGAAACATTTGCAAGTCCATTTTATTTGTTAGTAATAGCACTGGGAGCACCTCTGAATCGTTGAGTGGCGCTTTTATAAATGTTTGATTACAATTTCAATTACAATTATAAGTCTGCACTTCAGGAGTTAGTCCTTGAGTTTTCTGAGATTACGTGCATTTTTTGACAATGTACTATCACAATCATCATTGAGCAGAATGATCCACTGGTTCGTTAACAGACTTCAATACCCATGCACTCTAAACATGCAAGGCCCATCTGAACATAGATGTAACTGAAGTCATTGGATTTCATACCGAAGAATGTGAAGGACTTTCATGTGCACTGCACTCAAAAGGTTTGGTCAGTGTAACCGGATGTTGTGAGAGCTACATAAGCTACATAAGCTTCATTCGTGTACCAACAAACTTGATGTTCTGTTAGAATTTTAACATCAGTTAGGCTAGAAGTGCTATTGTGAGATAAAATAAAAGGCACCATAAAAATGCCCAAATATATGGACAAATACAACAGGCAAGCAGGTATTTGCTACATCAACGTAAGCAGGATATACTCCAGTGACAGTTTACCTTCGTCGTAGATCCGAGGACGATCACGATCTAAAATGCTGTTCCTTCCTGCATTCTCAAATTGATGTGAATAATCTGATTTGATCCACTTGTCTCTGGCCAGGCCAGCAGATCCAGCAGCAGAAGCCATACCGGGAACATTTTCTAATGCCTTTCCCGTATCGAATGGCGTTGCCTGGTCACCGGCCATGTAGGGACTAGAGGCTGGCGGTCCCATGTTTGTATGGGTCGCAGGATGATGAGAAGGACCAAAGTCCTCAGAATTGCGATGCTGCATGTGATGACTGGCTGCATTTGGCAGCATCACTCCATCTGGCATTCCATGAGATGGAGAACGATGATGTGGGTGATGATGCGGATGGGAACCGTCTCCGTGGAAAGACATCCCATCGTACGATTGCTTTAGGAAAGCACTACCATCCATGCCACTCACACCAACAGGCGTGTTGATGCGATTGCCCACAGGATCGCTACCATCAGCATTCAGCGACGGAGGTCGCAGTCTCTCTTCACTGTGTGCGCCTGCAGAGTGATCTCTTGTGAAAGCTCCTGGTCCAGGGTGTGGAGTCATGCTAAGAGGAAATGGCTTACCAAAAGACATCATTATATGTTGCTGATGTTGCTGCTGCTGTTGGCTAAGTCCAGCCATTTCATACGATGGTGGCATCCCATAGGGATTTCGACCAGGAGGTCCTCCTCCTCCATCTATTCCACTGGAATGCGATGTTCGACCCATCATGGAGTTCCCCAGAGGAGATTGCATCGGTTGACTGCTAGGCTGTGGTACATCTGCAGATAAAGACAAAGGCCGACTGGAAAACGATGTGTCTTCCATAGATGCAGACGACTTTCCGTTGACTCCACTGCGTTCAGCAGCCAGTGACGATGGGTGATAACCAGCTTCCGCTGCTGATGTAATTGCACCGCTAGTTGACATCCCGGGTGCCACGGCAACAGGATGCATGCCATAGCCGCCACCAAACTGGCCCACGCTGCTACTGTCTATACCACTACCATATGAGCCAGGGTAGTTTGGGATTCGGTTGGCCATTCCACTTGGTCCATAACCTGGAATATGGTTGCTTGGTCCATTTATTAGGTCTGGATGCCCTCCATTGTAACCAGGCATCATATTTGTTGTGTGGCTCCCTGCAAAGAAGCAATACAGTGGCTTAGCACATGATAAACAGACAATCTCTTAAAATCACTATTTGAACAAGTCATAATTTCTAGATAAAAATTTCACATGCGTCAGCCCACATATCGAAGTGGTTTATTTCACTTACAACTGTATGGATCAAGGCAATGAAATTCAAGCAGTTAAGCACAGGGCAATCAATTTTGTTTGTGCTATGCCAGAACTTGCAACTGCTGTGAACCTGCAACTTGCAGAGGGATGTCTACAGAATTCCATAAAAATTTATCACTGATTTACATCCTCATTTTGCATAAAATTCTCAGTTCGCAGCCTAACAAAATTCATCGTGAAGCTAAGAGACGGAGGAACTTTTGAATTTTACAAGATGCACTAGGATTTTAACTCCACCAGCAGAAGCAAAAAGAAGACAGAAACCAGCACAAAGTCATCAGATAACCAGTAATAACCACTAAGCATTGATCGATGTGGGTAAGCAAGTCTGGCAATAGCATGCGGTAATTCACATTAAATGATTCCAGATCAAACTTTGTCAGCATGAGTACACTGTCAAAATTGTAACAAGTATCATTTCTGTCACAGTAGCATATATTACACTATATCTGTCACAGTAATTACTATATATTTATACTAATAATATAAACAACTTTTACCTGGTGGTCCTCGATTGCTGCTGTAATGTACATTGTTGTAATGTACATTATTGTATGGCAGCTGTGTCATCTGGTGAGATGTTCCAACAGCATTCATATGAGGAGCGTGAGGAGGCACGTGCATTTTTGAGGAGCCTGAAGAAATGCCTGGGTGACTTGGGCACATTGATGGAGGGGGCATCATCTGCGGCTGCTGCTGCGAATTATGAATTGTCCCCTGCCCGCTTCCTCCTGTAAATTACCATCACAATGTACAGCAAAAAAATGTTTAGATGAAAACCTTAGAAACGTTTTACTCAGACCAACTATAATACATGATTGGTTGTAATACAGAAATTAGTATAGTTATAATTCAGCATGGCTCAATATGGTGACAAGCTCTGTCAATGAGATTCTGGCACACACACCAAAGTTAAGCAAACACTGAGCTCAACTAGCATTTGAATTGGATATTAGGCCATTTGGGTCAGTCTATGAGCAGGCCCTTTGCCAGAAATAGAGTTGCCCGTCCAATAGCATTCAAAGTCATGACCGCCCGACACTGTGAGCATACGAAGTCTCCACCGCCCGAAGTCCCACCGCCGTACTAGTCTGACTGCAGTGCCCCTATTCTGTTTACAGGGCCTAATATCAACCCCTGCTCCTTACAGAACGGTCATCTGAAAACTCACAGTGGCTCTAGAGGAGAAACTGGATGGTGGTGGAGAACCATGCACAAATTATGCCCATCCAAAATAATTTTCACCACTCCAAAGGACGGGTGGCTGGCTACGGGCCTGTATATGAGGCACAAATGTGTAACTTTACCTTTTTACAGTTAAGATTTTCTTTGTTTAGTGTCATTGTTCAGTGGTAAGCACCACGTAAACACAGAGTACTTATAGTACAGTTATGGTATAGTGCAGTACTCATGTATTAAGCCTTCAAATTCTGCTAGTTCCAGCATAGAGATCATGGCTTCATTCTGTGGACTTATCTCTCAGAATCAGTTTGGCTGATAAACTCAGTATGCTTAGAATTATTCTCTTCATTATAGGTATGAAAATTTTGTTAAATAATCAATAAATATATCAAGCTTTGAATTAGTTCTTTTAAGCACGCATTTTCAAAGTTCAACAAACAATTTTTGCAAAATCTTCAGCTAATTTAATAAATTCTTCCCTGTATGTGCACAAGGCAATATAAACCATAATGAACAATAACATCAAGTTGGATCTTATTGTTATGTTATTATGTGAGTAACACACCTATAAAATCAACAGAAGATTTTCAGTTAAAACTGTAAAAGTATTTATCAGATGAAGTCCTGGTAAAAATACAAAGCTGGAGTTACAACACACAAGCTCAACATTCCAGCAAGTGCCACTTTTCTTACCCACCTTGACTGTGAAGTGGTGAAAGAATTCTACTTTGTCCATCATGTTGATTGGTTGAAGGACTGCCAACCATGTTGCCTTTGGAAACAACAAGAAATAACAGCCCAAATACAGCATGGACTCATTTAGGTTTATGCATCGTTCCACTTAATGCAAAGTGGTGGTATGTCCCTCAAAGCTATTAACTAACATACCATACTCGTTAAGGTGCTGTACAAGAACTACAGTGTAGTGCTAAACATTGACTTTTTCATCCATGATTCCTTTTTATGCATGGCCTGGTTTACATACTGTATCATAGGGCATGTCCCTCAATGACTTCACATTAATGAATCCACCCCATAATATCTTGAGGTACTGTATTTATTACCACTACACATGTGCTGTGGCCACGATGGCCGCATGTTCCTCAGCGCGTCATTTTCAATCACTCAGTCTGTCACATTAGGCTAAATTGCAACACAGTTTTCATTAGTTTGGACGTCTAGTATGGACTCATGGAGTTATTTCATTCTTTCACCGTTGTCTCAGAGTCACTTGTTCAGACGTTTGTTATGTGGGTTTCGGGAATAAACATGGACCTGCCTAGCCAAAGGGTTTCAGGTTATCAGCGGCAAACTCCATTTGGAAAGGCCATGAGGGTCAGTGAATTATGCTGACCATTCAAGAGAGCCAGTGGATGGATGCTGACCTTTCAGTGAATCGAATAGAAATATCACACTAAATAGTCAAAAACCCAGCCAGGTATGACAGATCAAGTTAACATCATGGAATCAGAATTGCATTATTGCTTAGACGACGAGCATTTTACCCAGAATGCCATCACGACAGACCCTCAAGCAGCAGACATTATACAGAAATACATTACAAAAGCTACCTATGCTTCAACATTTATTCATACATTCATTGAATCATTCACTGAATTTATATAGCACCCCACCACGATATATACTCACATGCACTCCCAGTCCATCCCTTGCAAAACAGAAAAGATTTAAGTTTGCTGAAAGGCACAAACTTGTAGTATCCCTGGCTAGAAGGACATGCAGACGTAGAAGGCTGAAATGCATACATCACAGAACTGGAAGCAACAATACCTGACAAAGATGCTGGAGTATTTGATCGTGAACCAACTGATCCAGCTGGTGATGGCGCTGCAGCTGGATGCTGAGATCCCACAGCATGATGTAAAGAATTACTTCCTGCATTGTGATGCCCTGTTCCACTGTCCGCATATGCATCTTCACAGACAGAGTCCTCCTAAGAAAGAGAAAACAGAAATACCATTGAAAACCTTGGAACTTGATGATTACTGGTTTGTCTTCCATTCTGCATTACTACACTTCAGTCCCTGTTTCTTAAATCTTTTTAATATAAGCAAGAATTCTTTCTGCAACCTTACAAAGATAAGTTTACAATCCATTTTAAAATCCAAACAGAAAAATCAAAATGCTATCCAAAACAAGTTTAATGTGATGACATACTAATTTTACAGTATATATACAGTATATATATATATATATATATATATATACATATATATATATATATATATATATATATATATATATATATATATATATATAAGTTACTAACACAAAGCTGATATCCCATGTTGCACAAAGTACTAATGCTATCATGCTGGAAATAATCAAAACTTTACACACCCTTCTAGATCATTATGATGAAGGTTATGAGAAAGGCTTTTAACAATAAATTCAGCAGGACCCTACAGGACACACAAGGATGATGAAAGCAAATTTCCATTAGCTACTCAGAGCAACTGAGAACTGTGGACGAAAAAGGTAGTTTTCTAAGCTGTTGTTACTAAACATTTTTTAACCCCAGGCATACCCAAAATCTATAATAAAACAAAAACTTGCTTCTAATTAAACAAACCCATAAACAGCATTTATAGGAACCCACTCAGATTGAATCAACTTTCCAACTGCGCTAACCACCATGTAGATATCCTCCTCTCATTGATCTGACATAATTAAAGTTAGATTTGGCAAGGGTATTGCAAAAAAGTTTATTGAATGTTCCATAAAATCACTAAAAGCAATAACAGAAGCCAAGAACAGATAAGTAACAAAACATTTTGTTTCAAAGCAAATCATTTAAAAATCACTTTAATTTGTCTAAATGTTTAAAAACAACAAGGTCTCATATAACTTATTGATTTTCATTAATTACCACAGCCTCATCCCAAATTCCAAGAATATATGCACAGATAATCTCTATGGTTATACATATAACACTACATAAGTATATGTATCTACTATCTATGGTGTTATGATAGCCAAGCCGTGTTTCGCTACAAGGGTCTCAGCAGTAGAACCATAAGTTCTAGAGCTGGAGAACATCAACAAGAAATCTGGGCCATTTAGAGCCTGCCTAGGCCTAGGCTAACCCATCACACCGACTGGCAAAAATATTATTGCTCATTTTCACTTGGCTTAGTCATAACAGACTGATCCAATTTACACACTAGGGGTGAGATAGGTTATTAGTAAATTAGGACTATTGTGACAAAGACATAATTAGGTGAATAAACTACCCTAAAAACAAATAAAACTTAGGCCAAATTCACTCTAACCTGTAGCACAAAAGATAAAAATACAGCATTAATTTACTAAATTAATGGTTTTAAAACAGAAATACTCAAAGCAGAGAATCCACAGGAAAACTCTGATTAATATAAACATCTTAAATATTTAAAATGCAACTATATAAAACATAACCAGAAGTATATATATCATTTCAATATCAATGATCTCACAAAATGCTGTTTTCAGACTAGCCTCTGTCACAATATTAGCTACATTTTCTAAAATTCCTAACCAACTCCATAGCGATTCAGAATTACTTATCCTTCATCCCTTGAACCAACATGTCAAAAGAGGACAGGCCAAAACAGGCACACGTGGTAGTTTTTATATAAAAGTGTTTCAAAATTTTAAAAATTTTCTTGCCAAACTGCTTTAGATGAAGCCACTTTGCTTAAGATCAGCTGATTTTCCTAAACATGTTTGTGCATACTAAGCAGTGTTGTGTGTTACTGCGTTACTTGTAACACGTTACTGTAACTAAACTGCGGAAACTTTTAGGGTAACAAAGTTACTTTTTACCAAAAGTAATGCACAGCAGTAAGGGACTGTAGCATTTGCTGAGTTATCAGATGTCTTGTTTGATATCATCATTTTATTAATACAATATTCAGTATAAACTAGCTAATTTATTATGTTATGGTACTTAAAACTTCATGATTATGCATTATGCACCATATAAATAAAAGTTTATGATTCTTTAGTAAGATCATAAGACAAGTCATGAACCAGTATACAAGTGCAAACTGATTGGATAACTGTTACCCTAGCATTTGGACTCTAAATCAATGGGATTCAATCGAATGCAGTCTAAGCTCAATGGAGAGAGGAACTAGATGTTTTCAGCACAAAGGGATATCTTACAAATGAACAGGATTTAATTGCCATTAAAACACTCGAAATAACTGTGGATTATCATCTGTTTAGATTAATACTCATCTACTGAGGGAGCAGTAACATTTCTTTGCTGGTGTAACTAAATATCGTGAAGATAAAAGAATGATCTTCATTATATAAACTGTGAGATGAGCTAGTTACGATGTCTATCGTCAGTCTAGTAAATTATAGGGAAATCGTCAGGTACAGTTTCGACAAAACTCAGTCATTGAGTTGTGAATTAGTAGTTCTGTGGAACCACCCATTGTATTGAAGAGCAGACAGATATTTGGACAGAATGAATAAATCAATTGTTGAACTTGGTAAAGAAGCAATGGATGCTAATCCTTCATAGATCTGTGAATTTCTACATGCTGGCGTATGATTCATGTATATTTTACTGACTTGTATCAATGAGTATAGAATTCCTTATCTTCAAAACATCAACAATTTCATCTATCTGCTACACTATACCAAGGACTTATCTACAATGACAACTATAGAATATGGCTTCTATAAAATTTAGAGATAAGAAATAATATTCATTATCGTAATCAGTGCCGTATTGGCAGTTTGAGGAATATTTAAATGGTGAGACTTAATGGATTTCTAATATATTATCAACATCTATCTATTGAATGATGGCTGAAGTTGTCTACACTGGATGTTATGTAACTTACAGTTAGACAGTTCCCACATACAATAACTAAATAATACTTAGTCACTTTTTCAAAGTAACTGTAATCAGTTACTAATTACTTTTTTCTAAATTAACTATTTGTAGACAACTAGTAACTTTTTCCTTTCCAGTGACTAATACTGGAATAATAGCTACTTTTGAAAAGTAACTATCCAAAACTGATGCTAAGAGATTTCCAAATGAAATGTTCTGTTGCACAGTATCAAAAGACAAATGCTATTAGTTGACTGCACATAGAGAAACCTATGAGAACTAAAATTCTGAAAGCAACATATCCATAGAAAAGGAATCCATTACATAAAACAGATCATAAAGCATAACCCATATCAGCAAACAGTTCAACTGGGCATCAAATCCCTACTCAAACACAGAAAGCAGAAGATAAGGCCAGTCCCACAAGTCTGGAATGGAGTAGGAGCACGAGGAAAGGGGAGACAGAGCTAGCTGCTAACAAGGGCTGTCTTAAAATCAGACTAGGATTCAATCTAAGTCATCTGGGAGAACAAGAAGTCTACAAGTGAGGAAACACCCGTCGTGCAACCGGCTAGGATGACGTCAGATTGTTGTGGTCCATGCAGGACAAGCAGTCGACTCTATTTACACGGTGTCCCACTGACGGACTTTATCTCGTCCGATAAATCAACCACGATACAGTCTGAGTTAGCCAGCCATTACAGATGGGAAATCAATAGCGGGCTGAACAGCAACACAGAAACTAAATGCATTTTCATCCAACGCCGATGTCCAGAAAGATCAGCAAGGACATTTTATACTGGTCACCTGCCAGAGATAACAACTACAAGCTACATTAATAAAAGCAATGCAGAAGCAACTGGACCATCATGATGACCAGATTGTAAATGCTAAGCCATACATTTTCACAGAAACTGTCAATTTAAGTCTTCTCAGCTGCTTCAACATTTTTTTCAAAAAATTTCATTCATACATGAATCTGTATTCCTTAAACAGTAACTGAATTTCTGCTTTAAAAGTCAGTTGTGTTGTTCAACTCAAAGTCTAAAAACACGATTTGATACGTGAAGAAGCTCCGATAGGTCTTTACTATGGGCAGACAATGATACAAAAACTATTGCAGTCTAAGAAGAAAATCATGAAGTAGTCCATTTTAAATAACATTGTAGTTAGCAGCTAGTTTGGGTGGCTCTGCTAGCAGAGCAAATTGTCCTTTTGGTGTTTTCAACCTCTCACACCTTTTTTACATGACCATGGATAAAGATATTACCGGTATGTCAGTTACAGCAAGGCTGTTCAATAAAGGCTATCTGAGTGAAATTAAGTTAATAACAAATGGGGCAAATTCTGCTAGCTAAACAGCTGATTTATACAGTGCATATGATTAACAGTATGCAAGCATAGATTGCAACATTTGGACAACAGAAAACATTGCTGTAGCATAGATATATGTAGATTCAGAGATTAAACAACCCATTAAAACTATCAATTAGTAACTTACAGTCCCTGAAACATTACAGTATATCTCCAAATGAATTTCCTGACAGTACATTGCAAATCTGTTCTGTTACAAATAATACTATTGCTCAGTTGAAAATACTTACATACATTTACAATCACAAATTCAATTAAGTAAGCAGCAGATTTATGTATGTATATATATTATACATATACATGTATGTATGTATGTATATATGTGTATATTTATGAATGTAGGCATATATGTATGTATTCATGTATTCATTCATGCATGCATTCACTCTTGCGTCTATATGTGCATGTCAAACCACTTCTCACAAGATCTTGCTAACTAGTCTAACTAGCATTAAAGCTTTAAAAGAATGACTCTGAAGTTCGTCCGTACACAAATGATGCATGTGTCGCTGGAGAAGGTCTTCACTGGCACTCTTGTGCACACACAGAAAATGACCAATGAATTCACATATGACAGTTGACACATATTCAGATCGCCTGGTCCAGATCTGTATTACATCCATGATGGACACGGAGTCGAATGCAGCATGCCATAATGCTTACTGACCAATCGTTCAAATTTTAACAGTTAAGTGTGGCATGCCCATAAAGCACCATTCTCCTGGGTCTGTGCTGCTCGATGAACTCTTAGAACTTAGCCAAACAAGTACCTCTCTGAAATGGATAGAAAATGCCAACCCAAGGAGAGCCCGGCTTGCCACAGCAGAAATGAATTCTTGATTTTCCATTTCTCATGATAGCAAGAATTCGTAGCAGAAACATGAGGTAAAAAACAGGCACAGCACCTCATACAATGCAACTTCAATCGTCCTCCTCATCAGTCCTTGAACAAGCAAAAGAAACAAAGAGTCCAGATGCTCTGCTCAGTCAGCATTGTTGATTGCTACATGCCAAGGAAGATCTTGGAGAACGGAGACCGGTATACACCTCATAAACACCCAATTACCTGTACATTAGTCTGTGGCTTAGTCTGCTGTTGGCGTTGTTTCAGCTGCTTCTTGGTTTTGTGCTTGGCAGTAGGCATTGACTGTGGAGACGACTGTGCCTTGATGTTGCTGCTGCTGTGGTCCGAGTGCTGGCTCTGTGGAGTAGTGGATGGAGACGGCTGGAGATGAGCAGCTGGCGGCAGTGAATGATTCGGAGAGAAAGACTGCTGTTGCTGCTGCTGCTGCAACAGAAACCATTTAAATCATCACCCAAGCCAAAAAATTAGTCAGTATTCTCTAATATACTAATTGAGCATGTGTCAAGGAACAGAGAGATAATTAAAACCTACATTTCATTTTCTGTGAGAATTTCTTAGATAATTGGATCATAATGTACAAGGTATATTAACAATAGCTCAACAAAGTCTTCATGAGGTCTTCAATAAAGCACAGTCTCACAACTGTAATTGTACTCTTGGAACTTCTAAAGCACTATTTTAAACCTAAGCACAGAGCACCAGAATATTCATTAGCGCTGCATCACGTCAGAGAGGTTTTCCAGCTGCTGTCAGCTCCTGTTGCTGAAGCACTTACATAATAACCTTCTAACTACACAGGGTTTCATTAGAGGTCACATATTGATCATAATCGTAAACTCCAAATTTCAAAAGCGCTATTTTGAAGCCAAGCACACAGCACCAGCTTATTCATGAGCGCTGCATCAGACTGACCAAAATACATTGCTTGATCACATTGATTAGCAGCCAAAGTTCACTGCTTGGTAAGCTGGCTGAAGCAGACTCGTCAATAGGTATTGATACAAAAGTTGCCATTTTCACACGCTAAGCTGGGTTTCAAACTTTGAACCAGGCAAAGAAACATCAAATTGCAGCAATACCATTTTGTAATCATCATGCCCACAAAATCAGTAAACATACCTCTGTATCAATTTGTCCCGACAATTACTAACACCTACTAAGAACCTGCCGATTGTATAACATGGTGCAAAATCAAAAATCAGCTAAATCAATACATCAAATCTAATCTAATAACTTCCATAACATTGTGATCATAATGTTCAGGACATCAATCAAGAATCGCTTCAAGAGAAATCACACGTACAAAACATCAGCCTCTACATCCTCAGTACCACAGCACTGTAAATCCTACTACAAATGAACAGTTGAAAACATGTATCCTAACCATTTGTCCACCAAGTTGGTTCATCGACGAGTTAGGCTGCGAGTTTGACAAATACTGCGATGGATTCTGCAGTGCCGTTCCTCCATGATGAGGAGGTGGAGGATGAGGAGGAGGGTAACGACTTCCCATGCCCATACTTGGTCGGCGATTAAGGTCATACATAGCGACACCCTAGCCAAAAAAGTATACATATTTCCATATTGAAACTGATCTAACCTCAACTTACAACCATCACAATGTCTTAGACAGTCATACTTAACAATGACAGCTCAGCACAACTAGTAACATCAGAATAGCCAAGTTTAACAAATGCTACAAATGACTACGAAGTGACCTATAGAAGAATCCAGAAATTGCTATCTATAGCCAGTTACGAAATCTGCAAAAACTGGAAAAACGTGCTGTATACTCCCACACACAGCCCTAGAACTGTCAATTAGATGTGTTATTTCTATATTACAATATACAAACTGCAATCCAGTTCTGTCAAACAGACCCAAAGATTCATTAAACAATCTATTTTTTACTTTTAGCAGTAGATTAGTCTACTGATCCAAAAGGGCATGATTCTGGATCAAATATAATGTTTATGCAGATAACATTTAAACCAAATCTAGCATAAGATCAACAAATGTAACTAAGCTCAAACAGTCATTAGCAACAAGGCGTAAAAGCCAGTTTAAGAACTTGTTAAAATTTTAGGCATGTTATGCTTTTTGCAACTTCACGAGGATTTTTTGAAACTCAAACAGTTCACATTACACAGCAGCCAACATGTTCAAGACTGAGACTTACATTAACAGAGGCAGCAGTTAAGAGTTCATTAGCTTGGCTCACTATTTCGCAGTTCACTATTCATAGGCCAGCTAATTACTCTGAAATGTATGCTGATTCTCAGGACAGTGTAATGTATACTAGCTTTGCATGCCAGCTGTTCTTAATCGAACAATGATCCAGAGCATTTACAATTATAGTAAATTATACCCTACAAAAGTTTCATTGAAGAATGTGTGTTAGTATTGTGTATTTATATCTAACAGATCAGCTGGGACTCAAACAAGATAGTTCATTGTAGTCAGACACTAAAAACTGAAACTACTAAGAGCATTAATGGTTTCACGAAGAAAATAACAAATTCAACAACGCTCGTGGGAAAAACAAGAGTGCATCCGGCAAAGCTGTAGAAGATTATTGAAACGAAACGGGAAGTACCATTACAAAGAATGCCTCATTTGCAATATGCAGTGTCTTATGCACAAGTACACACACTAGAGAATGATGCGCAATTCAAGAGAAAAAGATTATGAGCAGCTGTAAAGTGAAGACATACAACAGTTTGGATTAGAAGTAGAATTTAGCCGATGTTCCTGAAAAGAAACCCAAGATAGTTGGTTAATATTAGTTAGCATGGCTTGAATTGGTTTGACTTAATGACCACTGGAACAGTTAATGATTTAAATGCATGGTTGGATGCTTCAAATTATCAAAGGCATACGCTCCAGTTTGTTCAGTCTCGTGTTATTCGTTTTCTACTTACGGCTATCTTTTTCAACTTATCAACCATTGACCATCTCTCTCTTTGGCAGATTACACATCTTCTGGATGTTGACCTTACTATGGCTCATTTGTCCTGTGCATTAGACATCGGTGCTACAGTAGTTGCTAATTAATAATAATAATTAAGCATTCTGAAGACAAAACTAAATGTAAGCGTAACTTGGAGTCACCAGCACATCAGCTCATACAGTGAACTCTCATCTATTTTTAGGTATTTGATACAAAAACTGCATTTATATCATTTATATGCATGCTTTGTTATTGTCCCACTTCATCTTACAACCTAACAAATGCTCAGACACTAGCACCATGAAACCAATTGTATTTTTCAAATATGTTGACTAGAACATGCTTCTTATTTGACTTGCAGCAACAACTCCAATCATCACTCACCCTAGCTGTGCTTTTTCCCAGTCTATTCTGTGGATTTTGGCCCAAAACCAAACCTGATCACGTCATTCTTCTACAGACTGACCTTTCTGGCACTGAAGAAACTCAGAACTTTAGTAACTGCTACTGGTACCTTTGCTAGACATATCTCAACAACTTGATTACATCCCTTATTTTTTATGTTCATCAGATTTCTCAACCTTTGTACAAGAATGAACAAGTCACTATGCAATGAAACGAGCCTCTTCATCATGTGTTTTTTATTCTTTCTGCTGCAAAAACAGCCTTTTAGCAAAAAATTAACCCCTACATTAATTCTTTTACTCTCCACTCTACTCTGTACTCTTCACTTCTCAAAGTTATCAGAACCTCAGCCTCTATGTACATTATTTATCTCCTCAGTGTTTAATTATTAACAAAGACCAAACTTTTCAAACACAATTTATGACAGAGAATTCTTTTCAACATCATCATCATCATCAGTTCCTGATGCCAGTGATTTGACAGCGATGGGTACAGATAAATGATTTCCATTGTCATCGGTCATTTGTCAAGTCCATTGCTCCTCTCAGGGTTAGTCCAAGCGATCTTATATCCTCATTTATATTGTCTATCCAGCACAGTCCTGGTTTGTCTTTGTTTCTTTTTCCTTCAAATCTTGCATGTAGTGCATTGTGTGGAATTCGGTCAACAGGCAATCTCTCTACATGTCCAAACCATCCAAGTCTTCACTGAACGACTTTGTCCAGTAGAGTTGTTTGGTTCCAGTTTTTACCCTTCTACAAAAACACATCCCAAGCACTTGGCCAAGACGACATGTTTGCATAGCGCTTTGCTCAACAATTTCCTTTATTCAGACTTCTAATATGACTTAGTCTGCATTCGTGGAGTCATCTCTCTCTATCACCATTGTTTTTTAGTGTTTTGGACATTGTCTGGACTGTTGTTATTGAAGTCTTGTGCTTCACCAATAAACTCGTCAATAGAAAGGATTTCAGGTTATTTGCTGGACAGTGTTGAGTCTCATTTGGAAAAGGTCAGAGTCCTTGCAATGGTGCTGATCATTCCACTGCACCTACTCTTTGTGACAAATAAAATAGACTGTCTGCTGCAAAATGTCCCTCACATCTAAGGTGGCTGACGGATATATGGACAAAGTGTTTTCTACCACACTGGAGGGACTGCCTGGCATTGGCGTTCATGTGTTTTGAGTCTCGCTGCTTCTAGTCACGCCTTTCTTCGATGCAACATGGTCCAGAAAGTCCGAACATAATGTCTAACTATCAACTCTTGAATCAATCAGTGTCTGTGGAAGCATACGAGTGGTGCCTCTTCTAGCACTGTTCACTTATCAATTACTTTTTGTTATATAATTATGACATTAACATCACTGATGGTAGTGCAGGCAGCACTCTTGTGAGGTACTTGAAAGGCACTGCAGTACGTGTCCAGACATATACGTAAGTAAGTAGCGTCACACTAAACTAATCTGATACCAACAAAACACCAAACTGTGCAATTGTAATTTACAGTGCATCTCATACAGTTAACTATTTGGGCAAATAAAAGCATTAAAAAACTAGCACACTACAACAGTCATGGGAGAATCCCATGGTGTCTTTTAAACTTCACATTTGCCAGCAA
Organism: Allolobophora icterica; assembly: GCA_963556255.1. Classification (NCBI taxonomy): domain Eukaryota; kingdom Metazoa; phylum Annelida; class Clitellata; order Crassiclitellata; family Lumbricidae; genus Allolobophora; species Allolobophora icterica. Next base: position 70,284,697 of record OY744602.1, on the reverse strand, counting down.
AGGGGAGAAGGAGAGGAAACTAAAGCGTATACTAAAATGAATAAACATAGACAGCTTAGGGGAGTTTAGATGATAAAGGTTAATCCAGGAAACTTAGATAAGAGACTAGCATGTAAGATTCTGATAGGTTGTCACCTTATAAATAATACAATGAGAGTCAGGTATACTGGGCACAAAACCTATTTTTAACCCTGCAGCACAGTAATGAAAACATAATCAGGCCATAGTCCCTTGCTGGTGGCAGTCTCTTCCCATTCAGAATTGATTACATAAGGCCCTTGCAGCTGCCAGGCAACCCCATTAAACAAGTGAATCTCAGCTGTTCCTGATCTGTGAGAGTGAGATAGACATACACATACAAGCAAACACAGACACAGACACTAAAACACACCCTTACTGGCAGGCCATATGAATGATTGATTATATGACAAAGAGCAGCAGCCAATGGCCGTGTGGCATTGGAGCATTCAGCCAGCTGTCCAATAACAAACTCATTTGCCTCCAAATTTAAAGTACATGACAAGAACACATGCAGGCACACAGAAAACCACTAGGCCAAATATCTGCAGCTAGCTCCGGCTTTTCCCACCCTCATGCTCTCTTGCCAGTTATTATGACAAAATAAAAACAAATCATAGAATTTTGTTTTGGTTTTGTCAAAAATTTGCTAAAGCTGCCCATCCTAAAGCAACTGTGACAATGGACTGGCAACTGTTGTTTCCTTCTGTAAGTAATAAACAAACTTTGCCTCACATTATGCCTAAGGCTATACTTTCAGATGTCAACAATTTAAAACACTTCTTGGGCTTTTTGAAAAACTTTAAACTAGCTAATTCGTGTAATAAACATAAAAAGTACTAGCTACAAATGATATGTGCCAGCATTGCATTGTTTCTGAGCGATAGGATATCAGTGAAAGACTTAATGTTAATGAAAACTTGCATAGAAATGATCTTTTAATATTCTTAGCATGCAAAACACGATACTTAGCTAAATACCTTCATTGTTACAACCAAAATACTACAAGCAGCTCCACTAAAGCATCCTACATTTAGGCTTTAACAGTTGCAATTAGTTGGCTTTATTTTTAATCATGTGCTGATATCCAGAATGGCAATATACTTTAAGTCAACAAGTGGGATATTGGTCTTTGTTATACCTGATTTGGGGATGACTGTGCTGCCATTGGGGAGCACATCATCTGTTGCTGATAAGCACCCATTGCCATTCTCTGCTGCCCTGCCCATCCCGGTATACCATATCCACCAGATGGTCCGACAACATCCTCTGCCCCCGAGGTCTTCGGATGACCACTAACGTATTCACCATACATTCCCGGGTATCTTTGGTCACTGTTTGGACTCTGAAGGAGCTGGTTCAGTGTCGGTGCTGACCCCGGAGGGAGTTGCTGTTGTTGAGATGGTGGTTGCTGTTGTGGTCCTGGCATGCCACTAGATGGCATGTATCTCTGCTGTTGTCCAGGTGGACAGCCTGCCTGGAAAGCATTCACTGCACCCCAGCCCATGCCTTGCCTGTTAGGAATCATTCCCTCTTTCTGAATGACCGGGCCAACTGAGTAACCGGGCCGAATGTTTCCCTGGCCAAACTGTGAATACTGAGTGCCATACTGAGGAAAATCACTGCATGGTCGAACCATTGGCGAAGCATGTTGATCGCCAATTCCGTTGTAGCTCGGACCGACTCCTCCGTGGCCGAAACCACCAACGCTATACATATGTGATGAGGCTGGCGCGTTATCCGTCATTTTCTGGTTAAATTCGTAAAACAGAACGTTTCAGAAATCTAAATCCTATCATGCTAATCCACAGTTTGTGTACAGTCACGGCGAATGGCTTCCACCATTTTTAGAATTCCGACGCAACGTTCGTAGTACACGACCAGAGATCTGTTCCTTGTAGAACACACACGCTCAATTTAATCCGTAACCACAAGCATTTACGGATGCATACTATTTCGTTCCTTTAACTCCTTGTTCACCCGAAAACTAAGCCCCAGTTCTGTAAACGTCCGTTTTGAAGACGTCCACCATTAACACCCGAGTAGGAGGAGACTCATGTATATATCGATGAATACGACGATGGCCGGGCAGGACACCACTTCCAACGGCGTCCTGCCATTGATCGGAAAACTTTCTACACGTGTCTATTATGCGTCCGGCTGATAGGAACTCCAAAAACTTATCGTACGCCAGTATTATAGCCGTCTATCAACCCGTTCGTTGTCGGTCAGTCGGTATCTGCCTTTGATCCTTCGTCGTTCGTCTTATTATCGACCAACAACGACCGACTCACTTGCTACCGATCACTACGCGTCACCATTTTCTTTATCTTTTCACAAAGACTTTGTTTCCCAAATGAACTCTCCGAATTCTACAATAAGTAGCTAAATTCTTTCTTATCGGCGGTTTTGTAATTCCTTGAGCAGTGGTAGTTATTTTAATTTGCGAAGTTCCTTATGAACTATTTTTTGTCATAGTTCAAGGTGCGAACGCATACAAATTGGCCTCTGCGATGCGTCTAAGCTTTTCAATTCCGGTTGGCCCTGGCTATCTACTACTGAAATGATCGCCATCAAAATAAAGAATTTCCTAATATGCTAGCTTTTAAAATTTGTAACAAATAAGTTCGTAATAAATTCATAGAGTTGAATGTGGGTGGGTTAATCAGAGACATTATTAGCTTCATTTACAGCCGGGTATATTGTATGAAATGGAATAACAGTAGTGCTTAGTGCTAGAAACACGCCATTGAAATTTGCCGACATTCTTTCCCGCAGACAACACGTCAGTGTTTCAAATTTCTTGCGTTATCCTTTATATTCCATCCGGCCACTGGCGCTGAGGCGTAAAACATCCTTCCAAAGTGGTGTGGAGGAGTGTGGCTATTACCCGCCCCGAGCGCATGAATAAATAGAATATATTAGGCTGTTCTTGTTATTAAACGTGGTCCCGCCAGTAGATGTTCATGCGCTGACCTTACAGGCCCACAAATGAAACTTGCTCTGTGTATGGTAAGATCAAGTTTTGACGTTATGTCCTTTCTTTTTATGTTAAGGCTATCGATAAATTTTCTTTTATTTTGTGACTCTACGCGACATGCATTCGTACTCTACCCTGTACCATTTAGGTTTTAACCCACGCGTAGCAGGCGCGCGCGGAGGGGATCGCCATTGCATCGAGGAGATGGCCTCTATGAGGCCGCAGCCGAAAGTGGATAGGCAAGCCGACGCACGGTAGGCGCTCGGCAAGATTCGTCGCTTGCCCGCATGCCTAGCCGATGCGCCAACGCAGCTGCATGGCGGCTCTCCGGCGTTGGCAGTCGATAGACGTTGCTGGTCGGGCAATGGGTTGCTAGACAAATGCCCGGCAAAGGGCGCCTGCGTGCTGTGTTGGCGCCGTGGTGTGTGTACGTGTATGGCGTACATATACACACTCGGATCAATATGACAGATGGCGTAGACGGATGTATTCGAGCTGCTATTCTTAACCGTGTTGTGGATTGGATGAGATGTGCCCAGTTCACACAAAAAGCTATCAACAATACTAATACAGTCTAGGAATTCTTTAGGTTAATTTTATCTGTGGTATCAGAGGTTAATTTAAACCTGATTTCAAATTGTTTTGTGCTTGTGTAAATTCGACTATAGGGCCTATCATGAACCCACTTTTCCTGCAATATACCGGCTATGCCATACTTACGAGTAGACCTGTACAACTATATTATGTAGTCCAGTTTTGTATGCTACTATCCGTTGTTTACAGTTTCGAGCACTTTCACTATTTGAATGAGTTTTATGCAATTAAATATTATTAGTACATATTTCAAGCCCTTCTAAGCCGGCATTTCCTCCGAATTTCATACAATAGCATCTTAGCAGTACATGTATGTGTACGTGTTCTAGCCATGATTTCGTGTTATTTCGGCTCCCTGTTAACGTCGCTTACTCGGCCTGGCTCAGCAGGCATCGGCCCGATAGGCGATCGTTGGCCTACTATCCTATTTTCTGCAGCGCTGGAACAGAAAGACATTAAATCCGTGTGCTCAATTCGTAAAACTCCTTTAGAGATGATTTTTATTGACGTTGAAGGCTAGTAGGCCTAACTGTGCACGGAACAGGGTTAAAACGTAATTATATACGCCTAATCGTAAAGAAAACTAGGTAATCATAGCATGCTTTAACCCAGAATGTATGAGGTTAATTACTTCTATCACGTACATGATCGTATTTTATGATCCTTTAACCGTTGACGTTACCGAGCAGGGCCGCCGACAGAAATTCCGGGCCCCTAGGCAGAGCAGTCACGGGCCCCTAGGCAGAACAGTCACGGGCCCCTAGGCAGTGCAGTTATGGGCCTCTAAACTATCTTTAGGCTTTATATAAATATAATATCGTACGGTCGTACGAAAAAATAAAATAAAACAAATTGATAGGCCCTATAATAAAAGTGCGTGTACGACCATAGGCTACAGTATTATATTTATATAGGCTATATTAGATACAACTATGATTTTATTCAGGTCTTGAAGTTTAAACTGATTGTAGTAAAGCGTCAGATAATTATTTAAAAATGCATAAATCATAAACTTTGTAAGTTTTATAACTGAATATAATATTTTTCAGAAGCTGATTGCGGGCCCGGCCCGGGCCCCTAAAAAGTCGCCGGGCCCCTGGGCATTTGCCCCCCCCCCTGCCCCTCCCTCTCGGCGGGCCTGTTACCGAGTAAACATCGGCCTGTGCCTGGTTAGCAAATAAAAATTTTGTCAAATATAAATAAAACACGCTGACTCCGTGGCATTGACTGTGCGCAAAAACCAAATAAGGTGGCTCAGTGCGAACTTAATGCCTTCATGCAGTAGCCCTATCTTGTTATTATTGTATTAGCTAGAACGGCCCAACTAGCTAGCTATAAGAATTGCACGAGAAAGGGCTTTGTATAGCCCAGTAAATTCTACCACTAAATATAATAAAGGAATGGAAGTTGATTTTGCTCGCCAAACTTGTCCTGTCTAAGTCTAAGACGAGAGAGGATAGAAAAGCAGCAGAGAATTAAAGAACAAATAAGCTTCTCGTGTAAGCAATAGGCCTACGTAGGCCTACCCAATCTACCTCCTAGGTGCGTGTACGACCATAGGCTACAGTATTATATTTATATAGGCTATATTAGATACAACTATGATTTTATTCAGGTCTTGAAGTTTAAACTGATTGTAGTAAAGCGTCAGATAATTATTTAAAAATGCATAAATCATAAACTTTGTAAGTTTTATAACTGAATATAATATTTTTCAGAAGCTGATTGCGGGCCCGGCCCGGGCCCCTAAAAAGTCGCCGGGCCCCTGGGCATTTGCCCCCCCTGCCCCTCCCTCTCGGCGGGCCTGTTACCGAGTAAACATCGGCCTGTGCCTGGTTAGCAAATAAAAATTTTGTCAAATATAAATAAAACACGCTGACTCCGTGGCATTGACTGTGCGCAAAAACCAAATAAGGTGGCTCAGTGCGAACTTAATGCCTTCATGCAGTAGCCCTATCTTGTTATTATTGTATTAGCTAGAACGGCCCAACTAGCTAGCTATAAGAATTGCACGAGAAAGGGCTTTGTATAGCCCAGTAAATTCTACCACTAAATATAATAAAGGAATGGAAGTTGATTTTGCTCGCCAAACTTGTCCTGTCTAAGTCTAAGACGAGAGAGGATAGAAAAGCAGCAGAGAATTAAAGAACAAATAAGCTTCTCGTGTAAGCAATAGGCCTACGTAGGCCTACCCAATCTACCTCCTACCTCACTCGACCGTCGCCAGTAATTAGCTATAATAACAGACCAATGTACCACAATGCGCCTGGACTTTAGTACGATCTCCCTTCTGAATTCCGAAAAATTCTCAATCGAGTACCATTTTAGTCGCTCACCCATCGCCTGCCTCGAGCTCCTCCATCTTTCGCTCCCTAATACAGCGGTTCTCAACCTTTTGAGACTTAAGGACCACTTATAAATTTTGTATCTCCGTCGCGGACCACCACTAAAAATTGTGCCAAAAACAAATTAATACAAAAGAAATTTTTGCCATAAATCTGCATATTAGTAGTTTCACGCTGCCATCTAACCGATTCTAGCGATTGAAATCAAACAAAAATTTTAAAAATTGACAAAATTTGTCTGTTTGCATGTTTTTAATTGTAAAAAATATAAATTGTAGGCCTTGCTCGCGGACCACCAGGCAGATGGCCGCGGACCACCAGTGGTCCGCGGACCACAGGTTGAGAACCGCTGCCCTAATAGGCTTTCCATTCAAAAATGACGACCCACATTTTCAAGAAGTCTTACCCTGATCCATCCACTACACCTTCCAATTTCTCATTCTAAACACAATTAAGCCACCGTAACAGATATATAGAGGAGCTTTCTGTATCTGTACCACTCTGTAGGCCCTATGTCTCTGGCTGCTTGTCTGTCTGTCTCTCTGTGGTCTTCTGACAACCTGATTCTGTTCTTCGGTTTTTATCTTTGGGCAACCCCTGTGACTAGCAAACGCAGAGCCCGTGAATACTGCCCTGAGATTACCTTAAAGCAGCGCTTGAGAAATTTTAGGAAAGCGCGTTATTAATTTTACAGACCATTCCCTAGGTGGCGCAGTGTAAGTGGGTGGCAGGTCACAAATCTTGTCTGCACTCTGCAGGCAAAACTGATGGTGATGATGATGATGATGATGATGATGATGATGATGATGATGATGATGATGATGATGATGATGATGATGATGATGATGATGATGATGATGACAGTGGTTGTGGTGGCGGTGATGATGATAATGATGACGTGGTGGTGGTGGTGGTGGTGGTGATGATGGTGATGAAGGTAATATTTTTCTCCATAATAGTTTGATGTTTAGGCATTAAAATTGTTTCATTCGCTTCAGTTGATTTCTCATGATATGATAGTTTACAGGTTTGTTTCTTTTAAAGCCATTTAACAATTAAGTCTTTCCTTTTACCCCTCCCAGTCGTAGGGCCTACGTGTAACATAATGGCCCAAAAGGACTGCGGGTCAAAGAAACGCTTGTGTCTTTCAGATGTGAAAAGATTCGATCGGGTTTTTTGTTTGTTATTTTTAAACCAAAAACAGGAATTAACCACAATTTTTCTAAATAAATTTCTTATTTTTAGAAGCTATATTGATAACATTGAGTTAATGCTTTTAATTTCGGAAGTCGCAATTAACTAAATTAAACTGAGTTGGAGCTCTTAGGCAGTGGCGGCGCTACCATATGGGTCGTGGTAGCTAAGTCATTTGACCTGCCTATTTTACTCTTGACCTGCCTTATAATTAACCTGCCTATTTTACTCTGCAGCGCCTCTTCTTGAATTCCACAATTTTTGTACGTCGTAGGGGACATGGGGGCAAGTTGGTTGTGGGGGGAAGAGGGCTTTTGCGCTATAAAATTATAATGCGTGGCAGGAAAACAGTATAACAGAAAGTTTATCAATGAGCAAGCCAAGCCTGTTCCTTTGTTCTATAGCGGCTTCGTGCTACGGTGCATTGTTTCCGTTTGTCACTTAAAAGTAAATTTTCCTATTTACCTCTAAAAAATTTTCACTGTTATAAAATATCGCATATCTTAATACACATGAATGCAAAAAGTTGACAAATGGGTTGTTTTGTTCAGCATTTATTGTGAGTTATTACTGATACACTTTGTTTCCCCAAATCACGCTGTGCAAACCATAGCTAGAAGATTTTGTACTGTGGACCTGTTGGGGCAAGATGGTGGGGCAAGTTGGCGGATTCAACCATCTTGCCTCATGGGTCAACCAACTTGCCCCACAATTAGAATAATTGTTGTTGTGACTAGTTATTGCTAAATTAAACTGGTGTGTATTGAAACCTGTTCATTCTACATTGAACAGGTATATCTCAAGTTGTGATGTGAAACATTTCCTAAATTGGTTCTTTCCATAAATAAATGGAGCAAGTTTTAATGATGTTTTTATTTTTTCAGTTATTTCTTGGAGTCATCAAAAGTTGTAGGCCCTACCATGTTTTGAAATTATAAAAGAAAAACTGATAATGGACAGGATAAGAATTGGTTATCGGCTGCTTTAATCGCAGCCATTGCTGAAGTAACGTAGGGATTTTATTTGCTATTTTTGTTGAAACATTCAACCAACGAAGGACATTGCTATTTTTTTTCAACATTGCCACTTAAATGAATTTTTTTTATTTGACATGTTTATTAATACTAAATGTTTTTAAATTGAAAGAAATTGATTAACCATAATGTATTCGTTTTCCACTATTAAAAATAAGATTTATGTGTATATCTATATTGTCACCATCTTGCCCCAAGCAGGCAACCAACTTGCTCCAGTGCAGGGGCAAGTTGGTTGACTTTCAGAAATTTTTTAAGATCACTTTTCGCTAACTTACAAAATATTTTGATGCCTGCTTTTGTGCTAGAATGTAGCTGTTATTAATAGGTACGTTGTGGAAAAAAACTAATTATGTTGGCATAATCGTTGGCGATCACTTGTGAGAAAACTGATTTTTCCGCCAACTTGCCCCCACTTCCCCTATAAAGATGCATTCTATGAAATGTAAAAGTTGTTGCAGACATAGGCGTAATTTGTGAGGGCTGAGGGGTATGAGAATTGAGTACCCAATCAATATTTTTATTTTGTGCCGTCGTGTATGTAAGAAATTTGTACCCCCACTTTTTAGACCAAAGTTACGCCTCTGGTTTCAGATAGCATGCAACATCAATATATTCCTGTCTCGTCATCGAAGCGGAAAGAAGCTTCAGCTGCTTAAAACTAATCGAAACCCATGCATGCATCTTAATTCGCACAACAATGGCTGAACAACGCTTGTCTGATCTATAGCTGTCCTGTCCATTCACAAGGACAGAGCAAAGAAGATGAACCTTGACGACGCTGTAGATATTAATTTCTCCGACCTGCTGATTGGGCCTATAACTCCCATGATCTTGACGCAGCCTGCTGAAATTGTAGCTGACGCTGCTGCGTGTAGGCCAGGGCTGTTAACAATACTGCCAAAATGTATCGGCAATACCAATACCAATACTTCCTATTAAATGTATTGGCAATACCAATACCAATACTGTTTCTTAAAAGTATTGCAATACCGATACCAATACTTGTACCAATACTTTTCGATAAGTAAGTTTACGTTTATTGACATAAATACGTGCCAGAAGTGTCAAGCACTATACACTATGACACTAAATGTTGGCAGCAGATAACCTAAAACTCTCTCCTACTCCCGTTGCAGGATATCTAACCCACAGTACACTGGCTGCATGACCTCCCAGGGCTTTGGAATCAAGCTAGCGCACTGTCAAGCCCAGAAAACTACGTCTTTTAGTGGGAAAAGTATTGGTATCGAGTATTGGTGATTTACAGGCTAAAAAGTATCGGCGATACACATGCGATACCAACAAAATAAAACTATCGCGATACTGGGTGCGATACTGAGAAAAGTATCGGCGATACCAAGTATTGCGATACTTTATCGCGATATTAACAGCCCTGGTGTAGGCCTACTGCTCTTAGGCCCTAATTCATGCCATTTTTATGATTTTTATTATCCAAAGTCCGAACATCTTAAAACCAAAAACCAGAGCAACATAAAACCATTAAAACCAGACAAAAATTTAAAAACCAAAACACCAACTTTTCATCTTGAAAAAACTTGTTTTTGCACCTCTTGTGTCTTTCATAAGAGTCTCCCATAGGCCTAATAGTAGGGCCTATTTCACGCCTCGCGCGAATCTTAAACTTAGGAACTATAGTACGTACTCTCCCAGCTGGTAGCGTTTATTTCGGCAAATCTGTTTTAGAATAAATTCGACCCTTGAAAATGATATTCTGAAACAATTAAAGTATCCCGATGAGAATTAAAATTACATGATTCACCGTTCAGATAAAGTCTCCCTCTGGTAGCCTTTATTCCTTTAATAATTATGAATAATACAGCTGTATGTCAATTAAGAAGCTGGAGACACAGCTTATAGGCTTTTGTAACTTCACTGTCTCTATAGCCTACGTGAAAGCAATATGTCATGAATATCTTTTGAAAGCAGTTAAATGCAGAAGATTGGAATCTATCGGAGTAAAGTTACTGCCTGCATGCAGTTTTATAGATGCACGACATGTAGAACGAAACATATTTCTCTTGCAGATAAAGTTTCTGATCTTAATTCAGAAGATTAATTCCACTGGATTGTGTTTCGGACTATCTAACTGCAACTTTTTAGCGACCTCACAGGACGCTAAAGATAGTTATCTAAAAGATTTGTAGGCCTATAGATGTGATTTAAGATGGGTTGAAAGTGTTTCCTGAGGTGTGTGTTCTTTTTTAATTAAATTGTATTCAGCCTTGTCCATGACAAAACTTTAGGCAGCTGTCACTGGCGTAAACTTGTCCAATATATTGGGGATGGGGAGCATTCGGTTATTCATTCTACACTTGTTGCATTAATGGGTGTACAGTCCATCTCAATTATTGGGGGCACGTGCCTGGCTGCCCCCCTCCCAAGGTCTACGCCTATGGCAGCTAGGCCTATCATATTTTCACAGCCAATGCATATTAACTAACACCAATGTTTCGCTGAGGTCATGTAAGCTTCTTAAGGACTTTACTTCTGTTAGGAATATATTTCTTCGGGGTTTCTGTACGTGACAGCCAGTAGTGGATTTTACCATCTTAGATCAAGCACAATATAAACAGGCAGCGATGGGAGTCGACGTACTGTGTAATTATTAATTTTCATACTGTGGATCAAGGGCCCTTCCAAAGATTATATCTATGGGCCCTTTTAAGGTTTCGTAGAACAGCACTGTGGTATTACTTCCGCTTCCAATGTTGATGCTCATCGGTTCGCGCATTGATATGTATAAATATTACTGGATTGATAAAGCTTCAGTCATTGGCCTATGCCCGACGGCGAAACAGTCGTGGCTTCCGGCACTTCCGGTCAGGGATTATGACTTATTAATATAAAAGACTGAAAAGTCCTTTTTTAAGGCGTGTGACTGGTTATGGCGTCCATGGAGCATAGCGCCTCTAGCGACAAAAATGTATAACGTCGTGTTATGGCGTTTATGGAGCGTGGTGCCCCTAGCGGCAAAGGCGTATAAGGTTATGTTTACATAACAAATGCATTGGGGTTTCTATCAACGAATAATTATTTTTTAAGCAATAAACTATTAATACATATCAATGATGTAGACTGCCTAAACGAATGCTATCTCGTATGTTCTCTGTCTTTCCCTGCCTGTCTCTACCTCCGAAACTATTATAACTGCTTACTGCATCTCTTAAGCTTGGTTGTACGGAGCCCAAAGACTACGGTTATGGTTTCTGATTGGTCCTTCTCGTCGATCTTCTTACGTCGGTCTCCTAAAGTGGTGATGCCAATCTTAGTTAAACGGTTTGGTCTTGCATGCTTTTCCTATAAGGTTATGCTTCATCCTACCTTATAGAGCTATGTATTCCAGTGTCATCATTATCTGGTGGTGAATTCAATTTATTCCTTTCTCAATCAGTGCAACATGGAAGATTCGGCCCCTTATTCCGGAACAGGCTTCCATGCAATCTGTGACATGAGCTTCTATACTTTCCACGCCTCTATTTCGCAAGCGGTTGAAGACCATTCTGTATGATTGTGGTCTTGTGTATAAGCAGATCGGAAGCACTTCTGTTGAGCTTTTCATGGGGCACTTTATAAAATAATAAGCATTTACGACTGAGATATTACGCATCATCAAGAAATCTTCAGAAGACCTTAGACATTGACCTTGGTCCAGCGTGGCTGATCAACCTATTTGCCGGGGGACTGGCTCCTTTTCTAACAGAAACATGCTACAAGTGTCTGCAACAAGTTGAGAAAATTCTTTTTATTCACTGAATTGCTCTTGTTGTTCCGGTCCTCAAAAGAACATCAAAGATCCTTTTTGTTTTATCAACTATATGGACCGATGTCAACGGCTACATTCTTGTCGGAACCGTTAGAGAGATGCTTGACAGGCTTCTTGAGTATAATTACGACTCCCTTCCTCCTCCTAAGAAGTCTGACTATTAGGCCTAATTGTAGGTCTACCGTTCCACATACACTGCGGAGAGCGCCCGGTGAGTTTCCTTGAAGTGGCGCTATATAACTGCATGATTACCATACTTTTGTGTTCTGACTTTTGGCATCTGCCGATACTGGCCATTGCACTCCATTTGTTTACTTGACATAAGTTCTGCATTTGATATGAATTAGGATCATAGTATTCTTCTGGATAGATACCAGCTATATATAGACTGACTGACCACGTCCATGCCTGACTGACCGTATATCTGTCAAATTGATCATGGAACAGGAAAAATTGCTGTTTATTCTATCCTACATCATTCCTGCGTGGTATTCCTTAAAGCTTTTGTTCTAGGTCCCTTACTAATTATCCTATACTCTACTGTTTTACTTTCTCTCAAATCATCATTTAACCATAATAATGATGTACATGATGATGATCTTTACTTATATTCATCTTGTTTAGTTCACTGAGCTACTGAACTGTCTTTCAATATGCCATGTCGCAGTGTCGTCTTAACAACGTCATTGTAGGCCCTGGACAGAGCAATGCGCTGGTGCCTCTGCCCACCCATGGGGATAAAAAAAATTAAACGGTCAATAAAATGAAACCTATAGATTTACCGGTATTGGTACTTTTAACATTCACTTTGTAACAAAATGAAATTTGTAAACATACAGAAACATAATGTAAAGCGAGGATTAAGCAACACAAACAAGCCTTGCACTCAAAGCTCAGAAGTTTCACTTCTGTTCCACGTGGAGGTCACGCAAACATGTTTTTTGTCTTTTTAATATGGGGTCCCCTACTCTTAGAATCGTGGGCCTCTGGCGACTGCCTAGCGTGCCCATGTCTTAAGACGGCACTGCTGTCTGCTCGCCCGTCTGTCTATCTGTTTCAGAACCTGTAAGCCCTATAAATGCCTGACCGACTGGTCAAATATAGGCTTTCTGTACGTACGTACAGACAGACTGTCACAGACAGAGAGGCAGACAGGCAAATAGAGAGCCACAAACAGAATTCAGTTTAGGCTGGATAAATATTATAAGGCCGACGTATTCTCTCCGCTCAGTCCGCTGTGCGGGAAAATGGGTTCTTTTAGTCCCATTCGCTCGTTCCACGACTATGCAAAGTCGAGCTTTTCAGTGGTGGGCACGGTGGTCTGGAATAGACTTCGCTATTTGATGCATGTACAATCTCTTCCAACCGGTTAAATAAAGAAAATACTTACTTACTTACTTACTTACTTACTTACTTACTTACTTACTTACTTACTTACTTACTTACTTACTTACTTACGTACACACGTACATAGAGACAGTTAATTTAGGCCGCAGTCTATTAATGACAATCGTTGGAACTATACCAAAAGCCAAAATGACGTAATGACTGCGTCATCGTATTGTCTAGTCGTCCTTCAGGTCTTGAAGAAGAATGACGCATTCGAGCATTTTCCGAAATTTTCAAGAATCTGTCGTTCTTCATCGAAGTTATTCCGATTTCTGCTCTGCCAACTGCTGTTTGGATCGAACATTCGTCGAAGGATATCAGGTCAAAACAAATAATTACAAAACATCGATTTTTTATCGAAATTTGTGTAATGTCGAGATTTTTACAGCGTCCAAGAACTGAAACGATCTCGCTTTAAAGGCGGTTCTTAGTGTCGCTGCCAAAGGCAGAGTTGTATCCAAGTTTCCAGTTTAGCCTAGTAGGTTATCTTTTTTCTTACGTGAATTGAGTAGACCGAAGCTGATTCCAGTGGCCGCGCTACCATAGGTCGCGATAGGTCATTGCCTTCTAGGGTAGGTCATTTGACCTGCCTATTTCACTCTTGACCTGCCTTATGACCTGCCTATTTTACTCTTGAATACTACCCACTGCTGTGTAATATTCTTTGGAATTTTTTATATCTTTTCTTACACTTAAGACATCAGCATCTGTCCCATAACATCTCAAGTGCAATTGTTAGATCTAAACGACATTTTACGTTTTGTCTAGTATGTCAGTAGAAGTCTATAGCGTTAACTAATTAATAATTTTCTTCGTTTTATATATATTATCTTAGTTATGCTGCTTATGTTGAGGTTATGCTGTTTGATGCATCAAACTTAAACATTAATTTCTTTGACCTGCTGAATAACTCCCATGACCCTGACACGACCTGCTGAAATTGTATAGCTGGTGCCACCACTGGCTGATTCTCTAGACTTGTTTTTTTATTAATTGGCTGATAGGCCTACTCTTGTTCGAGTTTTTCCCATAACCTAGTTCTCACAACGACATTGATTTCGACATTGAAATTAAATTTCCGCTGTTTGTGATTTTCTGTCGTCTCTACAGGAAGACGTTCAGTTTCCTTCGACCAGTAGACGGCGGTTCGTTGAAAAGATCACAAGGTATATTAATAATAATAATAATAATAATAATAATAATAATAATAATTAATAATTAATAATAATAATAATAATAATAATAATAATAATGACGATTTATATGGCACTGGTGGTAAGCCAAGGTCGAAGAAAAGAACGCTGTACATGAGTTTAGTAGTATTCAGTATAGCAGTATTCAGTGTTTAACAACAGCTTGCCTGGTTAATGCTACTTGCTAGGGTCATTTGCGTCAATCTTACCTCATATCATAAATGACAGCAGGAACACAACGTTGTATGTGATAGAAAGATTGATTCCCTGATTCAACCTTATACAGTAGTTCAACAACAGAGAATAATGTTATTAATATTGCATTTAGTAAGCAACATTGTAGGCCTATATTATACGACAGCCATTCTGTCCTGTTGGGATGTGAGGTAAGGTTGATGTTAACGGTCCTGGCAGCCAGAGGCGTCTACTCCATAGAAACCTTGGAGCAAATGCTCCATCCAAAACATAGGGGAAGATCTGTCAGTGTATGTGCCATCATTAATGAGGGGAAGGGGAAGAGGAGGGAAGGGGAGGAGAAGTTGCTGCAATGGGATAGATGCCCCTGATGGCAGCCATGACATCATGAGCTGTCATTAAACATCAAATGTAGGCCTACAAATTTCAATAGCATATGAAAGTAGGCCTATACGATACTTAAGATACATGAAATACCTTCAGATACATTCCAATAGTATATAAATGTATCTGAACATCGTGTCTAGAGGACAGCAGATGCATAGATCTTGTTGTGAAATGCTTATGTGAGTTGAAATGTGGTAAAGCTGCAGGCCCTGGTGGCACAGAACCTGAACACCTCTTGTATGCACACCCAGTAGTTCAGTCATTGCTTACCGTATATACTCGCCTATAAGTCGATTCACGTATAAGTCGAAGTGTACTTTTTTGGGAAAAATAGTGTCCAAAATCGACGACTCGCGTATAAGTCGAACTCATAAAAGCAGAGGTAAAAGTGTAGTTTAGCGTAGTCAATTCCGTTGAAAATAAATAACGCATTTAATAATCGACGTGTTACCCACATGTTCATTCGTCATCCCGCTTCTTATTTCACATTCAACATTTTCGTCCTTCATCTGACTTCTATTAATATGGATGAAGGCAAAATATTATAGCGCTATTAAAATTATTAACAAACTAAACCGCCAGTACCATTTGCGGTTTCGAACATCAAAAAGTCTCCTGTTAATTTCAAGTCATCCCGGTAAACATAAGTTTCGCCGTAATCGTCGTCGATTTCCGAGTCCTCTGGCGTCGTTTTGCAAGCCGTCTATGTAGGTACATGTAATATATTTAAATAATGCCTAACCTTTAAAAAGTTTAAAGCAACTGCTGTACCATATCTAATGGCAAATAATTTCGGAACAGCTTCGCCCATTCACAAGGTCAAGCAGGTTTCATAATCGTTGTCAAGCCAATACCTTCATCACCTGATCTAACTGGACCAGTCAGATACGCGCGGATCATGGCCTAATACTGGCATTCCTCTTTTCTAATGACGACCTCGCGTTCCACATGCATTACAACCAATCCTTTATTCATTCTTCGTAAACCAACCTTTGGAATGAGCCTTTGCAATAAAGCCTCTTAAAAACCTTGTTTTGGGGCGTCTTACTATTGCTTATAAATAAACATTAGCATCAGTTTCATCCCATCTGCTAGACAACTAATTAGCACATGAAATGCGTTCGTTATGGCCATCGACGTATATTGGGATATACGTCGATGGTTATGGCCAATAGTTTTGACCTGAATGGTCTTATATCGTTTACAATACAATTCCGAGGCAGGTCAAATTTGGTTTTATCAATATTTTTACCGTACACGAATTTAAGGTCGTATAGGAAATGCGCTATAAAATGAAATGATGCACAAAATGGCACCTGCGCCCAGTCAAAAGAATAACAAACAAGAACTGGCGTTGACGTTAATTATTAACGTCAACGCCCGCATCATTTAAATTTAATAGAAAATTATTTTATTCTACCAGATATTTTGTCAGTATTGTGCTAAAAATGTATTCTTTATAGTATCATTTGTTTATAACATTATAATTATTATTTCCTTCACGGTCATGCGATCGTTCATTGTAGCGTCATGCGATATGGGACGCGGTATGTTGTTGATCTCCGTTGCATGTTCATGCGATCTCCGTGGATAAATCTTGCGACCTTGGCTTGCCCCGCGTATAAGTCGAACCCCCAACTTTGGATTTTCAAAATTGTCCAAAAAAACTCGACTTGTACGCGAGTATATACGGTACATTACTATTTAATAGTATTGTGCATTACGGTTATGTACCGCATAAGTTTGGAGTAGGCATAATAATTCCTCTTGCAAAAGATAAAGACAGTGATCTATCAAGCAGTAGTAACTATCGTGGTAAAACACTGAGCTCCAACATTGCAAAGTTATTTGAAATGTGCCTTCTTGAATTATATGGCAGTTATCTGTATTCATCTGATCTTCAGTTCGGTTTTAAAAAGAACACAGGTTGCAACAGTGCAATTTATACAGTACATGTAAAATCTGTTGTTGAATATTATACAAAGCACGGCTCCACAGTTAATGTGTGCCTCTTAGATATGTCAAAAGCATTTGACAAAGTGAACCATTATGGATTGTATTTGAAATTAATGAAGAGGAATGTTCCCCACAGATTTTTGATGGTTTTGATAAACTGGTACAGCAAGTGTTATGCTACAGTACGTTGGAATGGTGTGTTTTCCAAAATTTTTGACATCAGTTGTGGGGTCAGACAAGGAGGGTTTTATCCCCGGTACTCTTTGCTGTATATGTAGACGACATTATTGTGAAGTTAAGAGAGAGTCAAGTGGGATGTTCTATTAATGGCTTGTACATTGGATGTGTGATGTATGCCGATGATCTGTTGTTATTGTCTGCTTCCCTGTCCTCTCTTCAGAAAATTGTGAACTGGAAGCACAGTATTTGGATATGAGGTTTAATGTTTTAAAGTCAATGGTACTTAGGATAGGTCATGCTTTTAAACACTTGTGTGTTGGTTTGACTGTTTCTGGCATAAGCCTATCATATGTTGATAAAGCAAAATATTTAGGAGTCTACCTAATTACTGGGAGGCAATTTAAAATGAGTCTTTGTGAAGCTATTTGCAAATTTTATAAGTCTGTTAACAGGGTTCTAGGACAATCGCTCATAGGACGATCGCTCATAGGACGGTCGCTCATAGGACTATCGCTCATAGGGACGATCGCTCATAGGGACGATTGCTCATAGGACGATCGCTCATAGGACTATCGCTCATAGGACGATCGCCCATAGGACGATCGCTCATAGGACGATCGCTCATAGGGACTATCGCTCATAGGGACGATCGCACATAGGACGATCGCTCATAGGACGATCGCTCATAGGACGATCGCCCATAGGACGATCGCTCATAGGACTATCGCTCATAGGGACGATCGCTCATAGGGACTATCGCTCATAGGACTATCGCTCATATGACCATAGAAAAGTACAGTTATCGATAATACACTGAGACCATAGTTTATGGATCCATTTAATGCGATCGATAAGAAAGAAAGAGCACGTAAATGCAAATTATAAGCTTACATAAAAACTCTAGAAGATTGTTCAATACGCTAAGAAAGAAAACCACTACACTTAGAGAGCGAACCACTTCAATACGTAAGAATGTCAGTGTTATCGTAACTTTCCACTCCTTAAGATGTTACTTCATTATTTCTAATATATATGCGCATCAAAGTAGGACGCGAGTAATAAACTTACAATTAGCTAGCAATTATTAAATAAACTTCCAATTAGCTAGCAATTAGCTTCCAATTAGCCAGCAATTATTAACTGTATACACTTCCAATTGGCTACCAATTATAAAACTTATCAAATATTCCAAATGACTTCACAAATATTTCTGAAATGTTCCTACTTTGATGTGCCTATGCTTCAAAAACTATCTACTAGTTAATAAGAAGTCAATTGCTCGCGTCCCTACTTTTATGCTAATATATATGTATGGTCCGTATGAGCGATAGTCCTATGAGCGATAGTCCCTATGAGCGATCGTCCCTATGAGCGATAGTCCTATGAGCGACCGTCCTATGAGCGATCGTCCTATGAGCGATCGTCCTATGAGCGATCGTCCTATGAGCGATCGTCCCTATGAGCGATCGTCCTTATGAGCGATCGTCCTATGAGCGATCGTCCTATGGGCGATCGTCCTATGTGCGATCGTCCTATGTGCGATCGTCCTATGTGCGATCGTCCCTATGAGCGATCGTCCTTATGAGCGATCGTCCTATGAGCGATCGTCCTATGGGCGATCGTCCTATGAGCGAAAGTCCGTACACCGTTAACAGTATTCTTTCTAAAGGGAAAGGACACTTGGATGAAACGGTGTTATTCAAGGCACATTGTAAACCAATACTTCTCTATGCATGCGAATGTTTTGTGTTTACCAAAAGTGAGTATGCAAGGTTGACAAATGCTTGGAATAGAATATTTTGGAAGCTTTTTAATGTGAATGATAGTAACTGTTTGAGGGACATTTTCTAGTATGCTGGATGTTTGCCATTGCTGTCAGACATCAACATGAGACAATATTGCTTTTTATCAAAATTAAGTGCCAGTAACAACAAGATTTTAACCGAAATACATACTTTGTTTGCACAACATCAGATAAGGATGCTTTGTGACAGTTTTGATGTTCCACAGAATTGTAGTAGTGGTTACTTCCATGCGAATGTTAGTGCTAGATTTTTTGTATCTTAGTTAGTTCTTTGTGTTGTTGGTCCGTGTATGTTCTGCTGCCAGGTTATGGCGAAATAAAGTTTATATAATAATTGTATAGTGCCTTTTGGGTATCTCAAAAGCGCTGATCGGTGTTATTGATGTCAAAATTTAGTTTATTCTAATGACTTCTATAGCGCAGTTATAAAATGCACCAATTTATGGATCCATCGATTGATATCTTAAATCGTAGACATAAGTTGTAATCTGCTGAACTGATGGTGTTCACTTAAAATAGACATGAACTAAATGCTTCCCAGTTGTAAGAATATCTAGACAGTTGTTGTGAATATGTGCATAGAACGACTTTAACATAGCATAGCATAACGAGGGTTTCAAGTGGTTCCGAAGACAAGTCATGTAGTCTGTGTTAAAGCCACTGCAAGTTGACCTGTAATGCTTAATAGCCTATCTCGCCTAACTTCCTCTTGAAAGCTGTGAATACTTAGTTAAATATGTCATGCTGCCCGAGTTACTGTCTTGTCAATTTTAGTTAAGCTTGCATCTAGTTAAGGTTATTTTGGATTTCACCAGCTGTGCATGTCTTATTTTATTTCTCTACAGTGAAAAGAGGCTATAATATAAACGTTTATATTATGAGAAAGCCATTCGCTATGCATTTATGTTACATGTGTAACCCTACTTAGTGGGCATATAGCCCTTTTGGGTTACCATTTGTCGCCAAAACTTCCCTGCCTTTTTTTGTACACTGATTTTTGTTGTTTTTTTTTTTTTTGGTTGCAATAAATCCTTGATTGATTGATTGATTGATAGTGTCCACTGAGAGAGTACTATCATCAAAACCATTCCACAAAGTCCACAACTTTTGCACTGAAGAATTTATGCCTTAATCTTCCTTTCGGTGTCTTAAATAATTTATACCTACATGTATGTCCTCGAGTCATCTTGCCTGGTACTAATTCAAAGAACCTCTCCCACTGCACTGCCTCCTTTCCAATGATTATTTTGTAGGCTTCAATTAGGTCTCCTCTGCTCCTCCTTCTCTCCAATGTTGATTGTCCACACCTTTTCAACCTTCCTTCATAATTCAAATCCTTATTACCCCAAATCATTTTTTTTAGCTCTTTTTGTACTTTTTCTAGTTGTTCAATTTCATGTTTCACGTCTGGATTCAACACCCGAATGCAGTATTCTAACTGTGGCCTAACCAGTGTTTTGTACAACCTTGGTATTGTATCCTTGTCTCTACTGACTATTGTTTTTCTTATCATACTTAAGGTTGAGCTAGCCTTTTTAGATGCTTCAGCACATTGCCTTAAAGGTTTAGCACCTATGGATCACCCCAAAATCTCATTCTTTAGGCTACTTTCAAAACCATGTGCCCGATGTCATAGGAAAAATCTTTGTTTCTCTTCCCCATATGCATTCTTCCTTGCCTTCAGGCTCGGATTAGTCCTCGCTGGGGAGGGGGTCAGCTACTCGGATCCTCTGTCCCATTCCCCATATGCATTACTGAGCACATATGCCAGTCCTTACTCCTTAGACTATCTGAACGTTCTTTGGTTTGCCTTCTCTGCTTCTTCTTCATCACCCACTGCTCTAAACGGTTTTGTATCATCTGCAAACTTAGAAATTATAGATAACATCCCATCATCTATGTCATTAATAAAATTATGAACGGCAATGGACCATAGGACAGAATGAACTGATGGTGTTAGATGATAGTTAGAGTTGGTGGCTTCCATTGTTTCACGGCTATTTCAACCTGTCTGTTTTTTTCATTGTCAGTGGAATATCTCGACAGTTGTTCACCATCGTCGTCGGGAGTTGCAGAGATCCTTCGAGAGAATCGCCATCGATCAGCAGATGAGGTTCTCGTGGCTGGAACAACCTACGACACCTGGCGACAGCTGTGCATCTGTGTTATTGAAACACCATCGTAAGAGTATCTAGACTTTAGTTATGGAAATTTGCATAGCGACTTTCTAAACGAAGTAAGTAAGTAAGTGTATTCTTTAAAATGTCCCGTCTTTCTGTTTCTGAAGAGGACGAGGACGAGGTGGCTTGAAGATTGGGTAGTATGTTCTCCGCTCAACATTTCACCATTTTCTTTCTAAAACGAACAGGAAGGGTGAAATGTTGAGGCGAGAAGCTGAAATAGGTGGGGGATAGGACGAGGTCAGCTTAGGGTGTATCAATAACCTAATCTGTCAAGTTTTATTGCGCAGTTATGCACAAGGCATTAATTGAATGTCGCCCATGAACACACTGGTTTCCGAAATAATAATCATTGGAACAGAATCAATACTCTTGAAACCTGAAGACAGGCCACGAAGGGTCAGCTGTCCAAGAAAACTGATTTTATCAGAGAGTTGGCAATGAAGGCGAATTTAAGAGCCACAGAGCACAGACCAGCAACCGAGAAGGTCAGGCAACCCAGTGCCATTCTGAGACTTAGAACTAATATGGGAAAAATAGAATGCATGATGGTAAGTTTACTAGAAATAGTGGAGAATAGAGGAATTACTGACGACGGAACCCCAGAAGAAAAACATTTAACCCAGGTCGGAGAACCATCGATGCGAGTTGAACACGACAAAGAGGCCGTAACTTCAACACATTTTCTGTTAATATTACTAGAGCATTTCTGTTAGTATTACTAGGGCATTTCTGTTAGTATTACTAGAGCATTTCTGTTACTATTACTAGGGCATTTCTATTAGTATTACTAGAGCATTTCTGTTAGTATTACTAGAGCATTTCTGTTAGTATTACTAGGGCATTTCTATTAGTATTACTAGAGCATTTCTGTTAGTATTACTAGAGCATTTCTGTTAGTATTACTAGGGCATTTCTGTTAGTATTACGAGAGCATTTCTGTTAGTATTACTAGAGCATTTCTGTTAGTATTACTAGAGCATTTCTGTTAGTATTACTAGAGCATTTCTGTTAATATTACGAGAGCATTTCTGTTAGTATTACTAGGGCATTTCTGTTAGTATTACTAGAGCATTTCTGTTAGTATCACTAGAGCATTTCTGTTAGTATTACTAGAGCATTTCTGTTAGTATTACTGGAGCATTTCTGTTAGTATTACTAGAGCATTTCTGTTAGTATTACTAGAGAATTTCTGTTAGTATTACTAGAGCATTTCTGTTAATATTACTAGAGCATTTCTGTTAGTATTACTAGAGCATTTCTGTTAGTATTACTAGAGCATTTCTGTTAGTATTACTAGAGCATTTCTGTTAGTATTAGTAGAGCATTTCTGTTAATATTACTAGAGCATTTCTGTTAATATTACTAGAGCATTTCTGTTAGTATTACTAGAGCATTTCTGTTAGTATTACTAGAGCATTTCTGTTAGTATTACTAGAGCATTTCTGTTAGTATTACTAGGGCATTTCTATTAGTATTACTAGAGCATTTCTGTTAGTATTACTAGAGCATTTCTGTTAGTATTACTAGGGCATTTCTGTTAGTATTACTAGGGCATTTCTGTTAGTATTACTAGAGCATTTCTGTTAGT
This sequence comes from Allolobophora icterica, assembly GCA_963556255.1. Classification (NCBI taxonomy): domain Eukaryota; kingdom Metazoa; phylum Annelida; class Clitellata; order Crassiclitellata; family Lumbricidae; genus Allolobophora; species Allolobophora icterica. The sequence continues at coordinate 70,261,870 of OY744602.1, read as the reverse complement.
ATTACTAGAGCATTTCTGTTAGTATTACTAGAGCATTTCTGTTAGTATTACTAGAGCATTTCTGTTAATATTACGAGAGCATTTCTGTTAGTATTACTAGGGCATTTCTGTTAGTATTACTAGAGCATTTCTGTTAGTATCACTAGAGCATTTCTGTTAGTATTAGTAGAGCATTTCTGTTAATATTACTAGAGCATTTCTGTTAGTATTACTAGAGCATTTCTGTTAGTATTACTAGAGCATTTATGTTAGTATTACTAGAGCATTTCTGTTAGTATTACTAGAGCATTTCTGTTAGTATTACTAGAGCATTTCTGTTAGTATTACTAGAGCATTTCTGTTAATATTACGAGAGCATTTCTGTTAGTATTACTAGGGCATTTCTGTTAGTATTACTAGAGCATTTCTGTTAGTATCACTAGAGCATTTCTGTTAGTATTACTAGAGCATTTCTGTTAGTATTACTGGAGCATTTCTGTTAGTATTACTAGAGCATTTCTGTTAGTATTACTAGAGAATTTCTGTTAGTATTACTAGAGCATTTCTGTTAATATTACTAGAGCATTTCTGTTAGTATTACTAGAGCATTTCTGTTAGTATTACTAGAGCATTTCTGTTAGTATTACTAGAGCATTTCTGTTAGTATTAGTAGAGCATTTCTGTTAATATTACTAGAGCATTTCTGTTAATATTACTAGAGCATTTCTGTTAGTATTACTAGAGCATTTCTGTTAGTATTACTAGAGCATTTATGTTAGTATTACTAGAGCATTTCTGTTAGTATTACTAGAGCATTTCTGTTAGTATTACTAGAGCATTTCTGTTAGTATTACTAGAGCATTTCTGTTAGTATTACTAGGGCATTTCTGTTAATATTACTAGAGCATTTCTGTTAGTATTACTAGAGCATTTCTGTTAGATTTACTAGAGCATTTCTGTTAGTATTACTAGAGCATTTCTGTTAGTATTACTAGGGCATTTCTGTTAGTATTACTAGAGCATTTCTGTTAGTATTACTAGAGCATTTCTGTTAGTATTACTAGAGCATTTCTGTTAGTATTACTAGAGCATTTCTGTTAGTATTACTAGAGCATTTCTGTTAGTATTACTAGAGCATTTCTGTTAGTATTACTAGAGCATTTCTGTTAGTATTGCTAGAGCATTTCTGTTAGTATTACTAGAGCATTTCTGTTAATATTACTAGAGCATTTCTGTTAGTATTACTAGAGCATTTGTGTTAGTATTACTAGGGCATTTCTGTTAGTATTACTAGAGCATTTCTGTTAGTATTACTAGAGCATTTCTGTTAATATTACTAGAGCATTTCTGTTAGTATTACTAGAGCATTTGTGTTAGTATTACTAGGGCATTTCTGTTAGTATTACTAGAGCATTTCTGTTAGTATTACTAGAGCATTTCTGTTAGTATTACTAGAGCATTTCTGTTAATATTACTAGAGCATTTCTGTTAGTATTACTAGAGCATTTCTGTTAGTATTACGAGAGCATTTCTGTTAGTATTACTAGAGCATTTCTGTTAGTATTACTAGAGCATTTCTGTTACTATTACTAGAGCATTTCTGTTAGTATTAGTAGAGCATTTCTGTTAATATTACTAGAGCATTTCTGTTAGTATTACTAGAGCATTTCTGTTAGTATTACTAGAGCATTTCTGTTAGTATTACTAGAGCATTTCTGTTAGTAATCCTAGAGCATTTCTGTTACTATTACTAGAGCATTTCTGTTAGTGTTACTAGAGCATTTCTGTTAGTATTACTAGAGCATTTCTGTTAGTATTACTAGAGCATTTCTGTTAGTATTACTAGAGCATTTCTGTTAGTATTACGAGAGCATTTCTGTTAGTATTACTAGAGCATTTCTGTTAGTATTACTAGGGCATTTCTGTTAGTATTACTAGAGCACTTCTGTTAGTATTACTAGAGCATTTCTGTTAATATTACTAGAGCATTCCTGTTAGTATTACTAGAGCAGTTGTGTTAGTATTACTAGAGCATTTCTGTTACTATTACTAGAGCATTCCTGTTAGTATTACTAGAGCAGTTGTGTTAGTATTACTAGAGCATTTCTGTTACTATTACTAGAGCATTTCTGTTAGTATTAGTAGAGCATTTCTGTTAATATTACTAGAGCATTTCTGTTAATATTACTAGAGCATTTCTGTTAGTATTACTAGAGCATATCTGTTAGTATTACTAGAGCATTTCTGTTAGTATTACTAGAGCATTTCTGTTAGTATTACTAGAGCATTTCTGTTAGTATTACTAGAGCATTTCTGTTAGTATTACGAGAGCATTTCTGTTAGTATTACTTGAGCATTTGTGTTAGTATTACTAGAGCATTTCTGTTAATATTACTAGAGCATTTCTGTTAGTATTACTAGAGCATTTCTGTTAGTATTACTAGAGCATTTCTGTTAGTATTACTAGAGCATTTGTGTTAGTATTACTAGGGCATTTCTGTTAGTATTACTAGAGCATTTCTGTTAGTAATCCTAGAGCATTTCTGTTACTATTACTAGAGCATTTCTGTTAGTGTTACTAGAGCATTTCTGTTAGTATTACTAAAGCATTTCTGTTAGTATTACTAGAGCATTTCTGTTAGTATTACTAGAGCATTCCTGTTAGTATTACTAGAGCAGTTGTGTTAGTATTACTAGAGCATTTCTGTTACTATTACTAGAGCATTTCTGTTAGTATTAGTAGAGCATTTCTGTTAATATTACTAGAGCATTTCTGTTAATATTACTAGAACATTTCTGTTAGTATTACTAGAGCATTTCTGTTAGTATTACTAGAGCATTTCTGTTAGTATTACTAGAGCATTTCTGTTAGTATTACTAGGGCATTTCTGTTAGTATTACTAGGGCATTTCTGTTAGTATTACTAGAGCATTTCTGTTAGTATTACTAGAGCATTTCTGTTAGTATTACTAGAGCATTTCTGTTAGTATTACTAGGGCATTTCTGTTAGTATTACTAGAGCATTTCTGTTAGTATTACTAGAGCATTTCTGCTAATATTACTAGAGCACTTCTGTTAGTATTACTAGAGCATTTCTGTTAGTATTACTAGAGCATTTCTAACAGAAATGCTCTAGTTGGTCAAGATCTTGAGGATGGAACTTTGCAAGCTTTTCGCTGTATTCTGATATTTGTTCAGCATTCAAATGGACCAGTTTGATTAAGAATGTAGAGGGGTCGTCCATTAATTATGTCAACAAAATGGGGGAGGGAGGGGGTTTGGAAAAGTTTGACAATTCTTGACAAGGGGGAGGGGGTTCAAGACAAATTGACGTCAACAATAATTTAATCAAAAAGCAAACATAGATGCGGAAAGTCTTTATGAGTGATCTATTTCTTTTTCTGCAATTTAATCAAACGCAATAAGCGGCAATATTTTCTTCGTTTTAAATTATCTTAATTGTTTATTGTTCCCAGATTAATGAGAAAATGCGCAGAATAATCTCTTAAACCTGTATATCCTGGGTTCTTTTCGAAAATGTAATATTTTTAGTTTCTTTTTGATGGAAAGATAATTTTCTTGAGGGGGGGTTAAATTTATTTTGACATAATTTTCTTAGGGGCCCCTTGAATGTTTGACAGTTGTTGACAAGGGGAGGGAGGGGTCAAAAACTGCCTAAATTTGTTGACATAATTAATGGACGACCCCAGATCTGTTACTTGTTACTTGTTAAAACAGAACTTATAATAAAAAAATTATTGTTATTTTGTTCCTGGGCCGCCGCGGGGCCCCCTGTTTGCGCGGGGCCCTAGGCATGTGCCTCGCGTGCCTAGGCCTTAAAACGGCACTGACTACAAGTTAAAGAACGGACTTCAACAAGCCTCCTGTCTTAGCCTCCTGTCGTCTGCACCACCATGTCGATCGCTGATGTTTAGCTATTAATAGAGATCGTTGATGTCTATGGTCAGGGAGGATATGTATTAATAGTAACTCTTTATACATATACAATGGACTGAGCGATAATCCGAACTTTTAGAGCCCATTAGCTATCCAGTAACTATTAATACATATCTACGGAAGCCCATGGGTGACATGCGATTTTTTTTATTTATCTAGTGCGCACTAGATAATATCTAGTGCGCACTAGATATTATCTAGTGCGCACTAGATAAGATCTAGTGCGCACTAGATAAGATCTAGTGCGCACTAGATACTATCTAGTGCGTACTAGATACTATCTAGTGCGCACTAGATAAATAAAAAAAATCGCATGTCACCCATGGGCTTCCGTACATATCAATGGGTTCGGGCCAGTGATGGTTCTTGTAGTATTGCTATCTTAGATATATTGGTGATGTAACAGTTTCGTTAGCGGCATATTAGCCTAGCTTAGAATAGCCTAATTATAGCAAAAAATTGAAATGGACGATAAGCCTGGAATGGTGAAGGTTATCGAAGGCGAGGCATCAGAGTCGGATGTCGAGAATGAAGAAGAAGAAGAGATTGTTAGAGAAGATGGCAAAATGACTCGGGAAACACCCCCAACAGCTTGTAGGCCCGGCCTGCAATCGAAACCAGAGGCTGGTGTCAACCCTGCTAACCAGCGATCTCCGGTCACAGCTCCAGAAGTCTCAAGACACGTAATTCAAATGCTCTTCGATACGACTATTATTATACATTATACACTAGCGTAGTCTTCTAACTATTGTATACTAACATTTGCATACCAAAACAGCTTCTTGATTTCTGCGTGGGGTGTAACAGAATCTCCAAACCCTGATTCCCCGAAAGTGGTGAAAATGCTAAATTGACCGATTTCCTAAAACAATTTTTCTACCTGGTGTTCGAATGCTGAAATTTGTATGAACCAAGTAGCTAATACCCTGAATAGAATATTTGGAAATGTCCCGAAAAGTTGGATTTTTGCAAATAATGTTTTACAATGGAAATAGATTTCAGAGATCCGGCGGATATGCAGTTTCAGGATTGGGGTTTCAGCAATACATTACAGACACTGCTGCATGTGTGTAGGGTTGCCAGACGTCCGGCAAAAGGAGGACATGTCCTCCTTTTTGGCCTCATGTCCTCTGTCCGGCAGGCAAAGCTAAAAACCTGGAAAATGTCCGGCTTTTTGTATGTTTGTTGTATTGGGCTATTTGGCTATTGTTTTGTGACCGTTTTCAACGACTTTACAGCGTAGGCTATGTTGTCCCTAATTCCTAAGTTCTTCTTACGAATCTATCTATTTATGTTTTTATTTCAGCCCTATTTTACAGACGTCTGTAGTCCGTGGTCTGAGTAAATATGTTACAATGTATCTATGCTCAAAGTGCTAATTTTATTTCTGGTAGCTTTTCAATGTGACTTCGTTTCTTAGTATGAAACATTGAATGCGTCCTCCCTTGTCCTCCTTTCCGGTGTTCTTTGTCCTCCTTTAGCTACCCATGTATCTGGCAACCCTACACGTGTGTGTGTGTGTGTGTGTGTGTGTGTGTGTGTGTGTGTGTGTGTGTGTGTGTGTGTGTGTGTGTGTGTGTGTGTGTGTGTGTGTGTGTGTGTGTGTGTGTGTGTGTGTGTGTGTGTGTGTGTGTGTGTGTGTGTGTGTGTGTGTGTGTGTGTGTGTGTGTGTGTGTGTGTGTGTGTGTGTGTGTGTGTGTGTGTGTGCGTACGTGCGTACATGCATGCATGCTTCTGAAACTCTGTTCATCAGTGGTTTTATGTCTTCAAATGTCACTATCTCAGACATCCTCATCTTTCTTCCAGCGTAAATATTTCACAGCCCATATGTGCTCAATTTCCTATTAAATGCTTCAAAATGCTCCACCTCTTGCATTCTGGGGACTGTGGGAGCTAACAACGCTCTCCAGACTATCTAGTTGTTAAGGCTTCACGCCCTTGGCATTTGCTATCCGAGACTTCCTCAGTTTTTATCCAGGTGCTGCTGTTGTGAATAAGCTGGTTCCCGCGACTTCCCGTTTTTAAACGCGCTAGAAATTTTGAGATTATGAATATTGTAGCTGCTGCTGCTGATGATGATGATGAAGACTTAGATTGTGCAACTGTTTACAGCTGTCGGAGCAAAAACAGTCGGGCGGCTTGTTGGTGTCAGGAGAGGCCTCTGAGTCAGAAGAAGAAGAAGAGAGTGCAAAAGTTCTTAATGTGGACTTAAAGAGCACTACACTGCAGTTGCATCAACCGCTCAAGGGTAACATAACATTTTATTTGAAAACTAATAGTGCTACTTCTGGTATCCAACACACAGCGGGGTCTTGCCCCCAAATATTTAATTGATGTAATTCACCAGCCTCTTTCTGTCTCCTCGCATCGCCCACTTCGCTCCTCCGACAGATTTGATCTTGCAGTTCCTCATACTAGAACAGATATGGCGAAGTCCCGATCTTTTGCCTCAATTGGTCCCTCTCTCTGGAATACACTGTCTCCTTCTACTCGCTCTCAAATTTTAATAGGTAACCCCTCGTCTTCTTTTGCTTTCCCCAAGACTTATTTCTTTTCTCTTGGCCTTGCGCACTGGGAGTGCCTCTGAACGGTTCACCCTACTAGAGGCGCTTTATAAATGTTTAAATACAATACAATACAATATTGTAATTCGAGCAGGACATTTTTGTAACACTTCTTGAGAACTTCTCTCAGAGATGTCTTTAATGATGGAGAAAATGTACGTGATGCAATCTGCCATAAGGGGAAGAGTTCTTAAGGCCTAAATGTCCTGTGCTACAATGTATCTTAAATGCATTTCTTCTGTCTGTCTGAGAGTATCGCCTGCAGTTGGACTGGGAGCACATCTGAGTAGATATCGTAATGGGGCTCTGTATACTTTTTTCGAATTTAGTATAGACCCTTGATGCCATGTTCAGAGTCATACATTTTGTGTTAATGGTGTAATTGTAATTGTAATTTCACATTTTCAACATATTCCAAAAAGGTGAGCAAACCACAGCAAAACTCCTATGCTGAATCATAAAAGGTCAATCTGGTGCAACAGTCTGATCACCTTGTGCAGCAGAGCAAAGAAACCTGTTGCCATATATGGAAGAGGCAGAGATGCTTAGATAAAATAGAGTGCAGCCTGCAAGAAATGTACACATAAGCTATAAGATCTTAACTCGGTTCTTGTGACATGAAACTGAATATATATCCAAAGCTAGTTATACTACCAGTCGACGGAGTCCAGGGCCGCATTAAGGCTAGTGTTGGCCTGGGTGCTGTGATTACCTATATAGCCATCAGCGCGGGACCCAATTTCAATACAATATAAAAAATTAATGTACTTCCGAAAATGCGGGCCCCTCAAAACTGCGGGCCTGGATGCTGCAGCACCCTTGGCACCCCTGTTAATGCGGGCCTGACTGAGTCACACATAAATCCATGCATCAGGGTAGTGGCAGCTGAATTGTAAGCAAACAGCATGCATGCTGTCCAAACTGATGTAGGTGGTAAAAGCGTGTTCAACAAATGCTCTTCATGTGCTCGGAGAAGGTCAGGTTCTGGTCCAAGGTCACATTCAGATAATGCGCTCTAGTGGAGAAAGAGAGACCAAGAAAGCAGTGCTACAGATGGACTTGTCAGTTTTCAAGAACTTTCCACAGAGTTCCGTGCCACTTGAACTAAGCTTACGCAGAATTCAACCAGGCAGTTGGATGACATCCAGGTACAAAGCACATCTAATATCTGAAGTGTTTTCTCCACTAAGGAAATAGCTTCTATAGCTATGCCATGGACATGTCCAAGTGTCATCAGCACTCGGATGAGCTGCAACCCCCAGAAATGACAGGACTAGGTTTATATCAACAATGTAGAAGATATGTAGCAGAGCTTGAACCTATGGAAGACCAGGCGAGACTATGGGCAAGCCAGACCACGTGGAACAAAAAGTGTGGTAAGCCAAGGAGGCACATGTAGCATAATGTTTTCACATTTGAAAGTTGAGTGAGCCACATTCAGAAGTCCCTCTTACTTTTAAGTCTATTTAGTAGTCATGTCGTTTGTACTGTCTTTATCCTGAGCGAGATTCGTGGCTTCTTTGTACAGATGTTTGTTTCTAATCCCAGTTTTAAACATGTACAATTGGGGGCTGTTTGTTTTTTGTTTGACTAGTGGAAACATCACCAGCAGTGACAACTTATTCATCTGTGGTCACAAGTCCCCCTCTGTCAAGCCAGCCATCGACACCTGATCGATTACTGAGACTTGACAGGTGAGTTACGTGGAATTTAATTGTACTAAAGCCTTCTGTAGTCCTTTGAAATTGTTTACTACATTTATTCTTGTGCAACTTTTTATATTGGTTCAGCTTAAGTGCAGGCTATATAGTTGACCAAGTGTATAATTGTCTTGTAGGACAAAAATAATCACATGTTTGCTCAATTGTTTGCTGAGGTCAACTAAATATTTCTATATAAATCTTTGTAAATGAACTCCAGAGTTCAATTTCCTATGAATTGTACGATTCTCTTAGCTATGATGATTAACTTTGGAACCAAACAATAATGAGAAGCCTATTCCTTAGTGTGGGTGAATTTGATTAGTCAAATCTCCTTGAAGCTTACCATACCCAGTGGAAAATTTTAAAATTCTGTCATAAGTATACTTAACTACAAGACTGTATTTAAATATGAGTTGAAATTTATTGTGTGTTGCTTTTTTTATAGCTTACTTCACAAAAAACTTAGTGAGTATTTTGGATTTCATGTATCAAATAAAGATATAATCAGTTTGATTCTTTATGATTCTTTATGATTCTTACAAACTGATAGTATAACTTACAATGTACAATACAATACAATTTTATTTTGGTTAGGGCTGTACCGAATAGGTGATTATCACTATTCAGCCGAATACGAATAATTGGACTAACTATTCGGCCGAATACGAATAGTGTACAAAATAGGTCTACTGACAACATTCAAAATTTCAAATGTAAGCAAAAGTTTAAGTTCAGTAAATTTAATACATAAACTAAAAGTAAACAGTCACTGTACACAAAGAACGAGACTACTGACACTGCGATACCACAGTCCAGGCAGTAGGCAACGCCTGGCTGCAACCACAGCATATTATGTTAATGAGAGAGTTACTTCAGTCCACTCGCTATAGCAGCCGCTTATGCAGAAACAGATGTCACGTGACCACTATTCGTATTCGGTCCGACCGCTACTATTCGGCAGAATAGCTGTTTGGCCAACTATTCGGCCCCGAAGCGAATACAAAGCGAATGTTCGGTACAGCCCTAATTTTGATATTGCCCTCCTTCCAAAGTTCAGAAGTGCACACGGCCATATGACAGAACATCAGTGGCACTAAGCAATTGTGAGTGAAGGACTTGCTCAAGCTTCCTACACAGTAATTATTAACTACTAATTAACTGCCTGAATAGAGGCTAGAACCCGTACTCTCTGCATTACAAGCCAAACGCTCTAACCAATCAGACACCATGCCCCATGTTACATTATACATGTATTGGTTCCACAGGGATTTCATATTTAGTAAAATTCCTGCTGCAGGAAAATGTAATGTATTTTAAAATTTTTAGCTTAAAGGAATTTTAAAAGAAAGATAGACTCCAAGTGAAAATACTGCTTAATTAGTTAAAACCCATAGTTTTCTACAGAGACCAAGAATCCACAGAAATCAGGAGCAGTCCAGAGCAGCCGAGACCAAGAACCTATTAAGGCCACTTAATGTCATGAAGTCTGTCCTCAGAAACCAAGAATCTAGCAAAGGTCTTTATGCTGAAGACAGCAATATTGGTAAATAGCGTCTGGTTACTCCTCTGCTTGTACTGTGATTGAATTGAGTAATTGAAACGTTAGCTAGTGTATTTCTGTTGCATCTTCTGTTCATTTGGCTGTTGGTCTGTTTCTGGCTGATTTTCAGAGGAAACGAATGATCGCCTGAAAAGCCACATTGAAGGCTTTAAGAGCAAGCAGCTGGAAAACGCAACCAAAGACATCAGGAATATCTCGCAACAACTGTCCAAGTCACAGGCTGTCATCAAGGTATCTGTACGCGACTACGCGTATGATGTGCTTGTGTTATATGTGGTATTTATGTATACTACATCTTGCAGTAGCTGTTCAATTCATATATATATAAACATGTGATGTGCATATGCACACAAGCATGCACACGTGTGGTAACTGTGGTGGCTGGTGGCTTCCAGCTCTTCAAACAGTAAATTATCCACCTTTAAAACCAGTAGATAGGCCTTGCTAAATATGACTAACTATGCATAAGACTTGCCTTAGCGAAGGGCCCTCTGGTAGTGACACCAACACACAACGATGATAATGTGGTATTGATGACAACAATTATGATTAAATTTGTATCTACGATTTGCTCGTTATTTACTCTTTAAGACGTGTAACTTGTAAGGAATGGTTGTTCTAATGTTGGTGCTGTGTGAAAGGAAAGTTGTAACAAATCTTGGACCTCACCTTTAATGAATTTTGCAACAGATGAGGATGCTTAAGAAATGAACATTAATTACCAAACACTCAGACACAACTCATTTTTCAGAGAGGGAGTCTACATACTGCTCATTTATATCGAGAATAGGTGTTTCTAAGAGTTATTGTAACAAATGTGCTGCTAAGTATCCGAGTGCATGTTTATAAACTTGTTTACAAAGTGTGGTAGCTTTATTTTTGTTATATAAGTGTAAAACGCTTAACAATGAAACATTTAACATGAGATATTGGCTAGCTTGAAAAGGATAAACTTAGTTTATACTTGTGAAATGGTATTTGTTGTGCATTTTAGGAGATCAGCAATGCACTGAGGATGACGACAAATGATCTTTTCCATGTGGAAGACAAGTTAGACATCATTGCCTCCTGCACTCTGGTTCCGTACATCAACATTGCTCCTGCTCAAAATGTTAAACCTCCATCATCAAAGCCTCCTACTGCTCAGGGTTCACCAATAACCACGTGAAGACTCTTCAGTTGCAGACTAATCTGAAGGTGCTATATAACTGACAAGATATATTACGGTACATTATCACATGGATGGGATGGGCGCCTGACAGGCAGCTGTTTATGTCACTGTTCACATTTTTGCATTAAACTTCAGTTAATTATTACCTTTACGGATGAGCGAGGGTTCTGTCGACAGGATTATAGAAGCCTGCTTAAGAACCCCTAAATTGCTCATGCTCAGACTCGTCAACATTAATATATTATTATAACAACATTTCTTCCCATGTGTAATCATCTGCGGTTTGTCAGTTCGAATTGATATTAAACGAATAAATATATATATATATATATATATATATATATATATATATATATATATATATATATATATATATATATAGATGCAGTGCTTTTTTCTGGAAAAAGGTTCCGGAACGGAACAATAGCTTCCGTAACGGAACAATTATGGGCGGGCTAAAATTCCGAGAAAAACTGGATTGGGGTTGGGATGGGTCTCAATAAACACTGAAAACAGTTCAAAACACGGAAATTAAATTAGAATAACTAAATTATTGTTTTATTATTAAAATAAATAAATAATTTTTTGTTAGCTGAAAAAAGGTGCCGGAACGCCGTTCCAGTGCAAAAAAAAGCACTGTATATACATATATATATATATATATAATTATTCTTATTTAAACTGTCTTTGGTGAGTGCACTTTGCTTGTAAATGTGTGCAAAACCTAGACTTTGGCCAGTTGCTAGTTTGGCTAGTTCAAGGTAATAATTGGGATTCCACATCCAAATCAAGTGTAAGTGCAAATATATACACATTATGTTCCTTTTTTTAAAACCAAGACTTATTTGGTATGCACACCTTTATGGCTGTGGTACAGTTCAGATATTGCTGCTGCCAGGAGGCTACAGCAGTCACCTAGAAAGGTGTTGGTGACACTTCCATCTATAACTTCACCACCTCAAATTTAGGTGCTACGTTTATACTCTATTGTGTTTAAAATTGTTTCTGCAACCAAAGCTACGCAAGTCTCTTCTTGTCTCTGAAAACATTTCACCTATCAATTTATTGAAAAATAAGCAGGATCGAGGCCATACGGTAGCTAAAGAAAAACATGTAAAAGTGTGTACATTTATGTTCTTCTCCGAGATTAATATATCGGTCAATAAACAAAACACTACACCGTTACAAATGCAATATAACCTCTAGTATTCTGTGGAAATCTTGGCCTCATAGGCGGTACCGTAGCCACCACTTTTTGAACAATGCCAATCAATATTTTATTACTGTGCCTTCCCAGAGATCGCAATCTCCTCCTTGCTACGTGTATGTAAGAAATTGGTACCCCCCACTTTTTAGACCAAAGTTACGCCCCTGCTTAGTCTGGTATTCTGTGGATGAGGTCACCCATCCACCAAGTAGTGACTTTACTCAGTGGTGCTTGACCTTGCTGCTCGTTTCTCGCAATTTCCTAAAACTGAGCTCCCCTTTGTTATGTTGGTTCATTTTATATAAAGGCAAGTCATATGCAAACATTTATGGACAACAAATGCAAATGGAATTTGGAATAGACAACTTACAGAATGATGTTCATTAAATTTATGACTCTACCATTGCTTATAGGTGTAAATTCATGTAGGTATTTGGTTGTTGAAAGATGGATTTTCATCTTGGTTAATTCAAAGGCAGAGGAGACAGAGAGGGAGAGGAATGGGGTGAGAGTTGTGGGTATGGAGGGAAGAAACATGACAACTAAAAGACAGTGATAAAAAAATGCTCTATTTAAAAATTTTATTTTGCCACCCTTTTTACAGCGACGCCAGGGTTGGCCGCACCATTCGCCCCCTAGCTATGCCACTGTTTCTACCCAAGATATTTAAATAACTGGAAAAGGGTAATGATCAAATATTGAAGCTTAACGATAATGCTACAGGAAACAGAAGAGCAGTCCCTTAAGCTCTGAGAGGCAACCATGGTATGATGGTTAGAGCAACTTCATTATTCTTAACCTGCATAGACAGCCATCTTCCCCCAAGGCGTGATCTTCTCATTGTATTGTCAATGTACTCATTATAGCCCAAGCTTGCTGGGGGGCACAAATGAACCCGAAATCTTGAAATGAATTTATGCCTTAGCAGGAATATGAAGCCCCGACCTTTCAATTAAAATTACAGTACACGAATTAGATTTGCACAATCGTGATGCTATAGATGACAATTTATTAAATTCATGTGCAGCATACAAGTGTCCAATATAAGCGACTGACCAGTGCATTGTTCTCACTGACGACACATTGAGAGACTTTTGACCTTAATGGTAAAGCAAACCAGTTTCAAAGCCTAAGTTTGCTCTGACCTTAAAATCAAAATGACTCTAAAATACTGAAGAACTTTGATGAAAATCAGCTTTCCCATGCCCTTTTGGCTGTTGTGCTTATGTTATATATATATATATATATATATATATATATATATATATATATTATATATATATATAACATATGCACAATATATGTTATATATATAATATATATTCAGTGCTTTTTTCAGCCGGAACGGCATTCCGGCACCTTTTTCGGTTACTACAAAATAATTTATTTATTTTAATAATAAAAGTAATAATTTAGTTACTTTAATTTAATTTCAGTGTAGTGAACTGTTTTCAGTGTTTATTGAGACCCCTCCCAACCCCCAACCCCATTTTTCCAGGGATTTAGCCGTTCCATAATTGTTCAGTTCCAGAACCTATTCTTCAGTTCCAGTTTATATATATAATTATATATATAATTATATATATAAGCATTTATATATGTATAGCAGAAATGGTACAACTTTGGAAACCCCTCTGACTTGATGCAGTGCTTGTGAATAACCTGGTGCCCTGCGCTTAGCTTTCAAGCGGTGTTCTATAAATTTGGAGTCTACGATTACATACTTACGATTACTAGATGCAGTAGGTGTGAACAGGTGTTCTTCTGGTGTGAAGCGAAATAAACTCCAAACAGAGATGAATGGATCTACTCAAGTACATGGCATTAACACTTGAGTATCAATCCATTTACCCTGGTCCGAAGTTCCTGTAGATTTTGTTTGTGTATGTTGGTACGTACACATGCATGGCAGTAAATAGCAGCATTCATGTAGGCTGTGTGTGCGTGCGTGCGTGTGTGTGTGTCTATCCATCTATCTACATGTATACAGGCATTTGCTTTCAAAATATTGGTCTTGGTTGTTATGTCAGTTGTTCATCCGTAACTGGGTACGAGTGTCATTGTTTTTCTCCTGCTGATCAGAAGTTGAACATTTACGGGAGCAAAAGCAATGGCCTCACACCCTGTAACGGTATACGGTTAACTTTTGCTGTTCTGCTATTCTAACGACAGCACAACTGATCAGCTTTGCACGTTGCATTTTGCTTGCGAAGTGTATCGTAGTCTGTAAGGGGCTAATAATTCGAACTGCCTGGCCTACACTACCTGTAATCATAAGAGTATAAGCTATAAGCTTATACTCTTATGGTGGGGCGTGGTGGCTTAGTGGTAAGTTCGGTGCCTTGTGACCGGAGGGTTGCAGGTCACTCTAGCCGCTGCGTACGGACCTTGGGCAAGTCCTTCACTCGCAATTGCTCGTGGCGCTTCGGCGTGAAAATTCCGGCACAGTATCAAAATGCTGTAGTCGGGAGCGCCTCTGAGTAGTAGTTGACTTCGAGAGGCGCTATAGAAATATCCGGAATAAATAAGCTAAGTGATATATATATATATATATGCATTTATATATTTTGTTTATGTGTATCTGTATATAATCGTAAGAGACTGCAATGCCTGCAGAGTAAGGTTCAGTGTTGGATGTAAGAATTGCCTCAGCAGCTGGCAATGCATAGGACAGCTTGGGATACAAAAACGACAAGCCCCATCAGTGCAGTCAACTTGATCGCATTACGCTTGTCTATAGTTGTACACCAAGAGTGCACCTGTGCACCATGACACGAGGCAATCATCGCTTCCATCGGTTGGTCAGTTCAAAAGGGAAACAGTCCAGTGCAGAGCCCACTTGGTACACGTTCGGAGATCCTTCAACAACTCTGGTGGGCCACACGATCAACGGATGTCGGCTAGAACACAACCAAACATGACATTTGCTTGAGAATAGTGTGCAGACTAATATATAGACTGTCTTAGCAGCACTTAATGGTTGGAAACAGAGGTGAATAGATACCAAAGTACTTAAAATGGTTGGCATCAGCAGACACCAAAGTGAGGAGAACCAGTGTTAATGTGTATTCTTTAGCTATGGAGTGCATCATGCCGTTGGGTGCTTAAGTCAGACCCTATATAACCCAGTATACAGTTTAATTGGTACATCAACGTACCTATATCCCTGCCAGCATTCCCGTTGGCATTTCTTGGGACCCATGTTGGTTCTGTAGAGTTCCATATGGAAATATAGGTCCTGTATGGGCTCCATGTGGGCATGCTGGCATGGTCTGGAGTAATGTTTATACCCACATTATAAAAACACAGTGTCGACTGTTCAAAGTCAGAGGAGACAGAGAGAGGGAGAGGAATGGGGTGGGATTGGTGGGTCTGGAGGAAAGAAACATAACAACTAAAGATAGTGGTGACCATTATATATATACATACCGGTAATTATATATAGCATAAAAATATATAATATTCAAATATATAATGTTTGATTCGTGCGTTGTCATGGAGAGTGAGTAGAGAGACTGGGTTAGTTCTTCTCAGAGTGGAAACTCTGAAGTTTTTCGTCACTGTTTGTATTGTATTTTGTACCATTAAAATTTAGGATGAGGATGACAAAATACCATCTTCAAAACTTTCATGTTGCCACTCCTTTTTATAGCGCCACCACTCGCCCCTAGCTGTGCCACTGTTTCTACTCGAGATACATAAATTGAGTGGAAAGGGTAATGATCAAATATGGAGGCTAATGATAATGCTACAGTTGAAACGGAAGAGCAGTCCCTTAAGGCTTAAGGTAGCCCCCTCTAAGAGGCAACCATGGTATGAATGGTTAGCAAATTCATTATTCTTAGTCTGAGTAACTTTCAAGGCCTGTTCTCAATCGGTGTATGGTCAATGTACTCGTTATAGCCCAAGTTTGTTGGGAGGGGGGCACAAATGAACCTGAAATCTTTAAATAAATTTCTGCCCTAACAGGAATATGAAGCCCGACCTTTCAATTGAAAGTACAGTACACTAACTAGATTTACACAATCGTGTAGCTACAGATGACACTTGATTAAATTCATGTGCAGAACACAAGTGTCCAATATAAGCGACTGACCATGATGACACATTGAGAAACTTTTGACCTTAATGGTAAAGCAAACCAGTTTCAAAGCCTAAGTTTGCTCTGACCTTAAAATCAAAATGACTCTAAAATGCTGAAGAACTTTGATGAAAATCAGCTTTCCCATTAGGCTGTTGTGCATACGTTATATTATATATATATATATGTTATATATATATGTTATATATATATATATATTATATATATACAATTATGCATTTGTGTGTATATATATAAACATTTATATAGCAGAAATGGTACAACTTTGGAAACCCCTCTGAATCGATGCAGTGATTGTGAATAATGTGATGTCCTGCACTTAGTTTCCAAGCAGTGCTTTATAAATTTTGAGTTTATGATTACATACTTACGATTACTATATACAGTAGGTATGAATAGGTGTTCTTCTAGTTTGAGGTGAAATGAACTTCAAACAGAGATGAATGGATCTACTCAAGTCTATTGCATTAACACTTGAGTATCAATCCATTTACCCTGCTCTGAAGTTCCTGAAACTGCTTGGAATATTCGGTTCATTGTCATGTCCAACTTTTGGTTTATGTGTGCTGGTATGTACACATGCATGGCAGTAAATAGCTGTATTTATGTAGGCTATGTGTGTGTGTGTGTGTGTGTGTCTGTCTGTCTGTCTGTCTGTCTGTCTGTCTGTCTGTCTGTCTGTCTGTCTGTCTGTCTATCTATATAGGCATTTCCTTTAAAAATATTGATCTTAGTTGTTATGTCAGTTGTTTATCCGTAACTGGGTACGAGTGTCATTGTTTTTCTCCTGCTGATGAGAAGTTGAACATTTGCCGGAGCAAAAGCTCTGAAACGGTGTACGGTTAACTTTTGCTGTTCTGCTATTCTAATGACAGCATAACTGATCAGCTTTGCATATTGCAGTTTGCATGTGAAGTGTATCGTGGCCTGTATGGGGCCAATAATTCCAACTTCTTGGCTCACACTATCTGTACTCTTAATTAAGAGTATAAGTTGGGTGTTTTATATATATGCATTATGCACACATATATAATTATATATGTATTTATACAGGGGCGTCTACTCCATAGAAACCTTGAAGCAAATGCTCCATCCAAAAAAAGGGGGAGATCGGTCAGTGTCAGAAGGGGAAGGGGGAAGAGGAGGGAGGGGAGGGGAAGTTACTCCAATGACTTCGGGGGGATAGACGCCCCTGCATTTATATTATTTCGTTTATGTGTATCTGTATATAATCACAAGAGACTGCAATGCCTGCAGAGTAAGGTTCAGTGTTGGATGTAAGAATTGCCTCAGCAGCTGGCAACGCACAGGAGAGCTTGGGATACAAAAATGACAAGCCCCATCAGTGCAGTCAACTTGATCGCATTACGCTTGTCTATGTTTGTACACCGAGAGTGCACCTGTGCAGCAGGACACGAGGCAATCATCGCTTCCATCGGTTGGTCAGTTCAAAAGTCAGTCCAGTGCTGCAGAGCCCAGTTGTTACACGTTCGGAGATCCTTAAGTGACTCTGCTGAGCCACGCTATCATCTGACGTGGGCTGGAACGCAACCAAACATCTTCTGCAGAATAGTGTGCAGACTATTGTATAGACTATCTTAGCACTTAATGGTTGGTGGCAGAGGTGAATAGACACGCAAGTAATTAAAATGATTGGTATCAACGGTTTGGGTCCGCCATTCCGGGGTCCGCTGTATATGCCCTATGAACATACCTACATACATACACACATACAGACATACATACATACATGCATACATGTAGGTATGTATGCTTGCATACATGTATGTATGCATGCATACATGTATGTATGATGTATGCATGTATGTATATATGTATGTATGTATCTCTGTACGTATGTATGTATGTATGTATGTATGTATGTATGACATTGTATGTATGTATGCATGTATGTATCTCTATATGTGTGTATGTATGTATGTATGTATGTATGTATGCATGCATCCTTTGGGGGTACCCATTGCCGTTGATGGCAGTACTATGTGGAAAAAATCGTCTTAACAAGGAATTGATGATTCAGACAGTTTTTTGTTATTATCTTAAATGATGCAAGTTGTTTAACGCC